>CM072511.1:91976109-92013609 GCA_036898135.1 Oncomelania hupensis | reverse complement strand
TCGCGCCCCACTTTTATTAATTTTCCTGCGCCCCACTTTTTTCTAAGTACTTAGGGTTGCTCTTTTGGTACATGGGAGTGCTCGTGTAGTGCATAGAACTGTTTTAAGTACTAGGGAGTGCTCTATCCGGGACGGGCTGTTTTCTGGACAATTTTGAAATTTGAAGTAAAAGGGTTAGGATTATTAGGAGACGACCTACGTCATTTTTTAATTTTGACGAAATTAGCCATTTAAAAAAAAATCTAATTCTAACATTTTTAGATGAGTTTTGCTCCCTCTCCGTTAAAAATACAACAACAAAACACGCTTTACGATGACTAAATTTCGTCCAAAACCCCAATTTACCATGCTGTGTGGGTGTGTGCGTGTGTGTGTGTGTCAGTGCATGCATGTGTGAAAGAGAAATAGGTTGAGATATGGTTTGTTTTCTTTTAGTATTGTTTCTGTTACGAAGTATTACCTTTGGCACTTTTCGTAATCATATTATAATAGGTACGATGGAAAGAATAATTACACTGGAATTGCAAGCCTCCCCAGAATGGTCCTTATTACACAATCTATGTTAATTCTGCTGTGTAACTAGTATTCCAATCTTGTTGCTGTTATTGTGTTTGTATTTGTTGTTGTTCTTCGTCTTCTTTGATTATTGAATAACAATGGCAAAATCCTTAATTTACAGTTTTGTTCGACATTTTCTGTAATAGACAGAATCTGAACAGTATTATACTTATATTTAATGTTATAGTCCTGTAGGACTTTTTAATGTAAAAGACAAAATCAGAACATTGGATATTATATATGAGATATAATTTTGATCATTCCATATGGATGACTTTATAGCCTTATTTGACATAATTTTGATACAGTTTAGCATTATTTAAATGTTGGTAGTTCAGTTCTTTAGTTGTGTTAATTTTGTTTATTTTTCCTCCCATTATCGCCTTTAATTAATATTCCTTCCACCAACCCCCCACCCACACCACACCTAAAATAACCTAGGTGAAAAAACATTAAGGTAATGAAAGAAAGAAAGAAACAAACAAGTTCTTCGTGGAACGGTCTACGCTTCTGTCCCGTGAAATGAGAGAAATTAAAAAAAGTGTCGTTTAGATTCTTGTTATGGCCTACGGCTAAGCCAGCAAAGATGACATTAACGTAGCAATAATCCTCATCGGTCATTTCTGCAACCCCATTGCATCTCCTGGACCGTCGTAATTTGCCATCTAGTTATCTAACAAAGCTTATTATCTTACACTGTATGCTGTGTCGATGTGATATCCCTCTCTCTCTCTCTCTCTCTCTCTCTCTCTCTCTCTCTCTCGCTCTCTTATTTACAGACTCGCGCACGAGTTATGGCGCGCGCGCGTTTGTGTGTGTATAGGTGTGCACGCGCTTGCATGTGTATACGTGTGTGTGTTTGTTTGTGGGTACGAGCGCGCGTGAGTGTGTGTGACATCTCTATGTCTGACCTGCCTTTTTGTGTTGATGTCCTCAAAAGTGTGTCATTGATTGAAAGAAGGAAAGCCTAACAAAGAACCACACACTTGTAGAAAGGAAAATATATTTCATTTACATCCACGTCTGCTCGTCAATCGTGTGTACATCTTTCTACTTTCTTTTTTTTTTTTTTTTGACATTTATTTAGTCTGCGGTGAACGACGCCGTTTCACTGTTGATGAGATCCGGGACTGGATTCGCTCATGGAACCGAGCCATAAACAAGAATGGTAGTTTCTTCCGGAGTGGTTGGTTTCCTATCCTATCCTATCCTATCCCGTAGCTCGAAAGTAGTTGGGGCACCACTGATGATAAACCAGCGAACTCCATCTTTCTCTGTCCTCGGCAACCCTCATGGCTTCACTCAGTGTCAAGCCAGTCCATTCTCGAATGTTGTCCTCCCACCTGTTTTTCTGTCTCCATATTTTTCTTCCTCTTTGCACCGTGCCTTGCAGGATGGTTTTTGAAAGGCATGATGCTCTAGTGACGTGGCCATACCATCGGAGTTTCCGTTTCTTCACCACTGTGAACATGTCTTCATGTTGTCTGTCTGACTTCGTCGTTGGTGATGTGCTGGGTACAGGAAATGCCCAGAAGTCTTCTGTAGCACCTCATCTCCATGATTTGTATTTTTCGTTGTAGGTCTGCTGTGAGGGTCCATGTTTCGCAAGCGTATAGGAAGATGGAGATGACAAGGGAGCGCCGCTGTTCAAGTTCTTGTTCCTCTCCAGCCAATCCATCAATATCAACCGTAAAACGGAGGTTGGAGATTGCTCTTCCCCCTATGTTGACTGTGCCTTTCTGATCTGCAAGAGCATCTGAAATGATGCGCTCTTGGAAGATGTTAAAGAGTGTTGGAGAGAGTAGGCATTCTTAATGCACACCGATTGTTGTTCTGAACCCGTTTCCGATGGCGCTGTTGTGGACGTCTGTACTTGCAGCCTTTTCATACAGGCTTTTGATCACTTCAGTAATGTTAAGGCTGAGGTTGTACACTCTCATGGTTGCTCGCAGACTGCATGCCTGACTCGGTCAAACGCTTTCTTGAAGTCTATGAACACATGATATTGATGTTGTTGGTGTTGTAGGTATTTCTCGCAGATTATTCTGAGGTTGAAAATTTGTTCAGTGGTACTTCGCCCTGCTTGTTCTTCAGCTATGATTTGTTCAGCTTGGGGTTTCAAACTGTTGAGTATTATTTTCAGGAGGACCTTGGTGGGATGTCTGATGAGGCTGATGGTGCGGTAATTTGACCCTGGAATGTCAGCACTCTAACTGCGGAGGGAAGACTAGAAGAACTGGTCCACGAGCTGCATCACTATCGATGGAACAATTTAGATATCAGCGAATTGCGCTGGAAATCCTAGACGAAACAACGGGTGACAATGGCCACAAGCTTTATTTCAACGGGAGAGATGAACGGGACTGCTCTCAGACGAATGGTAGTGAGTCTATTGAAGACTGGGCGTCAATCCATGACAGTGGCTAGAATGTCTTTGTGGGTCAAGAATCCAACGCCGTGTTCGTGCCAGTCCTATCCTATCCTATGAGTTATAGGATAGGATAAGAGATGGCAGGCACGAACATGGCGTTGGATTCTTGATCCACAAAGACATTCTAGCCACTGTCATGGATTGACGACCAGTCTCCAGTAGACTCATTACCATTCGTCTGAGAGCAGACCCTTTCAACATCACCTTCATCCAGGCCTATGCCCCAACATCATACTATAACGACAGCGAAGTCGAGGATTACTATGAATATCTGCAGGCTGTCCATGACAAAGTGTCGAGGAATGACATAGGTATAGGGCAAGGCGACTGGAATGGCAAGGTTGGCCAAGATGCGTACCACAACTGGGGAGACACACATTAATATATATATATATATATATATATATATATATATATATATATATATATATATATATATATATATATATATATATATATATATATATATATATATATATATGTGTGTGGGGGGGGGGGGGTGCGTGTGTGTGTGTTTATTATTTATTTAATTTATCGTCTCTTCACATATGTGATATTAGACGCTCTCTCTCTCTCTCTCTCTCTCTCTCTCTCTCTCTCTCTCTCTCTTTCTCGCAATGTGTGTGTGTGTGTGTGTGTGTGTGTGTGTGTGTGTGTGTATCTACTGCACCAGCGAGACAAATGACAGAGGTCTGAGACTACTGGAGTTTGCCAGATACAACAGTTTGATACTGACAAACACGCTTGGTCTCCACAAAAGATCCAGATCATGATGATCATGGACCTGGCAGAGTCCCAGCGAGGAGCATCACAACCAGATTGACTACATCATGGTCAAGAATTGTTGGTTTAGTGACCCAGCAACCCTTGGTTTCTCCTTCTCTATCTCGTAGCTATAGCTAACGTCTTCATCGTTTTGAGTTCTTCATCCAGTACAGTTGTAGACTGACTCTCTCTCTCTCTCTCTCTCTCTCTCTCTCTCTCTCTCTCTCTCTCTCTCTCTCTCTCTCTCTCTCCCCTCCCCCGAAGGGGTGCCGGGTTTTTTTTTTCTCTCTCTCTCCCCTCCCGGGGTGTCGGATAGTGCAGTGGTTGGAGCACTCGCTACTGTGTCGAAAGTGAAGCACCGTCCGGTGCGGTTAGCACTTGGATGGGTGACCGCTAAGGCGTGCGTGAAGCGACAAATAACAACGCCCCCAGTTGACTCAACTGTGACTGAGTACCTACCCTCTTGAGGGTGGGGAAGGCAAAGGCAGCGAGGGAGAGAGTTGGGCATCGCCCTCATTACGCTGGCCCAAGATAAGTGTGATCTCCAACATCACACTCCCCTACGGCCACAAGGCTATGGGACTACCTTTACCTTTTTTTTACTCCCCTCCCCCGAAGGGGTGCCGGGTTTTTTAGTATAAATAGTATCCCAACTTTCTGGAAATTTAGAGCTTTAAATTCCCACTGTCGTTGTCTTTCTCCTTTGTTCTTTCTCATTCCTACTCTGTTCTATCAATCTACTATACTACGTTCTTATTCGCTAGACCAGTCACATACCTTTTGTCTTGAGAACTCTTCCGGGACAAAACTCCTCATTTGTGTGTGAGGTCTGTTGGATCAGCTTGGGAATATTGAACGCTTTCTGCCAAATGGTCACTGGGGCTTCCTATGATGTTATTATTTAGCAATTTTATATGTATGTGTTTTGTTGATATTTTATAATGATGTTTGTATTGCATTTTGTTTTTGTAAACCGGGGTTCGACAAAATAGAGTATAGCCTCAGCGTCCCCTTCCTGGGATGTCTTTATTGTAAAGTGACCGACTGGTGGAGTGCTTTCAGTGTTACCACTGGGGTTGTTTCGGCAGATCTTTTATGCGGATCATGGGTGAGTCCTCTTTCAGCGAAGTTGTGGTCTTGAGTCTGTGGTCCTGATTCAGCTCTTTGCAGTCCGCTGGACCATGTAAGCGATGAATAACTAACTTACTAACTCTAACTCTCTCTCTCTCTCTCTCTCTCTCTCTCTCTCTCTCTCTCTCTCTCTCTCTCTCTCTCTCTCTCTCTCTCTCTCTCTCTAATCATGAGCTAACTCTCTCACTTTTACAATATTTGATTTTGAAAACTCTTTTCTCTTCCTGTTTTATAGCATTTTGTCTTCCTTTTTTTGCCGTAATTCCCTTCTGTATTCCTTCGTTCTTTCTTTCTTGCGTTAATTTCCTGCTGAGTTAGCTGGACAGTGCAATGTCTGCTTTTATGTTTGTCTTCTGAGGCGATCTTCAACGAATTTGACACTAGATTGCTTGTGATTATTTTTTTGTCAAACTGGTCATTCGTTTGCTCTGCCCCTAGCGGAATGCTACAATTGCTCAGCGCTTGGATCTTTTTCTAAGCTTTACAGAAACTGAATGTGTGCCTTTTTTTAATTTTAAAATAGATTACCAGTATTTATTTAGTAGACGAATACAATAAATGTGTTTTGTCATTCATTTTCTTATTATCTTGAAATCTAGTTTCTTTGATACCCCAAGGCATACTGAACTGAGGTTCCTATTTGATCTTATTTCTTGAAGATCTAACCTAAAACCCGTTTATCCACTATTTTTATAATTCAAAGTTAAATGTCCAAGCGCTGTTTGCTCATAAGTTTTTATGCGTTTCCGCTGCAGTCTGTGGACCGACCTGTAGGATGGAAGTGGGGATAAATGAAAAGTTTAGGAAGTATTCATCTCGAAGGCCATAAAACCTGAATTTTAATTTGTCTTGGATGTTTAAAGTGTTAACTGGTTCCGAGGAAACCTTTCTTCTGCAGGCCGGTCGTATTCAACAGCTCTTCATCTATTGCTGCTAGTTCTTCTTCTACTGCTGCTAGTTCTTCTTCCTCATCTTGTACCTTTCTTTCTTTCTTTCTTTCTTTCTTTCTTTCTTTCTTTCTTTCTTTCTTTCTTTCTTCCTTCCTTCCTTCCTTCCTTCCTTCTTCTTCTTCTTCTTCTTCTTCTTCTTCTTCTTCTTCTTCTTCTTCTTCTTCTTCTTCTTCTTCTCTATCACCCGATACACATCGGTCGAACGCTACCAGAAGCATGCTTTTCTAGTCGCCTCAACAGGCCGTAAAGCATGCTCTTATGCTTCGGAGCATGCTTCCTATACGCTTCAAGCGTTATAGTGACGGAAAAAGAGCAATTTCACTGTAAATATATACAATATGTTGCTCTACAACATTCCGCTTTTTCCGTCTCAAAAACCCATTTGCTTTGTTAGATTCTTAAATTATATGAAACCACGTGAGGACACTATCCGGCGTCAACAAACGGTTCAAAAACATTCTCAAACTGTTGACCTACCTAGAAACAAATACAGTTTGACCTAATTCGTCCCCTAGAGGAGACGAAACTGACATTTTCTATTTTCATGAGTTCATTGGCCAATGCTCCTAGGGCTTGAAGCGTATAGGAAGCATGCTCCGAAGCATAAGAGCATGCTTTACGGCCTGTTGAGGCGACTAGAAAAGCATGCTTCTGGTAGCGTTCGACCCATGTGTACCGGGTGTCTCTATCTATATATCTTTCTTCTTCTTCTTCTTCTTCTTCTTCTTCTTCTTCTTCTTCTTCTTCTTCTTCTTCTTCTTCTTCTTCTTCTTCTTCTTCTTCTTCTTCTTCTTCTAATCTTTAGCAGCTATTACATATAATATATATTACAGCTTTTGTTAGGTATCAGTATTATTTTGCCTGGTTTTTGAAGTAATGTTAATGATGGAGTCTTGATGTAGCCTAAACCTTCATTTATTGGGTAAACTGCACGTTTTATGAAGACTTCGCCAAAGGGCTTAATGGCTCGTATTTTCGTTTTTGACAAGGTGCATCGTTGATAATCCACTTTCATACCATTGAATGACTTTTTTTTAAAAAGATGATTTCATATCCTTGGTACGTGTGTGCTCGTGCAAAGATCTTCCAGGCTGAAACAAAGTTGACTGGTCTGTAGAGTCTAAACCTGTTGTAAGACAAGTTACTTAGAATTCGAAGCCTGTGTTTGAGGGGATCGATAGTGCAAGTGGTGGTATGCGTGTCTGTGTTTCAGCAGCATGACAAACACAATCGCTGTTTGCTTGATGCTTCTGCAAACATCAGTCGCCGAGGATCCGAAGTATCGATAGCCATGCTAGCATGCATCACGGTACACCGGCGTAAAAGCAGGATGCAAACATTACAATGCCAACGTAAGCTACCCTTTTAACAAAGATTCAGGCGCTTGATCTATAGCTCTGTGTGTGTGGGTGTGGGTGGGTGTGTGTGTGTATGTATGTGTGTGTATGTATGTGTGTGTGTTTGCATGTGTCCAGTTGTGTTTGGGTGTGTTTGGGTGTGTGTGTGGGTGTGTGTGTGTGTGTGTGTGTGCAATTGTTTGCATACTTTTTTTGTTTGTTACCACGCCATTTGCTTTGTCAAAGCATATAGGAGGGCTGACAGAACCTGCCCTTGCCCAATCAGCCCCAATAAGTGTTGTGGTACAAAATCTTTTTCAATCTCCACTATGGAGTCTATCTCCGTTTGAATGCGCAAAATTAAAACGATGCTCGAACGACGTACATGCTCCTAATATCACCGCCAGATTTTGGGCGTTTCCCAGTTGGCAGATTAAATTTTGTTCGTCCGTATCCAGGGGAGGTAAATGCCATCATAACTCTTGCAGAGTTTTTTTCGTCGAAAACGCACGAGTATTTAGATTTGGTCCATCTCATATGCTAATAAAACAGACACTTTTACCAACAAAGTTTAGTTGAAGTTTAGGATAGAGCATTGGTAATTTATCTTCTTCTTCTTCGTCGTCGTCTTCTTCTTCTTCTTCTTCTTCTTCTTCTTCTTCTTCTTCTTCTTCTTCTTCTTCTTCTTCTTCTTCTTCTTCTTCTTCTTCTTCTTCTAATACAAAAATTAGAGAGCTTCTAGAGAGTAGAGGTCAATGATGGCTACTCTCTCCAGCACTCTTCAACATTTTCCTGGAGCGCATCATGTCAGATGCCCTTGAAGATCACAAAGGCACAATCAGCATAGCGAGTAGAGCAACCTCCGACATTGATGGATTGGCTGGAGAGGAACAAGAATTTGAACAACTGGTACTGAGACTTAACACCACCTCCGGAGCCTTTGGAACGGAAATAAGTGCAGAGAAGCCAAAATGATGACCAACAACACCAGTGACATCAACACAGACTTCAAATCCAAGGCCAATCCCTCAACACTGCGTATAGCTTCAAATATTTAGGAGTCATTATATCAGAAAATGGGTCCCAACAGGATGTCCTCTCCAGGATCGCATAAAATACAGCTGCTGCCCTAACAAGGTTGAAGCCCATGTGGAAAGACAGGACCATCAGCCTACACTACAAGGTAAGGCTGCTCTCCTTTGTCATCTCCATCTTCCTATACTCTTGCGAAACATTGACCTTCACATAAGACCTACAATTAAGAATACAAGCATGGAGATGAGGTGCTACAGAAGACTTCTGGGCATTTCCAATACCCAGCACATCACCAACGATGAAGTCCGACAGACCATCACCCAAGCCATACGACCACATTATGACATGCTCACCATGGTGAAGAAACGGAAACTCCGATAGTATGGCCACGTCACCTGAGCATCCTGCAAGGCACAAGTGCTAGGAGGCAGAAGAAGATGGAGACAGAACAAGAGGTGGGAGGACAACATTCGAGAATGGACTGGCTTGACACTGAGCGAAGCCATGAGGGTTGCTGAGGACAGAAAAAGATGGAGTATGCTTGTTAACCGATCATCTGTGGTGCACCAGTGACTTTCGGGTTCCGAGATAGGATAGGATAGCATAGAGAGCTTCTATGGCCCCAACGTGTATTCATTGCCTACGCTAGCCTTTTAACTAGGCCGTGAAGATCTTCCTGGTAGTATAGGGCTCATCTAAACCAAGGGCTATTTTTTGAACATTTATAAGAATACACTAGAAAAGTGATTTTACGTCTTTATCCTGCCGTATGAGAAACCTGAAACCAAGACATAATGCAAAACGTTTGAAAATCTCAATCGCAACCACAAACTCCTCCGCCATTTTACCTATTCTATTTCTATCCTATCCTATCCTATCCTGTAACTCAAAAGTCATTGGGGCACCACAGATTTTCGTTTAACCCGCGTACTCCAACCTTTCTCTGTCCAAATCAACTCTCATGACGTCGCTCAGTGTCAAGCCAGCCCATTCTCGAATGTTGTCCTCCCACGTGTTTTTCTGTCTCTCTCTTCTTCTGCCTTCTTGCACCGTGCCTTGCAGGATGGTCTTTGCAAGGCCTGATGCTTTGGTGGCGTGGCCATACAATCGGAGTTTCCGTTTCTTTACCACTGTGAGCATGTCATCGTGTTGTCCAATGGCTTGTGTGATGGTCTGTCGGACGTCGTCGTTGGTGATGTGCTGCGTATAGGAAATGCCAAGAAGTGTTCTGTAGCACCTCATCTCCATGCTTTGTATTCTTTGTTGTAACCTAACCTTGGAGTGTAGACTGATGGTCCTATCTTTTGAAATGGGCTTCAACCTTGTCAGGGCAGCAGTTGTCTGTGCTATCCTAGAGAGGACTTCTTGTCGGGACTCATTGTCTATCACAATTGCTCCTAAATATTTGAAGCTATGTACCGTGAGGGATTGGCCTTGGACTTCGATGTCCGTGTTGATGCCATTGATGTTGTTGGTCTTCTTTTTTGGTCTTCACTGCACTTAATTCCATTTCATAGGCTCTGGAGGTGGTGTCCAGCCTCTGTACCAGCTTTTCAAGTTCTTGTTCCTCTCCAGCCAATCTGTCTATGTCATCTGCAAACGGAGGTTGGAGATTGCTCTACCCCCTACGCTGACTGTGCCTTCTTGATCTCCAAAGGCATCTGACATGATGCGCTCCAGAAAGATGTTGAGGAGTGTTGGGGAGAGTAGGCATCCTTGACGCACGCCGATTGTTGTTCTGTATCAGTTCCCGGTGGCGCTGTTGTGGAGGACTGCACAAATAGCCTTGTCACACAGACTTTTGATGACTTCAGTAATGTTAGGGCTTATGTTGTACACTCTCCTGGTTGCCCACAGGGCTGCATGCCATACTCGGTCAAACGCATTCTTGGAGTCTACAAATACATGACATAGGTGTTGTTAGTGCTGTAAGTATTTTTCACAGATTAATCTGAGTTTGAAAATATGCTAAGTAGTACTTCGCTGTGCCCTTAATCCTTCTTGTTCTTCCGCTATGGTTTGTTCAGTTTGGGGTTTCAACCTGTTGAGTATTAATTTCAGAAGAATTTTGCTGGGAAAACGAAAGATAACAATAAATAATTTAAACTTTAATAATATCACTTATAGCAGTTCAATTCGAAAGCTGGTTTCTGATTCCATAAATTCAACAACATAGCTGCCGATTTCTCAGAATCTTGAATTTCATTAATCCGACACGAAATACACTTAATTAAATGCACACTCGCCCATTCACGCATAATGTAGCCTACATCACATGACACTGGTGTACACGCATGTTCACAATGATGAAAATGCGTAACATTATAATATCTATAAAATGGTAATGCGATCATTCACAACAGCTGCCTCTTTTGTCAGTTATTGCTCGTATAAAAAATGTAGTTTTGCATGACCTTGATGGTGAACTAAATGGTTTAGAGAAATGGTACGATGTTAATTACTACCATGGGGAAGAGTAAATAAAAGAGCACCATCGCAGCATTAAAACCCTGGGCTGGCGTGCATGAACGAACTTAAAAGCCGACTTAGACTTAACGCTTCACTAAAACATGCTACTTAAGTCTAAGTCGGCTTTTAAGTTCGTTCATGCACGCCAGCCCTGCACTCCACCCTCTTTCCCATCATAACCTCTCTACCCGCCTACCACTCATTTCCCATTGTTTGCGCCTAGATAGGTTGCAGCTGTTAACAGAACGAATGTTCTATCTCTGTCTCTCTCTGTCTCTGTCTCTCTCTCCCTCTCTCTCTCTCTCTCTCTCTCTCTCTCTCTCTCTCTCTCTCTCTCTCTCTCTCTTTCTCTCTTTTTTCTTCTTTTTTCTTTATTAGTATTGTGACATCCATTACAACTTGCCATTTGACTGCCCTGCTTTTGTTGTCATACGTCGATTATATTCCGTAGGTATATGTGACGACGAAGGGTAATTAGTCATCTTTTGTTCCTGGCTTCGGTTTAGTATTTTGTTTTAAGATTTATTTTCATTATTTTCCCCTGTTGCAGTCACAGAAAGACCAATGTCTGCGCTGACTTACTTTTTTCGACAGTCACAAAATTCTCTTAGATATAAAACATGTATCCATCTATTTTAAAGATTTTTTTAAATACTATGTTAGTTTAAAATGTTGCTTTGACACACAATCCGCTTTTGTTGTAAACCGTCGTGACAGGAAACCTCCAGGAAAGTGAAAAGTGTTAAATTTCAGCAAAAATGTATTGAAAATACTCACGCGCTTGAGTCCGTAGTTTAATCTCTGGTTGTCCTTTGTGCTACTTAATCGATAATATATCCTATGGTTATTAGGTTCATCGCCGTTCGTTGTACTCCTCAAATTTTACAGCTCCCTTCCTCAGCGACAGTTCCCTTTTTATATAATGCAGGGCTGAGATTTAGCAAGCCAGGCTAAGGAGCCAGCCGGGCTCCTAACCTGGGAAGTTGAAGTTGCCAAAATATTTCTCAGGTTGCCAGACCCCTTGATTGAAAGCACGGTCATTTTTTTTACTGTATAACTATTGCAGCTAATAAACAAGATAAATTTCAACAACACTGTTTCATTTTTTAAAACAAGCACGGTATAATTTATTCATCATCGACATCCTCCTCCTCAATGTTCCAAAACTTGAAGGAGCTTGGGTGTGCCTTCTTCAGCTGTTTTTTTTTCTTCTTCGGACTTTATTTTTTTGGCTGGAGGCTCCGAGACACCGCTTAAAAAGCGCCACATCGTTCGAGATTGACAAAAGGCTGAGAATGGGGAATATCGAAAGTACGGCAAGTCTCGCGTGACTCATCAAGGAAGTCAGAGACTCGTTCCGATACACGCAAGGAAGCAAGAAGGCTAGGATCTCGCAGGGCAGTAGCGTTTCGCGGCGAGGGAAAGAAGTAAGTCTCGCGAGAAAAGGCTGTTTTTACTTCGCAAATCCCTCGCTTTGCTAGCGTTATCTAACTTCCTAGCATGCATCGGAACGGGTCTCCGGTGCTGACTGCAGAAGCGGTTGGCGCGTGTTTTGTTTTACATTGCAAGTCAAAAGTCCGTGTACAGGTACAGAATCTCTACCACTGGCGGTATTTTCAAGTCGCCAGCCGGGCGAATGGTACCCCAAATCGAGCTCGCCACACACTATTTTTAGGGGCCATTGGCGAGTTGGCGAACGTTAAAGCTCAGCCCTGTAATGTACTCTTACATGCAAGATGTGGTGCGACAGTTGCATCCACCTGGTGGTGCTAAGCTGTACAGTTTTTGGTAACATTTAAATTATGTTTCAAGGGACAAGTACAGTTTAGTGAGAGTTTTTAAAAAATGCATTAACAAGAACTGAGTGACTCAAATACTTCTTTGTTTTAGTATTATGAACATGAATTTCCCACTCTTATGTTTGTTTGTTGTTGAATTTTGTTATTCATCACCCATGCGAACTAATTCGGGCTGCCTTCTCAGCGAAAGCGCGGCAGCCGCAAGAACTGCGACACACAGGACAGGGCGGAGAGGGGGAATAGGACTTGCGATGCATGCTGGGTGTATAGGTATATCCGGCACTCACCCGTCGATGACATGAGCGTCAGGATCTTTAAAGTCTTTGCGAAGAAAAAAAGATGCGTGTGTACATAGACTAGACCTCGGTTTGTACTCCCATCCGAAGGAGTTGTAGTTATTGTTCAATAAGTGTTGTGTGGTTATATTTGTCAAGATAGTTGCTACGTATGTCCGAACCAAAATCTAATTGTATTTCTTTGAAAGAACTTGTAATTGGACAGTGCCGACCATTATTCATTTATTGCTATTGCTGAGGACGTGGTCGTGAATCAGTGTTACGGCGTGTTTTTTCCCCTTCAACAAAGAATAATAGATGGCTAAAGAAGAAGAAGACGAAGACGAAGAATTGCGAGCTCTATAGTCCACCAGTATTATGAATTGTTGTTTACAGCCTCCATAATGCTAGAGCTAGAGTTATTTGGCAGGGATTCGGAGATCACATTTCATCCAGTATGGCGTCGTTGTGCTACCAGTTTCAGTAATTATTGTCGTCGAGTGTTGCCGGCAATTTTCTGACCTTCCAGCTCGCGAACATTCTAAGGTGTTACACAATCTTCTTTAAGGTGATAATGATAGTTGCAAAGTAAAGTATCGTTGCTAAAACCAACAGCGTGCGCAACGATTTTTACTGTACTTGAACTTGATGGATGTAGAAGGTCTTTTCAACCTGTTCATCACTCCAATGTAGTAATGTAAAATTTCAAATGTCAAACTTTAGGTCTAGCTGCTAAATATTTAATCTAGCAAGAGCTTGCCAGCGCCATTTTCTTAGCACAAAGTGAGTGTCATATTGAGGATGCTGAAATGTATCCGGTTATGAGGTTACGTTGATTTGCAGCTTGGAGAAGTGATCGCATCGTTTATAATTGATGCAGCCGTGCTTGCTGGGTCACACTGAACCTATCGCCACCAGAAAACAACATTCCCAGTTTCTTGCAGCAGGCTCAGAGCTCTTCGAAGATTACATTAAATTTAGATATAAACTGAATTATTTCGTGTTCATATATTGCCGATATAATAATAATAATAATAATAATAATAATAATAATAATAATAATAATAATAATAATAATAATAATAATAATAATACATGACGCTATTGCGCGCTTTTTCTTCAGTCGAACTCAGATGGCGGCGATCTGGAGGGATCGCTTTTACAGAAGGTGAAATCAGTTTGTTATTTTTGAAATTTATATTGACTGCATAAAAATACCATTACTGAAGGGACGGAGGAAAACGGATTACCCGGAGAAAACCCTCGGTGACCTGAAAAGTCTAGTACATAAGTCACGTAAGTTCATGTCCTGCGGGGTTCAAACCCGCGACATATGGCATAGATAACCAGCGCCCTATCTATTGTGCTATCTTTGTCTTCTGATTATAATCATATGATTGTTGTTGTGTGCTTCCTAATCATATATAGATAGTTGCTATGTGTCTCCTGTTGTTCTCGATCTGAAATTCTATTTTCTCCACTAATGTGCGTCCACTTGCCGTACACTTGCTGTATAGGTTGGCGTTCGCTATATAATACCGCTTTGTTATAATATAGAATTAATTGATATAGAATTGAAATTTTGTTTTCCTAGACTTATCTGGAAATACTTTGAAATAGTCGGGATATTTATGTGTGTCTGTTGTTTGTTCCGTCCGTCGGTCCATTGGTCACCGTATCTCAAGAAGCATTGACCAGATTTTGACCAAACATCACATAAAACTTACCTTAGTTAGTGGCCAACCTTTTGTGCCAACGTATTTGCTCTACCCCAATGTCGCTGGAATCCATTCGTTATTAAGCACGGTTTGCTCTATATTTCTGAACGGTTGAACTGATTTTGATGATTTGTTTAGTTGTAGTTCAGTCAGTCGTTGCATCTCGTATAAAATAAATGGGACGTCTCTGTTCAAATATTTTGTTTTGCATTTTCTATTTTTTAAAATGTTAAAATACAAAATTATAAAAAAAAAAAACCAATTTTATTTTGTTACTATGCAGATAGATACTTAATCTGTCTGGAAATACATTGGAATGGTTTGCCATCTTGGTTTTTTAGCTTGTGTGTGAGAGAAAAAAATGGGAAAGATCATTCAATTCATTGAATTTATTTATAGTTTTCGTATTAAGTGATTTTAGACAAAGAAAAAGAAGATGGCAAGCCATTTAAATGTATTTTCAGACACAAGCATTGTTGGTAAAGTAAGCATTTTTAAACCTGTTAATTTTCTTGGCGCTATTGTGACTCGGGTTTATCCTAAAGAAGCAAAAGGAAAACTTGCAATGATAAGCAGCAGGTTCTTAACTATAAGCAAGCCAAAAGTTATCAAAATCTATTTTGAGCAAAGCGTGGTTTGCAACAAAATGACTCCAGTGACCTTGACCGTTGTAGTAGTGCAAATATGATGACACAGGAGATAGGCCACTAACCTAGGTAAAATTCCTGTGAAGTTTGGTCAAAATCCGTTCAGTGGTTCTTGAGATATGGCATCCAACGGACCGACATTTGGCTCGTTCTGATTCCCCCTATTTCAAAGTCTGGAAATACACAAAGAAAGGTCATGAGAATGGGTAGAAAGGATAGAATCCTATTTTGCGGTTTGTCCCAAACCCGGGTTCCGCAGCAGCCGACATTAAATTTTAAACTGGCAAGACAACGTTTGTCGAGTGATATTTATTGTACATCATTTATGTATTTATTCTGCCATAGTGGTCTGTATCGGTACAAGATCTTCATAGTTCATTAAGAAGGGTCTACAAAGTAAATGAGTGCGGCTCTGCGTGGTGTCTTCTTTATTGCTGTGAAGCAGATGTATAGCGGTTTCTCCTTTTATTCATTTTTATTTTTATTTACATTAATTTATCTTCCGCATTGATGTACACAGCAGAGGCTGTTTCAAGAATAATCCTCATTTTCTTTCTTCTCCCTCTCCCCTAGTGTACTTCAACTGGAAAAAAAAAACTCAAAACGTCTTCTAATCTGTAAAAATGAACACGGTTTAATTTTTTAAAATTTATTTATTTTATTTTATTTTATTCACATTTGTTATATTAGACAAATACACGATTAAACAGAAGAAATTTCCTTTATTCGTGTCTCTAATCCCTGCAATCAGCTGTAGTTTTTCTTACTCCATTTTGCTGGCCTTTGTCGTCTACTTTTTCTGAAAATTAAAGCTGGACAAAATATCTATTTGAGCTATTGACTGAAGTATGCTTTGTAAGCTTTAAATGATGAAGCTGCAATCTTGCCCAGAAGAATCACAACTTGAAATAAATAATATAATATATATCCAAGTGCTGGGTTGGCGTAGGGGAACGATTCTCGTACTGTGTGTTTGTTGTTTGTGGTGGTGGTGGTGGTGGTTATTTCGGTCGTTTCACAAAGACCTCCGAGACGACATTTATAAGGGAAGGATTGAATAAATCTATGCGGTAATCCGACGGGCTGTCTGACAGTCTCGGAACTCGCAGTTTGCCGTGTATTATATACCCGTTTAGAAAAGAACTAATAACTCGGTATTCCCAATGAAGATTTCAGTATCACACTGTCTTATGAGAAATCTTCATTGGAAACACCGAGGCATTAGTTCCTTTTGTACATGATCGTCCAGTATTCGGAAAGGCTCTCTTTCTATTTTATACCCAGCTGTTATTATCGTTTTGCCGCTTAGCGTTGTACAATTGATTTCTGGGATCGTAAAAAATAAAGGTAACAGAGATGAACAGACTATTAGTTTCTATTTATGCTGAAACTAAAAGCGAAGTGTGATACCTAATGGGTTTTCTGTTTACTAAATTGCTGTTAGAGACCCAGGAGACAAACCTATAGATTCGCTGTCTTGAGGTGTCTCCTTTCTCACCTTTGACTAAATTACTTGGACACGCAGCAGCGATCGGTGGACTACGCAGTAAGTGCCCTCCCTTCATCACTCCTCTCGCCATCGACAACTCTATTCCACAAGTATCCCTTTAGTTATCTACTCTCCCCAGCATCCGATTTCTTTCTACTTTCTCCAAGAGTCCAGTTTTATTATATTCTCCGCAATAGCCTATCTCGTCGGTTATTCACTCTTCTCCAGTATTCCCATATCTCTTCGACATCTCTCTTCCTTTCCTCGTCATCCCTTTTAGCGTCCATTCTCTCTCAGCATCCCTTTGCTATTCGTTCCTCCCTACATCCTCTCTAGTTTTCCCAAAGATTTGGTTATCCACTCTTCTCTAGTTGCATTTGTTATCCACTCTCGACCCATACAGCGTGGCTGAGGGTAGACGAGGCGTTCTCATCACAACCCCCATCTAGCCTCAGCCAATGCTTTCAACCTCAACTGCATTCATATTGTTATCCCTCTTTTCGGCGTTTCAGTAGTGCGACAGCAACAATCTTTTTCTACGGAACTTCTAAGTTTGACTAATCTATTCCTTTTTCAACTAACAAGCTCAAGCACTAGCGTTCTTTGTAAGATTAACACTGAACTCAACTAATGACAACTAAATGCCAGTCCACAGACAGTACAACTTTATGCCAGTTCCAGAGAGCAATTTTGTGCAATAGCTGTTTCTGAAGACAATTGCTACTGTGCGAGACGAGCGCTATGATGTACGTTTTAACAGTACTAGCTTACCACTGAAGATACAGATCTGATGACGGGTGATTTTGACTCAGTTAGAACATTACAGCGGTGTGTAGCCGTTGTTCCCAGTTCAACAATTGGCGTGCGTCAAGAAGGCCTACTCTCTCCAACATTCTTCAACTTCTTCCTAGAGCGCATCATGTCAGATGCTCTTGCAGATCACGAAGGCACAGTCAGCATAGGGGGTCGAGCAATCTCCAACCTCCGTTTTGCGGATGACATTGATGAATTGGCTGGAGTGGAGTAGGAGCTTGAACAGCTGGTACAGAGGCTCGACATCACCTCCGGATCCTTTGGTGTGGAAATAAGTGCAGAGAAGACCAAATTGATGACAAACAACACCAGTGGAATCAAAGCGAACATCAAAGTCCATTGACAGTTTCTCGGCACGGTGCATAGCTTCAAATATTTTGGAGCCATTGTGTCAGACAGTTATTCCCGACGGGGCGTCCTCTCCAGGATCGCACAGACGGCTGCTGCCTTGGCAGGGTTAGAGCCCATTTGAAAAGACATGACCATCAGTCTATACTGCGCTCCCTTTTCGTCCCTATCGTCCTATACGCTTGCGAGCCATGGACCCTCACAGCATATCTACAACGAAGAATGCAAAGCATGGAGATGAAGAGACAGAAGACTTTGGGGCATTTTCTATGCCCAGCATATTACAACGACTGGGTCCGACAGACCATCACACAAGCCATTGGACAACACGATGACATGCTCACAGTGGTGAAAGAAAGGAAACTCCGATGGTATGGCTACGTCAGCAGAGCATCAGGCCTTGCAGAGACCATCCTACTGGGCACGGTGCAGGGAGGCACATGGGGAGGGAGGCGGAGAAAGATGTGGGAGGACGGCATTCGAGAGTGGACTAGCTTGGCACTGAGCGAAGCCATGAGGTTTGCTGAGGACAGAGAAAGATGGAGTACGCTGGTTAAACGATCACCTCTGGTGCCCCAACGACCTTCGAGTTATGGGATAGGAAAGGATAGAATAGTAGCCGTAGTTAAACCCTTTTTGACGACAGGCGAGATTTTATTCCCTTGAATTAATGGCACGACGGGATCCTTCGTTTTCTCTTTCGATTTTCAATCAGCATCCCTTACACGGAACCACTTTGTTGTTCGCGTAAACATGTCTTGATCCAGGAAGCTGATTAGCTGTTTACTCGGTCGCTGAGAGAAGGCTGGACAATTCTTGCTAAACGTAACCCAAAACTTGGTTTACAAACACGTGTTATTTAATCTGTAGAAATTAAAATTAATGTAATAACATGCTTACAAATCGTATAATGTACGACATATTCCAGATTCGAAGTAAGTCTTAATCAAATACTGAATTGCCGAATGCACTTTTTATAATTGTCTAAAAATAAAAAGGTATATCCCTTAATTTTTCGATGGTGTAAGACCATAATGACTCCTTATTCTATAAATGTATTTTATGCCTCGCTCTAACCATACAAATGGTATCATTGCATAGCATTATCAATGACTTTAAAAGCTTCAAAATACGTCAATTTTAATGTTTGCAATGTTGTCATCACCTCTTCCATTCTTCTATTCGCACCACCATCACTTCAAACTATGAAGCTGTCCTAGGGCTTTCACCATTTCTAGTGTTTCACTTCCTGTATACATATAATTTCTTTTTGTCGTCGATCCTAAGAAGAATAATTATAGATGAAAGCTCTAGATTTCACTTCGTTGTTAGAAACGTACTCGGGCCAGCCTATACTCCAAGCAAAGTTCATGTTTCCAGAGATTGCCTAGTGCGATTAAAAACGCAACGAAATAATCGGAATTTTCCACGCTTAAGTCACAAACCCTTAAAATAACTCGTGGTCTTAATAGAAATTGATCCATTGCCTTTTGTTATAGGTGTCATTCCTTTTTACTTCCGATTTAACGTTTCACCCCAGGCCCTTACATTCAGGTCTCTCTAACGGCATTATAAAGATGGTCGTCAGCCGTCATAACCATAAAAAATACTTTCACTAACAGGTATTACAGTTAAATTTGCTTCAAAAATATATGTGAGAGCCACTTTAACACAAAGTGAAGAGGACGTGGGCGAAACGAGCGTCGTTTAAGACACGGAGGTAAAACGCGAATGGGCGAAACGCGAGTAGATGAAAAGTGGAGCACCATGTACGAAGGTTTAAGGAAGTTCTCCCACCCCACACCCTCTTTATTTTGTTCCTCGTCCTTCCTCTCACCCTCCCTCTCCCCCTTTTTTTTTGTTTAGTACGACTGTTGTTGCTGTTGTTGTGTTATATTGTTGTCGTTAATTGAAAGAGCCGATCGTAAAGAAAGATATATGTCGCTAATACTGGGCGTTCTCTGTTGTGCAATAGATTCGTAAATCTGTGTGTGACTATAAAAGACAACTGTTGCAAGCTGCTATTTCCGAAACTCTTTTTTTTTTCTTTGTCACCTAACAACTACCGCATGTGGAGATTAATGATTAAGGTTTCAAAAACTTAGTAGAACCAATGCAATATTGTGTACGTGAACCGATTGCAATGTCAAATAGTCCCCTTGGATTATGCATGTGGCGGTCAATAAACGGTTAACAGGAAGGCAGTATAAAAATGTACGTGTTCCATTAGTTTACATTAGCTGCATCAGTTTGTTAATTTGGCAGTTTGTTTCTTTTACATCATTTCCTTTTCTTAAAAAAATTGTTTATAAAATATAGATAGTTAATAAATATAATGAATAAAATATGGATAGTTGATCAAATATGAATAGATGCCCGATTGAATTTTAAGTTAAAATGTAAAAATATTAGGGGAAAGTCGGCAAATCCGGAACACTTAAGCAAAAACGTCAATAACTGCCACGTCAGAAGAGAAAAACACAGGATTTTGGCATGGTTGAATTCAGAAATAATTGAACTATGGTCCTGTAATAAAAATTTAGGGCAGGTCTTGATTGTAGCTTTGTCAGATGAGTTCTAAAATTCTCTGAAATTGTTCCGGATTGCACACCTGGTAGGGAAATTTGGAACGGTGGGAGGTGAAATAAGGAACACTACCATATTGTATATTATACATGTATAATGTTGAGCATTTTGATATTTGTACCGGTGCTTGCTTGTATGCGAGTGTGAGCGGTGGGGAAAGTATGCTTTGTGTGTTAATGACTGGCATTTTGGGTAGATTTTTACTTTAACAGCAAACCAAAATTCCGTGAATAGCTTGGTAATAAATTATAATATCATATCTGTCTCTCTTACTCAAAATTAATCGCAATTCTTATGCAATTAAAAAAATTAATAAAACAATGCACTGCCAATTGCTCATCAGGACAGGTTACGCTGCGGAAAAAAACATCT
This sequence comes from Oncomelania hupensis, assembly GCA_036898135.1. Lineage (NCBI taxonomy): Eukaryota > Metazoa > Mollusca > Gastropoda > Littorinimorpha > Pomatiopsidae > Oncomelania > Oncomelania hupensis. Next base: position 91,992,886 of record CM072511.1, on the reverse strand, counting down.
CCCACCAGGGTTTGTTTTTACAACTCTGTCATTGTTGAAGGCTGAGACTGGTGAGGGTAACCTCGTAGCACGGCGTAGTTGATGCCGTGGGGGCAAAAGAGGAGGGTGTATGGACTCCACAGATTCTGCAAGCTGTTGTGGAATGATATGCATATTCTTGGATAAAGAAGCAGTTGTGTTTGATGGACGTGGTGGAATCGGAGGTGGCGTTGATAACGTGTAAGTAGGTCTAAGCTTACGCGGTGGACGCGGTGGGATGGTTGGAGTATTTCTGTCATTAGCTGGAGGATCAGGGGCAGCTGACCAATCAGACACATCTGGCGGACAGGACACAACTGGCGGATCAGACACAGCTGGCGGCTCAACTGTCAGATCAGGGACAGTTGACGAATCATGGATACCTGGCACATCAGATCGCGATGAAGAGTTTCCAGGTTGGGGAGGATCCGAGGTCTGTATGTAGGTAAGATGACTGGCTCAGATGCAGAATGGGAGCAGGTCGTAGCAACATCATTGAAATCTTCATCACCAAAGATGTGTCTGTCACAAGGCCAAATCCCGTACTTGGCAAATCCAGATGCAGCATTAGCCAGGGTAGCTGCCTTTGAGAAAGCTGTGTTGGTCGTAGGGGCACCACAGATGATCGTTTAACCATCGTTTTTACTCCATCTTTCTCTGTCCTCCGCAACCCTGGTGGCTTCGCTCAGTGTCAAACCAGTCCATTCTCGGATGTTGTCATCCCACCTCTTTTTCGGTCTGCCTCTTCTTCTACCTCCTTGCACTGTGTCTTGCAGAATGGTCTTTGCAAGGCCTGATGATCTGGTGACGTGGCCATACCATCGGAGTTTCTGTTTCTTCACCACTGTGAGCAGGTCATCGTGTTGTCCAATGGCTTGTGTGATGGTCTGTCGGACTTCGTCGTTGGTGATGTGTTGGGTATAGGAAATGCCCAGAAGTCTTCTGTAGCACCTCATCTCCATGCTTTGTATTCTTCGTTGGAGATCTGCTGTGAGGGTCCATGCTTCGCAAGCATATAGGAAGATGGAGATGACAAGGGAGCGCAGCAGTCTTACTTTGGAATGTAGACTGATGGTCCTATCTTTCCAAATGGGCTTCAACCTTGTCAGGGCAGCAGTTTGTTTGTTTTGCGATCCTGGAGAGGACTTCCTGTCGGGACCCATTGTCTGATACAATGGCTCCTACATATTTGAAGCTATGCACTGTGTTGAGGGATTGGCCTTGAACTTTGATGTCCGTGTTGATGCCATTGGTGTTGTTGGTCATCATTTTGGTCATTTTGGTCTTCTCTGCACTTATTTTCATTCCATAAGCTCTGGAGGTGGGGTCAAGCCTCTGTACCAACTGTTCAAGTTCTTGTTCCTCTCCAGCCAATCCATCAATGTCATCCGCAAAACGAAGATTGGAGATTGCTCTACCCCCTCTGCTGACTGTGCCTTCGTGATCTGCAAGGGCATCTGACATGATGCGCTCTAGGAAGATGTTGAAGAGTGTTGGAGAGAGTAGGCATCCTTGACGCACACCGATTGTTGTTCTGAACCAGTTCCCGATGGCGCTGTTATGGAGGGGGGGGGGGGGGAAGGGAGGAAGCCATGCTCATCAACCAGCTTTTTCAGGATGTCAAAGAATCTCCACACGCTTTCATGGTTGAATCCTGTTGCTCTGGACAGTGACGTAGCTTCAGGCTGCCTCAATGAACGTTGTGGGTGCCGTCTGAGGAAAAGTTTCAGCCAGTCCTTTCAAGCACTTCTCTTTTCCTTGTTGAACATATGCGACAAGCCGTTCTGCTCCGCCACTTCAAACGCTAAGGATATCTTTCCGATTCGAGAATGTGGGAACAAAGGTGTTCCTCCAGCTCTTGTGGTAATGTTGATGGCCTGCGCAGCACTCTACTGCGTATTTGTTCCCTCCATCCAAGTGTCTGTTCAGAGTCATTACAGGTATCCCATAGGATCGTGAGGCAGCCCGGAGACCCATGTCCATATTTCTAACTGATGACAATGCGTTGCCCATAGCTTGTGTGTCCATTTATTTGCAGCGCAGAAAAAAAAGAAGATTTTACAAGGTGGGAAATAAGGAACAGTGCGGGTAATTTGGAACACTGTTCCACTTTAGCCTCCTTTTGGTGTTCCGATTTGCCCACACTACGAGTAGCTGAACCTTATGCCATGCAGTCTGCAATAGACTTTGATCTAATTTTCAAAGAATTTGCAATTGAAGGAACATAACGTACGCTTAAAAAAATAACAAGTGATGTTTCGAATGAGTTGGTCCTAATTAGAAATCACAACACTTTATCAAAAGTCAATATAAGAAGACAAACGGAAAGAACGAGAAAATACTAACAGCTTTCGTCTTTTTGGAGGCACAAACATTGTTGTCACGTGGTTTGTTTCAAGGGATATCACTGTTACCAACCATGGAATCAACTAAACGAAATTAGTTCCCTTTGGCCAGAAATTAGGGTGTTCCGAATTACCTGACTGTACCGAATTTACCGACTTTCCCTTACATCGAATCCCTCTGCTTTTGGTCATGGCGACCTCATGTCATCGTATTAGGTAATGTCAATGTTCTACGTAGCTGTCAAGTAATAAAAATTATAGTATTGATGGAGCAGCAAATTAGATTTTCTCCTTCTTGTTCTAGTTCTTCTTGTTCTTCTTCTTCTTGTTCTTGTAGTTGTTGTTGTTGTTGTTGTTGTTATTCTTCTTCTTGTTGTTGTTCTTGTTGTTGTTCTTCTTCTCCTCCTCCTCCTCCTCCTCCTCCTCCTCCTCCTTCTTCTTCTTCTTCTTCTTCTTCTTCTTCTTCTTCTTCTTCTTCTTCTTCTTCTTCTTCTTCTTCTTCTTCTTCTTCTTCTTCTTTTGCTTCTTCTTCTTCTCCTCCTCCTTCTTCTTCTTCTTCTTCTTCTTCTTCTTCTTCTTCTTCTTCTTCTTCTTCTTCTTCTTCTTCTTCTTCTTCTTCTTCTTCTTCTTCTTCTTCTTCTTCTCCGGTATTTGCGCGCGCATTTAGTGGAATGCCTGAACAATTGACTGTGTAACAATAAGTGCGTAAACAAGGAAATTTTTAAAAAAATGTATTTGTCCTCATTGTTCGGTAGTTTGGTAAAATGCTGAATGATGATTCCAATCTTCGGCTTCTTTGTTTGTGCAACATATATTTTCAGCTGTTCTAGGAGAAGGGTGAATCTTTAAAATTGGTTCTGATTTGGCTCGGAAGAGTCCGCTGGACCTAAAGCAATAAACATGTAATGTAATGTAATGAGTCTTTTAAAAAAATGTTTTTCCCCTTTTTCCTCCAAAATATATGTGGTATATTAATCTCTCTCTCACTCTCTCTCACACACACACATATACACGTTACACACACACACACACGACACACCCACACATAACACAAACACACATACACACACACACACATATAACACAAACACAGGGAGAGGGCTTAATTGAATCTTTTGATAATTTCCGATTTCTTCTACATCATTCAATCTCATCTCTTATAACTCTTTGCTCCTGTTCTGTTGCATTTTTCTCTCAGGCATCCATCCTTTCCCTCTTCTTTCACCACTCTCCCTCCCATTACCTTCTGTTCATATTCTCGTGATTCTCTCGTGTTCGCTCTCATTTATCTCGGCGACCCTTGAATTTGTTTTGCAGTGCTCTCCGTTCATAATGCTCCCTTCGATCACTTTTCTTTTCGTTTCTTTTGCTACTGTCTCTTAAACCGTGCATTATTGTGTCTGGCGGCCTTAAATGCGACGCAACCTGTTACATGCACAGATTGTTTCTTCTTTTTCATTTTAGCTAACGGGTTTTACGGCTAGCTTTGCATTGTCTCCCAAACCTCTTAAACCCCAGTGTGTTTGACAGTGCTGGAGTGGCGGCGCTGGTTTGCGAGATAACTAGTCTTTTATATTCATCGAGAGAAGTGTGGAAAGGCAGGTCAAGGAGAGGTTGATCCGTGTGAGAGTATAAACCGAGCTTGGTCTAGTCTGTGCACGCACACATTCCATCGCACAGACTTTAAAAATCCTGACGCTCCTGTCCTAAACGGGTGAGTGCAAGCTACACAAATACATGCAGGTAGCACTAGATCCCTTCTCTTCCGTCCCCGGTCACCTATGATTGTGCTCAATTTTCTGGGCATTAGATGATGCATCTCAGGGAGCAAATTGACGCCTCGAGCGGCTTGAGTTAGATATTGTATTGGCAGGGCGCATTGAGCAGCTCTTGAACTGGAAAAGCGCAATATAAGAGCAAAAAAAAACAAACAATATAAAATATACAAACAAGTCTTGAAGTCATAAAAAAGTTTGGGGGTTAATGGATAAATTGTCGAAGTTTTTGTTGTAGATCCTTTGTGTATATTCACTTGGCTATAAAGATTTGAGTATTCTTGTTTCATTGTATTAAGCGTACGAAGGCGTAGCCTGTGGGTCATTACATTACATTACATGGTTATTGCTTTAGGTCTAGCGGACTCTTCCGAGCCAAATCAGGACCAGGACCTGTGGGTCAAGAGCAAGCTTCGTAACTAGACATACTTAGAACTTTGACTGTCATAAATTTTTTTTGAATGACTCGTGTCCTCGGGTGCTTCATGTTCGTAATAGTGGACAGAGAGCAAGCTTTGGGGATTCGTTGGATAAGGTGTTCTGTCATTTAATTGTTGACGATTTTAATGCATGTGGCTGTTCAGATTGGACAAATGAAGCATGGGCATTCTGAATGAGATTTTCTGTTCTGATTTGAAGGTGTTTTTAAGAATTATATATTGGGTGTTCAGGAGACCACCAGTTTTGAATAGAAGTTAAGCTTTTAGTGGAGCTAGATCCAAAGAACCCTGTGGGTTCGGGCACTGAATAGAATAGACCCAACGTTTCCCGGCGCGTCGTAAGAGGCGACTAAAGCCCTAGCTTAACTGCGCGAGACAAACCCGAACCTTGTCTCGGCGAGACACCCGAGACAGTCTCGGCGAGACACCCGAACCATCCTTGCCCTTAACTAGGCTCGGCGAGCAATCCGAGACAGGATCGGCGAGAACATCGAGACGTGTCTCGCCGTGTCGCGGGCCGGCCTTTCGTCTTGCCGTTCGTGCGCAGCAAACCTGCCCAAGACACTATTTTGATTTGCTGAAAAATCTATCAGTGTCAATGACAACTGATCTAAAGAAATACTACAACACTTAAAATAAGTAGGTGCACCAAATCCAAACTTAATTTAGACTAGAGAACAATGAAAATACTGAATCAGTAAAAATAATAAATCATTGAATAGCCACTGAGCTGTTCAGCCAACTCTTGCACCAGTGCATGAAATGCACCTTGCTGGTGCCTTTGCAACACATAGGGAAGTGTTGCCTTTTGCTTTCTTTCTCTTTCTGCTGCCCCTTCGTTCTCGCTTAGGACATACAGCGCTAGAACAACGTCAAAATCTTCTGCAGTTTTCAATTCACGATCGAAGGCCGCCATTGTTGCTAACGTAACTTTGTCAGGTATGTCAGTTTCGACGCAGCTAAAAATAGACTTAGTTCAGAAACGAAAGAACTCGCCGTGACGCCCGATCTCCTGTCTCGTCTCGGCTGGTCTCGGGAAGACCCAGTTAAGAATGAAACCGCATTTTGACCTTTGGTTCGCCGAGAAAAGGTTCGGGTTTGTCTCGCCCAGTTAAGCTTAGGCTTAACAGGGGTGATGCCAGTACGGCATCACTGGGCGAAAGTCTTCTACACAGAAATCACCGACCACAACGGAGGAACCTCATGTTACTACAAGTTCAACGACCACGTGCTCGGAGCCAAGGCGAGCCACGCTGTGTTCGTGGATTTCGGCTGTGGCCAGCAGCACGGAGAGAACTGGGCCCTGCCAGGTCGTTTTTACCCAAGACACACTGCATGTTCTTGGGCGGATTTGGCCATTGTTGAGGGAGTGTGCACCCTTCCCTGAAACCATTAAGGCGAAGTGGCGAAGCCAAAAGCGCGAGCCTGCGAAGCAGGCGAGTGAACTATGGGGGTCCGGGGGCATGCCCCCCTTGAAAAATTTGAAAATAATGGTTAAAATCTGTGCAAGGTGGTGCATTCTAGGCATTATTTTGAGGACTTAAAAAGGTATTGTTTTGTGCTAAAAGTCCTCTTTTAGTCCCCCCTCCCCCCTACACACACACCCCTCTGCAAACTCTGATGATAAAATTTACAATAACAGAACATCTTGCATAAAGGTTTATAAAGAGACAGGTAAGGTTACTGCAAATAAAACAAGAAATAGCCACTCACATCAATTTTATTCAAAACTGACTTGATGAATGTACAAGAAATACCTGTAGATCTAGATCTGATGAATAAAAAATATAAAAAAATAAATTAAAAAAAAACTAATTTGGAGGTACATGAAACGTGTGGTGAGTGATAAATAGTACAGTTTTTTAATCTTCTTTCTTCTTCTTTCCTACCACCTTTTTTTTTTGTTTTTTTTGGGGCCGCTAGGAGGGTGTGCACGTGCACAAGTGCACACCTCCAAAATCCGCCCCTGATGATGAAAACAACCATTCACTCCATACCGGATCGGTCGCCGCCCGGGTCACCAAGAACCGCGCCTTTCGTTGGCCACCAGAACGGAGGTGATAAGTGTGCTACTGATGGACAACTTAGCAAGATCCGCATGATAAACAACATCGTCAAAAGAACCTGGAATGTCAGGACCCTAAATGCGGAGGGATAATTAGAAGAATTGGCCCACGAGCTCGACCACTATCGATGGAACATTTTAGTTATCAGCGAACTGCGCTGGAAAGGCTTAGGTGAAACAACGACTGACAAAGGCCACAAGCTTTATTTCAGCGGGAGAGATGACAGGCACGATCACGGCGTTGGATTCTTGGTCCACAAGGACATTCTAGCCCCTGTCGTGGGTTGCCGCCCAGTCTCCATTAGACTAATTACCATCCGTCTGAGAGCAGCCCCTTTCAACATCACCATCATCCAGGCCTATGCCTCAACATCAGACTATGACGACAGCGAAGTGGAGGATTTCTATGAACCTCTACAGGCTGTACTTGACCAAGTGCCAAAGAAGGACATAATCATAGTGCAAGGCGACTGGAATGCCAAGGTTGGCCAAGATGCGCACCACAGCTGGGGATACACATGTGGACCCAACTGCAACAGCGCGACAAATGAGAGAGGTCTGGGACTCATGGAGTTTGCCAGATACAACAATCTGATACTGGCAAACACGCTTGGTTTGCACAAAAAATCTAGACGATGGACATGGCACAGTCCCGGCGGGGAGCATCACAACCAGATCGACTACATCATGATCAAGAAACGCTTCAGATCAACATTGGTCGGACATGCACTTTTCTAGGAGCAGACATCGGAAGTGACCACGATCTCGTGATGATGTCTTTCCGGCTCCACTTGAAGAGAGTAAACACAGCAAAGTGCACTAGACTGAAGTTTGACCTGGACAAACTGCAAGATCAGGAAGTGGCAGAAATATTTCATACACAATAGGAGGGAAATGTGGACCACTGCTCATTTTGGGAGTGAAGTAGATATCAACACCACGACCACCACCTTCAACTCATCTGTGACTGATGCCGTCCTTGGCAAGCACAGGCCAAAGAAGAAGCCGTGGATCGATCACACCTGAACTTTTGTACCTGTGTGATAAACGAAGAGAGATGAAAAAAAAAAGAACACCTCACAAGGAGCTGATGCCTACCGAAAAATCAACAGTGGCATCAGAAAAGGAATGAGCACAGCAAAGGAGAACTGGATAGAAGATCAATGCCAGGAAATAGAGAACAGTCTGACTAAGAACAACAGCAAGAAGGCCTACCAGACTGAAAAGCGGCTGACAAGTGTTAAATAGCCCAAGGTCTCCACGATCCAAAGCAAGTCTGGCATATGCCTTACAGAAGTACAAGATGTCTTGGATAGATGGACAGAATACTGCTCTGACCTTTACCACCACACACCAAACGGAAACCCATCAGTTCTAGCATGTCCAGAGAACAGAGAAGAAGAGATCCTCCCAAATCTCCGAGAAGAAGTTGAAGCAGCAGTGCAGTCGCTGAAGAAAGGGAAGTCAGCTGGATGGGACAACATACCCGCGGAACTGCTTCAAGCAGGAGGAGAAGCGATGATTGACGCCCTCACCATTATCTGTAACAAGATCTGGCAGAGTGGGGAGTGGCCTACACCATGGACCCAGTCGCTTGTCATCACTCTTCCCAAAAAAGGTAACCTTCAGGAATGTGAAAATTACCGCACCATCAGCCTTTTCAGCCATCCCAGCAAGGTCCTCCTGAAAATAATACTCAACAAGTTGCAACCCCAAGCTGAATAAATCATAGCTGAAGAACAAGCAGGATTCAGGGCAGGGCAAAGTACCACTTAGCAGATTTTCAACCTCAGAGTAATCTGCGAGATATACCTACAGCACCAACAACAGCTATATCATGTGTTCGTAGGCTATGTTAAAGAAGGCGTTTGATCGAGTCTGGTATGCAGCTCTGTGGGCAACCAAAAGAGTGTACAATATCAGCCCTAAAATTATTGAAGTCATCAAAAGCCTGTATGACAAGGCTACCAGTGCAGTCCTCCATAACAGCGCCATCGGAAACTGGTTCGGAACAACAATTGGTGTACGTCAAGGATGCCTACTCTCTCCAACCCTCTTCAACATCTTCCTAGAGCGCATCATGTCCGATGCCCTTGCAGATTACGAAGGCACTGTCAGCATAGGGGTAGAGCAATCTCCAACCTTCTTTTTGCGGATATTGATGGATTGGCTGGAAAGGAATAAGAACTTAAACAGCTGTTACACAGGCTTGACACCACCTCCAGAGCCTATGGAATGGAAATAAGTGCAGAGAAGACCAAAATGATGACCAACAACACCAATGGCATCAACACAGACATCAAAGTCCAAGGCCAATCCCTCAACACAGTGCATAGCTTCAAATATTTAGGAGCCATTGTATCAGACAATGGGTCCCGATAGGAAGTCCTCTCCAGGATCGCACAAACAACTGCTGCCCTGGCAACGTTGAAGCCCATTTGGAAAGACAAGACCATGAGTCTACATTCCATGGTGAGGCTGCTGCGCTCCCTTGTCATCTCCATCTTCCTATATGCTTGCGAAACATGGACCCTCACAGCAGATCTACAATGAAGAATACAAAGCATGGCGATGAGGTGCTACAGAAGACTTCTGGGCATTTCCTATAGCCAACACATCACCAACGACGAAGTCCCACAGACCATCACACAAATTATTATTCTACACGATGACCTGCTCACAGAGGTGAAGAAACGGAAGCTCCGATGGTATGGCCACGTCACCAGATCATCAGGGCTTGTAAAGACCATCCTGCAACACACAGTGCAAGGAGGTAGAAGAAGATGGAGACCGAAAAAGAGGTGGGAGGACAACACTCGAGAATGGACTGGCTTGACATTGAGCGAAGCCATCAGGGTTGCTGAGGACAGAGAAAGATAGAGTATGCTAGTTAAACATTCATATGTGGAGCCCCAACGACCTCAGGGTTACAGGATAGGATAGGATAGGATTTCAAAGGATTTCCAAAGAATTCATGATTAGGTCTGTGTAAGAGGTTTTCTTGAGAGGATTACACATATTTTATTTTATAGTTTATATATTAACTCAAGTATTGGTCTGGGGCTATTGAGGGTAGTAGCAAAGACTTATGAGTACAGAGAAGATGAGATATTCAAAGACTGATACGTTGTTCAGAGCTGTTTGAGAGATATTGTTAAAGAGTCATAGGTTGTGTGTTCTTAGGGAATGTGCCGGAGTCCGTTTTGACTGATCGCAAACAGGCGCCAGTCTTGACGTCAGAATGTACGGACAAAAATAATGTTGATCATGGAAAGATGGGTACAGTTTGTTTTTTTTGGGGGGGAGGGTGCCATTATGCGAGGCTGTATGATGAAACAGCGAATGCTGCTGGATTATTGATTGCGCACACTTGGATGTATGCTTCATCTCTCTCCGCGGATCAACATTTTATTCCAAGGGCGCCAGAACAAATTTTGATGTCTAACAGTCCCAACACTGTAGCTTGGTCTTCCTGGTGCAGCCTTATAGAGCATGCATTTTACCGTGTAAATGTACTGTTATCATCATTCTCTCGCTCAATATGAGTGTATGTGTGGGTGATATCATTCTATCACTGTGTATGTGCGTATGTGTGTGTGTTTGTGTGTGTGTGTGTGTGTGATATCATTCTTTCACTGTTTGTGTGTGTACTCATTCACTGTGTGTAGGTGTCTGTATGCGTGTGTGGCGTGCCAAATCGGGAGACAAGCTAGATTGCTGGGGAGTAGTAGTAACAGTAACAGAGCTCTCTCTCACTCTCTTTCTCTCTCTCTCTCTCTCTCTCTCTCTCTCTCTCTCTCTCTCTCTCTCTCTCTCTCTCTCTCTCAGCTCAAAGTGGGGACAACGTACACGCTTTTTGAGGCTATATTCTGTTTATTTAATAAGTCTTGTGATGTATGACGTTAAACTCAAGCTCATACTTCGATTGATACGTGGTGCTGTTGTCGACTGCAACAAATAAAAATAATTCACAAACATGTGTACCCGACTGTCTGAACATTACGCGTTTACCCGACTCACCTATGAAAAATTGGCGGGCACAATTGCGCTGCGTTGGTAATTATAGTGTATTGAGTGCTGGCTGCTGTGACGGCCTTCTATATTTCCACTGCTATTGATTTGCAAGGCTGCGCCGAGGCCCGTTCCTGGCACCAGTCTTCGTGGGTGTGAGGGCAGTCAGGAGGGAGGAAAGCTGGCTCACAAGCACTGATCGAAGTGGCAACTGACAGCTGTACTAGCACCACACTCCGTCATCACAACCGGCTTGCAAGGGGGTCGCTGTGCACAACATTACTGTCCACTTTTCTTTTTCTATCCTTGTGCACGTGGAGCTCTCCATCTGAGTCTTCTCATCGTTTAGGTCTGAACATCTTCAAAATATGCTTCCTCTTCAAGCTTCTAGGAGCTGAACTCACGTGAAGTTAGAAGTTCGCCACACACAGGTTTATGCGCTCCATATGTCTCCTCACTCCTCCCTAATACTCCATTACCGTCGAGTTTCTTTTTTTTTCTTTTTAACAAGCTCAAAAAGCAGTTCTTTGACCAAATTATAGACCAAATTATTCCCAAGCTTGAAGACAAGTCTGACATTCTGATGGCAGTAAGACATTGCATGTTCCACATTCGTTCTTGGCAGTTGCTTCTCTAAGAAGCTGGAATAAAAATAATGGGAACTCACGAATTAAAACGCGCATTTTCCAGTGATCGTACCCGTTTCAAAACCGAAGGCATTACATTTGAAATATACGCGTGCAACACTCGGAATGATGTCTCATTACAATTTTCCACCACATTTAATTACCCATGAAAGCCTGAGCTGCCGCGAAGAAAGAGTTGTTTTGTGATTCCTGGTACTTCTGATCGATTTCTTTTCGTGTGGTTGGAGATTGGGTACGGTAGAAAGTTTTAACTGCTGATCAGTTTTGTTTCTTTGTTTGTTTTTTTTTCTTTAAAGGAAAACAAGATGGCTAACCAACCAAATGTTTTTCCACACACAGACATACGAAAAATATGAAATTTCACAAGTTTTAATTTTCTTGGCGATGTTGCGACTCGGCTTTATCCTAACGTAACATATGGACAGCGAGAAATTATAGTCCCCGGTCTGAACTATCTGAAAACAAAAATAATCCAAATCGGCTATATCAGTTTTTAGATACAGCGCAAGGCACTGTGACATTGACCTTTGAGAATTACAATTATGAATGATCCAACATATTTTATAGATTGGCTGGAGAGGAACACGAACTTGAACAGCTGGTATCGAGGCTTGACACCACATCCAGAGCCTATGGAATGGAAATAAGTGCAGAGAAGACCAAAATGATGACCAACAACACCAATGGCATCAACACGGACATCAAAGTCCAAGGCCAATCCCTCAACACAGTGCATAGCTTCAAATATTTAGGAGCCATTGTATCAGACAGTGGGTCCCGACAGGAAGTCTTCTCCAGGATCGCACAAACAACTGCTGCCCTGGCAAGGTTGAAGCCAATTTGGAAAGACAGGACCATCAGCCTACATTCCAAGGTTAGACTGCTGCGCTCCCCTGTCATCTCCATCTTCCTATACGCTTGTGAAACATGGACCCTCCAAGTAGATCTACAACGAAGAATACAAAGCATGGAGATGAGGTGCTACAGAAGACTTCTGGGCCTTTCCTATGCCCAGCACATCACCAACGACGAAGTCCGACAGACCATCACATAAGCCATTGGACAACACGATGACTTGCTCACAGTGGTAAAAAAACGGAAACTCCAAAGGTGTGGCCACGTCACCAGGTCATCAGGTCTTGCAAAGACCATCCTGCAAGGCACAGTGCAAGGAAGTAGAAGAAGATGGAGACCGAAAAAGAGGAGGGAGGACAACATTCGAGAATGGACTGGTTTGACACTGAGCGAAACCATCAGGGTTGCTGAGGACAGAGAAAGATGGAGTACGTTGGTTAAATGATCATCTGTGGTGCCCCTACGACCTCCGAGTTACGACATAGGATAGGATAGGATATGAACATATTTAGCAGTAGTTCAAGTATCCACAAAGTAAAACTGATGAATTTCGGTTGGCGAAGGACTGACTGGCTGACAGACCGACAACCGGAATGCTACAGAAGGATGGCCCATGATTTGAAAAACCCGTATATCAAATCTCTACAAAATCGCTTCAGCCTTTCTTGAGATATTGAGCAAATCGTGTTTAGGAACAAATAGACTTCAGTGACCATGACCTTTGAGGAAGAGCAAATATGCTGGCCACTGACAGAGGTAATGGTCCCATGAAGTTTGGTCAAAATCCGTTTAGTCGTTCTTGGGATATGGCTTCTTACGGACAGACGGACGGACAGACCGTCATTAGGCATCTGATTCCCGACTGTTTCAAAGTATTCCAATCTGGAAATACAAAAAGGAGCACGTTACTTGTTTTTATTAGGTTTAATTGGGAAACAAATTTGAAATTTGTTTTCACATGAAATAAATGTATTTATTCCTCTAGTCTAGTCTTGTCTTTTATTTCCTTTTGTTATTGTTTTGCTCAATCCAGTGGTTACACCTTTGGCGAATGGAGGTGGTGGAGGGTTGAAACGATGTTTATACTGTTTGTTGTACCTTTATTGTATTGTTTTAGTGTTGTTTATGTTCTACACGTAATGTTTGTTGTCGTCTGATTGCAGAGGGTACGGCTGTAGGTGGGTAAAGGTGGTGGAGGGACACTAAATCGACGAAACGAGACTGCTTCCCTTCCCCTTCTCACAAATCTACGCAAGGCAAGAGGGCGAGGCAAGCGGACAGAAAGGCGGCGGACTGGAGCCAGGGAGGTTCCAGCCGTTTGGTGGATTTGGTGATGCTGCAGAGGAGGAGGCGAGCGATGAGCTAGGACGGACTTTGTCAGAGGATCAGGCCGAGTGGTGTGTGAACTTGTACTGTTGCAGCGGGCTCGTAGTAACGGCCATCGGCTAGCTTTGCCTGGCTGCTGTAGGACTCCACTGCTGGACCGCGGCACGGGCACCGACGGCACCTTTCGCTTTGTGACAGCCACAGACGCCTGTTGCACAGCACGAGCGACTCGTTCCCTAGTTGGAATAGTTTAGCCAGCTTGCGTAGTAACTGTTCTTTTTTCTTGCAACACATGCTGGACGGATCTCTGTGATTTTTTTTGTTGCCATTGACAGTAATCGCAGCGTTTGCATTTAAGGTGAGTGTTCAATCTTTTTAAAAACTAACGTTAGTTGTTGTTTTACGCAATGGTTACTAAATTTTAAAGTGGCACCCGATGACTATGGCAGTTCAAAGTGTGTGCATTCAAAATACTAAATCTGTTTGAAATTCTATACTTTAATTTCTTTTTCATCTTCATCATCTTCCAAGATCTCCTAGTATAAGCTTACATGCAAGAAGGAAAGAGAAAATTAAAATTGTTGTTTGTTTATGTTTGAGAGGTGGGGAGGGATAAACAAATGTAAATACTTAGCTTACTTTGTACAATTGAGATATTAATGGTTCTGACCATATGGTTTAATGTGTTAACATTTCGAATATTGTAATATAGTAGTGCTGCTATTACAATAAGCAAAACAAAACAATAAAAATTAATGTACACATACTTACCGGCCCAAGACCGTTACTGCTGCTCGGTATTCCCAGTTGTTTTTATTTGATTGTCTAATAGAGAGAGAGAGAGAGAGAGAGAGAGAGAGTGAGTGAGTGAGTGAGTGAGTGAGTGAGTGAGTGAGAGTGAGTATACAGTCACAGTCATTTTAAAGAGTGTATACATTGATTGCGGCCGAGTTTCTATTTAAATGCTGTGGGGGTAATTGTTAAGCATTTATTCTTTATACTAGAGCCTTTTTTTTGTCTCTCTTTTTTTCATACAAGGTTTGGTAGTGTGCTTTTAATAATTGATGTACTTGCGTTACAATTTAATTAATTCTGTTAATTTAGGTATGTACGAGTGGTGATATTAGTACAAGTACTAGCACCACTACTAGCAATATGGTTATTACAGCGAGGGTTACATTGCCTGTTTCATTATTTACAACAGTTTGTCACTGACTTGTTTACTTTAAAGTTAACCCTACCCACCGCATTTCACCCGACCCACTCAGACCTTTTAACATGTAGTTTACCATCTTTACGGCGCAAGATTCAGGGCATAGAACACTCTTTTCTGCGCATTTGGTGTTACAAACTCCAGGCGTTACTTGAACTTTTGTAGACTGCCTCGATGTTTTAATGTTTTACAATGGCGCCATAACTGCATGCTAGCGAGAGGGCTGTCCTCTGCGGACCCCAAACCCTTAAATGTAGGTTAATTTAGTTTTCTCATTTTATGATTCAAGTTTCGGCAATATAGCAGATATTTGTTCCGCACTTTGTTACAACTCCATGTGTGTTTTTTTCAAAGTCATTAGTTGTATAATTGTATATGTTCGATGATTTAATATTTCTTTTCAATTACTAACACGTTAGCTTTCTTCTGTGGACCCCAAACTCATAAATGCATTTAAAGGTAATCTCCCGTTATAGCGACGTTTTATGGTCTATAACACTAAAAGATCTTTGTTCCGCATTTTGTTATTACCCCGTAGTGTTCCCAAGTCGTTCCTTGCATTAATGTAGACTGTTTTCATGATGACAATGACGTCTTAACTGCTAACCTTTTAACATGTTAGCGATTCAAGACTTAACTACTATAACGAGTTAAACCTTCCAACATTTACATACGTATTTCAAAGCCGTTTTTTCCCATTATGATACACCTTTCAGGGTTAATAACAGATGATGCTGTCACTCTTTTTTTGACAACCCCATGTTGTTCTTTATGTTGTTAACTATAATATCGTAAACTGTTTCTATGATTTACATGTAATGAAGTGTTGGACAGCTAGCCATGTGGGGTCGATGTCTTGAAGTTTCTGTTAACAATGGTGTTCCCAGTCTGGGGATCATCGAAACGCGCACGATGAAAAGGCTAGATGATTTGTTTGTTGTTTTTTTTTTTTGTGAAAAGCACAAAATTGACCAGACAAGCTTCATATTATGAATGTTCTTGCGACTCAAGACTTTAGATTGAAAAGTCAGTTAATTTAAAAAAACAAAAAACAACAACAAAAAGATGGATGGGTTAAAGCATCGAAAAGGAAACTGTTGGAAAAGAGAAATAACACTTTTGTAAAGATTGCTTCAAGATGGTGGGAGGGGAAGAGTGGGGGAGGGGGAGAGGGTGCCCGCTGCATATTCTTCTAAAGGGACAGAGAGAAACAGGGTGCGAGAAAAAGAATGATCCTCGTCTCTCTTCAGTCACGCAAGGACCTCTTCTGTATGCATTGGTGTACGTCATTCTGTCTTCTCTATCGACCAGTTCCCGCTGCATGACCACTGGTGTTGTTCCATCCCCCAGGCACTCTATACCTGCTTTCGTTCTCTATGTGTCTTGGTATCAGTCAGTATCTGCTGAGGGCTCATTTCCCGCAAGTAATGGACTATACATGTGTATGCGTAACCCTGTAGACGTCTTTGCCTTTTGTGTAACAAATCACACGTTTTTCAGCTCCAAGTTATTTGTTTACTCCTTTATTTCTATCAAGGTGATGATTTCCCAAACTTTACACCACATCATCCGGTACTGTTTAAAAGGGGCGTAGTTGTTGTCTTGAGTCACTGCATGTTTAGGTTCGATTTGCATCCATAAGCCATGATAAGGGGCTTTCATATTACCTTACTTTTCGCGTAATCTATTGATCGAGTTCACACAGTTGGTCCACATCCAAGTAGACGACTTGTTTCTCCTTTAGCCAATTGGACTACTTGTCTTTTCTGAGTTTTCCGCTATCCTAGCTTTCCAACGTCTAATGCGATTCTTTCTGCCACACAAACCACTTCTAGGAAGAAACTGCCCTTCACTCAGAAGAATTCTTTGGAGTCAGCCAACAGCAGTTCGCTCATCCGTAAGAAAGTAAAGTACGGAATGCCATAACATTGACGTTGCTATTAGTTTCCACTGAAGGCACATAACTGGGGGGTGATCTTTCACAGAGGGTTTCAGAACTTAACTTGCATGACTTTATCATCAAAGGCAAGTGTTGAATGAGAATGCCAGATATTTTCTTCTTGCAGATCGTTTCCGAAACCA
>CM072511.1:91948609-91971109 GCA_036898135.1 Oncomelania hupensis | reverse complement strand
CCTTTTTCTAAACACGTTTTGCGCTGGACAACCCCCGTTGGGGTGCCAGGGGTTTCAGTATAAATAGTATCCCCACTTTCTGGAAATTTAGTGCTTTAAATTCCCACTGTCGCTGTCTTTCTCATTTACTCTTTCTCATTCCTGCTCTTTTCTATCAATCTGCTATACTATCATCTTCTTCGCTAGACCAGTCTCCTACCCTTTTTCTTGAAAACTCTTCCGGGACAAGACTCCTTGTTTGTGTATGAGGTCTGTTGGATCAGCTTGGGAATATTGGACGCTATCTGCCAGGTGGTCACTAAGGCTTCCTATGATGTTATTATTTAGCAATATAGGTATTTTATATGTATGTGTTTTGTTGATAATTTATAATGATGTTTGTATTCTATTTTGTTTTTGTAAACGGGGGTTCGATAAGTTGGGGTGAAGCCTCAGCCGTCCCCTGCGAGGGATGTCATTATTGTAAAGTGACTGGCTGGTGGAAAGCTTTCGATTTTACCACTAGGGTTGTTTCAGCAGATCTTTTATGCGGATCGGGGGTTGTCCGGTCCTGATTTGGCTCGGAAGAGTCCGCTGGACCTGGACTGTTAATCTGTGTTTTCCTTAGCGTCGTTATGACAAAGCCGAATCACAACACTGCCAATCAAATTAACAATTTTGAAAATGTTTATATTACTTCGGCTGTGTGTGTGTGTGTGTGTGTAGGTGTGTGTGTGTGTCTGGAAATACATTTGATTATCTTGATATCTTGTTTTATTTGCTTTTGTCGTTGATATTGAATATTAGGAATTTTGTCGTTTTTCTCTAATGCGTTCTGATGGTATAAAGCCTTATGGCAATGTGTAGACATGTGAAAGTAACCCTTGTAGAAAGAAATGCAATGATTAATTTCTATGCGGCCTTGGGCAATTCCATCTTTTGCATGTAGTGATGTAAATGTATTCGTGGATTTCGGCTGTGGCCAACAGCCTGGAGAGGATTGGGCCCTGCCAGGTCTTTTTTTGCCCAAGACACAACACATGATGAGGCTATCCACTAATTCCATGCCGGATCGGTCGTCGCCCGGCTACACAAGGACCGCGCCTTCCGTTGGCCACCAGGACGGAGGTGAAAAGTATGCTACTGATGGACAAATTAGCAAGATCCGCACGAGAAACAACATCGTCATAGGAACCTGGAATGTCAGGACCCTAACTGCGGAAGGAAAATTAGAAGAACTGGCCCACGAGCTGGACCACTATCGATGGAACGTTCTAGGTATCAGCGAACTGCGCTGGAAAGGCCTAGGTGAAACAACGACTGACAAAGGCCACAAGCTCTATTTCAGCTGTAGAGATGACAGGCACGAACACGGCGTTGGATTCTTGGTCCACAAGAACATTCTAGCCACTGTCATGGGTTGCCGCCCAGTCTCCAGTAGACTCATTACCATCCGTCTGAGAGCAACCCCTTTCAACATTACCATCATCCAGGCCTATGCCCCAACATCAGACTATGAAGACAGCGAAGTGGAGGATTTTTATGAAAATATACAGGCGGTCCTTGACCAAGTGCCGAAGAAGGACATAGTCATAGTGCAAGGCGACTGGAATGCCAAGGTTGGCCAAGATGCGCACCACAACTGGGGAGACACATGCGGACCCCACTGCAACAACGAGACAAATGACAGGGGTCTGAGGCTATTGGAGTTTGCCAGATACAACAATCTGGTACTGGCAAACACGCTTGGTCTCCACAAAAAATCCAGACGATGGACATGGCACAGTCCCGGCGGGGAACATCACAACCAGATTGACTACATCATGGTCAAGAAACGCTTCAGATCAAGCATCAATATTGGCAGGACACGCACTTTTCCAGGAGCAGACATTGGAAGTGACCACGATCTCGTGATGATGTCTTTCCGGCTCCATTTGAAGAGAGTAAATACAGCAAAGTGCACTAGGCTGAAGTTCGACCTGGACAAACTGCAAGACCCGGAGGTGGCAAAAATATTTCAGGCCACAATTGGAGGGAAATTTGCACCACTGCTTATTTTGGGGGCAAGCGAAGTAGATGTCAACACCATGACCAATACCTTCAACTCAGCTGTAACAGATGCCGCCACTGAGATCCTTGGCAAGCACCGACCAAAGAAGAAACCGTGGATCACACCTGAACTTTTGGATCTGTGTGATAAACGAAGAGAGTTAAAAAAGAAAAAGAACACCTCACAGGGAGCTGATGTCTACCGAAAAATCAACAATGACATCCGAAAAGGCATGCGCACAGCAAAGGAGAACTGGATAGAAGATCAATGCCAGGAAATAGAGAACAATCTGAACAAGAACAACAGTAAGAAGGCCTACCAGACTGTGAAGCGGCTGACAAGTGTTAAACAGCCCAAAGTCTCCACTATCCAAAGCAAGTCTGGCATTTGCCTTACAGAAGAACAAGAAGTCTTGGACAGATGGACAGAGTACTGCTCTGACCTTTACAACCATACACCAAATGGAGACCCATCAGTTCTAACATGTCCCGAGAGCAGAGAAGAAGAAGAAATCCTCCCAATTCTCCGGGAAGAAGTTGAGGCAGCAGTGCAATCGCTGAAGAAAGGAAAGTCAGCGGGAGTGGACAACATACCAGCGGAACTGCTACAAGCAGGAGGAGAAGCGATGACTGATGCTCTCACCATTATCTGTAACAAGATCTGGCAGAGTGGGGAATGGCCTACACCATGGACCCAGTCGCTTGTCATCACTCTTCCCAAAAAAGGTAACCTTCAGGAGTGTGAAAATTACCGCACCATCAGCCTCATCAGCCATCCCAGCAAGGTCCTCCTGAAAATAATACTCAACAGGTTGAAACCACAAGCTGAACAAATCATAGCTGAAGAACAAGCAGGATTCATGGCAGGGCGAAGTACCACTGAACAGATTTTCAACCTCAGAATAATCTGTGAGAAATACCTACAGCACCAACAACATCTATATCATGTGTTCATAGACTTCAAGAAGGCATTTGACCGAGTCTGGCATGCAGCTCTATGGGCAACCATGAAAGTGTACAACATCAGCCCTAAAATTATAGAAGTCATCAAAAGCCTGTATGACAAGGCTACCAGTGCAGTCCTCCATAACAGCGTCATCGGGAACTGGTTCAGAACAACAATCGGTGTGCGTCAAGGATGCCTACTCTCTCCAACACTCTTCAACATCTTCCTAGAGCGCATCATGTCAGATGCTCTTGCAGATCACGAAGGCACAGTCAGCTAGGGGGCAGAGCAATCTCCAATCTTCGTTTTGCGGATGATATTGATGGATTGGCTGGAGAGGAACAAGAACTTGAACAGCTTGTACAGAGGCTTGACACCACCTCCAGAGCTTATGGAATGGAAATAAGTGCAGAGAAGACCAAAATGATGGCCAACAACACCAATGGCATCAACACGGACATCAAAGTACAAGGCCAATCCCTCAACACAGTGCACAGCTTCAAATATTTAGGAGCCATTGTGTCAGACAATGGGTCTCGGCAGGAAGTCCTCTCCAGGATCGCACAAACAACTGCTGCCCTGACAAGGTTGAAGCCCATTTGGAAAGACAGAACCATCAGTCTACATTCCAAAGTAAGACTGCTGCGCTCTCTGGTAATCTCCATCTTCCTATATGCTTGCGAAGCATGGACCCTCACAGCAGATCTCCAACGAAGAATACAAAGCATGGAGATGAGGTGCTACAGAAGACTTCTGTGCATTTCCTATACCCAACACATCACCAACGATGAAGTCCGACAGACCATCACACAAGCCATTGGACAACACGATGACCTGCTCACAGTGGTGAAGAAACGGAAACTCCGATGGTATGGCCACGTCACCAGATCATCAGGCCTTGCAAAGACCATTCTGCAAGGCACAGTGCAAGGAGGTAGAAGAAGGGGGAGACCGAAAAAGAGGTGGGAGGACAACATTCGAGAATGGACTGGTTTGACACTGAGCGAAGCCATGAGGGCTGCTGAGGACAGAGAAAGATGGAGTATGCTGGTTAAGCGATCATCTGTGGTGCCCCTACGACCTTCGGGTTAGGGGACAGGATAGGATAGGATAGGATGTAAACGATAACGTAATAATGTTTGTCTCCGTGGCCTTTTTGTTGTTGTTGTTGTATTATTAGTTTACCCGTTTGCATGTGGTGACTTCCCCGTTGGAGGGCCGGGGGTTTCAGTATAAATAGTATCCCCTTTTCTGGAAATTTAGTGCTTTAAATTCCCACTGTCGCTGTCTTTCTCATTTGCTCTTTCTCATTCCTGTTCTGTTCTATCAATCTGCTATACTATCGTCTTCTTCGCTAGACCAGTCTCCTACCCTTTTTCTTGAAAACTGTTCCGGGACAAGACTCCTTATTTATTTATGAGGTCTGTTGGATCAGCTTATGAGGTCTGTTGGATCAGCTTGGGGATATTGGACGCTTTCTGCCAGGTGGTCACTAGGGCTTCCTATGATGTTATTATTTAGCAATGTAGGCATTTTATATGTATGTGTTTTGTTGATAATTTATAATGATGTTTGTATTCTATTTTGTTTTTGTAAACGGGGATTCGATAAGTTGGGGTGAAGCCTCAGCCGTCCCCTGCGTGGGATGTCATTATTGTAAAGTGACTGGCTGGCGGAGGGCATTCAGTTTTCCCACTAGGGTTGTTTCAGCAGATCTTTTATGCGGATTGGGGGTTGTCCGGTCCTGATTTGGCTCGGAAGAGTCCGCTGGACCTAAAGCAACAAGTATGTAATGTAATGTAATGCATGTGGTGACTGCAATTTTCAACATACGTCTTGACCTTGGACCATAATATGTTCATATCATATATTTTGACGGATTATGAGTTTTATTCACGGGAAGGACACACATAGAAAAGAAGCAGGAGGGAGAGAGATCTGAGGGAGAGGGAGTGTGTGTGTGTTTGTATGTGTGTTTGTGTGTGTGTGAGATAGAGAATGTGTTTGTGTATGCATGTGTGTGTTGTTTGTGTGTGTGTGTGAAAGAGAGAGAGATGTAAACTGTACAGAGATAAAGCCTTATTATATCATCTGCCCATCAAATAATTCACCGGGATTATGCAAGCTGCAGTCAAATACGGTTAACTGGAAACTTACACCCTACAGCATACGCCTACACATAGCCTATGTTTTATACATATCTGACACTCATCCTGCCAGGCAAGGTGCAAGGAAGAAGAAGAAGATGGAGACAGAAAAGGAGGTGGGAATGGACTGGCTTGACACTGAGTGAAGCTATGAGGACTGCTGAGGACAGAGAAATATAGAATACGCTGGTTAAACGATCATCTGTGGTGCCCCAACGACTTTTGAGTTATGGGATAGGATAGGATAGGACACTCAACTAGTGCCAAGGTCACACGTTTTAGTGGAAACTGACTTATCATAGTGAAGCATTCGATAGTCTAGAGTTTCTCGTGTGCTGATATGATACACCCAGTCTTCTCTCAGAGGTCGACCGGTGGTACTAAAGTCTCATTACCTTAAGGTTTGTTCCTGTATTCATCTGTATGCAATGCACTTGAGGGTAAGGCGTGATTTCCCAGAGGACACAGAGCGCCATTTGTCCTAGAGATCTACTTCCATTTTAGGATCCTGATGTATAATATTGCGCCATCGAGTTGAGTTCATGTACCCATTGGTAATTATATTGTTTGTTTTCATGGAAACGATTACGCATAGTGTGCTTTTATAGACGTCGAGATTGCTATTATTGAACAGTCAACACAATTATTCTTAAAATTGAATTTGATTGTTCTCTTCGCCCTTCTCCCCATCTCCACTTGGTTACTTAACATCATAGTTATTAACGTTATACTTCCTTCTTCCCTGCTCCCATAAAGCAGTAACTCAGTTTTGTTTTTATTATAAATTTTATTTTACGACCATTCACATTGCCTTTTTAATTTCCTAGTAATCTCTCTGTTCTCTAGTGTGTTTGCATATGTATATAGGCCTACTGTCTGGCAAAGGTATTAACTTCATGGCAAGATCATTGTATACCAATTCCTTGTTCGACAGAATATTGACGTTTTCGTAATATTATCCTTTTTTTCTTCTCCACTTCCTCCCCATCCTTCCGATGCGGCTGCTCCCTGACCACGTCTCCACTTCCTCAGCCTTCTTCTTCTTCTTTCACATGACCTACATGTTAATGATATTTCAGAGTTGGGATAGGTGTCTATACTTATATTGAGGATGGGGTGGGAGCTTTGTTCTAGTTAGACTGTTGTACCAACGACCTTTTCCAGGTCGTTGTGTAGACGTCAATGAAACTGCCGGTGCTATTACAGATAATCCTTAAATTTATATTACGAGTATACTCAACTGAAGACGTTTTTGAAGTAACGACGTAGACTTAGGAAAATGAATGTGTAAACTGCAAGGCAAACACGTTAGGGATAGCAACAGCCGATTTTTGGGGCCCAAACATTACGACTACCCTCTTTAATCCTTGTGACCGTTAGGGAAATAGTGTTATTGATTAACTGTGCGAAATCGGTGGTCCCCAGGGCAGGGATAGTAAGAGGGCCGAAAGATCTCGGAAGTCACACGTAGAATGAATCCAATCGAGCGGCTTAGGACAAGTGGCGGACTGGATTCAATCGGGAGTGATGCTTGCTGTCCACATCAGGCTTCTTTCCCTTCTTGCCACAAGTATCACGTGCACAATAAACTCCCCTCATCTTGTGCTACGCCGATGTATTGTTTTGCAGATCTGATAAATATTTATATTGAAACAGCTACTAAGTGTTGTTACTTATTTTTTAAACTCGTTATGCATAGATGCGACTGTTTGGTATCTTTGGCGGTTGGACATTGTAGACCTATTTGATCATGAATGGCAAACAAACAAACAACAACAAAGCTGCAGCGCAACGGCTTCATTTTTGTATTTTGATTTTCTAGGCTGTCAAAATGGTGGAGAGTTTTGCTGGCATGGTTTCTTAAAACTATATATGTCATTTTCCCTACACACAAGCTAATAATGTAAACTTATTCTGAAAACCAGTCTTTTTTCAAAAACATGAATCAAGCTTTTTTTAATGTTTGGATTAGGTTTCAGTTAAGTATAATCAAAAGTATTTGTCGGACGGAAAGATTTTTTTCAAAAACAATTTTTTTTTAAATTACCCTCGGCTTACTCAAAATGTGATTGACCTCATTCGCGGAAACTTTGTTCTGTGTTTTGCAATTTCATTGAGCGTAAACACTGTTATTCTTATTTCTAACAGGACTTATTTAAAGGCTTTGATTGGCTTCATTCACGCATACTTAATCTTGTATTGCGATTTCATTTCATGGCAAAACGCGTCGCAAAGTGAACGTGAAGCTCACCACTACTTACCCTACATCTAATCGATAAATGTTGGTCTCTAGACGGTATTCTGTCATCTGTTTCTAAGGCCTTCTCATGTAAGGAATGAGTAGTTTGCATTCACAAAAGTATAGAGTTTGTTTGACCTCCTTTTCTTTGTTGAAAAGTAAATATATATTAGAAGAACAATTATATAATAATACCATGCAAAAACAATTGTATAATAATATTATGACCTATGACAAAATCGCAATCACTATTAAATATTTATAGTAATTAACATTTTATTAGTTTAAAGGGCTAAAACCAAAATGTAGCATTTATTGTAGAGTGTAAATATGTGTCTGCTGTTATATTGTAACACCCACAATACTAATACTATTTGCGTTTGACATCAGTAACTTTTCCAGCAGAACCCATGCCGTCATTGAAGGGTTCGTGAGCTCTTTCTTATCACAGCTCCCTATTCTTTGAAATCTTTGTGTTGGCACGTATGATGCTTCCTTCCTGACCCCTATCTTCCTCTTTCCTTTACCTCTAAACCCCAACCCCACCCCTCGCTCGCATCTCAATCCAGTCTAACTTTAACATGGACATGTGCATACATAATTTTATTGTGATTTTTTTTGTTGGTGAACATACAACCCACCCACCCTAACAAAAAATATCCATGCTGTCATCTTTCATCCATGGTACTTGTAGCCTACTCATACTACTTGCTGTTTGAGCTTTCAAAGTTCAAGACAAAACACAGCAAATTAGGTCGGAGGTCTTGCTAAGCAGATGCCCTGGTGTTACTGTTAGATCCCAGAATTTTGGAAGGACGCCAAGTCCATCGACGTCAGCCCTGTCTTGGACAAGCGACGTCACCCTAAAATATGAGCTACTGGAGCACGCAAAGGAAAATGGCACCTTGTTCGCTCGTATTATTATTGCGCTGACGTAGTCTAGCTGAAATGTCCATGAATGTTGAGAAATAAGCCTCCTCTTTATTGCTGATGCGTCCGACTTTAATTTAGAGCTCAAGTGCTGATGACTATTGAAATATTTAAGGCGATGAATTCTTAATCTTTTTGCTCCCTCCCGTCTTCTTTCTCTTGTTCCACCTCCTCTTTTATTTTCCCTCCTATTTCTGGGTAAAAAGACGGATGATCTGGAGACACAAGTGCAAACTTACATTGATTTAATTAATTGCTCGGGGTTTAAATCGAACAGCTAAAGGTACTGTTTTTTTTTTTTACCTTATTTTCTTTCTAGTGGTGAGTGTCTGTGCCTGTTCTCTCACTAACGCTTCTTGTACTGTTTGGCATATCAGTACTCCGTGCATCGGTCTAGCATTCATGTAAATGTAGATTGTAACGACGCCAGAATATTAAGGTCCTGCACAAGTATATAGTTGATATACTTGTGGGTCCTGTCGATCTTCAACAGAGGAAGAGCCTGGCCAAAAATCAGTATTCATGAATTCATGCATGGCAGGACTTCTTTATGCTTAACCATTAATTAGCCATTTTAATTATATTTTTAAGTAACATTTTATGTTACTTGTTTGCATATTTAATGTAGATGAGTTAGACAAGCCTCCTCCCATAATATATATTTAAGTAAACATTAAAAAAAACTTATTTGCATATTTTAATTTAGGTGAGTTGGACTAGCTTTCTCCCATAAATTATATTGTTATTATAATGTTAAACTTGTGAAATCAGCACACGCACTACTATTCCTCTTCTCCTCCTTGACAGCCTCTTCTATCTCTTTCATTTTTATCTCCTTGGCTCCTCCTTCTTTTTTATTTTTCTTTGGAAATCCCATTACTTTTCCGGAGCAGCTGTTTTCCCTTCCAGTCCTTATTTTCATTTATCTTTCTTCTAGCTATCCTTCTCTTGCAACCTCATTTCCATTGCCCATTTTCTCCTTATTATTGTTTTTCTTATGTTTTCCTGCACGTTCGTTGCCGGATGTGTGTGTATATGTGTGTACGTGTATGTGTACGTGTGTGCTTATGTGTGCGTACGTGTGTGTGTGCGAGCGCGTGCGCGCGTTAACTAAAAAACTCTATTTGTCTTCGTTGTTTCTTGCATCAGTCAAAGCCGTTTGTTGCACGCCTGCCTTACATACATCATTATTACCATTTGTATTAAACATTTATGCTGTTGATTTATAACAAACAAAGTTCTCTCTAAACTTGTTGCGTCAAGAACACCAACACTATACTGAAACAAAGTTGTTGTTTTTTTAAACATATTATTATTTTTTCTTTATGTATTTATTTTTTTTTCTTTATTTTATTTATTTATTTTAAAGATTCAAGTGTCGCCTTTTCTTTGGAGATGAGCTTGTTAACTTGTTATAATCTGACTTAACATCCATTTTCACTATCGCACGGAAACATGTCAGAATGTCTTCATTAGCGCCCAATTCTCAAACTTGTATATCTATTTATTGTTAGAGCCTTCTCTCCTGTTTGTTTGTTTGTTTGATTTTAATGTCTTTTTCACCGAAATGATAAGACACAAAAAAAGTGTAATTAAACATCAGTTATCATAGTTACTAACCAATTGGAGAACCAATAAGCATTTTCGCTAGACTAATGCATACATCAAAACTAATATTGTTCGAAGCTGTCATATTGTTAGGTAGACTATCACGCAATTGATTGCATTGAAATAAAACGTGTTTCAAAGAAAACATTTAATTACATACACATTTGATATTTTTACAATATTTAGTTCTTATAGAATTTAGATGTATTCTATAAGCCGTACCTCACTACAGATCTGGGGATTCCATTATGTTGCTCAAACAGGAGATTAAAATGACATGTCTTGTTAACTTCTTTTTAGTTATAACTTGCATCTCTTTAACTGACAATGATATATTTAACTTTACTACAGTATTGTTTTCGGTACAATGTTTTGCAGGTCGATCAGCCCAGTCATTAAAGAGAAAACCACAATGAGAAGGAACCCAACAAAAGTTAACATGTGTTCCAATAATTATAATACTATGAATCAAGTACTTAATTTCAAACATCATTTCTTTTCTGTCTTTGCTGTTATTAGAATTTAATGCCTCTAAAACTGATTTGGAGTCTACACATATAACTACACTACAGAAATGTAATGGTATATTTATTATTCTATTTAAAGCCAATTATTATTCCGTTCTCTCCTGTCTTTGCACCGGTGGACCGAATCTTTTACTTAGTTATATTATAGCGTCATTATTTGTACGTGCGACCCTTTTATGAATGTTAGTCTTTCTTTCTTTCTTTCTTTCTTTGTTTATTTCATTCATTAGTTTAACAACAACTTGTTCAATATTTGCTCAAAAGCAGACATGCATAAACTATTCAACAAACAAATTTAACAAAATCTAACTTGTTTACTCAAAAGTCCATCATTTGTTTTCAGTGTTATCTCAAAAAAACAAAACAAAACAAAAAGAGTCCGTGGAACTCTCAGTTATCAAAATTTAAGGGTCCTTTTACAAATTTATTTTGAAGGTCAACAATTTGGTTCGTCGGGGAAGGAAAAAGAAATTTAACAAGTGCTGGAACCTAACGAGTTGTTATTATTATTATTATTCTTATTAATGTTATTATATTGTTTTTCCAGTTCAAGAGCTGCTCTAGGCACTGGCTGATTCAGGATCTAACTCAAGCCACCCGAAGCGTCAGCTTGCTTCCTTAGGTGCCTTGTCCAACGCCTCAAATGTTGTATTTAGGTAACTGGAACTTACTCTGCACCCCCCCCCTCTCCCCTTCTCTCCTCCCTATGACATGAGCATCAAGAGCTTTAAAGACCTGGGATAGTTTCTTCATAATCTTCGTCCTCTCCCTCCTTCTATTTCACTCTTTTGAGCACACGCTAAAAATGTTTTGTTCATCAACCTCGAGCGCGGTTAGCACTTGGATGGGTGAGCATACTTTGAAGGCAACCACCAAACGACACAAAGAATGAAACAAGCGCTGAACACACCCCAGTCCACCCAGCTGTGAGTGGACACCTGGCTCTGTTTAGAATCAGGCAACGAGGAAGTGGGCGCCTCATTATGCTGACCCAGAGAAAACAGAGGTCCCAACGTCTCACTCCCCAACACGCCATCCTATTATAAAGTTCAGCTTGCAGTCTTGCTTTTCCTTTCTTTCTTTCTTTCTTTCCTTTATGATTCTCTCGCGCTTTAACTTCTACTGTACTTAATAGGGTTTGGTCACCCTTTATTCAACTCTGCAACGATTCCAATTTGATGGTTGATTTTACAATTTATTAACAGCAATGCACGCACAACCACAGACGTATCCTCTTCTATATCATATCCTATCCCGTAACTCGGAGGTTGTAGGGAATCCACAGATGATCGTTTAACCAACGTACGCCATCTTTCTCTGTCCTCAGCAACCCTGGTGGTTTCGCTCAGTGTCAAACCAGTCCATTCTCGAATGTTGTCCTCTCACCTCTTTTTCGGTCTCCTTCTTCTACTTCCTTGCACTGTGCCTTGCAGGATGGTCTTTGCAAGACCTGATGATCTGGTGACGTGGCCATACCGTTTTTTCACCACTGTGAGCAGATCATCGTGTTGTCCAATGCCTCGTGTGATGGTCTGTCGGACTTCGTCGTTGGTGATGTACTGGGTATAGGAAACGCCTAGAAGTCTTCTGTAGCACCTCATCTCCATGCTTTGTATTCTTCGTTGTAGATCTGTTGTGAGGGTCCATGTTTCGCAAGCGTATAGGAAGATGGAGATGACAAGGGAGCGCAGCAGTCTTATGAGAGATGACAAGGGAGCGCAGCAGTCTTATCTTGGAATGTATGCTGATGGTTCCGTCTTTCGAAATTGGCTTTTCATATACGTATACATACATACAAACATTCGCACTACATCATGTACAGCATCATTCACAAAGTATTATTACCGTTCTTACTGTTTACACAGAAAACACATTGCGAAACAAAAGCGTTTTTAAGCAGCTCTTCAAGGAAACAAGGTCTGTACAATGTCTTAAACCGGCAGGCAGCGCATTCCAAACCTTGGAGGCTTGAAAATTAAAAGACCGCTCGTAAACTGTTTTAAGCCGACGCTTGGGCGTTTTCAGGAGTTTTTCATCTGATGAGCGGAAAGAACGAGTTGTAGTGTAGGTAGTGTGTACCTCAGACAGATATGGTGGACAGATATGGTGGTCGAAGTGACGGAAAGCTAGAACAGCAATTTTGTATTAAATTCGGAACTTGACAGGGAGCCAGTGGAGCTGCATTAAGAGAGGTGTGACATGATCACGTCTCCGTTTTTTAAGCACAAGCCGAGCAGCACGGTTATGTACACGCTGCAGTCGGCTAATTTCATCAATGGGGAGACCAGCTAGAACTGAATTCCAATAATCAAGTCTGGATGTCTCAAAAGCGCTGACCAACTGTGTGCATGCATCCCTCGAAAGAAACTGCCTCAAGGACGCAATACGCCGAAGCTCAAGCTCAACGGTAGATGATACTGATGTGGTCATGCATGGACAAAGAACTATCTAGCTTGACACCCAAATAACGAACAATTTTACTAAATGGGATGGTGCTGCCGCCGATGTTTGCAGAATTGCTGCCGACCAGCCTAAGACGGGAAGATGCGCCTACTGGTATAACATCGGTCTTGTCAGGGTTAAGCATTAACCTGTTGCTATTCATCCAAGCCTGAACACTGTCAATACACGTTTCTACTTCAGACACAACAGAAGGGAAGTCATCAGCCTGACCACTCTTCGACAGTTCTGTATCATCTGCGTATTTGTGGAACACGCAGTTGCAGGCTGTGATTACATTAGATAGTGGTTGGGAGTACAACAAAAAACAAAACAGGACCGAGCACAGAGCCCTGGGGGACTCCGCATAACAAGGGACTAGGAGTAGATGTATTGAAATCAGTGACAACAGACTGGTAACGATCAGTGAGGTACGAGGAAAACCACTCAAGAACAGTCCCTCTTAAACCAAATGTAGTGCGCAATCTCTCTAGAAGTATGTGGTGATCCAGCGTGTCAAACGCAGCAATTAGATCTAACAATGCTACAAGAGAAACACGCTTCTCGTCAGCCTGTCCAAGTAAACAATAACTACAATCAAACACTACTACTACTACTACTACTACTACTACTACTACTACTACTACTACTACTACTACTACTACTACTACTACTACTACTACTACTACTAAGTTAATAATTAATTAATTAATTAATTACAAATAGATGAATTATCCTGAGACATTGCGCCACAGCTCCTCGGATGAGAGTATAAATCGAGGTTTGCACCCACGCATTTATTCGCATGGACTTTAAAGATCATGACGCTGGTGTCCTAGAAGGGTGAGTGTTGGCTAAACGAATACTCCCAGCACACACTAGATCCATTCTCTCCATCACCAGTCGCCCAGGATTTTTCCTTAGTCGTCTGGGCGTCAGACTGTGAGCCCAAAGGCTGTACGTGAGCGCCTTTAGATCCTGTATGGACCAACACCTTGAGCAGCTCTTGAGCTGGAAGAGCGCTGTATAAGATCGAATTGCCATTGCTTTCTTTGTATTTTTTTTTTAGTTATGCTAATCATGTTACTGTCTTTTACTTTTTTTTGACACGAAATTCGGCCTAACTGTGAGTAATTCAAAGTCCTGGTAATTGTTTTCATATATGATTCATTAAATATTATAATTAATAATTTCCCCCGAAGTTCTCTCCGTCCCTCTTGCCCATAGTCAATCTAACCTTTCTCTTTGATCTCGACGTTAGGATCGATGATGCCTGTTGACCAAGGAGCAATAAAAAATCTCCCCATAATTGTTCATCGCTCTTGCTTAGGGCCCGTGGCCATTGAGCTGCAGTAACTCACTCAAGTGAGCACTAATTCGGGAGCAGTTTTAGTGGTCGCAAACGAGACAGTTGCACGGCAGAGAGAAACCAGATTCCTCACAATAAGCTTTTTTTTTCAAAGCATGCAGGAGGGATTTACTGCGTTTTGCAAACTGAATGGTGTTTTGGGACGGAACTTATGTTTCTAGTTATTACAACCTGCATAAAACAGTGTGTAGTGCTTAGAGGGCGGCAAAGATTAAGACGAAAAAAACAACATTAGGCATTAAATTTGTTACAAACGTATTGTTTATGTTTACTAATTGCAATCTTGTAAAGGGTCTTAATTTGAATGCTTCGGAGAGATGAATTAACTTTACGGATAAAGACAATGATGCAAGTAAAGCAGTTTATATTTTCAGTGTATGGTGAGGAAATTACTTATGCACACTTTCGAAAGTATTTCTTCTTCTTCTTCTTCTTCTTCTTCTTCTTCTTCTTCTTCTTCTTCTTCTTCTTCTTCTTCTTCTTTATGATACTGTGGTTCTTTTGCCGGGACAAAAAAATAACTCCATAATTTTAGGGTGCGCATTGCCTGCCTCAACTTTACGAAGAGTCTTTCTTAACTAGATTAAGCAGTTTGGCGTTATTTTAAAGTTTTGAAAAACTTTACACAAGATCTGACAGTTACTAGTTTCTAGTTGGTCTTCATCCGATTCAGAACCAACTTTAAGTTTGTCCAATGCCCCTGGTTTGCTCCACACCCTGATTGCCAAAGAAAAAAAATGAATACAGCTGGGTTACGGTCCTGCACTGGCGTAGATTTATAGAACCAATTCGTATAGTTTTCTCCACCAATCAGAGCAGTGATGTTGATGCGATTTGATATCCAATTTTCATTCATTTATATCCTATTCATGTTCGTCTTATTTATAAAAGGTCAAGAGCTAGGAAAGCAGTTGCCATGTTCACCAGCAGTGTTATGTTCCATGTTGCCACGTTCACCAACAGTTATTTTTGAATTCCTACTACCTGGAGATTTCATTTATCATTTCGACTTGTTCCTTGGGTGAAAAAGGGTGGGTTGTTTATCCCCAAAACAGGTAATTGGCCGCTTTTTGACGGTGCTGCAATGTTGATGCTGTTATTGATCGACCAATGGGCTGAGGTAGCAGCGATAATCAGCCATTTGGCACCAATCTGCCGCCAATCTGTCAGCAAGCCCTGCACGGTGATGAAGTGGAATACGTTGTTGTGTGACTTGAATCGTGATACTAATATTGCTAGTTACTAGATAGACGTGTGATAAAGCGCCCCCGCTGCCTGCGGAAGAACAATTGTAACTGTTCCTAAGTTGTTTTTCTCGCCCATATTCTTGTCCACAGTGTAGATCGATATAAAATTATATACTCTTTGCTGTATCAATTCAGGGTCTATGCGTTTTCCTTCACCTTATTCTCGTCGCTATTTCCTCCTCCTCCTCCTCCTCCTCCTCCTCCTCTTCATCATCATCATCATCATCATAATCATCATCATCATCATCATCACCATCAATGCATCTTCTTCTTCTTCGCCATTTTTATTTCATTTGTTGGTTTTCTTAATCGTCATTTAAAGAAAAAAAACAAACTTTCATACTTGATGTTGCTTTGTCCTCATTTGTCGTCATTAATTTCATTGTCGTTCATCATTACCTTTTCTTTCATAGCTTTGTTACTATTATCCTTGGTAGAAGTTGCCCTCAGTTTCATTTGTCTTTATAACAGGATGATACTGACATTGATGCTTACCACATGTTTTTAACCATTAACTTGTCTTTTAATTCAAGCTGCCTCTACAGGTAAACACTGAAAATTCGAAGAAGTGAATTACCATTAGGGTTTGGGATGTCAAAAACATAATACCCAAACTAACAACTTGGTTGAAAGTACGATGATAACATAGGACTGGGTGATAAAAATGTCTTTTTAACACGGTCTTATGTGATAATAATTTTACTGATGATATGGACAGTAGCTGTATTACGAATTTTAAAAGCAAGCACCATTTTCACCTGTACTTGTGAGAGCTTAGTGCGGTTCAATTTGCAACTTTTTTTTAAATCTTTGCGTGACATTTTGGTGACAGCTTGTACAGTGCTAGTGAACTTGATTGAACAGTTCATCAGCTTTTCTTTTTCGATATTTTCAGTTTTGGGAAAATACAGTTAATCTGAACTAAGGAATAAGGGATTGGCGGTTACTTATAGATGTTTTCAATATTGGAAAATAATTGTTTCCCGAGCTGATTATAGCTAATATTTTAAGCAACCCGCAGAGTTCATGGTTACAAAGTATTGTAATAGCATAAACAGTGGTTACTTTCGCAGTCTTTTTAAGCCTCCTTACTTGAAACCCAACAGACAAAACAAACAAATAACAGATGGCATTATCAAAAGGAGAAGAAAAAAAGTGATAATCACCTCGTTAGCAGATTTTATATGAAGTAGTTTTTTAGTGCCCAATCAAGTCCCTGGTGCTAAAATGATGCCTTCATCATTCTGCGACTTTTATTGGGTATTGAGATGATGCTGTTGTTGAAGTGTGAACCGACAACTTAAAAAAAAACAGATGTTATTAGACGTGCTGAATAAAGAGCAGCATGGGGCCCACTTTGGCCTCGCCCCCTAGACAAATCCTTTTAACATCCACAGTGAGTGTTGACCATAACTCTTTCAAAACTATAGTTATTTTGTACATGAATAAATTACGTAGTTTTTTGTGCCTATTAATAGCAATGGCTAGCCAACATTCTGGAGCTATCCTGTCCCGTAACTCGGAGGTCGTAGGGGCACCACAGATGATCATTTAACCAGCGTACTCCATCTTTCCCTGTCCTCAGCAACCCTGCTGGTTTCGCTCAGTGTCAAACCCAGTCCATTCTCGAATGTTGTCATCCAACCTCTTTTTTGGTCTCCCTCTTCTTCTACCTCCTTGCACGTATTTAAAAAAACATTAGATGGATAAAATAGATCCTACTGTACCATAGACACCAACGACGCACACTTCAAGATGCGTGTTTAACTCAGAAATAGGGTCAAAAGTCACACAGGTGTACCGTTAAAACAGGAAAAAATATCTCCCTGCCATAACAAGATGCGTGTTTCACTCAGAAATAGGGTCAAAGGTCACACAGGTGTACCGTTAAAACAGGAAAAAAATATCTCCCTGTCAGAACAGAAATGGAAAATTCAAACTTTATCGGTTGGTTTAAGCAACAAAAGCCCACGTTATCATTGTTTAGTGTAAAAACAAAGCGAATTTTAGCGTTTCAGTCAAAAGTAAGCAAAGCCTTCGAATTAGGGCCTTTTAAAAATGCCCCTCTCGAAATAACCGAACTTGCCGGAAGGAATAAAAACAATGTTCACTAATCTTTGTTATCAGTAATAACCTCAAAGCAAAATATAAACGACAATATTTAGTGATTGTGAT
The DNA here is from genome assembly GCA_036898135.1 of Oncomelania hupensis. Taxonomy (NCBI): domain Eukaryota; kingdom Metazoa; phylum Mollusca; class Gastropoda; order Littorinimorpha; family Pomatiopsidae; genus Oncomelania; species Oncomelania hupensis. Next base: position 91,953,454 of record CM072511.1, on the reverse strand, counting down.
TATTATATGAATATTATATTAAGTTGCTGTGATTCGTCCAGTTAAGAAGCAGATCTAGTTCACGATGGGTCGCGAACCCATTTTTCTTGTTTTCTTTCTTTCTTTCTTCCTTCCTTTCTTTCTTTCTTTCTTTTTTTCTTTCTTTCGTTTCCTCTTTCTTTTTCTACTTTTTTTCTTCTCTATTCCCCTCTCCCCTGCCCCTCCTTTCTCGCTCTCTCTCTCTCTCTCTCTCTCTCTCTCTCTCTCTCTCATTCACTCTGATTGCTTTTCTTAATATTGTCTGTGTAATAATGTTCAATTTTTACTGTACAATTCGGATATTACCTGGCTGTTGTTTTTTTTTTTAAAGCCGTAAAATGTCTACATAGTCGGATTCGATTGTGCTGAATGACCAATAGACGTGGAAAACGTCTTTGACTAATGATGCGTGAGCAGCCTGACAGACTGTCGACTCTTAGGGCCGTATAGATAGCTATAGGTTTATTGGCGTTGTGGGATAGGGGTGGGATTCAACAGTAATAGACTATTGTACTGGGGTTTAAGTTTGTTTTCTGCTTTTTTGTATATCTGGAAATACCTCGAAATAGGATCTGTTTAAAATTTTTATTCCTCACTCACCCACAATTGCATTGTACAAATCTTTGCCCTCCTGATGCTGACTCTTGACCAACTGCTGACTGCAAAGATACAGTCTTGTCAAGGCTAACATCTTGTTCTGTGAGGAGTTTTTGCAGACACAATCAGACTGATTTATTTTGTAACTACCTTTCAAAATCCCTGTTGTCATTGCACTAGTGCATATGTCTGTATCTAAATCTCTGTGCAGTATAACTCCAATAATATTTAATCTCCCCTATTACGGTCAACTAAAGGCTTTAAAACAAACCAGGTGCGACGCTTATGAAATTTGCAAATATCCTGATATTTTACAATTTTACTAAAAACTCATCAATGTTTAGTAAAAATGTCAAAACCAAACACGGAACAAAGCTTAGTAAATTTATAAATGTACTAATATTTTTAGGACATTTGCAAATCCCCCGAGTGGTACAGTAATTTTGCAAATTTATGACACATTTTAGGAAACTTGTAAATTTCCTATTTTTGTAAATTTACTGTATCATATATAAAGTGAAGTCTAAAAAAATAACTGCATTGGCATCTACAATTTTTTCAAGTGTGCATGTCTTTATCCTGATTTGCTGATGTACCGCAGTATTGCTTTGTCTCCTCTGCCAGCCAGACAAATGGAAAAGAAAACGGTCGTCAGATCAAGATCAAGTAAGGCATAATAAACTTTAAAAAGACAAAAAGTAGTTTCTAATGCAATTCTTAATTTAGAATTCACTTTATCGATCGATAAACTACAAAAAGTTCAAAATTCTGCAGCACGGCTAGTACTGAAAGCAAAAAAACGTGATCACGTGACACCACTGGCACTACTATTTTTCCTTCATTGGCTTCCTATCCAAGCACGCATTGACTACAAACTGTCAGTTCTCTGTCACAGTTTCTTCCCTGATACCTGTCCATCCTATCTTAGTCCTCCTGTCTGCTTACTCACCTGCCCGACAGTTGCGTTCATCTGCAGAAACTCATGTCCTCACCACACCAAGAGTACGCACAAAAACCCACGGTTAAATATCTTTTGCTGGCATACTGATTGAACTCATGAACATCTCAATTCTTCCGCCTGCTGACAACCAGTCGACTGCCCAGTTTTAAACTGTTACCTTGCGGTGAATACTTGTGTTAGTGTTTTAGGTCATCTATCAATTTTATATAAGGGTATTTACCAGTGTCTTACAAGTTCTTCTATACTACTAGTTTAGTGACATTTATCTTTTGTAGTTGAGCCTGGTCCTTTTAATGTTGTGATTTATGTCTTTTTATTGTATTTGACTGTTTAAGATAAGAAATGTTTTACAAACTTTAGTTTTTGTTTAATAGGTGCGTAATGTTTTTAGTTGTATTTCTTTTGTTAAATGTTATAATGAATGTTTTTATTGTGGACATGTACTTTGGCCAGGCGCTCGTGCGTCTGTGTGTGTGTGTGTCTGTGGGTGTGTCTGTGTGTGTGTCTGTGTGTGTACTGTTAATTAATGTACATACTTCTGGTTTAGCAGTTTTTTTACTAGGCATGTTTTTGTTTTACATATTTTATTTTGTTTTAATACTATTGCTTTTTATGGCATTGTAAAGCGTGACGAGCTCGTTGGGGTACCACGCTATCTAAGTCTACTGTATTATTATTATTATTATTATTATTATTATTATTATTATTATTATTATTATTATTATTATTATTATTATTATTATACCTGGCCACTTTTGCATCAGGCCAAAACAAATAATATGTCTGTATACCGTAACATAAGAAAAAAATAGGATCGGTAAGTCGGCTTTTTCTTTTTTTTTTTTTCTTAGACTTTTTCCATCTCGGGTGCGATTTTTTTTGTGGCTTTTTTCAATTTTTTCCCCCCAGACAATCCCAAAAAAAGTTTAGGGCTGGGCAAAAATATTAAGGTCGGTCGGGATACCGTAAACTGACTTTTTTGGGGGCCTTAAGGGTTTTGCCAGTACAAAAATTTATAGTGTGAGTTGACGTCGCCAGCTTAGCTCGCTGTCAAAACCCTCGCTAAGAAGCTCGGCATAATCTGTACTCTTTTATGCGTTCCCATTTGGTGTCCTTTGGTGCACGCCCTCGTTTTGAGGAAAGTCTCCAGAGCGCCATCGTCTGCAGGCAGGCAGGACTCAAGCCCTCGTCAACATTCACCAGTTAATGACACCTGCAGTAATTCCGCTCAGGGGAGGTTTTGCCGCCCTATTGTTTTCCCTCCCTCCTGCATCAACAGGCCGAGGTATTAAACAGTTGAAAGTGCGATGTTGATCTCTCAGCCTTGCTGCCAGTGATGGCAGCATCGAGCTCGAGCGGATCAATAGTTATGTAGTGTTTGCTCTGCCGAGAGGCCCTCTCACCCATCCACTCCCTATCCCTAACCCCTATTTCACTTTATCCCCTTTGTCATGCACATGTAAACAAGCACACCGATACTTCTTGTCGATCAGAATTCGTGAGCTGCATTGGGAGATAAGCGTTGTAGAGGAAGAAAGTGAAAGTAAGATGAGTTGGAAAAACGACACCAGCAAGTCCGCTGGACCCATATACACAATGACTAACTAACTAACTAACAACAACGCGACAATGAGCATAGACCGTCGCGACTTTGAAATCAACACGATTTTCCCGTTTCTCGTAGTGTTAATTTGGTGATCGAAATACTGCGAGTTTACATTATACCAATTGCCTGCCAGTCTATAAAAGGACAATGAAAATAAAGTATTTGTCCCAGCAAATTAAATGCATTAATGTACAGGGGCGGATTATGCTCTTGATGAGGGTGAAAAGCGGGGTGGGGGTGGGAGGGGGGTCCTAATTACGTAATGTGATACTATTAGACTAATACAAATTATGTACCACTGCGTATTGCTACAGCCGAGTCCGTATTCAGAAAGACCCGCTTTCAAACCCTTCGATAGGTTGTTTATTTCAAAGTATAGACCTTGCGGTAATTTTTTCCTACCTTAGGGTTGGAGAAAACTGCCGGTAAACTGATCTCAGTATTCACCTTCCTGACTTATTTCTATGGAATGGAAATAAGTGCAGAGAAGACCCAAATGATGATTAACAACACCAATGGCATCAACACGGACATCAAAGTCCAAGGCCAATCCCTCAACACAGTGCATAGCTTCAAATATTTAGGAGCCATTGTATCAGACAATGGGTCACGGCAGGAAGTCCTATCCAGGATCGCACAAACAAATGCTGCCCTGGCAAGGTTGAAGCCAACTTGGAAAGACAGGACCATCAGTCTACATTCCAAGGTAAGGCTGCTGCGCTCCCTTGTCATCTCCATCTTCCTATATGCTTGCGAATGATGGACCCTCACAGCAGATCTCCAACGAAGAATACAAAGCATGGAGATGAGGTGCTACAGAAGACTTTTGGGCCTTTCCTATACCCAGCACATCACCAACGACGAAGTCCGACAGACCATCACACAAGCCATTGGACAACACGATGACCTGCTCACAGTGGTGAAAAAACGGAAACTCCGATTGTATGGCCACGTCACCAGATCATCAGGTCTTGCAAAGACCATCCTGCAAGGCACAGTGCAAGGAGGTAGAAGAAGAGGGAGACCGAAAAAGAGGTGGGAGGACAACATTCGAGAATGGACTAGTTTGACACTGAGCGAAACTATCAGGGTTGCCGAGGACATGAAAATATGGAGTACGCTGGTTAAACGATCATCTGTGGTGCCTCTACGACCTCAGAGTTATGGGATAGGATAGGATAGGACGCATGGTCCTACCTCGAGCTAACTTTGAATCCCTTTCTATTACGCATGCGCTCCGATGACAACGACACAACAGCTTCCATTGCAGACGACGGATCACACGAAGGAAAAAGCAATTTTTCCCATTAAAAAATATTTCTTTTAATTAGAATTGAAAGAGGAAACCCAAAACATTTTACTTTCCTACTTCGGTCATTAATCTACCATCAAAAGGAAAGTATTTTACGACAATTTTACTTGCACAAGGATAAATAGAACTGGAAATCTAGTGCTAAACACAGCTGCAGTGATGGAAGAAGTGCCTATGCCGGATCGCATGTTGCAATTCCTCTCCTACTTCATCCACAATTCGCACGATTTCGATTCTTCGAAATGTAAATTTCCTGTCATGTTATACTTCATCAAGTATATTTAGAGGATTTCATCTGTCCCGAAGGACGTTGTTCCTTCGTCTCCGGTGCAAAGTCATTGCGAAAACAAT
>CM072511.1:91713609-91943609 GCA_036898135.1 Oncomelania hupensis | reverse complement strand
GTTTTGTGATTGTCGGTTTGATGAAGGTGACATTATCGTTGAGCAAACTTGTTTTTCGGGAAGTAGATTACAACTTTAATGTCAAAAACATATGAAGCAAAAGATAATCAAAAGAAAGATTAAGGAGACAGATAGAAGCAAATATTTTATCTAGGTTAATAATGTTAGTTTAATAAAGATGGTTACTAGCGAGAACTTTCATTATGCTTCTGTCAATTTCTTTTCGAAAGCAGTTTTTGCGCTTAATAATCACACCCGTCATTGACAGTATTTGATTAGAATGACATTTAATTTAAACCTGTATTTTGACGTAATTAATTTCCTATCACAACAGACATGAAAGAGCAGCGAAGCGTTTACAAGAGATGGAATGATTGTTTCCCGTCCATTATTGAAGTGCTCTTTTAAGCTTTATTTTTTTACAAAAGATGGCTGTCAAAAGGAAATGTAATGTTTAAATGAAGTCGACTACTAAAGATAAAGTGAGTTTATTGTTAAGTCAAAACGAGTGTTGTGAGATGAAACGAGTTTCATTTTTGCGTGAGTGGTTTATGAGAAAAATTTATAATCTATTATTTTAAATGTGTTTAATTACATTTAAATGAGTTTACTTGTTGCAATACTATTAATGGCCTGTCTACAGAAAGAGTGCAAATTTTAAAGCGAAGTCATTCGGAGCATTTTAAGCTGATGAAATCAGCATGATTTCTTCCTACATTACTTTTTCCATAGAAGAGTGCGGTTTTTGCAGTAACACGATAGCGGCAGATTTAGAACCTGGAAAACATGTTTTGCGAAGTAACAATTGTGTAAAGTCTAGAATCTGGCAGTGAAGTCTTTGTTAAAGGGCAAACGGCCAGTAGTTTAAATGTTAGTTAAGCGCTTGTTCGTCTGTCAGAGAGCGTTGGGGGAATGAATTGGGGTAAAGAAGTACAGAAGAAAAAAGTTGTATGGTGGTTTGGGCGCGTATTCATTCAGAGCATTTACTATTGATGGCAGTACCGGGCTGTTGATGGAGCCTGTAAGACTGATCCAACGATAATCAATACTCGACTACCGCCACTAGTACTATCCTCATACCAGCAATAGAGAAAGGAGGATGGGGGAATGATTCAGAAGAAGACTTGGATGCTACATACAGTTCAATCATCATGATGAGGGAAGGTGGAGATGGAGTGAGAAGAAGGAGGATTAGCTATATGCCTATTAAAGAATGGTAGGGTGGGGAATCGAGAGACTATTTAAAACTTGGTGTATGAAACAGAGAGAGGGAGGATGATCTAGAATGGGTTCTATTTTTTCCCGGATGTAGAGCATTCACATGGGAAATTTGGGAGGCAACAGCGGCACATAAATGCGGCCGATGTTCCCGTAGTTTTAGCAGACAACTCCCACTCCTACCCTTCTCTCTCCCCTCAACCCCACCAACCTCTCCATAAAAAAACACAATCCGCCTTGATGGAACTCTCTGGACCCTGATTGATTGCCTCGTGTCGTGCGATATTTTTTGCCCAACAATCCCCCCCTCCCCACCCCCTTTAAAAAATACAATAATAAAACCATTCTTCGTTATCTGCTACGTCATCAGGAGCACTAGCCTGGGAGGTTGCCTGTTAAATTGCAATGCATGCTTTGATGAAAAGTGGAGAGGGTGGTGGAATGATCAACTTGTTGATGCCGACAGAGCCGCTGTCACATTCTCACTTGCATCGATGTAAATTATTACGTGTGCTTTAAGTCCCAATGAAGTCTGACAAGCTTCGTGATTGCAATTGATGGGCCAAATGAAGGTGCTTTGCTTTTTTGTCGTGTTTTTACCGCAAGCAATTTAAACACAGCTTGCGCAAGAAGTTTCCTTTTTATATGACAACAACATGGGTAGAGAATATTAAGAGGTTGACGTTTGTAGGGGGATTTATTCTGCTGTCTAACGCCGCTACACGCGCTCGTCTGAGGCGAAGAAGATGAATAATAGACCCAAGAAACAGGAATAATAGGTCGTAGTGGAAGAATAATAGCCGGCAGCGTAGTCCCGAATTCATCTTGACTGCTCGGTCTTGGGCCCGCTGTCCCCCTCCTGCATGCATAAATGGAATCTTGAGTGTGGGTACTTAACGTTGAATAGAGAAACATCTTTGCTCAAGAGGCTTGTGGTTTATCGCAATCAATGTTCTGCTCGACGTTCAGCCTATACGGGTCCTTTGATTCACACTGGACCGCAACATGTCACTCTTTTTCTTAAGCATTCTGTTCGCCATTCTTTGTGGTGAAAGGCAAAATGCGACATGAACATTACATAGCAGTTCTGAAATGTTTAGTGAAATGTTACAATGTATTCATTTCTTTTGACGACATGTTTGACTCGCATGCATAGCAAGCAATGTATTCCTCAAAAAAAAAAAAAAAAAAAAAAAAAAAAAAAAAACTCTTTTTTTTTCTATCCAGAATTTTTGCAAATCTGTGCGAAATGAGTCCTAAATAGTCCAAAAATGATAGGTTTAAAAAAAATTATGTTTGTCCGTCCGCAGTCTGTGCAAAACTTTGAAGTGGCCAAGTACTCGGAAAACTATTTCATGTATTACAACCAAACTTGGTAAGATGGTGTATATCCATGAGACCTCGAAAATGATCAGGGATTGAATGACTTAACTTCAAGGTCAAGATCACAGGGACAAGCAAATGTTAGTTTTCTAAAATGAAATTTTTTTTAAAAAAATTGAACTGATTTTTTTTAAATTTAACTTAGGGTTCTTTGATGCTTGATAGATATCAATCAATGAGACTCACATGCCACACAAATGTGGTCATTGGAGCTGTCCAAAGTCGGTTTGAATGGGTACTTTGAGGTGACCTTGACCCTAAACAACGAGAGATTAAGAAGTGCAATCTTGTTATATATAGAGATAATAGTATGGCCTTACATATATGTTACGTTTTTGCGTTGATCTTGAAGGTCGAGTCATTTTAGACCTTGCACAAACACTTTAGAAAAATTGGTCATCGTCCAGTGGATGGCTCTATATTTGACCCATAGTATGTATGAACATTGAGTTAATTGAACACATGTGAGCATCAAAGGTCATGTGAAAGTCATTCCAAGGTCAAGGTAATTGAAGGCCATGGTCACCCTAATGTCACTGGTTTTTTTTTTTGGTATAATACAACTTTTGCTGTAGTTTAATTGATCGTACAATAGTGTAATACAACTTTTACTATATTTTATTTGATTGTACAATAGTATCCATTCAGAGCCAGGTGTCAACATTCTGCCAAGTTCAAGGCAAGAACAAAGTTCGTATTACTTTGCATTTTAATGCCACAGTTTTAAGTTTTTATGGGCACTCATTTTTATTTCATGGAGAAAAGTGTAAGTTTTATAAGGAGCATGAGAGTCATATGGGCTTCGCCTTCTAGTACAAATGTCTTCTTTTGTCGTCGTCCAGGGTTCTGTTCCATGCTAACACAGTTCACGCTTTTTTCTACTGGAATGAAAAATTGTGTATGTGTTATTTTTGTTCTTTATCTTAATTCTGTCTTTGGAATTTCGCTGTTGCATACAAAGTCATTTTACTCTGTACTAGTTTTTTGTCGATTGAACGTGTCGTTTGTGTGTGTGTGTGTGGGTGTGTGTGTGTTTGTATGTATGTATGTGTCAGTTATCGCATAATTTGCCGCGCGGGTCTAAAGAACTGTTCGTCGAGGTATTGGTGGTAAATTTATACTAGTACGTTAAATACATGCGCAGTTAGATGTCCTTAAAACAATTGAAACACATTGTGTACGCTAATTTTGCAGTATGTGCTGACTTGCGAGACTTGAACCTTAAAATTAGATGGCGGATGTCTTTGAAAATCATGTCCATGTAATGTACGTCATGTGGAATGCTTAGAAATGAAATTCTTAAATTTGGGCAAATTGACACAGAAGCCAGAAGCAGTTCCAGAGTAGAGAGCCTCTTTATTGGCTCGGAGGCAGTTATGCACACACGATTTGCCGCCTCGTTCCCCGGTTGTCCATATTTTCCGCCCACGTTTTTGAATATCTGAGATCAGATGGCCGTCCTGTTTGCTCTGCTATGTCCACGGTGCCGGCAAGGGCGGAGAATGAGAGGGGGAATGGGTTTGGGGGATGAGGTGGTGGTGAGAAGCTCATCTTTTTCTCTTGATTCTACTGCTGTTGCATAGTTCGCCAATCTGATAACATTCTTCAAACTTGTCATGCTGAAATCCGGTAGCATTCTTCAAACTTGTCACGTCAAAATGCCTTAGTAAAGAATCAAATTTTGTCTGGAAAATAAGTCAAATTACTCCTTGAGAAAAACATTACAGTTTTCTTTATAAACTAAAATAAAATTATTCTGTAAAGTACATTTTTTGCAAACATGTTTTCTCGTTTAATTTCTTTCTTGACTGTAATTTTAGTTTCCTTCTCACCTTCACATGCACAACTATCGAACGAAGCTGTTTCCTATAGTGCAACATACATGACGTCCTGTATCATCCTGTAGCTATCAGATGCTATGCAGGAGATTGGTTATCGTAGGAAGATCGCAGCGCAGATGTTCCTGACAGCACAGTCTCTCAGGCTGTTGGCAGAAATTTGATTTCCGAGTCTGAAGTTTCTCTGAAATAGTGGCCACATTTGGATTACGTTTACCGGCTTATGCATTAGGTTGAGATTTTTCACTGACCAGAATTTTGACGGGTGACATACACACACACACCCACACACACACACACACACACACACACACACACACCCACACACCTACCCCCCCTACCCCCCCACACACACACTCAACACGTTCAATCGACAAAATGAGTTTAGTGACCACCTTTGGCTTAGGTTTTACGGCTTGTGCATTGAGTCGGAGGTAGTGGCGCCATGTTTATCACGGCCCGATTCGAATTTATAAACGTTTATGTAATTTCACTACAACAAGGCACTTTTCCATGACGATGTAATATACTCTTTCACGATTTGACTATAAAATGAAACAACTTTACTAAGATCGACATTAGAGGGGCCGGGTAGCTCAGTTGGTAAGAGCGTCTTGCTAGTAACCGAAAGGTCGCTGGTTCGAATCCCGGATTGGTCATCGTGTGATCATATTATTTTCCCCTTTACCAACAACTGGCCCGCTGGTGTCAGTATAAATCGGTCCAGTAGTCACCTATATGCGACGAGGGGCCGGGTAGCTCAGTTGGTAAGAGCGTCTTGCTAGTAACCGAAAGGTCGCTGGTTCGAATCCCGGATTGGTCAACGTGTGATCATATTATTTTCCCCTTTACCAACAACTGGCCCGCTGGTGTCAGTATAAATCGGTCCAGTAGTCACCTATATGCGAAAGTGTCGTGTGACTATAATCTACAAACACACACACTATATGCGAAAGTGTCGTTCGACACGCAACAAGTGAATTCAACTGCCTGAGCTCGGCATGTCGTGTGTAGTAGACAACCTTTGTTGCGTTTAATAATGGGGGGGGGGGGGGGGAGTTTAGGTACGTTGACCACTAAACTCGTGACGTCAGACTCTCGCTTCTGATTGGTGAGCCCGGTTTATGTATGTTTGCAGAAGAAATCAAATATGCGCAATTTGTGACATTTTACGTTGTCTGGGTGCTTAACATAAGTGTGGCCGGTGTGGCATCGCCAAATGTAAATCATCGCCGATGGTTCTGCGCATGCGTGAACTTCCGAAGATCATTTCTGTTAAGTTTTGCGCATGACTGGTAAAAGAAGGGAAAACGAATTACGATGCCTAAGGCATCGACGAACGCCCAGTTATCGTGAAATGTTCCGAGTAGAATAAACAAAAATGTACTTATTTTACCCAGTGCAAAATTGGTCTTTAAGATGTTCCTCGAGCATTTTGACAAGCATAAAATACGAAACCTAGACAATAATTTCCGATTTTTGGTGCAGAGAGCCAGCACTTACCGCTTGTTCACATTCCGTATGGCGGATATTAATTGTTTCCGACATATGACCTCTGGAAGTACACGCATGCGCGGAACCATCGACGATGATTTACATTTGGGGATGCCACACCGGTGTGACATCCTCACAGTTCCTAGTATCTTAGCTGGGCTGGGAGCGAATGGGAGCATTCTGATTGGTCGACGCGTTACAAAATTCGACGCATGCGCACAGTGCTATCATAGTCTTCGTAAGGTTTAGGGTTAAAGTTTGGGTTAGAGTTAAGAGTTTAGGGTTAGGGTTAGGGTTTGGGTTAGGGTTAGGGTTATGACGCCTAAGAACTTCGTGAAAAAGCCGGCCCGACATGACCTGGCGCATGCGCAAATGCGCTCGGATAAACTAGGAGACCCGGAACTTGAAGGATGTGACACCGGGCCTTGAGAACAGGACTAAGCAAATGTCTGGTGTTTTATATTTGTCGCTGCCATGTTGTGTGATAGTATGGCGTACGAACAGGGTCAAACGCGCGATGAAAAGTAGCGATGCTTTGCATCGATACTTTTTGAAAAGTATCGCTACTTTGCATAGCTCCGTTACGAAAGGATCGATCCTTTTCATCGCGCATTTCCGAGTTCTTCCGAATACACAGTATGCAAATTTTCCAAAAGTTTGATCGGAACTAAAGCGGAACACAAAACAGGCAATCGCGCCAATCTGCTTGCTTTCCTTTCGTTTTGCGTTACTTGAGGCGGAAAGATGGATGCGATTGAAATTATCGACGATCGAATGAGAGAACTTGAAGAGAGACCTCTTATATTTATTAATTAATTTGCTCTGCAAAGGGCAATTGGAACTGCGGAAATTTACATAATACATGTATATTATTTCATTAGCTTGACCGATTTCAGTTTTGCAGAAACAGCGTGTTTCGCCTCGGTAAACTTCGGAACTGCGCGATGAAACTGCTCGAGCTAAAGTATCGATGCAAAGTATCGATACTTTTTAAAAAGTAGCGATGCTTTGCATCGATACTTTTCAGAAAGCATCGATACTTTCGCAATTTGCGTTCCATTTGAGAAAATGTGCGATCCTTTTGAGAAAAGTAGCGATACTTTCCTAAACGGATGGATCCTTATGAGAATAGTATCGATGCAAAGCATCGCTACTTTTCATCGCGCGTTTGACGCTGTTCGTACGCCATATGATAGTACTGTATAAACTGACATCAGAAAGCCCAATAGACAACTTTTTTTGTTATACGTTCATATTAAAAGAGAAAATATATTGTATCACTGATTTGTTTTGATAAAGTATTGTGTACTTTTATGTCACTTGTTATTTGTTATGTAAACAATTGGAACGCAAATCCATGTAGTTGTTTTTTCTTCCCGTATTAATGAACTATCAAAAGAGTAACTAGAAATTAGATTCAAAAGTTCTGATCTAAAACTATGTATTAGCGGTCTTTGACAATGTCCATACTTTATTCAATATTTAAATGCGGGATAATTATAGAGACAAACAGTTGCTATTATAAATAAATCTTTTTTTTTTAAAATATATTCGATTGCATCAACAATCCGAATACAGGATTTTTGTATTGCGACATAATCGGACATGCTTTAAATAGAACTAGCAGATATGTAATGCATATTCAAGAAAGTATTGTCTAGCTACCGGATTGCCAGTTTCGATCTTGTTTCCCATTAGGCTAAATTCTAATAGGAAAGTTAGTGGTACACCTGTTGCGCCAACGATTGCTTTTATTTTAAAATAAGGAAATAGTATGTCAGACGAAACCTAGGCAGAATAAATAAATACCCTAGTTTTAAGATGAAACGCCAAATGCGAGGCCTCATTTTTCTTTGTATGTCTGATAATCACACGCATTACCAACCGGAAACCTACAGAGACGGCGTCCTGTGATGAAAGGCCTGCGCACACACAGATTATCATTGACATTTTCAGGAAACTGAGCAGATGATACCTGTTATATTACTTTCTGCGGATCAAGCTCCTGGTGATAACGGTGTTCTTAAAAGAATTATCTTGTCATACGTTTACCTATTACTGTAACAGACATAAATATCATCACATTGTACTTTTAAACTCACACAAATTGATATCAAATTACACTGCGTTTGCATCTCAAAGGGATTACATTTAGTTTTGAGCGACAGGGCTCCTCGGCTGCCATTGATACTCGATGCTGTCTGGGTACTCACGGGGGTCATAAATATTATATGACAGGAGGGAACCATCTATCAGCGACAGACCTGACTAGGAGAGTGGTGCCAGCTAGCGAGGTGGTTGGAATGACAGTCTTCCTGGACATCCGGGAGTGGAGAACAACGGAAAGCCATTGATTGCTTCATTTATCTGCATTGTGCTCCGCCTGAAGGAAAGTAGAAACGGCCCTCTTCCGTGCGCCAATTTTTAGTGAGATGCAGCAGTAATTTGTAATGAAGTTGTCGTGTCGTGTGCTGCAGCAATAATAACTGCAGTACTGTGGTGTGGGGTTGTGCTGGACTAATTGGTGTTGGATATTGTGCGTCTGCACGAATCCAGGCGAGACTCCACGTAAACAGATCACGGTTAATTTCGTGAACCGTCCTTAGGTAAGTATAGTACAGTGAACGTTCAATGGTTATACACGTGTTCTCTCTCTCTCCCTCTCTCCCTCTCCCTCCCTTCCTCCCTCCCCCCTCTCTGTCTCTCTCTCTCTCTTTCTCTCTCTCTCTTTCTCTCTCTCTCTCTCTCTCTCTCTCTCTCTCTCTCTCTCTCTCTCTCTCAGTATAATATGGTTATATTATGAAGATTGACCGCGGCGCAGGTTACCCCTAAAGGCCATTTACGGTTTACGGTTCATGAGGTTATGGACGCAGCCAGGTGTGTCACTTAATAAATCATTGGCAGCCAATAACAAGGCACATTGGGACAGGGACCTAGCATTAGATCGATACCTGTACAAGCGTGTTCTACGATACGACTAAACTGTGCTATACGAGTCACATTGTTTCCGAATCGACTATAAACCATGTCTTTAGATTCAAATACGAATATTTAAAGAAGGGTTTGTTTAAGATTTGACTTTGAGATACGGATCTTCATTCTAATAATCTTTAGATAAATACCTGTTCTCCTTTGATACTTCAGCAGTATTTGGTTCAGCTCATTTTAGGTTTGTGATATTACATTACATTGCATGGGGATATGGTTGTTGCTTTAGGTCCAGCGGACTCTTCCTAGCCAAATCAGGGCCAGGATATTAAATTTGTCATATTTAATGTAGGTTGAGTATCGAAGTCAATATTTTTTTAACAGTCTAGTGATCAAAGATAAGGCTGACAAGCGTTTGGGATATTGTGTACTGGTGCAGTCTCTTGGCCATTAGATAGCTTTTATAGTTGCAAGACTAAATTCTGTGAAAGGTAGCCTCGTTGACAGTATTCGGTTCAACTCATTTTAATATTTTTATGGTAAATTTACCATATTTCGTGTAGGTTGAGTATTGAAGTCAGTATTTTAGTTAAAGCTTTTCTGTTTCATTTTTTACAGTCTATATATCAAAGATAAGACTGACAAGCGTTTCGGATATTATGTACCGATGCAGTATCTTGGCCATTAGATAGCTTATATAGTTGCAAGACTAAATTCTGTGATAGGTAGCCTTGTTGACAGTGTAGTCATCAACTATACTGTGACGTACGGTCAACATGTTCGCTTTGTGTAGTCCTTGTAGGTTCAATATCATTCTGTCTTGCGAAAGGAATACTTGTGCCAGAGGGTCTTTTTCTCTGCGATTGTTCCGATATAACGATTGCACCTTTTTCATCTAGCCTTTCTGATGGGTCGGTCGTTTTCATGCCCTTGCATAAGCGACGCGACTGCTCATTTTGCTAGTGGACCTAAACAATTGCGTGCCACGGTCGATTGGCTAAAATATCGATAGTACCCCAGCCTGGCTAAAATATCGATAGTACCACCAGCCTTACCCCAACCCCCAGACCCCTCTCTCTTTCTTTCTTTCTCTCTCTCTCTCTCTCTCTCTCTCTCTCTCTCTCTCTCTCTCTCTCTCTCTGTGGAAGAAAATTGTAGGAAGATTAATATGATAATGTTGGTTTCGAATGAATAAATTAATGATGATGACGATGATGATGATGAGGATGACGACGATGATGATGGTTCTTACAGTAGTGACGATTGGGGATATGACGCCCGACACTATTGGTCGAGGGCATACGGCATACAATAACTTAATGACGCATTTTCTCTCTTTAATTTAACGAAATGATATTTTCTCATTAGAATGATTTCGTACTTTTAATGACCTTTCTTTGAAAATATAAGCTGAACAAACCATAGCCGAAGAACAATCAGGATTCAGGGCAGGGCGAAGTACCACTGAACAGGTTTTTAACCTCAGAATTATCTGGGAGAAATACCCACAGCACCAACAACATCTATATCATGTGTTTGTAGACTTCAAGAAAGCATTTGATCGAGTCTGGCATGCAGCTCTGTGGGCAACCAGGAGAGTGTACAACATCAGCCCTAACATTATTGAAGTCATCCAAGGTCTGTATGGCAAGGATGCCATTGCAGTACTCCACAACAGCGCCATCGGGAACTGGTTCAGAAAAATAATCGGCGTGCGTCAAGAATACCTACTCTCTCCAACACTCTTCCAACATCCTCCTAGAGCGTATTATGTCAGATGCCCTTGCAGATCACGAAGGCACAGTCAGCATAAGGGACAGAGCAATCTCCAACCTCCGTTTTGCGGATGACATTGATGGATTGGCTGGAAAGCAACAAGAACTTGAACAGTTGGTACAGAGGCTTGACACCACCTCCAGAAGCTTTGGAATGGAAATAAGTACAGAGAAGACCAAAATGATGTCCAACAACACTAATCACGGACATCAAAGTCTAAGCCCAATCCCTGAACACGGTGCATAGCTTTAAATGTTTAGGAGCCATTGTATCAGGCAATGGGTCCCGACGGGAAGTCCTATCCAGGATCGCACAAACAACTGTTGCCCTGATAAGGTTGAAGCCCATTTGGAAAGACAGGACCATCAATCTACATTCCAAGGTAAGGCTGCTGCGCTCCCTTGTCATCTTCATCTTCTTATACGCTTGCGAAACATGGACCCTCACAGCAGATCTACAACGAAGAATACAAAGCATGGAGTTGAGGTGCTGCAGGACTTCTGGGTATTTCCTATACCCAGCACATCACCAACGAGACGTCCGAAAGACCATCACACAAGCCATTGGACAACACGATGACATGCTCACAATGGTGAAGAAAGGGAAATTCCGATGCTATGGCTACGTCACCAGAGCATCAAGCCTTGCAAAGACCATCCTGCAAGGCACGGTGCAAGGAGGCAGAAGAAGAGGGAGACAGAAAAAGAGTTGGGAGAACAACATTTGAGAATGAGGGTTGTTGAGGACAGAGAAAGTTGGAGTACACTAGTTAAACGATTATCTGTGATGCCCCAAAGCCTTCCAAGTTAAAGAATAGAATTGGATAGGTTAGGAACGGCCTTTCTATATTTCCAGATGCATATGGACATAATTTTTTTTTAATGTCTGTCTGTCGGTCAGTCTGTCGGGTCCGTTCCTCGCCATACCTCAATAACTAATGGACATAATTTGACCAAACTTATTAGAAACATTACCTTGGACAGTGGCCAACATTCAGTGATCACGTATTTACTATACCTTAATTGTGAAGGTTGCTAAAAACGTTTTGTTCTATATCACAAAAACGGCTACACCGAGTTTGATGAATTTTGGTTTACGGGCACTTTAACTCATGTCCAGCCATTCTGAAAGAGTCCATTGGTCGGTATTCCACTTTTCTGTTCAAAACAGTGTTTGTATTATTTTTAATAACGATTTTGATTATTTTTTTTACTGTGCAAGTACTTTAACTACTGCTCAGATGTTTTCTCTCTGTAATTGTTTTATTTATATAATTCATATTTGCACTTTATCAAAGGTCAAGGTCGCAGATATCTATTTTTTTTTTTAAAACACGCTTTGAACTGTATCTCATAGTTGGCAAATCAGATTTTGATTATTTTAGCCACATGGTTTTAGCTTGCAGATAGTGACCACATTTCCCTGTTTTAAGGCTGCTTATTTAGGATAAACCCGACCAACAAAATTTATCATTGTATTGAAAATGCTTGTTTTGAGCCATGTGTGTGAGTGTCGTGAATTTTTTTTAAAGAATGGGTGGTATTACATTTTAGAGAAAATTTGTCATTTGAAAAAAAAACCCGAGAAGGTGGTAAGGTGGCTGGATTTAAAAAAAAAAATCTAAGAATGAAAGGAAATCTGAGAATAACAGGAAATCTAAGAAAGCAATTATTATTACGACAGAAAAGAATCTTTCACAAGGGCAACCTTTGACGTGTTTTTAATTTCTCAGATTACATTTGTTAACCCTTGTAATTGTGTAGTTATATTTTCTTTCGTGTACAAAGTTAAAGCATACTGAGAAGCAATCTTACTTGATTTCTTTCCATTTTTAAAATTAATTTCCCCTATCTATATCGAATACAGTTCATTTTCGTCGTGCTAACCATCAGTCTGTGTAAATGAATGCCCCCTTCAAAAGAAATTGTCTGTTCCATCGTTAATGGAGATATTTTCAGTGACAATGATTTTTCCAAAGTGTTTCCTCTACCGTGTAAAAGGTAATTCTGTGGAAGATAAATGGACCACTGGCCCTAGTTCCTGACAGCTACCTGGTACAGTACACCAGTTGGTCTATACTATTTTGACAAGTAGTTGTAGTAGCAGCAAGCAGCAGTAGTAGTAGTAGTAGTAGTAGTACTAGTAGTAGCAGTAGCAGTAGTAGCAGCAGCAGCAGCAGCAGAGTAGTAGTTCTTCTTTTCATGGTTAAAAGTTTAGTCTTCAAAATTTGACAGTCTGTGGTTCTTTTAGCAAATGTTCATGATTTAGTTCTAATTCATGATTTAGTTCTAGTCTTAAAACACAGTATTGTTAAGTGCGCATATGAGCCTTAAGTGAAGCATCATATAAAAATGCGCGCACCATCGATTCTTCTACCTAACATTTTTCTCAACGCCATTTGGCAATGATCTTGATACAGAATTGTCATGATAGTTGCCTGGAAGAAAGAAGGACAGACATCGATTTTTTCCCCCTACTGTACCGTGATTTCTTGTGATCGCTGAGCCAAAAACTTTGCGCTTGGGCTCTCTTCGCACCCCATCTCCATCGGCGTTGGGTTTTTAGACAGTTGAGGGGATAACGTGATAAGTTTTACTTTACTCACTGTTAAGTTTATTTTCTGTGCTCTATGCACTGCACTCTCTTTAACTGTTGTCATCGGTCCTGATTTGGCTCGGAAGAGTCCGCTGGACCTAAAGCAATAATCATGTAATGTATTGTAACTGTTGTCATACATTTGTTTTACGTAGAGGCCTATCTATTGTAAGTCTTGCTTACGTTTATGTGATCTTTATTCTTCAGCTGGTGTAGAATTGTACATGTGCACAGCACACTTATCGTAAAGCTTGCACCGTCGCTCACAGTTTAGTCATTAGTTTTTTCTTTCGTTCGTTCGTTCACTCATTCATTCGTTTACTCACTCATGCATGAATTTCTTTAGATATCGTGACCATTTACCTCCACAAATGGTATCACCATTTGAACACAGGACCGGGCCCCATCCATAAACATTTACTCAACGTCAGCGGTAATTGGTAATAAAACTTAAACATTGATTAATTTGAAAACAATGGCTCTAGGAATAACAATTTAATTAGCAGCTCCTTCGGAAAGCTTGAAAAGTCACGAGGAGATTGATTCGTGTTTAATGAGACACATTCAAGGATGCAATATTTAGAGTACACTCCAGAGGCGCGATGTGTATACAGCCGCGTCTATGATCTAGAGATCATCTTTGAAACGTGTCGCGTAGTCTTTCTGTGAATACCGATTTATCACCATCTGGAGAATGAATGTTTTTTTTTTTAAATTTCTGTATGTATTGGTAGTGTTTGTTTTTAATTGGAATCTGAGATGCGTCCTCGTGCATGTGATGTGAGAGATTTTGATCGAGCGACCGTTGAACAAACTGAATTTTAATGTATCTTGTGCTCGATTGTATGTGAACCAACTGATAAAATAATTCAAGCTGAAGTAACCGTTGCACACTTTGTTATTTCCTGTATTAGCTTGAGCGTTGATTTAGGTATGTACGGTGATGTGTGTGATTATTAAAATTAAGGTTTACAAGTATTTTTTGTGTGTTGTAACTTGTAACTGTTCTAAAAAATAATTACAAATTGTCTGTAGTGTTTGCTTCTTCGAAGCTAGTAAATCAACATTGCACGTCTCAGCTGTCCAATCATGTTCACGTCCCAGGTAACTATAATAATTATGTTACACCGGATCGTTAGAGCCGCATCCCACACACAGTGAACATATCAATGACACAACTGAAGACAGAAAAAAATTGTTTCGTTTTGGATTTTTTTTATTTCCTTCTTTATTGTTTATTTATCTTTTTCTCTGCTTAGTCTGCCTTTAATAGTCAGATGCACATCATATGAACACTGCAATACCGTTATTACAGAATTGTAACGTTGTTGCTCCTTGGTCGAAGTTCGTTCGAAGTTTCCCATGTCAGTCTGTTAGAGACTGGGCTAATCCGAAATACTACCTTCTTCTTCTTTTCCTTCTTTTTCTTCTTCATCATCTTCTTCTTCATCATCTTCTTCTTCTTCTTCTTCTCCTCCTCCTCCTCCTCCTCAAACTTCTTGTCACCCTTGAATGCCAGTTTTTGAAACGAATGTGTCTACCCACTAGGAATGTTGTTAACAGGCTTGTTGAAAGTGTCATACGCTTATGAACAGGTAAAACTCTGATTAGATTGCTATATGCATACTTCGGTAATCTATTGGAGGTATTGGTACTCTGGTGTTAATTCGCTTTGCTTGGTGCATATGTGCACTCCAGCTCTTGGGACGAATGTGACGCTTCGCTGGATTTGGTCTAAACATGCTTATCCGGAGTGCGGTATGCTCGTGAACAGTTGATGTTAGACTACTGTGCACACCTTGGTGATAGTATTGGAGGTATTGATGCTCGTGTATTCGTTCGCTTCACCTGGCTGTGTTTGTGCAATGCCCTGTGTACAGGTGAGCAGCTGGAACGTATAGAATGTCCACTGTGAAGTGTAAGTAAACACAGGGCAGATTCACTCGATTTGGGGACTGGTTTATCCCAAGTAAGCTCATTTGGTATGGATTTTGTGAGTTTTAATGTATTTATTGTTATTCATTTATGTGTTTGTTTACTTATTTATTTACTAGTTGCCATATTTTTAGGTCGGGTTGTCAAATTGTCGTATTGATATTGATTTGTGATTAGTCTGTGGAATATTGTGCTGACAGGTACTAAAGCTTTATTACCAGTGCCAGATAAATTAAGTTGTGAGTTGCAACACCCTAATGGTCACAATCTGTGAGGTAAGGATGTTTCACTTGATGATGATGATGATGATGATGATGATGATGATGATGATGATGATGATTGATGATTGATGATGATGATGATGATGATGAATTGATTGATTGATGATGATGATGATGATGATGATGATGATGATGATGATGATGATGATGATGATGATGATGATGATGATGATGATGATGTGGTATCGTTAAATACCATTTGTGTGTGCTGACGTCAGTGAAAGATAGAAAGCGAAAGTTTCCATTTCGAAATTATGGACAATCTTTGCAAAGTTTGTGATTTATATTTTTACCCTAGCTTTGAGAAGTGCTAACACCAATAGAAAGGTAGGGGGTAGAACGTTCAACATACTCCACTCTGTTAAATTACCTTTGTAAATGTATTTCTTCTTCTTCTTCTTCTTCTTCTTCTTCTTCTTCTTCTTCTTTGTCACGTGGGGTTTATGGGCTCTGCACAATGGAATTATGGACCCTCACGTATATTCGTTGGGAACTGCTAGTAAGTCACCCTATGAATTACTTTAATAAATTTATTTGTTTAGCTCGTTCCGTGTTAAGGTTGGGGTACAGAAATAGATAGAAAAAATGGTAAAAGAATACTGTCACACTAGCTTTCACACGGCTATGAATCATAAGTAGTCCAGCCACTGGATAACAGTTAAAATCACACATTTATTTCTTCTACTCTATACAAGATTCTCTAAGTACTAATCTAACTTAAAATGTCTCAGTCACTGCTAAGAGTTCGATCGCTGATAGTCTAGGCAGCTGTTATATCTTCATCGGGCACTTTCTATTCGAATTCATGTAGATTTGGACTACTGTGGTCCGTTTTACAGTTTCTGAAGAGTTGGACTACTGTGGTCCTGTTATAATCAGTTTAAGTGCACCTTCGTGTTATGCACTTAACTCATGAGTGGGGGTTCGAAGTCCTTCTGTGAGGTAGCTTCTGGTCCACCTGTGTCGTTGTGTAGTTGGGTTCCCTTGCCACGCTGTGGGGTCTGACAGGGAGTTTTCCGGGTCGCTCTTTCCGTCTTGTGCGGTAGAGGATACTCCGCCAACTAGTCGTTTCTGTGGAGTGGTGCGCCCAGGATAGCTCGGGGTAGCTCGCCTGCTCGTCTGTAATATAAGAGACGAAATTCTGCACAACCCTGAATAATCGGTTTGTGCAGAGCGTCTCACTGAAAGCCAAAGTAGCCCTCAGTGATAGCTCCACATCTCTATACATAAGCGACGAACATTCTGCTACTTCCGGGTTCCACTGGAATCTCACTCTAAATTCCTATTCATACATGAATATCAATCGTGTCTAACTATACACATACAGAATTAATAATAATATAAACATTCAGTGGTACAGCCACTGGTCTGCAAACATACATATAAGTTAAACAACAGTGGTTCCGTACGGGATACAACATGGCGGCGCAACCGGTCGTGTTTCGCCTCGTGGTCGGCTCTTCCACGTGGTACGGCAAATTCGGATTAATAATTCACATTTATGCATAGCAAATTCCACAAACATAATTTCAACAATAATATAAATATATCACGATGAAACAGAAGGGTGTTCATTTACCTGTTTGACAAGTTCAGGCCCGTTGTGACTTGATAGAATTCTATGCTTCTAAGTCCTGCTTCCTGGTCTAAGTGTGTAGAGATTTCTCTAGCTATCTAGCTGTTCACACTTCGGTGTATTCCTCCCAACTGACCAAAACTGTGCGTGGTTTGGACCCAGTCAAACTGGCTCCAACCACTTTGCCTAAGCTCTCCCATTGGTTCCAACGGTCCGATTCAAAACGTAAGTGCTGACGTCACTGCGCTGTGTGTGTGGCTCAGGCTCGCAGTGTGCTGTAATTTAATTGCTGCTGTGTAATAGACTGACTCTCTACTATTACAAAGACTACACAATGCTAAATAGTCAACAAGCAGAGTTAATACTAGCCAGTTCGCGACAGGCTCCCTCAACTGAAAAAAGGCGATGACTACTGGATTCGACCTTTTTCTACTACAGAGCCTAGTTTAACACTGCACTATCCTAGGGTCCTATTTACACACTAGTTACGTTGCTCTACCTGAGCTGCAATGCTGTGCCAGGTAGCTATGGACACTAGTGACAGGGTATTACTGGGCGGGGACGAATTCTGGTGCTGTGGCCCTTAGTTGTGTTGGGTGGGCGACAGCTGCTGTGTCCTCCACGAGATGGCGACTGAGGTAGTCGGCTCCGTGGTTTTCCTTGCCGGGGATGTACTCGATTTGGAATGAGTATGCCTGAAGGGTGAGTGCCCATCTCATCAGGCGAGAGTTCAAAGACTTGGAGGCTGCCAGGAACGATAGTGGTTGGTGGTCCACCTGAACTGTGAAGTGGGTCCCATACAGGTAGAGTTGGAATTTCTGTATGGCCCAGACTAGTCCAAGACATTCTTTCTCCGACGTGGCGTAGTGGGTCTCGGCGGGTCTCAATTTTCTGCTGGCGTAGGCGACAGGGAATAACGTCTCTGCATTCTTGGGGTCGCGCTGTAGCAGTACTGCTCCGAGGCCTAAGTCGCTTGCGTCGGTGCGTAGAACGAATGGCTGAGTCAAATCGGGTAGGTGGAGTACTGGCGCCGATGTCATTCTGTCCTTGAGTGTTTGGAATGCTGTCTCGCATTCGGCTGTCCAAACTACTTTGTCCGGGGCGATTTTCCGGGTTCCATTTGTCAGTGGCACGGCGATGCTGTTGTAGTTGGGGCTGAGCTTCTTCCGCGATGGTGATGGCCATCCATGTGTGTGTGCCGGGGGTCGCTGGTCGGTCCGTGTATTTCTTGAGGAGATTGATGTGGTGGTATCGGGTTCTCCCGTTCACCTCTACTTGGTAGACTGTCTTGGATTTCTTGGCAGTCACCCGGTACGGTCCTCTCCAAGCGATGTCCAGCTTGTTGGTTCCACTTGGAAGTAAGAGTAGCACTTGATCGCCGACTTGCAGTTCTCTGTCCTTCGCGTGGCGGTTGTAGTACTTCGCCTGACGGGCTCTTGCCTTCTTCAGTGCTTCACCAGCTTTCTTCCACGTTGCTTTGAGGGTTTCCTGCAGGTCTGCGACGTACTTGGTGGCACCTCTTGGTGTGTCGTCTATCTTGGCCTCCGTCCAACTTCTGCGTAGGGCTTCTAGCGGTCCTGCTAGAGGTCTGCCGAATAGCAATGTTGACGGGGTGTAGCCTGTGGCTGCATGGGGCGTTTCTCGGTATGCGAACAGTGCCGCATTCACGTAGGTGTCCCACGCTTCTGGATTGTCGTCGGCGACTTTCCTGAGTATGGTGAGAAGGGTTCCATTCAGTCTTTCTACTTGTCCGTTGCTGGCTGGGTGGTATGGTGGTGTGCGAATGTGATGGACTTGTATCAACTCGAACACGTCTTGCATCAGGCGGCCGGTGAACTGAGATCCGTTGTCCGTTCTAATGCTGTCCGGGAATCCGACTCTGGTAAAGATGGCGATGAGTGCATCTGCAATCTTCTTGGTGTCGATCGCTGGCAACGGGACTGCTTCGCACCACATCGTACATGCGTCGACGAGTGTGAGTAGAAATCTGTTCCTCTTCTTGGTCATGGGCAGGGGTCCTACTATGTCTACTGAGACTTGCTGGAATGGCACGCCGACTACTACCGATGGTCCTAAGGTAACTGGTACGGTGTGATGTCGCGGGGAATATCGTTGACATTGGTGGCAAGATTTCACGTAGCGCTTGACATCCTCCGTGATTCCTGGCCAATAGTAGTGTGCGCTGATTCTCTGCACTGTGGCTCCAATTCCATGTGTCCGCTGAGTGGCATGCTGTGGCCTAACTCTAGTACTTGGGCTCGAAGGGTGGCTGGTAGTACTAGTTGGGTGTGATCTCCATCTCCTTGTCGATGTAGAACTCCCTCTTCCATGTAGAAGTCTCCCTTGTGCGGGGGTGTGTGCGCCTTGGGTAGCTTCTGGAAGCACTTCGCTATCGAGGTGTCTTCTTTCTGTGCTGTTTTGATCTCTTCGAGTCCTGGATTCGGAGCGAACTCGGGCTGGGGTGGTTGGGTTTTAGCTTGGGCCCTGGTTTGCACTGCAGCTATCTCTACAGTTTTGGGGGGCGTGCCTAAGAACACATACCTACAACCTAGCACTAGATCATACAGGGGTTTCTGTAAAACAGCTGCTTGGATTCGTCCTGTGACGTACCTACTCTCTACTTCGATCCATGCTATTGGGCAAGTAGTCGTCGGTTTCGTCAAGTCTGCTCCTTGTAAGTCGACTGTCTTGTCTGTCAAGTCCGCGCGCGATACAAGAGATTCGCTAACTATCGCGTCGTATGATAGACCTGTGTCATACAGACAGTTCGCTTCTTTTCCGTTGACCTTGACCGTGTCTGTCACCGATGGGTGATCTCCGATCGTGTGTGGCTTGTTACCGCTACTTTGAGTTAGAACTCTGTGCGCTGGCCGGCTTTCGCGCTCTTCCCTACGTTGTGCGGCCAACTTGAAACATTCTGCGGTGGAGTGATTGTTTCTGTTGCAGAACGAACAATACCGTCTCTGTTCTGCAGGACCTCTTTTCCCGAATTCCGTGTTGGGTCCTTTATTTTGCCCAGGTCTGGGGTTATTCGGCTTATTCGCGGTGCGCTCTTCCCGGTTAGGGCTTCGTTTCTGTGCCTCTTTCCCGTTAGGCTTTAGGTCTCGCCTGAAGCTCTTGGCTTCTCCGTGTGCGGCCACGTACCTATCTGCGACCTTGACCAGATCTTCCAGTCTTTCCGCGCCCTGCTCTACTGAGAATGTCCTCAGCTCGGGGGTCATGGTTTCCCGTAGCTGTTCCCATACTAACAGTTCTGTCAGTCCATCATACGTCTTAGCCGTGGCTGACTGGCTAATCCACTTATCCAGCATGGTGGACAACCTATCCGCGAACTGCGCATAGCTCTCTCCTTTCACTCTCCGATTGGTGCGGAACTTTTGCCGGTAGCATTCTCCTGTCAGTTCGAATCCCGTTAGGAGTGCCTCTTTTACTTTGTGATAGTCAGTCACTCTGTCAGTCGGTAGCTTACTGTAGATGTCATAAGCCTTTCCTCTAAGCCCTTGACTAAGCTTAAAAGACCAATGAGTGGGGTCTAGTTTGTACTCTGTTGCTAGACGCTCAAACCTAGTCAGATAGAGATCTAGACCTTCCTCTCTCTCATTGAATGTTCCCAGTGGGAATGACATTCCTTGTACAGGGTTGGATGCTACCTCTAGCTGATCTGAGTGGGGAGGGGTTGAGGAAGAACTTGAAGCTCCTGATCCTAATCTTCTTAGCTCTAACTCATGCTGCCTTTCTTTTTCCTTTTCTTCCCTCTCTTTTTCTTTTTCTGCCCTCTCATACTCCCATTTCCTAACTTCTGCTTCTCTCTCTGCTGCTAATGCTGCCTTCTTCTGTTCTCCTTCTAATTCTAATTTCTTCTGTTCTCTTGCTGCTTCTAACTCTGCTTTCTTTTGCTCTGCTTCTAATGCTAGTTTCTTCTGCTCTGCTTCTAATGCTAGTTTCTTTTGCTCTGCTTCTAGTTCTGCTTTTTTCTGTTCTCTCTCTGCAGCTCTCTCTGCCGCTTCGAGTTTCTTCGCCTCTCTCTCTGCTGCTCTCTCTGCCTTAGCCTCCTGTTTCTCTACCTCTGCATTGATATACGCAATTAGGTCTCCCCCTGCTAAGTGTAAAGCTTCCCCTAATTCCTTGAAGCGCAATCTCAAGGCCACTGGGTCCGACATTGCCAAACGTGTCTATGAACAACCTCTGAATCACGTGGAATACCAAAACACTAGCAATATTGCAATTCAATAAAAACAATGCAAAGACCATACAATTCGTAATCAATAATAGAATAAAACAAGAGTCAAATGGCATACAACAGTTATTTAAGCAA
The DNA here is from genome assembly GCA_036898135.1 of Oncomelania hupensis. Taxonomy (NCBI): domain Eukaryota; kingdom Metazoa; phylum Mollusca; class Gastropoda; order Littorinimorpha; family Pomatiopsidae; genus Oncomelania; species Oncomelania hupensis. The sequence goes on along the minus strand of CM072511.1, from coordinate 91,922,270 downwards.
AACCTGCAAAAGAACAATGCAACATACAGGCACAAAAATAATTGAAGCAAAAAAGTTTTTAACTAAAGAATAGTGCACCCAAACTGATCAGTGTTATACCCTTACACTATTCTAAGTTATTCTACTTCTACTGTTATCTACTTTTATTGTACTTAGGTCCGGTTATACCCAATTCCTATTATACACAGATCCTGGCAGGCTCGCCAATTAAAGTGTCACGTGGGGTTTATGGGCTCTGCACAATGGAATTATGGACCCTCACGTATATTCGTTGGGAATTGCTAGTAAGTCACCCTATGAATTACTTTAATAAATTTATTTGTTTAGCTCGTTCCGTGTTAAGGTTGGGGTACAGAAATAGATAGAAAAAATGGTAAAAGAATACTGTCACACTAGCTTTCACACGGCTATGAATCATAAGTAGTCCAGCCACTGGATAACAGTTAAAATCACACATTTATTTCTTCTACTCTATACAAGATTCTCTAAGTACTAATCTAACTTAAAATGTCTCAGTCACTGCTAAGAGTTCGATCGCTGATAGTCTAGGCAGCTGTTATATCTTCATCGGGCACTTTCTATTCGAATTCATGTAGATTTGGACTACTGTGGTCCGTTTTACAGTTTCTGAAGAGTTGGACTACTGTGGTCCTGTTATAATCAGTTTAAGTGCACCTTCGTGTTATGCACTTAACTCATGAGTGGGGGTTCGAAGTCCTTCTGTGAGGTAGCTTCTGGTCCACCTGTGTCGTTGTGTAGTTGGGTTCCCTTGCCACGCTGTGGGGTCTGACAGGGAGTTTTCCGGGTCGCTCTTTCCGTCTTGTGCGGTAGAGGATACTCCGCCAACTAGTCGTTTCTGTGGAGTGGTGCGCCCAGGATAGCTCGGGGTAGCTCGCCTGCTCGTCTGTAATATAAGAGACGAAATTCTGCACAACCCTGAATAATCGGTTTGTGCAGAGCGTCTCACTGAAAGCCAAAGTAGCCCTCAGTGATAGCTCCACATCTCTATACATAAGCGACGAACATTCTGCTACTTCCGGGTTCCACTGGAATCTCACTCTAAATTCCTATTCATACATGAATATCAATCGTGTCTAACTATACACATACAGAATTAATAATAATATAAACATTCAGTGGTACAGCCACTGGTCTGCAAACATACATATAAGTTAAACAACAGTGGTTCCGTACGGGATACAACATGGCGGCGCAACCGGTCGTGTTTCGCCTCGTGGTCGGCTCTTCCACGTGGTACGGCAAATTCGGATTAATAATTCACATTTATGCATAGCAAATTCCACAAACATAATTTCAACAATAATATAAATATATCACGATGAAACAGAAGGGTGTTCATTTACCTGTTTGACAAGTTCAGGCCCGTTGTGACTTGATAGAATTCTATGCTTCTAAGTCCTGCTTCCTGGTCTAAGTGTGTAGAGATTTCTCTAGCTATCTAGCTGTTCACACTTCGGTGTATTCCTCCCAACTGACCAAAACTGTGCGTGGTTTGGACCCAGTCAAACTGGCTCCAACCACTTTGCCTAAGCTCTCCCATTGGTTCCAACGGTCCGATTCAAAACGTAAGTGCTGACGTCACTGCGCTGTGTGTGTGGCTCAGGCTCGCAGTGTGCTGTAATTTAATTGCTGCTGTGTAATAGACTGACTCTCTACTATTACAAAGACTACACAATGCTAAATAGTCAACAAGCAGAGTTAATACTAGCCAGTTCGCGACATTCTTCTTCTTCTTCTTCTTCTTCTTCTTCTTCAAGTTTTCAGTCATAGAGCTTGGTCCCAAAAATTATAAAGACGTTATACTTTTACAGCGGGCATCACCATCATGTGCGCACACACAAGCGCACGCGCACGCATTCACACACATACATACATATACACACACGCACGACTTCGTACACATACACACTATCTCTCTCATACACATATGCACGCATGCGCACGCGCGCTCACGCACGCACACACACGCGCACGCACACAAACATACACACATATGACATCAAGAATAAGTTTCATCAAGCCCTTAATTATCGTGCTTCCTTAAGCATTACTGCAGAGGAGGGAACTCAATGAAAATCGTCTCCGGTTTCTGTATTCAAGGTTCTTCCTTTAGCATTATTGCGGCCTTTGGTTTTTGATGAAGATTAGCTTTGACATCGACGTGGATTTGCAAATATTTTTGTCCCTACACTAAAGTTAATTAGTCGAGACATAGATGAAGGGTTGTATTGACTGGAAAGGGAAATTTGGAAGACGGATCCACTTCAGTTTTGAGTGACAGCAGTAATTACTATTGCTTTGAACGGTATTGCGGACATGCTGGCTAATGCTTTGTGTATTCAAGGTTCTTCCTTTTAGCATTGTTGCGGGCATTGGTCTTTGATGAAGGTTTACTCTAACTTTGACATCGGAGTGGACTTGCAGATAGTTTTGTTCTTTCGCAAAAGTTAATTAGTCGAGACAGATGAAGGGTTGTATTGACTTGAAAGAAAAACTTGGAAGACAAATCCTCTTCAATTTTGAAGGACAACAGTAATTGTTATTGCTTTGAGCGGTATTGCGGACATGCTGGTGAATGCTACTGCCATAATGACCAAGTGTTTGGTTTAATAGACGTAGTTAATAGTGATGGCTGCTTATTACTGTTGAATGAATTCCTCCGTTAATGTAATTGTACGGTTCTACTTCACTAGTGGACAATCATATCAGACTGGTTTTCGACTGTGAGTCTATGTACTCATCCGTCCTACCCTCCCCAATCCACCCCGTCACCCACCCCTTCCACCCCAACTCCCACCTCATCATACCCCCACACACACTTTAGATTTTTGCAGATGTGTGCTAGATGAGTCCTAAATAGTAAAAAAAAATAATTTTTTTTGGTTTTGTTCTTTTTTTTGGGGTGGAGGGGTGGTGGAGGGAGAGGGTGGTCCGTTTGTTCATCTGTGCAAAACTTTGAAGTGACTAAGTACTCGGAACTTATTTTATTTATTGCAACCAAATTTGGTAAGATGGTATATAACCATGAGGACTCAAATATGATAAGTCAATGAAAGACTTCACTTCAACGTCAAGGTCACAAGGTCGACAATAGTTAGTCAAACAAGTTTTTAACATTGAACTTATGATTCTGTAATCCATTATAGATATCAATGAGACACGCATACTTAGCAAATTTGGTCAACCTCGCTCCAAGATCAGGGTCACTGGAACTGCCCAAAGTCGGTTCGGTTAGGTACTTTGAAGTGACTTTGACTATTAGGGATAGAAATTCCGAACTTGTTATATTCAGAGGTAATGAATTGATCTTTCATATATGTTCCATTTTTGCGTTGATCTTTCATAATATGTTCCATTTTTGCTTTGATCTTGAAGGTTGAGGTAATTTTAGGCCTTGAAAAAACATGTTAAAATGGCTCCTCGTACAGTGGAATGTAACAACATTGGGTTATTTGATTGTACAATGAGCATCAGAGGTCACATAAAAGTCAATGTCATCCCAATGTCACTTTTTTTGGTATAATAAAACTTTTGCTATAGTTTATTTGATCGTACATGAATGTATTTGGAGCCGGAGGTCAATGTCACCTCAAGGTCAAGAGCATCTAAAGTTCAAAACCCTTACTACTTTGCATTTTAATGCCACTGTTTCATTTTTTTTTAATAACACAACTTTTGCTGTAGTTTATTTGATCGTACATGGGTGTATTTAGAGCCGGAGGTCAAGGTCACACCAAGGCCAAGAGCACCTAAAGTTCAAAGCCCTTACTGCCTTGCACTTTAATGCCACTGTTTAATTTTTTTTCTTGGGCCTCGTTTTCATGTTAAATATTGCAAGTGCCATAAAAAGCATATTTATGAGTCATATGTGCTTTGCCTTTTAGTTTTTCCTGATGTGGGGAAGTGCGGCTTAACCCAGCTTTTAAATTTCGCAGTTTAATTTGGTTCTGGCATCACAGTGTGGCCAGTGTCCCGTACGAGATATATATCTCCGTTTGGAGTATCCTCGTTCTTTCTGGGTTCTTCGGCCTGCTGGCTTTTAATGGAAAAGTGTGTGTGAATGAATAGCTTTCAGTCTAGACGCCTGACTGGTTTCTAGCAGTTACTTAGTCGGAGGAAACTTCTTAGAATTTATTGCCTGTCCATCAGTTTTCCGTTTCCCGTGTGCCCGTGTCTCTTCTTTTCTGTGTTGTGTACTGAATGATTTCCAAGTTCATTTCCCTTGTGGAAGTGAGGGCATAGAAAAAAAAACCTTCGATTTGTTATATTCCTTTGGTCGTGATGACACTCGACTCTCCCTCTTTCTGTTTATCATTGTTTGTCACAAAGTTTGCCTTTCTTTTTTTTATGTCTTTCTTTCTTTCTATTACCTTTATTCATCTCAATGGTTTTGTTTGCGTTGTGATTCCACAGTATTTTAAGTATTTTTTATAATTAATAACAGCTTCAGATTGTTGGAATTTTACAAGAAAATAGACATTCACGCACGTGATATGGGTTCTTTACCTTTTTTTTTAAGAGCGTATGAATTAAATAAATATATTAATTAATAATTAATTAATACATTTAAAACAGATTAAGAGGCTCCTTGTTGATGTAAAACATTTCTGGTTTGTCGCAAACAATTTGATTATTCCTATTTCAGACCGTCTATTTGCAAAACAACTGCTCGTGATCAAATTAGACTTTCTGCCACGCCCTACATTCGGATCAATATTTCCATTTTAACGGTGAAGGGGGATCGATTCTCTGCCTCCTTTCCCCCATACAAATGTAACCAGCCGTGAATATTACCTCTCTGCCACAACTGCGACCGAGACAACAGATTTCTTCACAGACACGCGTGGAACTGGAATGCAAATGAAGATTCATCCAAAGATCTTTGCATAAAAAGGAAGGGAGTTTTGCCTCAACAGAGAGCGGTACATCTCCCTCCTCTCCGCCCCCACACTCTCATCTACCCTCTTCCCCCCCCAAAAAAAAAATCACTATTTTTGCAAATATGACATTACACTATTTTCTTGGGGGGGGGGGGGGGGGGGGGGGGGGCGGGCAGGGGGGAGTGAAGGAGGGGTGCCGTTCATCTGTCTATTCCACCGTCGGTCGTCTGTCTGTTCAAAACTTGCAAGTGGATTAATATGTCAGAACCTATTTCACCTATCACAATCACACTTGGTAAGATGGTGTTTACCCATGAGACCTCATAGATTATTAATGAATGAATGACTTCACATTAAGATCAAGGTCACAGGGTCAACATAATATGTCATATTATGTTAGTCAAACAATGAAATTTTTTCACAAAATTTCACTGTTTTTCCCAAAGTTATTAATATTTAAATTATGATTCTTTGATCCATAATAGATTTCAATGAGACACGCATACTTTATAAATTTGGTCAACCTCACTCCAAGGTCAAGGTCACTGAAGCTGCCCAAAGTCGGTTAGTATAGGTACTTTGAAGTGATCTTGATCCTAAACTATGAGAGATGTAAAGTTCAAATTTGTTGTTGTTAGAGATGATACATTATCATATATGTTCCGTTTTTTGAGTTGATGGTGAAGGTCAAGGCATTTTAGGCCTAGCAAAAACATACAGAAAATAGGTAATCTGTCACGTGGGGTTTATGGGCTCTGCACAATGGAATTATGGACCCTCACGTTTATTCGGTGGGAACTGCTAGTAAGTCACCCTATGAATTACTTTAATAAATTTATTTGTTTAGCTCGTTCTGTGTTAAGGTTGGGGTACAGAAATAGATAGAAAAATGGTAAAAGATACTGTCACACTAGCTTTCACACGGCTATGAATCATATGTAGTCCAGCCACTTGATAACAGTTAAAATCACACATTTATTTCTTCTACTCTATACAAGATTCTCTAAGTACTAAGCTAACTTAAAAAGTCTCTTTCAATGCTAGTAGTTCGATCGCTGATAGTCTAGGCAGCTGTTATATCTTCCTCGGGCACTTGCTATAATATCTCCTGTAGATTTGGACTACTGTGGTCCGTTTTACAGTTTCTGAAGAGTTGGACTACTGTGGTCCTGTTTTGATCAGTTTAAGTGCACCTTCGGAGATTACACTTAACTTTCTGATGGTGCGGTCGAAGTCCTTCTGTGAGGTAGCTTCTGGTACACCTTTGTAGTTGTGTAGTTGGGTTCCCTTGCCACGCTGTGGGGTCTGACAGGGTGTTTCTTCGGGTATCTCTTTCCGTCTTGTGCGGTAGAGTCTCCTCAACCAACTAGTCGTTTCTGTGGAGTGGGACGCACAGGATAGCTCGGGATAGCTCGGGATAGCTCGCCTGCTCGTCTGTAATATAAGAGACGAAATTCTGCACAACCCTGAATAATCGGTTTGTGCAGAGCGTCTCACTGAAAGCCAAGTAGCCCTCAGTGATAGCTCCACATCTCTATACATAAGCGACGAACATTCTGCTACTTCCGGGTTCCACTGGAATCTCACTCTAAATTCCTATACATACATAAACATCAATCGTGTCTAACTATACACATACAGAATTAATAATAATATAAACATTCAGTGGTACAGCCACTGGTCTGCAAACATACATATAAGTTAAACAACAGTGGTTCCGTACGGGATACAACATGGCGGCGCAACCGGTCGTGTTTCGCCTCGTGCTCGGCTCTTCCACGCGGCACGGCAAATTCGGATTAACAATTCACATTTATGCATAGCAAATTCCACAAACATAATTTCAACAATAATATAAATATATCACGATGAAACAGAAGGGTGTTCATTTACCTGTTTGACAAGTTCAGGCCCGTGATGACTTGAGAGAATTCTAAGATTTCTAAGTCCTGCTTCCTGGTCTATGAGTGTAGAGATTTCTCTAGCTGTGGAGATGTTGCCTCTACCTCGTCTCACACACGACTGATTCAAACTGTGTTAGGCTCTGACACAGTCAATACTGCTCTACCCACTGAGCCTGCTTCTGATTGGTTAAAACGGTCCGATTCAAAGCTCAAGTGCTGACTCACTGCGATGTGGGTCGGGCTCGCGGTGTGTGGTCTGCTGTGTAATTTAATTGCTGCTGTGTAATAGTCTAACTTCTCTACTGTTACAAATACTACACATGGCTAAATAGTCAATGGGCAGGGTTAAAACTAGCCAATTCATGACATAATCGTACAGTGGAATGGCTGTTTATTTAACCCATAGTGTGCAACAACATTGGGTTATTTAATCAGACTGTTACGTTTGCGACGCGCACGATAGTACGTGTGAGACGCGCACGATAGATCCGATCGTTTTGTTTTGCAAAGCATTCAATAACAGAGTGTATTTACCTCTGATTTGATTTTACGTTGTTTTTAGAAGAAGCTTGGTATAATGTTGATAATTTTCGTTGGTCAATATTATTGGAGAATTTTCTAGGGTGCTTGTTTACTATCGATCGAAGACTTTAAAGAAAGTTGTATGACGTAAGACAGTGATGACGAAGTTTATTCTGATTGGTTATAATTCCGTCACGCTCGAATGTTCCAACGTCCTCTAGAGTATAAAGAGACTATATTATGTACCCCACTGTTCCAGTTGAGAGTTCAAAAAAAGTTGTGAGGGAACACGTAGAAAAAGCGATTGTATGCAGTTGTTGATGTACGCTGAATAAAGTTGGAAAACTTCATACGACGACTCCTGCCTTGTTGCTGAGTGAACAGGTTGCGTGGATAAACGAATCCTAGTTACACTTATCAGGATTTAAGCATCGAGGCTGAATCAACTACTGATTAAAAAAAAAACGAGTGTAACACAGACATGTACAAAAGTCACGTGAAGAGCAAGGTCATCCCAAGGTCAAATCCACTGGAGGTCAAGGTTATTCCTAGGCTACCGGTTTTTTGGCATAATACAACTTTTGCTGTAGTTTACTTTATAGTACATGAATGTATTTGGAGCCGGAGGTCGAGGTCAAACGCATAGAAAGATCAAAGTCGGTATTACTTTGCATTATAATGCCACCGTTTCATTTTGTTTTTTTCTGGGCATTCATTTTCATGTTTAAATATTGCGAGTTCTATAAGGAGCTTATGAGTCATATGGGCTGTGTCTTCTAGTTGTTAGTTTTAGTTGTTAGTTTTGTTCCTATCCTATCATATCCTATCCCGTAACTCGAAGGTCATAGGGGCACCACAGATGATCGTTTAACCAGCGCACTCCATCTTTCTCTGTCCTCGGCAACCCTCATGGTTTCGCTCAGTGTCAAGCCAGTCCATTCTCGAATGTTGTCCTCCCACCTCTTTTTCTGTCTCCCTATCCTTCTGTCTCCTTGCACCGTGCCTTGCAGGATGGTCTTTGCTAGGCCTGTTGCTCTGCTGACGTGACCATACCATCGGAGTTTTCGTTGATTCACGACTGTGAGCACGTCATCATTTTGTTCAATGGCTTGCGTGATGGTCTGTCGGACATCGTCGTTGGTGATGTGCTGGGTATAAGAAATACCCAGAAGTCCTCTGCTGATTGCAGCACCTCATCTCCATGCTTTGTATTCTTCGTTGTAGATCTGCTGTGAGGGTCCATGTTTCGCAAGCGTATAGGAAGATGGAGATGACAAGGCCAGGGAGCGCAGCAGCCTTACCTTTGAATGTAGACTCATGGTCCTGTCTTTCCAAATGGGCTTCGACCTTGTCAGTTTTGTTAGCTTATTTTTATTTATTTATTTTTAATTATTTATTTACTAATGTCTAATCACAGCGGTTCGTGCACGCGTCTTACAGAAAAATGGGTTTTAATTCATAAGACTGTCTTTCAGTTTTACCAAATAATATTCTATTCATTTATACAGAGTATTCTTGCCTGTGTTATTTTAGAGAAAGAAAAAAAAGGAAAGAAAAATATGTTAGAACTTCATCAGAGTAGATTTTGAACAGATTTTAAGAAGGGGTGGACAGGGGAGACGATTGGTTTATTAGACTTGTATCACAGTAAAAGCCCATACGAAAGTTAAAGAAATAAGTAAAGGAAAAAGTTTTAATTTCATCTCACTGGATGATCCCCATGTCCTCGGGACATTTTGAGTTCAGCAAACTGAATTTCAACTGAACAAAGAGGACTCGGTCAGACCTATGCCTTAAAAGGAAAATGTGTAAAGATGAAACTAAGGATGGGTGGATGCTGTGCATCCTCATTTTTCGAGAAGAGAATTTTTCCGGTGGGCATAGAATATAGATGGAGGGTGGGGAAAGGGAATAAGACGTGTGTACGAACCACTCTGGTTATCCCTACATTAGACTATACTTTCGCAGTTCATCAAAGGCACTGCAATACTATATTTTTATATATAAATATTTTAATGAAAGATAAAGAAAAATAATGTTGGATAAAAAGGTCTTTATTGGGAAAACAGAGTTATAGAGGTTCCTTTCTGCATTTTAGGTTCATCAGAGTGGTTCATCCCCATTTCTAATTAGAGAGGACGAAAAGGGATAAAAGCGATTTTTGGTTAATTATACTAGAATTCAGGGACACAGAGTGTCTGAGCTTAGCACGCGAGGTTTCGTGCAAGGGATCTTCAGCGGGTTCTTTGATGCTCAACGAGGAATCGGACTTGGATTTGCAAGGAACGGAAATTGGCGCTCCCGAAAAAGGGGAAAGAAAGGCTCGGGCTTTCGTAACAGCTGTACTAGCAGCGTGTTGCAGCAACAGGTTTTTGTGAACTTGCCTGGCCTGGTTGGCAACTTGTCCTGGTCTAAACTAGTAATTGGTTCAAAATACGTCCTACAGTAACGTGCAATATTGGGGGAGGGGAAGTGGAAGCAGGCGAGACTTTTGACTTCCTGCTTTGTTGAACAATTTGAGAGGGGGAGAGAGAGAGCGGGAGAGAGAGAAACTTGAAACACGAAACCTCGCGTGCTAAGAGAGATAGAGAGAGAAGGGTGGGGAGAGAGTTTTGATATATTCAGTTTGCCACATTAGCAAATCAGTTATTAAGTCGCTTTACTTTTTTGTATTCTGCAACACAACAGAAACACAGTATTTCTATACACATTTGAAACATAAAACGAAAATTAGGTTTAATCGGAAGACAGGCGAGAGGTGGGTATTATTTCATTGTGAAGACAAATATTTATTGACGATCTCTTTACACACACACAAAATAAATAAATAATTTAAAATGATTTTTAAAATATATATTTAAAAAAAACTTGTGCACAGTAAACTTATATACAAAAAAAGAACAGAAAACGGCTGAAGTGTGTGATCAAGCGAGAGTTAAAGAAACGGAGACGTACTGCAGAAAAACGAACTGTGTAGGATGCCGCTGTCAGTGAAAATGGACGTTAAATTGAACAGGAAGTGGGAGGTAATTCCTCAAAGATCATGAAGAAAGGGGAAGCAGCACAAGCGAATATGACGTTTTAGAGAGTCAGAATGAAGGTTTAGGGTAAAGATCTTACGGGTGCCCTAACTTACGTCAACGATAGACTTGAATTTCCGATTCGTGCGTTAGACGTTTAACTTAAGGTCATTGGCTTTTTTTCCCGCCCCCTCATCCTCGGCCTCATCGTTCTTTCTTGCTCTTCTAGCTTTTCTTCCTTTTCTGCCGTTTTTCCTACTTTTGACATCTACCACCCCCTCCCCCAACTCTCTCGCTCTCCCTTCCCCTTCCATCCCCTCCGATCCCTCTCCCATCTTTCTGCCTTCTGTCTATATATTCACTTTCTTACTATTGTCTCTGTGTATGTAAAAGTTGTCATCCGATTTGCCAAGCCAAGACCTTTGTGTGGCCTTCTTCTCACCTCCGGCATCTTCTCGGTAGCATAATTACGAGCTGTGCTCAGCTTGCAAATTAATTGTGTTGCCACTGCACGTACTCTGTACCCAAGCCCCGGGGCAGAGGCTCAGATAGTAATGCAAATTTCAGTCTGCCATTTTCTTGCCGCCAAGCCTCTTTGGGCCGAATTGTTCCAACCAGAGTTTTCGAAGTGACACTCGAAAGATAGCCTTCAAAACGTAACCTTGGGCGAACCCTTCTCTCTCGACTCGGATAGTCTGTCATCTTCTGTTGTTATATCGCAAAGTAAAGGTTTTTGTTAGGAAGGTTTAACTTGATCACCATTGATAAAAGCATTTGCTTCGTGATGTCTGGCATCTGTTCTGTTTCATTTTCTGTCTTTCTTTCTTTGGTGGGAACATCATTAGGAGGTGCTTTTTGTTGTCATGGGTTGTACCACGTTAGGCTACCTTTGAAAGCTGCCTGGAAAGACGAGGGACTCTGAGAAAACCACGCAGATAAAATAAGATTTTGCTGGCATGTGAAATATTGCACAAAACCGAAGTGGCTAGTCGGCCATCGGGATTGTCCCTTCCCCCTCACCTGGCGCCCCTCATCTCCCCAACACACATACACACTTTCTAACCCCAAATTCCTCAACCCCCCCACCCCCAGCTACAAACGTGCAGAGGCTATTAGTTTAAGGCATGCCTCAGCCTCCATTAGAGCGCATCAGGACAATATGTAGCGTCGTTAAGCCGTTTCACGCGCTGATCGATCAGTGGGCGCAATGCGTCGGAATTAGATTCTGGCGTCAGCATGTAAAGAAAATAAATCCCCCTCTTTATTATAATGTAAATGTGGTGATCGATGGACGGATACAATCAATGTACCACCAACAACATGTAACTAAGCAGCTTATTATTATTTGTCCTTGAGACTTTTTCAGACATATAATTATTTAATTACATTTTGGCATATTTAGATTTGCTGTTTTCTATAAATGTCAAATTTCGCTTTTAGGAGAAGCGTATTTATGAAGAAAGCAGTTTTCCAGGTGTTATTTGTTTCTTTGTGTTTTTTTTTTAATTTTATCGAGAGCTTACGTTATATAAATTTCTCATTCGACCTTTTTTTGCTAAAGTTCAATTTATCTTTTTTTGGCATTGCATGAATGACATTTCATCAGATTACTTATGTTAGTACTATAATGCTCTCTGAGGAACCTAAATTGTCGAAAAGGTTGTAGATTTATGGCCTCTATTCAAATTATGTTCAAAAAAGGGGAGAACGTCTGTCGATATGTGTGGTAATCTCCTTGGTAGGGAGGAACAAACCTGTAGAAATTTCTCAGGGCTGTTGCTTTCACTCTGTTTTGAGACAAACCCCTTAGGAAGATGGTGGATAAATTTCCCTTTGGAGTGGTCTAAAATGTTGTGAAAATTCTACAGTCAAAAGTGGGAGCATTTGCAACCGAGATTCTATTCTGTCCCGGCTTCCGAGTCCTCCGGGGGTGGTTTTTGCGGAATTCGTTATCTCCAATGCGACGCCCTTTCAAGCGGAGCCGCTAGTGTTGCCCCAGGGACCGCCGTCTCTGGAGAAAGCTATGTGCTTGCGTTTCAGAACTGGAAAGATGCACGCATTTTGCTGTGTACGAATTTCCTGACGTTAAAGGAACGGTCCTGGGTATTTGAAAAATAAAGAAAAAATCAAGAGCGGAAGGTCTTTTTTCTACCATGATAATTGTGTTGCCTTTTGTATTAGTGGAGAATTTCACTTGAGTTAGAAGAGGACTAGTGGGAAGGGGAGTAGGTGATGGGATGGAGTCTGCATTGTATATAATATGTGCTTGTTGTAATGTAACTTTATGTTGAATGAATAAAAAGAAAATACAAATACATTGAAAAGTCGTACAGTCAAGGGGGCAATAGACCTACATGGAGAGGTGCCAGGAGAAAGCTAGAATTTCAAATATGGCCTTTTAGCTTTAGGAATTCGAATGATGTAGAATGTTGGCTGTTGGCGGACTCTACAATTCTTTTTCGGTTTGTAAGAGTAGCGAAAAGCAGTAAAGCTGCGCAAAAAAATCTGCCGCATCCCGAGTAATAGAACGTCGTCTGTACATGAAGTTGATTGTTATGCCAAAGAGCGGACAAATAATTCTGATTTTGAAAATGTTCTTAAGAATACCACCAGTATAAATTGACTGAACAGCTCCCACTACATAAGTTTATTTAAGGTATTTAAGGTAGAGTTTAAATTGAAGGCGAATATAACTGGTTGATAAAACGAGACAAATGATACGGATTTTTTCTTACCCCATCCTCACTTCGAATAGTCTATTCAGAAATCGGCTTCTGCAAACGTCCCAAATGCAGACTGCAGAACGTTCCACCGTTCACGTTACTCTGAGAACATCTTTTGAAATGGGATACTGTTTTCGTGTGATTATTAGATCTTTCCACGAAGTTTGATTTATTGTTTAACGTTGCGTCCATATATATATATATATATATATATATATATATATATATATATATATATATATATAGAGAGAGAGAGAGAGAGAGAGAGAGAGAGAGAGAGAGATCTATATATATATATATATATATATATAAAATATATATATATATATATATATATATATATATATATATATATATATATATATATATATATATATATATATATATGTGTGTGTGGGTGTGTGTGTGTGGGTGTGTGTGTGTGTGTGTGCAGGGGACGCTGAGGCTATACTGTAATCGAACCCCCGTTTACAAAAACAAAATAGAATATAAACATCATTATACAACATTAACAAAACACATACCTAGAAAATGCTTATATTGCTAAATAATAATACCATAGAAAGTCCTAGTAACCATTTGGCAGAAAGAGTCCAATAGCCCCAAGCTGACCCAACAGAACGTGTACGCAAATGAGGAGTTTTGGGAGAGTTTTCAAGAAAAAAGGTAGGTGACTGGTCTAGCGAAGAAAGTAGTAGATTGATAGAACAGATTAGGAACGAGAAAGAACAAATGAGAATGACAGAAACAGTGGTAATTTAAAGCACTACATTTCCGCAAAGTGGGAATACTATTTAAAGAGAAACCCCCGGCGCCCCCACGAGGGTGAGAAAGAGAGAGAGAGAGAAAAAGAGGTTAAAGCAACGGTGGTGCTAAAATTATGGTACCGTAGGAAGACAGCCAGACACTGGGACTACGGGGCACATGGGACCAGACTCTGTAAATAAGAGGACAATGCAAAACGTGGTAACAAAGATGTCTGAATGTTGTAGAATTTGTTTTTTTGCGAGATGATATTGGGGGATAGTTGGTGAAGGTGGTGATAGGGGTGTTGGCGGTGGTGATATAGATGTTGTTTCCGGTGATTATCTTGCTTGAGATCTTGGCTGTGGTGGTATTGATGATTTAGATATGAGTGTTGTTGGTGGAGAAGTTGTTTTGGGCAATTTTGATGGTGAATCAAGTGTTGGTGCCTGTGAAGTGGGTATCGTTGTTGGAGATGTAGTTGTTTGTGGCGGAAATGTTTGTTTTGATGATGGCGATAGTTTTTCTGGCGTTTTTCTTGATGGAGGTGTTGGTGCTTGCGATGGTGATGTGAGTGTTCGGCAGTTTGGGGGTAGTGATTGATCGACTGTCTCCCTCCCGTAGAGACAAAACGGCCGGATCTGCATTTTTACGCCGCTGTGTCAGCAAGAAAGGAAATGGTTTTTCTTGGTGTTTTCTGATTGAAGCTTTGCAGCTTTCGTGTACGCGCACGCCTGGCTTGTGTAATGTGAGTAAAGTAGTGGCCACATTTGGCTTACGTTTCACGGCGTATGCATTGGGCTATAAGATTTTTCACTGACCGGAATTTTGACGAGTGGCCACATCTTATGAGTTTAGTGGCCACATTTGGCTTACCTTTTACGGCTTATGCATTGGGTCAGAGGTAGTGTGGCCATGTTCATCACAGCCCGGTTCGAATTTATAAACGTGTATAACTGTGTAATTTTACTATAAGAAGGCACTTTTTCATGACGATATAATTGTACCATTTCACGATTTCATTATAATATGAAACAAATTTACTAAGGTCGACACGCAACAAGTGAATTCAACTGTTTTGGCTCGGCAAGTTGTGTGTAGCAGACAAGCTTTGTTGCGTGTAATAATGCGTGTGGGAGGAGTTGAGGTTGACCTCTAAACTCGTGACGTCACACGCTCGCTTCTGATTGGTCCTTTTAAGCCCGGCTTATGTATTTTTGCAGAAAAAATCAGATACGCGCTATCCTTTTGAAATGTTACGTTAGCCAGAACGCAAGGAAATACATAAGAAATCCATAAGCGTAATACAGGTGTGGCCGGGTGCGTAACACAAGTGTGGCCGGGCCTTAAAGGAAAAGGAATGGGTATTTTGCATTGTTATACTCCAGGCCTTTCTTCTTTTGACTTCTGGAGGTTGCCTGAATATTATGTTTTTATAATAACATTCTTTATTGGTAAGTAATACTCCCAACTATACACGGAAGGTTTTATATATTGATTATGGGCCCGCTTGTCTTGGTGATTTCAGTGAAAGGCTTTTCATGTGCAACCTGATTCTTTACACCATATGAATATTGATTCTTTTGTTTTCGGGGATTCAGCAATGTTTTGTTGTTGTTGTGTTGTTTTTTTCATCGAAAAGTTCATCGAAAAGTACTATCTTATGTAATTGATGTTCTTCGTACAGCTTATAATTATAAAAAATGTTAATGACATTGGAATTATGTTTTTTTTCTGGTTTTCTTGTATTTATCTCTCGAAATTTATAATGACTATTCCTTTCATGTTCTTCTTCTTCTTCTTCTTCTTCTTCTTCTTCTTCTTCTTCTTCTTCTTCTTCTTCTTCTTCTTCTTCTCTGCCTAGCATGCAAAGAATTACTCCATGTATGCAAATCCATGGATCAGACTTCGTTTTAGGCTTCAGGTTATTTTATATTGATGTATTTTCAACATGGAATCAAACAGAATGATTGAGCGAAGGAAATGGGGAAAATTTTAAGGGGGGGTAAAAACAGAAAAGATACATTAAAATCAAATCAGTTGCTAAATTTCTCGGAGAAACGAAAAACGGGTTTAAATCTCAACGGAATTGCAAATTTCAATAACGGATCAAACAGGATTTGTGATGAGAAAATGAATCCTGTGATCAGATATGGCAAATTGACAGATAGAGTTTCTCAAGCGCAACGTTTTTCTCCTGATCGTTCTTGAATCAGTTTTTCTCTCTCCGTTTCATCATCCCACCCCTGCCAACCCAATACATCGTTTTTGACTCGCATGCATAGCAATGAGAGTGTATGTATTCACCTACTTCCACCCATCCACACAAAAAATAAAAATTCCCCTATTTTTGCAAATATGTGCAAAATGAATCTTAAATAGTCCAGAATGACATGTAAAAAATTCTTTTTTTTTGTCCGTCCGTCCGCCTGTCTGTCCGCCGTCCGCCATCTGGACGTGCAAAACTTGCAGGGGGATTTATATCTCAGAACCTATTTCAACTATCGCAACCAAACTTGGTAAGATGGTGTATATATCCATGAGACCTAATAAATGATCAGTGAGCGAATGACTTCACTTCAAGGTCTCAAGGTCAACAAATGTTAGTCAAAACATCCAAATTTGGCACAAAATTTCACTTTTTTCTAAAATATTAATATTAAACTTGTGATTCTTTGACGCACGATAAATATAAATGAGACACACTTCTTATGCACATTTGCTCAAACTCACTCCAAGATCAAGGTCATTGGAGGTGTCCAAAGTCAGTAAATATAGGTAATTTGAAGTGACCTTGCTTTTAAACTGAGATATATATAGTTCAAACTTGTTTTATTTAGAGATGATATACTGATCTTTTATATATGTTCCGTGTTTGCATTGATCTTGAAAGTCAAGATTATTTTAGACCTTGCAAAAACATACAAAAAATAGGTAATCGTACAGTAGAATAGCTCTTTTTAACCCATAGTGTGCAAAAACATTGGGTCATTTGATCATGCATGAGTATGAAAGGTCGCATGAAGGTAAGATCATCCCAAGATCAAGATCACTTAAGGTCAAGGTCATCCCAAGATCAATGTGTGGTATTTTTGCATAATACATTTTTGCTGTTTTTTTAAAATATTACATGAATGTATTTGGAGCCGGAGGTCAAAGTCATCTCAAGGGCAAAAGCATAGATCAAAGTATGTTTTACTTTGCATTTTAATACCATTGTTTCCTTTGTTTTCTTCTGGACAGTCATTTTCATGTTAAATATTGCACGTTCCACAAGGAGCATGTGAGTCATATGGGTTTTGCCTTTCTAGTTTTCCATGTTTTAATCATTCTTCAGCGGGCCTCTTTTGGAATATTATTCTGCGGTTATTTAAACATTCCTATATGTGGTTATCATTATGATGAAGATAAATTTAGTTAAGGATAACACTTGCATTAGAAAACCAATATATTGTGTTACTATTTACTCAGTACTTTCTCTGTATGAAGAAAAATGCCGGTGTTTTTTTTGTTGTTTTTTTTGAGTAAATTTACGTCCCCGGACACATTAAGCGTATAGGGGACGGGTTGTTTGTTTGTTTGTTTGTTAAGTAGATTATAGTCCCTGGACACCATGGCGTATAAGGGACGTAAAAAATTACAATTAAAATGAATTTAAGAATTTAAGAGTAACTGCTGACCGGCCTTTCAGGACCAATTAAAAGTCAGATTAAAATGGATCCGGGAATTATTACAGGTTCATTCATACAAAATTAAAAGAGCAATGAAATGAGAACTAAGGAATAAGAAAATTTATTCAAACTGGACACTAGGTCCTTAAAATGTACAATAATTTTCTGTACAGAGATTTAAGATATTTGGTTGGGGTGGAGGTAAAAAAAAAAAATTTCTCGTGCACCCCAGGTTTAAAATTATAGTTTTATTTAAAACGAGTTTGGCGAAATAAACTTTAAGACCATTCGGTGTAAATCAACAGACAACCAATACATTAATAAATATTGCTAAGATTACATATAATTATAAGGTTAAAAGCTCCGCAGGGCCGGAGTGTTAGCAACCAAGGGAAAAAAGAACAATATGGGGGGTGGCGGACCACATTCAACCCTCCGGTCAAGCCGGGTTGCCAGACACATTCACACCTCCAGAGAGTTCTGGGCAATAAACCTTTCGTTATTGTATTCAAACAGATCACAAATATAAAAGACTAAGCAGCCATATCAACATTCATATATATAATAAACATGTTAGATTGATTAAAATTATGTAAAAGGTCGGAATTCGTCTCCAGTGTCATCGACCGGGTGGAGAAAAACACTTGGGTATGGGGAGGATAAGAGAGCCATTAAGCGAGTGTTAAGTATAAAAGGTCGGAATTAACTTGTACATCGGCCTGAATGGGGACATCATGTGGGAGAGGGACAGAATTTAACAGGCCAACCAGGTTACATCTCAAAGTATGCTAAAATTACAAGATAACTTGGCTTAGTAATAATCAACGACTGTAGAGGGACAAAAAATAAATGGGGAATGGGTTGGATAAGTCAATAATTTTAAATAAGAGTTTGTACAATTACTGACATCCTAAAACTTATTAAGACGTTACATAGATGATATTAAAAGCCTTGAGAATATGTGCCCGCCCTCGGGATCATTTAATTAAATCACTTAGAGAAGTTCGCCAACGGGGGACCGATGGATGAGCTGGGCAGTTTGAAATAAGAGGCCCACTCCCTTCGCCTCGACGGAGCGGCGGAGCCCCATCATGTCCAGAGGGTGGCCCAGAGCCCTGCAGGACATGGTGATGGGGGAGAAGCAGTCTGCCAGAGTAGGACACCCGAAGAGACAGTGCTCGAAGCCAACCGGAAGCCCGCACACACACACCGTGGGTGTGTAGCGCGTCCTCCAGTGGCCTGAGCAGAGTCTGAAGGCTATGGTTTTGATATGAATGGGAATATTGGCATGTAATAAAATGGGTGTTTTACTGATAGGGAAGACCGGCGAAGGGCGGCCAGCGCTCCAAGCCTCAAACTCAGAGGACCAGCCGCCGCATACCTTACTCTTAATCTTCCCCACCAGTTCGGAGACGGATGGAAGGACGGGTGCCGAGGAGAGAGCGCGACCAGCCGAGGCCAGTGAGGCAGCCCTGTCAGCTTTCTCGTTTCCGGCAATGCCTACGTGGGACGGAACCCAGCAAAGTGTGAGGTCATTGCCGGTAGCCGCCAGGGCAGCCACCGAATTGAGGGCGTCATCGACCAGACCAGGTCTGGCGTCAGAGCGGCCCCTCTCCAGGCACGTCAAAGCGGCCTGGGAGTCCGTAAACAGAGTGACCCCCAGGCAAGGCGGCGGGTTTGTCTCTAGGAATGTATTGATAGCATAAATGATGGCCAGCAACTCCACGGTAAGGGTGCTGGAGCCAGGTGGGGCGCCACACGCCCTAGTTCCTACGGAGGAAATGACAAACCCGAATCCAGCCCTGCCGTCCTCCAGAACGGAGCCGTCGGTAAAGATTTGAATGTTATTGGCGGAGTTATCGATCCTCTCCCTCGCCAGCTGGGTGATCAAGGGAAGGTCACCCCCCCTCGTCAGACCCGCAAGAGCATTATGTACTACAAAGTACTGTGGCTCCCACGGCGGACGGAGGGGGGGAACCATCTCCACGGGTCTGATGGGCCCGTCTCCGCACCCAAGGAGGGGAGAGGCACTCTCACCAATTCCGGTAGTATGTTTGTGTCCCTCGGGCCAGAGGAACCTTGGGGAAAGTTCTTCCCTGGTAGAGTTCTGGACCCGTTGGGCCCTGCAGATGTACGCGGCGCAATTCCGCTTAATTTGGTAGGGTAGGGGCAGCACGCCTGCCAGCTGATAGACCATATTAATTGGGGTGGATCTTGGAAGAGAGAGGGCACGCCGGAGAGCAACGCACTCCGTCGCGACTAGCCTACTCAGCTGCGTGGATGTGAGGTCATACAGAAGCTCAGAGCCAAACAGTAGTCGGGACCGCACGAGAGATAGAACCAGGGTGACAAGGTTCCTAGGATCCTGCCCCCATGGCTCACTCTGCACGGCCCGTACTACGTTGGCGGCCTTCATGGCGCTGGAAATGATTTTATCAATATGAAGTTTGAATGAACCAGACTGTTGGAAGATCACACCCAGATAACGTACCTGGGTGGACGGGAAGATTGAAGTCCCTTTAACGGAAATACTGGTGGATTTAAGGGTAGAATGAAAATAGTGTGAGAACGGGATGAAAACAGTCTTATCAGGGGCCAGAGACAGACCAATTTCATCTAAGAAAGCCGCGACACGGTCTATGTCGGACTGGAAGGCGCGAACGTCCTGAACAAAAAGTGAACGTCCTGCCCCCACATTGCGCCCACGTGTAGTCCGCCACAGAGCAATGTCGTCGGCGTACATAGTACAGACTGTGGAAGATGCAGAAGGAGTCCCCACCCCAGAGACAGCGATCGAGAAGAGGAGGGGCGCGACCACCGATCCCTGGGGGACACCCATGGTCAGCCCTCTCGACCCTGTCAGGATCCCGCCCCACCTGATCCGCACCACCCTGTCCCTAAGGAAGGACTCCACAAAGGAGAGAGTGGCTGAGTCAAGGCCATGAAGTTTTAGTTTGTTAATGAGTCCCGCATGCCAGACCGTATCGAACGCTTTAGCAACGTCGAAGAAACAGGCAAGGACCGTGCGCCTCCTGTTCTTGGCCCTCCTGATGTGCTCATTCAGGCGGACCAGGTGATCGGTAATCCCACGGCCCCTCCTGAATCCGGCCTGGGACTTGGGAATGATGGATTTTTGTTCACAGAAGAATTCAAGTCGGAGTTTAATGATACGTTCGTAGATTTTACAGAGGTGGGATGTTAAAGAGATGGGTCGATAGTTTTGAATGAATTTTTTTGATTTATTGCCCTTAGGTATAGGTATGATGGTGGCCATCCGCCAAGAGTTGGGGATGGAGCCAGAAGCGTAGCAGAGATTGAATAGGTTCAGAATATGATTTTTAAAGTCCGGTGGAGCCCTCTTTATCATAGTATAGTGAACTCCATCCGGACCAGGGGCTTGACTGGACTTGCAGCTGAGCAGAGCACGGGCTAGCTCGCGCGCGGTAATGGGCACCGACGGTGCCCCCGGTGGAACAGGGCCGAAATTGGCCTCGCATGCGCTCCTACGTTCAGCCTCGCTTGGCGGGAGCTGGCTGCCGTCGCTGGCGGAGACAAAATGTTTAAGAAAGGCGCCCGCCTTCTCCTCGTCAGTACGATAAGTATGGCCGTCACCATCAGAAAGGTCAGAGTTCATCGGTTGATATCTGCCACGCAATTTCCGCACATTATTCCAAAGTTGCGTGACTGTTTGTTTTTCGGTAAACACCTTGAGCCAGTATTCACGCTTGGCGGTTGCTATTACTTTTTTGGCATGTTGTTTAGTTGTTTTCATTTCTAAATGGTTAACCGAGTTATTTACTGCTCTGTATTTTTTATAGGCTGTTTTCTTGAGTCGCGTGGCCTGGTTACAGGCCTCGGACCACCAGGGTTTAGAAACCCCGGTACTGCGACCGCAGGGAGGAGCGAGATCCGAGACCGTGCTGGTCATACATTCTTTAAGAGCTAATTCTAAGATATCTACGGAATTAGTAGTAGGAGGAGTAAATTTGGAGAGAATGGTATAATATTTATCCCAGTCAACTTTGGCGAGGTTGGGGGTGGGATCGGCCGAACTATTCATAGTCGGAGTAATTTGTAAATTTATAAAAATAGGTAGATCGGAGAATACAGGGTCCCCAGCGACTGACCAGTCAGCTAGGGAGGCCACATCAACTGTTGCTAAACTGAGGTCTATAGCTGTCATGCTCTGATCAGCTCGGTCCGGAATACGGGTCGGTGCTCCGTCATTCAAAACTACGAGACCGGCTTCACTCAGAGCATCGCTGATACTAGAAGAAAAGGTGGTGTGGTTCGAATCCCACAGCTTGTCGCGCCTATTGAAATCGCCCAGCACGAGCCAAGATCCCGTCTCAACTATGGGAGTAATCCATTCAAAATCCCTGCAGCCTGTAGGGTTATAATAGTTTAAGATTTTAAGGGGTCCCATGGGGGAGTCCTCCCCCAGGTCTAAACTAATGGTGGACGGGTGAAACACCACGGCATTTTATATCACGATTCTAGACTGCTTTTAAGACCGCTTCCGAAAGACTGGATCCGGAATGATGTCGAGAGGGATTTTTTTTTTTTTACCACAAACCACCTTAAATAAAACATGTTATTTTATCATGTGTATGTTTCACACTATTAATGAAAGCACTGATTCTGATTTACGCCGGGCTTCAAATTGTTTTATATTTTAATCCAAACTCGTCAGGCAATATTTGAGTTAAGACTCGCCTTCAGAGACTGGATCCTGCATGCTTGACGTTGAGAGTTGTTTTACCGCATTGTGATGTGCTTTATCGATGTGGTCTGGATCACTTTTGTCCTCTGTTTACCTACACTGGTCTTATCACACGTCTCATTCCTGTAGATCAAACACAAGACTGCCTTATCCTTTTTCAAAAAGAAGGTTTTAACAAAAGTGTGTGACGAGCGATGGTGGCGAAGACCTTTGAGAATCTCAAGTCTTCTTCTTCTTCTTCTTCTTCAAAAGCGAGTAACGTTTAATGTGAGCGACGCATTACTATTTTAAGTGCATACATTCCATTGTCCGTTTTAGTTTGCAGTTGTATACTTCATTAATTGATTTACTGATTGATTGATTGGGGTCTTTCGTACCATCCAAATCCACGCTTCCATGGCATACCCCGTGCGGTGGGCCTTCCTTTCTTCCCGGACAAAACTTGACATTTCATCACAACGGCGGTCTGCGAAATAAGATTGATCCCCTCCGACAGTAATAGTTTATTGGAAAGACTCTTGTGAATAACGCGAAAGCGAGCTTTCGGCAATGGCTTGGTAGACGGTTACTACGGTCGTAATGTGCTTCTGTCTCCCTTCAGGAGATGACTTGGCAAACAGTCCTGTATAAATATTATCGCATACTATTGAAGTATGTCGTCTACTTGGTTTGACACACTTTGTCCACGCTAGCTGCCTAGCTGTATTTCGTCTGGGACTGACATAACTTGTTTTGCACTAGCTTTGTAGAAGATTGTACACTGCCCTTACCACATACATCTGCGCTGGAAGAGTAACTGCTGCGATTGTTTGTAGCCTTTGCTTGTTTTTTGCTTGCTCGTGTACGTACGTCCCCCCCCTTCCCCTCTCCCCTCTCCTTCCCGTCTCTCACTCACTCTCTCTCTCTCTCTCTTTTTTTTTTCTCTCTTGTGTTTATTTTGATTCCGAGGCATATTCCTTGTATCTGAACTTGGCAATGGCAGTATTTGACTTAATATTGGTCATAAGTACGTACACTTATTGCCACTCGGTACACTCGTAAAAAAAGAGGTCTATTTAAAACGTTGAATGGTGTTACCAGGCAAAGTGTGTTAAATGTTTGTTGTTGTTGTTGTTGTTTTTATTTGTTGTCTTGACCTTGGAACTGCAGCTTTTACCCGCCAGTTTAATTTGTTGTTGAAAGTTAATGGCTTACAGTTAAGGGCCCCATCGAACATAAAACAGAAAAGTGACCGTGAAAGACTTGATATATAAAGTGTTGTTAGAGAAAGATGGTGTGGTTGGTAGAAATAAAATTGTAACTGTTTATTGGTATTAACTATCACTAACCATACGCACGCGCGCACACACACACACACACACACACAAAACAAACACGCACACACAATTATATGCATGACGTACGTCATACACATTCATATACTTACACACTGTGTTTGTGTGCCTATATGTACGTACTGTGCCTTATTTGTGCGTGTTTGCACTTGTGTGTGCGCCTGCGTGTGTTCATGCGTCCGATCGTGCGTCTTCTCTCTTTCTCTCTCTCTGTCTCTCTCTCTCTGTCTCTCTAACCGGGTGCGCGCACGAAGGATGGCCATTACTGTGGACATCTCTTCAAATTCGCAGGAAAGCTGCTTTCTGATGCAACCTCTTAAAGCGCAAACATAAGTCTTTATTGAAATTCCTCTTGGGATAAAATTGTCTGGCAAACATTCTTTTGACCATTTTTTTTCGGTCTTCCTTTTGCTCTCTTCCTCGCTTCCGTGTCCGTTCAGTATGTAGTCCGACGAATCCTAGGTTGCGACGCTTCCGTTCTGCCTGAACATCTTTTGTGATGACACGACAATGCTTTACTGAACACGCTTTTGCTTTTAAAGCGAGAGCTTTTGGCAATACGACTATAGCAGGACTTTAATAATTTTGGGACCCGAGGTTGCTGTAAGACTAGAAACATTGAAATTGTATTTTTGCTGACTTCGTTACATTATATGTTCATTATATGTAAATAAGGTAAAGGTGTTCCTTTCGGTCGTTGGGGATAGAGGTGTTTGGGACCTGAGTTTCCTCTGGACCATCTAAATGAGAGATCTTGTTCTTCCTCGCTGCCTTACATTTTCCGGTTCTAAACAAAGCAGGGTGGGTGGAAGTATTTTGTGTGTTTGTTTCATTCGGCATGTGTCGTTTAATGGGTGCCTTCCAAGTGTAGTCACCCATCCAAGTTCTTGCCGGACTCGACGTGTGCCCAAACCACTACGCTACTGGGCCACTCACTGTATGTAGGATTCAATAATTATTGGTTCGTTGTTGAAGAAATATTTTACGCTGAATGAATTATTGTTGTAATTTCTTCGTGTGGCGGAAACCTATTTTGTCTTTTTTACTAGCGGAAGAGGAAGATGGTAGAATGTGAAGCTTCTCTCATTTATTAGCATTTCGGGTATTCCGAATTATGCTTTGGTTATCAAAATGCTCCAGTTCTTAGCTCGCTCTCGCTCTCGCTCTCTCTCTCTCTCTCTCTCTCTCTGTGTCCCTCTCTCTCACTCTCTCTCCCCCTCCCCCTCTCCTTCCCTCCCTCTCTCTCTCTCTGATACCATAACTATCCTTTCCATTTCTTTTGTCTTTATAATGTAGTCTTAAGTTTTGTGTCCATTTTATTACCGTTGTTTTGCCTGGCGTATTTTCACTTAACACCTATCTTCCGGAATCTAGTTCAATTAATTTTAGAAAGCCTCGGGCAAAGGGGATTAAAGTTACTGCCATCCCTTATCGTATTCTTGCGATCGGGGAGTGTTGTTCTGCGCTGATTTAGGGGATGAAGGACCCGGGTAAATTGCTGCTGTTGTCAAGATATAGGATGCTCTAAAAGTCTTGCTGAAGTCTATGCTTTTCCGATGAATTTAGTATTGATCCGAGGCAAGAAAAGTTCAGGAGAACGTGTGTGTTTGCGCGTGCGTGCACGTGTGTGGTGTGGTGGGAGAGAGAGTAGGATGAGGGAGGGGGGGGGGAGAGAGAGAAAAGGATGAGTGAAGGAGCAAAGGACAGAATGATCCAGAGCAAAAACAATTGTAAGATACAATGCTGAATTAGCTATAAATTCTCTATTCCTCAAACATCCCCCCGAGTCACAAAGCTGAATTATCTTTCAATTGTATTTTCTTCCATCATTTGGAAGCAGATTGTTTTTCATGCATCTTAAGGCCGTTATTTAATTTCATTCCCTCATTTGGCAGTATATTGTTCTGGTGCATCATGAGGCACAACGAAAGCCTTCTCTCTAGACATGGCCGGCATGGACAACGGGTTAATTAAAGTCCTCGTCACTTTCGCCGACCTTTCAACTAACGTAGCTCTTCAAGATTTCTTCTCTCTTGTCGTCTCTTTGATATGTGCTAGCCTGACACATGTATATTGCCCGCAGTGGTTTTTTTCCTTGGTGCGAAATACACGTTCACACTTCATTTGTGTAGTTTATATGCCTGTTCCCATACTCTTTAATTTGATATTATAGGTCTGCTGTTCTGGCGGGAAGAGAAAATTAGTTTTTGTGAAGCGCATTAAGTTGTCTTGGCTAAAGAAATTAAATCCAAGTTCTCTCTGTTCTTCATTCTGACTCTAAAATCATCTCGTAGTATTAGTCTTGTCGGTGTTTCGTTTTGTTTCGTTTCTATTTTTTATATATAGATGACGACCTACGTAATTTAATATTTTACACACGTTGTTGAAGAAAAATGTTTTTGACAGCCAAGCCCAAGTATACCCATGAATCAAATCTAATACTTTTCCCCTTTCTATGTAAATAAATACGGTTAACAGGGTTTGCAGGCTTCTACGTCAAACAAACAGTTTCATAACTTCGTCAAAAGCAAAGCGAACACACGCTATTAACCGTATTTAATTACATAAGAAGGGAAAAAGTATTAGATTTGACTTCTCATGGGAATCCTTGAGCCTGACTGTCAAGAACAGTTACTTCAACAACGTGTGATTCGTTCGTAGGATCAGCGTAAAAGTATGATTTCGTCTCGTTGAATTTCCATGTTTAAATTGAATCATGATTAAATTGAATCAATGAACCATAACGCTGATTTCGAATTGTTTGCATGTGAAATTCTAACTAACTCAACCACATGGGTGAACATAGTAGCCCCCTCTTCCCTCTGTCACCTCCACCCCCTTCATCTCATCTTCTCCACATTCCTGCATTTTTTCATCGAAGTGGAGCTTCGTATACATGTGAGTTTTCGGAGTATTGCTATCGTTTTGACCAATGAACGTGCAATTTGACGTAATGTACGTGTAATTCGAATTCAGACTAAAAGTATTTATATCTCCTGGTACCAGTCTCGGTGTAATGATGCTTGATAGTATCATTTCATGTTGAACCTCCAATCTACTAATCAATCAGTATTTCATTTATTGTCTATTCACACATTCAGGTGATATTAGACAGTAATTAATAACAACAACAATATCAATCAAATCACAATTAAGAAACCTTATAACAAAATGGAATGAAAGGGGAAGAGGAATTTAACACCAAACTATAAAAGTCTGTCAATAGGCGTCGTTGCAATAATTTTCACAACTGGTGTACGGCACGGTGGCCTAATGGTAGAGCTTTGGCTTGTGGATCTGAAGGTCCCGGGTTCGAGCCCAGGCCGGGGCATTGTGTTGTGTCCTTGGGAAAGACACTTTACTCCCGTTTCCTACTCCTTCGGATGAGAGTATAAACCGAGGTCTAGTCTGTGTCGCATACATTCCATCATAACGGACTTTAAAGATCCTGACGCTCATGTCCTAGACGGGTGAGTGCCGGTGACAAGAACACACCCAGCATGCACTTAGGTCCCTCTCCCCCATCCCTGGCTGCCCAGGATTGTGCTCAGTTGTACGGACGTCAGACCATGCGCCCAAAGGCTGCGGGTGGGCGTCTCGGGCGGCTTGAGTTAGATCCTGTATCGGCCTGAGCCTTGAGCAGCTCTTGAGCTGGTAAAGCGCTATATAAGAACGATTATTATATAATATATGTAATACATCATCTAAAGACTGTCCATTTTGAGTCAAATGATATCCGTGGTTTTTATACATTTCAATTAAAACTGGGCATTCAAATAAAATATGGTAAACTGATATATTTTTGCAACATATACACATAATATGTGCGGAAAATTTTGTATTCCACTTATTCTTAACTTGTATATTAATTTTGACAATGTCGTGAACAGTTCGGTATAGTAACCTTTTTATTGCTAATATCTTGACATACTGCGTTTTCTATTAAAGAATACATTTAATCATAATACATACTCATATTATTGACAGCAATAGAATCTAATGATCTTAGTGCTTCCTCTTTGGCTAACTTGTCACACACTTCATTCTAATGAATTCCACAATGTTATGGAACCCAACAGAAAATAATCTGATAATAAAGGAGCATTGTCGAATACTTTCGTACAGTCACTATTGTCCGCCTCCCATACAGTCTACTCCTGGCGTAGCGATTTCTTAGTGCAGTACATCACCGAAAGTCTTATACAGTCTTAAGGTCTTCGACCGTACTAACTTGCTCATAACAGAGTTTGTCTACCGTACCCCCAAGAAGACCTTGTATGTCAACTTACATTACCTTAGCCCCGCGATTTATCAGAATTCTTCCGCCAGGTTTTAAGTTAGTAATACACCCCCGGAGAGAGAGTGCTGCCTGGAGCAAATTGGCGGGGGATAATGCAATATCCTAGTAACACCTGTCTCGGTGCCTTACCAAGCTTTTTTGATGCTTTCTGAAGCTTTCTGCTCTAATCCTGACCTTAACGCCTCCTCTTATCTGTCTTGCAGGGGCGCCAAGGCAACAAAAGGAGGCTTAATTACAGGGCTTGCGGCGACACGGGTCCGCAGCGGCTAGCAGTAATTGCTCCTGGGAGGTAGTGGCATCAGCCCCGCCCTCGGTTGTTTACCGCAGCAGCTTTGAGTTATTCAAGACGTTGCTGGACAAGCTGGAGGAGGAAGTTGCAACGGTGGTGGTGCTGACCTAAGGTCTTCTTCCTACAGACGTCGTCCACATCGTCGTTAGGGACTGGACTGTAAAAGCGTGAAGATTAGTTGTATACTTCGACTGACTGCTATTGTGCTGCTGCTGCAGCAACATTTATCATCATGGCTGCCTTCATTGCCAAGCAGATGGTTGGCGACCAGCTCAAATCCGTCAAAGGTCAGTAAGCTTGTTTATCTCTTTGATAAATATGCCTGAGGTTTTTATCTCTTTGCAGCGTTCATTGCTTGCATTTCACCTCCAACATTGCTGTTAAACTCAACATTTGCATACATCCTAGCCACCATTAGCCGAATTAGGACCATGCACCACATAATGCTGTTATTCTAAAGCGTTTGTTTTTTTTACCTTTCTGTGGAATGAAAAAGCTGATGTTTCATTTGTAAGCTTCAACATAAAAAAAAACATTTTCCAGTTAGTCCGATGCATGCACCATTGGTCGCATCATAAGCTTTCATAGTAACCCGATTTTGCGATCCGTTTGGAGTGTGACTGTTACCATGACTACCGTGGCTGGATCCGGAAACGTGTCAGCAGCTTAGGGTCAGTGCATGGCACTGTCGTGTGTGATGACGAATCGTGGTAATAAAGTCTGTTGACGCCATAGTGCAAATGCGTCCATCTGCTGCCATTGGTTAGGACTGCAAACCCGTAGTTAAGAGGGTGCTGGAGATGGGGCAGGAATATTGTGTGCAGTGACTAATATTGGCCTTTATATCCATCATAGAGCATACGGAAATGGAACTCTCTTTTAGGATTTTGTGCATTTTGTTACGCAATGGTGTTTCGGTTATTTGATGTTGAAATTTATTTTTAATATAAAAATCAGATGATGCTTTAATTTACTATTCGAATCTAAAAATCAGTACAACTTATGTTAATCTGATGAATAAAATTTGATACAACAACAACAAACCGCTTTGCTAAAACTGGAAAGTAAACTTCGTACATGAACAGAAAAGGGATGAGACCTAATGAAGTAAGAAGCGACCTTTGTACTATTTCAGCACGAGGTTTATTATGGAACTGGTACCTTTGTAGAATCTCCAATACACTAGCGTGAAGTCTCGGATAACCTGTCTCCTAGAAAAAACACTAATACTAATAGGGAAGAACGCAGTAAACTATGGCAGAACAAGAAACTGGAGTCAGGGGACCCCGCAGGCAAGACACAAGCAGACTGTAGTAATGAAATTGTAATTCTGATAGTCATTTGGTTCCCTTCCGTGAAAACCAAAATAATGGAAGGGCTGAATTCTTCATGGCTTATGCTGTCGGCGGCGGAGATCGATTTGGACAGTGAATAAAACCAAGAGGGAATAATAAAATCATTGAGAGAGCTGAAGGATTTCAGTTTGGTTTGAAGACAAAATGACGCCGAACAGATGATATTAGTTTCCGGTGAAAAAGAATTCCATGTCTAGTGGTTTGGTGTTTTGTTGTTGGTGGTGTTATTGTTGTTGTTGTTGTTGTTGTTTTAGAGCTACCTTTGTTTTTGCTACTTGGAGAGCTTAACACGATTTGTCGTGTTACTTATTGGATACTATTCTGCTGGTACTAGTTATTGATTTATTTTGAGTATCCTTTCAATGGCAGTTGGTAATTTTTGTATTTCCAGACTTATCTAGAAATACTTTGAAATAGATTGGAGTGGAGGGGGGGGGGAGGAGAGTCGAAACGAGCCAAAGGTCGGTCTATCCATTGGTCGATATGTTGGTCGGTCCGTTGGAAGTCGTATCTCAAAAACCATTAATCGGATTTTGACCAAACTTCATATGAACATTACCTGGCCTCATGTGCCATCCATCATAGTTGCTCTACCCCAAAGGTCAAGGTCACAGGAGTCATTTTGTTGCTAAAGACGTTTTGCTCAATATCTCAAAAAGGCTAAAGCGATTTTGTTGAGTTTTGGTATTCAGGTACTTCAAGTCATGGGCCATCCTTCAGCGGCAGTCCGGTTGTCGGTCATTCGGTCGTACTGTAGCTCCGAATTTCACTTCTTTATTAATTATTTCCGGAATAACCTAACCGAAATCCATCATTTTTATTTTGAGGATACTTTTACAACTGCTAAGCATGTGAGATCATTCGTATGCGTACTTTCCAAAAAGTCATTGCGCTTTCGAATTTTCGAAACATGTCTTGCGCTGTTTTTAAAAATTGGCTTATCCGATTTTGATAAGTGTTTCATTGCATATAGTTCATATAGTGAACTATAAGTATATATTTTCCTGTTGCTTCTTTAGGATAAAGCCAAGTGAAAACACCGCCCAAAAATTAGCACTTTTCAAAATATTTTTCGGCTGTGTCTGGAAATACCTTTGAAATATTTGTAATCTTAATTCCAAATATTTACCGTTTTATTTTATAATTTGCTATAGTCCATGAAAAGTTATGTAGCATTTACAGTATTTTTAAGAAGTCTGTCAAGAAAAACTATGACCAAATAAACCTATTTGCACTTTGACGAATTTGTTGTTTTTTTTTATTTTTTATTTATTTTTAAAAACATATATCTTTGAAGCGAAAATGAAACATTAGAAAGGACCATAGGTTCTAGATGTTAAATGAATTGTTTTTAATAAAATAAATAAGTTTAAATTAAATTTAATTTTTTTATAAACCCACAATAATGCAAAAATAATAATAATAATAATAATAATAATAATAATAATAATAATAATAATAATAATAATAATAATAATAATGATGATGATGATGATGATGATGATGATGATGATGATGATGATGATGATGATGATGATGATGATGATGATGATGATGATGATGATTTTTGTATGACTTTTAGCTCTTTGGGTTCGTGCGTGCAAAAAACCTGCTGTGGCCAAGTAATATCATTTCAGACAATGGAGTATCCAAGCATAATTTTAGGGGGCACCGTAAGGGGCGGATGGAGTCAATTTCCGCGCTTTTATCAGACAGCACATCGATTTCACTGATTGCGCCAAATCATAAACTCTTGCACCTTCACCACTAAACTCACCCTCATAATTCTCTCGGGCTCTTCATCTAAGAATGCAGTTGTTTATGATTTATAAATACAGCTCTCTCTCTCTCTCTCTCTCTCTCTCTCTCTCTCTCTCTCTCTCTCTCTCTCTCTTTCTTTCTTTCTTTCTTGAATCATCAGTCTTAATAATTCAAGAAAGCATTCAATAATCTTTCAAGCAATAATTAAAACTCGAAAAAAATCGCAAATACACTAAAATCCATTAAAACCTACAGCCAAACTAAATGTGGTGTTACATTTTTTTTTACAATTATTTATGATATTCGTATTGTACTGGTCTGGAGCAAGGCTAAACTACTGCGACAGACATTAAGAACTTTAGAATAGCCAGGAATCTGCGAGATCTCTCATCCAGTTCTGACAATAGCGGATGATGTCGACCTCGACCCTCTTGAACCCCATCTTATCTGCCAGCGGTAAGCAGGATCAAGGGGCTTCATCCTTAGAAGCTCTTCGTGGCTCGTGGATCAATACATGCCCAATGAAGTGATTCCTTCAACTCCGAACTTCATCTTTCTCTATCTCCTTTCCCCCCCTTCCCTTCTACCTCCCACACACACATCTCATCCACCTCGCACCCTATTTACAACCACATTAAAATTTTAATAATTTTCTACAACTATATACCTTCTGCCCTACATCTACGCGCCTTCATGATTATTAGTATTTTTTTAATCATCTATCCCAATGCCAATGTCCATCATTATTTTCATAATTTTTTGTTTTACTCCCTTCACAGTCCAAACACCCATAAGTAGCCTATTTTCAACACTTTCTCCCACCAAACAACATCACTATTTTCATCATTTCCTCGTCTTCCCTCTTCCCAACATCAGTACGGAATAATTATTTTCATCTACCCCATTCACAATATCTCGTCTTTATTCTTCTGAACTTAACTTATTAATTTGTGTTGAACCAAATTCAGTTTTATAGTCATTACAAAATTGGAAGAATTAAACTAGTTCAGATTTATTATTTTATATTATATATTTATTATGTCAAGTTATTAGCAGAGGGATCAGTGTTGTTTTTTGTTGGGTTCCGTCTTACTCAGTTTTATACTGGAATGAACGGTCAGACAAGCTTGCAAAAAGAGGAGATACAAATGTCAACTCAATAAATATTTGTAACCATAAATTATTTTATCACGAAATCATCTCATTTTGAGAAAGACATGTTGGGTGTATTTGTGTAGCCGTCTAGGACATCAGCATCAAGATCTTTAAAGTCCATGCGATGGAATGCGTGTGTGCGTGCACAGACTAGACCTCGGTGTATACTCTTCATCCACACTAGTCATTGTCAACAAATTGGCACACTATTGTGAATCAGGGTGCTAGAAAATACGGTTATTGGTATATTTCAGCCGTCTTGGTTTCTGGGACTTCAGAATGTAGGGTACGTCAACCCTTCATTTGGATTCCATGCTGGATCGGCAAGATGTAGGTGTCTGCTTTTTTTTCAGTCCGATTTAAAAACAACAACAACAAAAACCAAACAGACGCGGGTCAAATTTAAAAAAAAACAACTGCTGTGTTTTACGACCGGAGTAAAAACTATTTTTCTGTCGGCAAGAGCAACAGCTACCCAAGAAATCATTGGATATCAAAATACAACTTGGGCGTCGCATCAGGAGTCTGATCCTTACTTCGAAACAAGTTATTTTTGCACGGTGAGAACGGTCTGCCGAACTTTTGAGCTGTTCTGTGAACTAGAAAATGCGTACTATTCTCCTTACTTATTTTTTTTTCTCTACACATTTTTCGACAGCACAAATGATTCAATTAGGAGTCGGCTTACTGAAGTACGTGGCTGTTCGTCAGTACTTATTGTGACTATGCTTTATTCGGTGGAAACATTACTGATTAGGTATTGTGTGCTGTCGTCTCTATGGTACTGAGACAGCTATCGAGTTTTGACTTTATTATTCGTAGCAACCAACTGATGCTCTCCACCATCCTTTAAAGATGAAGTAGTAAAGCTGGATCGAGACAGTTTCGAGCGTTTTCAGTTTGGTTAGATTTGAAAGTCAAGTCAAGAAATCTTTATTTACAAAATGATTGCGAACATTTGGCGTGTCGCTTCATAAAAACCAAACATAAAATATAATATTCATTGGCACACACACACCCACCCACCCACCCACACACACACACACACACACACACACACACACACACACACACTGCGCATGCACACAGCTAAACAGAAAAAATACACATAACAGTGAGTGACAACCAATCACACACCGTGACTTTAACAGAAATGTGAAGCGATTGCAAAATGTCAAAAAAGAAACACAATCAGTGCTTCTTTCCATTTAAAGCCGTATCTTGACAGATAGTCATTTGGCTTGGCAGCCTCTATGCCTTAACGTCCCTAAGAGCCAGTATTATAGACCTTTGCAGGAAAAAAAAGAGTTTGCGTCCTCTGCGAAGTCCAATGATTTCCTGTCAACGGTTCTTGAAATATTTTCCTTTTTATGATGTTATTAACAATTGAGAAGATATGATTTTGCTTCTGTCATGTATATATTGAAGGAAATGTCAACACGCTGACATTTCTCACATACCACAGGTATAGGCTACTACTCGCCAGCTCTTCGTTTGCTTCTAATATATTGTCGTTCATTTTCCAAAATGACATGGATTCCGTGTTGCCTAACACAGTTCTTATTCCTCTTCTTCTTAATTTCGCCTCTGAAGACATTATCCAGCTCACAGCCTGTAGTCTACTAGAGTCTTTAGATCTAAGTTGATGATGACTATCAGGATGCCTCTTTGAATGTTTGTGATTGTTTTTCCTTTTGCTGTCATGTCTAAACACAAACCTTGTTTGATGATTGTAGTGATGGTGGTGGTAGTGATTGTATTAGTAACGACGACGACGATGATAATGATGATAACGATGATGACGACGACGACGACGATGATGATGGAGGTAATACACATTGCTGCGATCGGTAGAAAGTATCGCCAAAACTCCCGCTAGCAGCAGGTGAAAGTATTCCCTCCATCCCTTCAAAGTATATTTTGGGCTCGTAGCTAGCCGCGGATGCGAACCGCAGTACTGTTTAAAAGTGACGGAAAGAGCGGAATATTGCTACTGGGTTCGGGTCAGGGTTAGTTGTAGATCTAGCCCTTGCCCTAACCCTTTTCTCTACAAAAATGCTCTTTTTCCGTCCCCAAAACCCGTTTGCCTTCTTGGATTCTTAAATTGTATGAAACCAAGTGAGGACACTATCCGGCGTCAATAAACGGTTCGAAAAGATTCTCAAACGGTTGGTAAAAGACAGTTGACCTAGAAACAAATACAGCGTGACCTAATGTGCAATGGGTGGATGATGATGATGATGATGATGATGATGATGATGATGATGATGATGATGATGATGATGATCGCAAAGCTCGTACAAGCAGTAGGCTTAATATGAACTTTGGACTGACTGCATCTTTCGTTGTCTCAGGGGTAAATATATCACTGAAACAAATGGACTTTCAGCTTCCTATATTCATGTAGAGGGCACTCAGACGCTTTTGTTGCTGTATCAATCTTTGTGGCAAGAAAAGTGTTTCGTACTTTTTATGAGAGAAGAGACACTTATATTTCTGGTTGATGATTACTGACGGCAGCTGCTTTGATTGTTGTTGAGATGTTGTAGTGTGGTGGTGGTCGTGATGATGATGGTAATGGTGGTGGTGACGACGACGACGACGATGTTCTTTGTGGTTGTGGTGGCGATGTTGTTGTCATTGTTGTTGCATTTGTTGACATCCGTTTCAAAGAGTTACCTTTGTCCTCTCTCGCAGCCAGACAGGGCTATTTCTAAAGATTGTATAGATCTCCCATCTAAAGAATAACATTAAGGTAGTGACTGTCAGCAGATCCCTGGCCTTAGCCCGGCAGGCATCAGGTTTCCGGTCCTCAATGGACGGTGATGGATTAGCAATGTCAGATCTATCGATCCTCTGTTCCTGCCACCTGCGTGCTACAGGATTAGATTTGAAGTTTAACAGTCGCTAAGTGCGGTGCCAGAATATATGAAAACACCCGTAGAGCAACGGTAGTAGGAGGAATGCGTCTTCAGAAAACCAAAGCTTTGTGTCTTCTTGATAAACATTTAGAATGCTAGAATAGCTTTTACAGAAGTCCACGTATTTTGCGATATGAGAAGGTTTGTTTGTTTGTGTGTTTGTTTTTAAAATACAGTTGTATACATATTTATGCTTTGAAAACCAAGTTTTGTACTAGATAATGTTTGAAAACCAAGGGAAATAAACTCTTTCTTTTTATACCTTTTGTTGACTGTTTTCAGTTCAACTAAAATTACTTCAGTTGAATTTAAAACAGTCAACAAAGGGTATATAAAGATAGAATTTCTTCCCCTGGGTTTGAACATACTTCTTGGCCTGTGGGTTCGGGCACTGAATAGAATTGACCCAACGTTTCCTGGAGTGTCGTAAGAGGCGACTAACAAGGGTGATGTCAGCACCGCATCATTGGGTGAAAGTCGTTTACACAGAAATCACCGGCCAGGACGGAGGAACTTCACGTTACTACAGGTTCAACGACCACGTGCTCGGGGCCAAGGCGAGCCACACTGTATTCGTGGATTTCGGCTGTGGCCAACAGCCTGGAGAGGATTGGGCCCTGCCAGGTCTTTCTTGCCCATGACACACCGTTGATGAAAAGAACCACTCACTCCATACCGGATCGGCCGTCGCCCGGGTCACCAAGGACCGCGCCTTCCGTTGGCCACCAGAACAGAGGTGGTAAGTGTGCTACTGATGGACACCTTAGCAAGATCCGCTCGAGAGACAACATCGTCATAGGAACCTGGAGTGTCAGGACCCTAACTGCGGAGGGAAAATTAGAAGAACTGGTCCACGAGCTGGACCACTATCGATGGAACATTTTAAATATCAGCGAATCGCGCTGGAAAGGCCTGGATGAAAGAACGACCTACAAAGACCTCAAGCTTTATTTCAGCGGGAGAGATGACAGGCACGAACACGGCGTTGGTTTCTTGGTCTACAAAAACATTCTAGCCACTGTCGTGATGCGTTGCCGCCCAGTCTCCAGTAGACTCATTACCATCCGTCGAAGAGCAGCCCCTTTCAATATCACCATCATCCAGGCCTACGCCACAACATAAGACTATGAAAACAACGAAGTCGAGGGTTTCTATGAACATCTACAGGCTGTCCTTGACCAATTGCCGAAGAAGGACATAGTGCAAGGCGACTGGAATGCCAAGGTTGGCCAAGATGCGCACCACAACTGGGGAGACACGTGTGGACCACACTGCAACAGCGAGACAAATGACAGAGGTCTGAGACTCTTGGAATTTGCCAGATACAACAATCCGATACTGGCAAACACGCTTGGTCTCCACAAAAAATACAGACGATGGACATGGCACATTTTCATCGGGGAGCATTACAATCAGATTGACTACATCATGGTCAAGACACGCTTCAGATCAAGCATCAACTTTGGCAGGACATGCACTTTTCCAGGAGAAGACATCGGAAATGACCACGATCTCGTTATGATTTTTTTTAAGGCTCCACTGGAAGAGAGTAAACACAGCAAAGTGCACCAGACTTCTGCGAGACCCGGAGGTGGCAGAAATATTCGAAGCCATAATTGGATGGAAATTTGCACCACTGCTCATTTTGGGAGCTGGTGAAGTAGATGGCAACACCACGACCACCACCTTCAACTCAGCTGTGACAGATGCCGCCACTGAGATCCTTGGCAAGCACTCAAAGATCATACCTGAACTTTTGGACCTGTGTGATAAACGAAGAGAGATGAAAAAGAGCACCTTCCAGGGAGCTGATGCCTACCGAAAAATCTACAATGACATCCGAAAAGTCTTGCGCACGGCAAAAGAGAACTTAACCCAAGATCAGTACCAGGAAATATAAAACAGTCTGAACAAGAACAACAGCTAGAATGCCTACCAGACTGTGAAGCGGCTGACAAGTGTTAAACAGACCAAGGTTCCACGATCCAAAGCAAATCTGGAATATAAAATCAATAATGGCATCCCAAAAGCCTTGCGCACAGCAAAGGAGAACTGGATAGAAGATCAGTACCAGGAAATAAAGAACAGTCTGAACTAAAACAACAGCCAGAAGGCCTACCAGACTGTGAAGTGGCTGACAAGTGTTAAACAGCCCAAGGTCTCCACGATCCAAAGCAAGTCTGGCACATGCCTTCTAGAAGAACAAGAAGTCTTAGATAGATGGACAGTGTACTGCTCTGACCTTCACAACCACACACCAAGCGGAGACCTATCAGTTCTAGCATCTCCCCAGAACAGAACAGAAGAAGAAATCCTCCCAATTCTCCGAGAAGAAGTTGAAGCAGCAGGGTTATCGCTGAAGAAGGGGAAGTCAGCGGGAGTGAGCACACCAGCAAAATTGCTTTAAGCAGGAGGAGAAGCGATGATTGACCCCTCATCGCTATCTAAAACAAGATCTGGCAGAGTGGGGAGTGGCTTACACCATAGACCCAGTCGCTTGTCATCACTTTTCCCAGGAGTGTGAAAATTACTGCACCATCAGCCTACTCAGCCATCCCAGCAAGGTCCTCCTTAAAATAATACTCACCATGTTGAAACCCAAAACTGAACAGATTTTCAACCTCATAACAATCTGCGAGAAATACCTACAGCACAAACAACATCTATATCATGTGTTTATAGACTTCAAGAAAACGTTTGACCGAGTCTGGCATGCAGCTCTGTGGGCAACTGTGAGAGTGTACACCATTAGCCCTAACATTATTGAATTCATCAAAAGCCTGTAGGACAAAGCTACCAGTGCAATCCTCCACAACAACGCCATCAGGAACTGGTTCAGAACAACAATCGGTGTGCGTCAATGGTGCCTATGTCATCCGAAAAAACGGAGGTTGGAGATTGCTCTACCCGCTCCCTCCCTATAGCGGGTAGAGCAATCTCGAAC
Organism: Oncomelania hupensis; assembly: GCA_036898135.1. NCBI lineage: Eukaryota > Metazoa > Mollusca > Gastropoda > Littorinimorpha > Pomatiopsidae > Oncomelania > Oncomelania hupensis. The sequence continues at coordinate 91,884,003 of CM072511.1, read as the reverse complement.
CTCCGTTTTTTCGGATGCCATTGATGGATTGGCTGGAGAAGAACAAGAACTTAGACAGCTGGTACAGAGGCTTGACACCACTTCCAGAGCCTATGGAATTGAAATAAGTTCAGAGAAGACCAAAATGATGACCAACAACACCAATGGCATCAACACGGACATCAAAGTCCAAGGCCAACACAGTGCATAGCTTCAGATATTTAGGAGCCGTTGTATCAGACAATGGGTCCCGACATGAAGTCCTCTCCATGATCGCACAAACAACTGCTGCCCTGGCGAGGTTGAAGCCCATTTGGAAAGACAGGACTATCAGTCTGCATTCCAAGGTAAGGCTGCTGCGCTCCCTTGTCATCTCCATCTTCCTGTACGCTTGCGAAACATGGACCCTCCCAGCAGATCTACAACGAAGAATTCAAAGCATGGAGATGAGGTGCTACAGAAGACTTCTGGGCATTTCCTATACCCAGCACATCACCAACGACGAAGTCCGACAGACCATCACATTAGCCATTGGACAACACGATGACATGCTCACAGTGGTGAAGAGACGGAAACTCCGATGGTATAGCCACGTCACCAGAGCATCAAGCCTTGCAAGGACCATCCTGCAAGGCATGGTGCTAGGAGGCAGAAAAAGAGGGAGATAGAGAAATGGGTGTGAGGACAACATTCGAGAATGGACTGGCTTGACACTGAGCGAAGCCATGAGGGTTGCTGAGGACAGAGAAAGATGGAGTACGCTGGTTAAACGATAATCTGTGATGCCCTAACGACCTTCGGGTTACGGGATAGGATAGGAAATTTCTTTATTTGCGGTATGTTGCATGTTCTACTCTATTTAGTGTTCTTTATTCATATGCTTGTAAGAGAGAGAAAGAGAGAGTCAGGGAAAGAAACAGAGAGACATAGAAAGAAAAAGAAGGGTGGGGAGGAGGGGATTGGTCCCAGGTAGTAGGTGAGTTTAAATGAAACTTTAACGGGGGGAAAGCAATAGAAGGTGTTCACGTCTCTTGGGGCAAGAAATTCCTGTCTTTGCACCTGCCTTTCCTTTTGGAATTCTCACATAATGTGGCAATCACTTCATTTCACTTATTTTTGTTTTTACTCTCTACGAAACAAACAAAAAAATTATTTATTACTTTTCTTTTCGTTCTTCTTTCTCTAATTCTTTCTCATTATTCGTATTGGCAGGCTCTATGAAACTATACATGAATTTATTCTTCCTTATGTCTGAAGAGTTCTTTAAGGTTAACGCTGTTTGTGTTCTTATTTACCGAGTAAAACACGTTGAAGACAGAAAGATGCTAAACAGACAATACAATGAGTCATCAGTTAGACTCCAAACTTTCGAATTTATTTAAAACTCTTTTTCAAGGTAAAGTATGCTAAGCTCTGTACTACCGATTTATCTTTTTAAAGTAAAGCTAACATGCCAACAACAAAATAATGTAAAACATTATGATTTTTTTTAATGCAGGAAAGAAACAAAACTTGATAATCAATATGTTTATGGGAACATCATAGAGCAACTGTTAAGACTTTTCCAGATCTTGGAAAACCATCTTGGTTTGAGAAACCTTTCAGAAATTATCTACGTTTACAGATGAAAAAAATAAGCATTTGTTTATCTTCAAAGTCCAGTAGTTTCATGTTAGGATATTATATTGGTTTATTTTCTCTGTCTTGCATATTTTCAGGAAATTATATCTGGAAATACTTTGAAATGGTCTGGAATCAGAACGAGCCAAATATCGGTCTGTATGCCCGTTTATCGGAGGTTGGTCAATCGGTCGGTACGTCGCTCGCCATATCTATTAATAATATTAATGTTGGATGCTATATGCGCGCTTTTCCCCAAATTACTAATCAGGCTCAAAGCACGGCGGTCTGTACCAACATACATGCTCAATCACACACACAGCAAACAAATTTATTACGCAAACATGTGGTGTAAAGGCAGGGAGATCGCTATTGGAAAGGAAGTGGAATTTTTTTTTTTGAGGGGGGGGGGGATTTTTTTTGATCGACTGCATCCAATACCATTATTGAAGGAGGGAGAAAACCGGAGTACCCGGAAAAAACCTTCGATGATTTAAATAGTTTCGTACCTAATCCACAATAAAAAGTTCGCCCCTTGCGGTAATCAAACCCTCAGCCTTCGGCTTAGGAAACCAGTTCACTATCAATTGAGCTACCAGGCACACCTAAGACAGGACATATCTAAGAGCTACTGAACCGAGCTTGTCCAAACTTCAAATGAAGATTACCTGGCTTAGTGGCCAGCCTCCGTCCCTTCACATTTGTTCTACTTCAATGGCGCAGTGTCTGAGAGGCCTGTTTTTGTTGTTGTTTTGTGGGCGATACTCCAGGTCCTCAACTAGCTTTAAACCATTGTCCACTCGGCTGCGACGCCATCTCTTGACATTCAATTCGTCGACTGTTTCGCCGCTGAGCACACCACTGAGCCAACTGGATTTCGCTGTCATATTATTGTTGTCTTGTTTCGGGACACAATCGCCTTCGAACCAATACATATAACATTCAATGCTTTTTTTCTTTTTTCTTTTTTACCGTAGTAACCCCCACTGAGCCAACTGCGCTCCCCGCGTTATTATTGGATATATTAAAAATGTCTTATGTTTATTATTAATTACTTTATATTATTTTATTTCTATTTCTACTGTTCTTGTTTTGCATGTGCGTGAATAAAACAGAACACACCACAGGATATATTAAGTTAGCTTTTTTTTTCTTCTCAAAATCACACACACACACACACACACACACACATACACACACACACACGCACACACACCTACACACACGCACACACACACACGCACACACACTTTTTGTTGTTGTTGTTGTTGCATTTGTTAGCGTGGCCTCATTCATCAACTGTTGACAGGCTTTTTTTGAAAAATCCTTCTTTCTTTCTTTCTTTATTTCTTTGTTGAATCATAGAACAAACACTTTTGTGTTTTTAAATTTGCCACACACACAAAATAAATAAATAAAAAACGGGCGTTATGTTCATAAAGTGTGTGCTTTGTTGTTATTGATGTTGTTTTTCATTATTCTTCTGTTTTCTTTCTTTCTTTCTGTCTGTCTGTCTTTCTTTCTTTTTTTTCTTCTTTTTGGTTTAAAACCCTGGACTCTCGCCGATATAATTCCAAGCCTGTTTTGTTGTTGTTGTTGTTGTTGTTGTTGTTGTTGTTGTTGTTGTTGTTGTTTTATCTGAGAAATAAGTAGGTTTTGCTAGTTTTCTTTAGAGAAATCTTTTCATTATGTTTTTTTACCATTAGTTCAATCGAGGTCGAGCCCCTTGTCTTCTTCTTCTTCTTCTTCTTTTTCTTCTTCTTCTTCTTCTTCTTGTTTGTTTGTTTTCTTCTTCTTCTTCTTCTTCTTCTTCTTCTTCTTCTTCTTCTGCTCCACCTCCTCCTATCAAAAGCATCGGCCAGATGAGCTTCTACTGGCCATTTGCTACTTTTCTGAGCACTGAAGCAAGATTCTGTCATCACTACTGCTGCATTTAACGGCTCTATCTCCATCCCCCTCCTTCCCACCTCTACCTCTCTCTCTCTCTCACACACACACATCCACACACACGCACACACACACGCACACACACACACACACACACACACACACACACCCCTTCCAACTGGTTGGAACCAATTTCCTGCTAGTCCGGAGACAGTCCGGCAAAACCAGTGCCAGGTTCCTTCTCTCTATTTCCGTTTGTCATTGCCCCAAAGACCTCACTGGGCTCATTTCACGGAAGATTCTCCGATGGTCGTGACTGTGTCCTTTGGTACTAGCCAACTATATTTGTAGTGCTAACTGAAACTCTGTACCATAAGACCCAGAGACCCAGTTTGTTAGAATTGGTTCTTCGAAACTATGGTGTATGTAGGGGGTGGTGGGTGGGATGGATTGTGCGTGTGTGTATGTGTGTGTGCGAATGTGTGTATGTGATAAGAGAGGGTGTTTGTGTTTATGATGGACATGGGCGTGTTCTGATACTGCTTATTACCACTAACAATAGCGCAATGATGGGCAAGACTTGGCTGCTAGATGCTGGTACTTAAACGTGTAAGGTATAAGACTAATTGTGAGAGGTCTCAAATACTAACACTGCTGAGGCCAGTGCGTACACCACGAGGTTGTCACTATTTAACATGATGAGGATGAGAATGATGTTTGGGAGGAGGAGGAGAAGTAACTACGAAGACCTTGACAACGACGATGATAATGGTTATTATTATTGATTGGTTGATGGTGATCAATAGCGGGCGATTATTTCTATCTGATTGATTGATAACATAATCCCTGCAATCCATTCATACCTCGTTGTGCAGGAGCTCTAGGAGACAAGGAAAAGGAGGAAGGAGAAGGTGAACAGAAGACGGCAGATGGAGAGGATCCAGAGGTGGCGGAAGCCAGGAGGGAGATGGAGGAGAAGAGGAAGGAGAAGCACCGAAAGATGGAGGAAGAGAGAGAGGAGATGAGGCAAAGTATTCGGGATAAGGTGAGTGGGCACAGGACTGCATTGCACTGCAGTTAGAAGTATTTATATGTAGTGTGTTTAATTTTAAGTGCCAACAGTTTGTTTTCAGCGATCTGTTCCTATCCTACCGAAAGAGAAAGTGTTTGTAGGGGTTGTTCTATCTATATATATATATATCTGTCTTTCTCTCTCCCTCTCGATTTCCCTCTCTCTTTCTCTCTCCCTTCTTCTCTGAGATGCTCTCTTTTGTCTTATGAGCATAATGCTAACTGATACTGTTCTATAATTCTGCTCTCTTTTGTCTTATGAGCATAATGCTAACTGATACTGTTCTATAATTCTGCTCTCTTTTGTCTTATGAGCATAATGCTAACTGATACTGTTCTATAATTCTGCTCTCTTTTGTCTTGTGAGCATAATGCTAACTGATACTGTTCTATAATTCTGCTCTCTTTTGTCTTGTGAGCATAATCATAACTGATTCTGTTCTATAATGTTACTTTTTTCGTGTATTACTAACTAGCATTGGTGCATAGTTATAGGACAATTCAGAATCCGACAGGACTTCTAGTTAACTTGGCAGATTTCATACACACCAACCCTTCTCTCTGCATCCTGTTCTATGGGATCCCCTATCATGGCATCTGAGCTGTGCAAAATGGTCGGCAGGAATACCAACAAACTTATCAGATACCATTCACACTATCACTTTTTAATCTTCGTGCATCAACTAGAACGTTCTACCCCGACTCTTTACTATGACTAGATTTCTTTGTAATCCAATAGGCAGTAATCGGAACCCTACCTCATTCTTCCTCCTCCATTTCACCCCCATCCTTCCCTCCTTCACGTACCCCACCCTCAACAAAACAAAAACAATCAAAACAAAGCAAATATTTTGTGAATGTAATTGGTTTTCAAGGCATTGTTTTTTCATCGGTTTTAGTACTTTGCCATTTCGCTAGCGTGTTTACACTTAAAGAAAAGTTCTTTTCTGCTATATAGTTCGAGAGTTTAATACTGCGATGCACAGGTTGAAACAACAAGACGTTCTGGACTAAGCCTGAAGAAAAACAAAACATCGCTTACAGAGGTGTTTTGAACTTGGATAATTGTTGCTATTTACGGTCGCTCAATGCATCAGATTTAAGAAATCTTATAAGGTTTTCTTCTGGTTTAGAGAATTTCATTATTATCGTTTCCTTTTCGCATATTGCCACGTTACTTCTGTTATTGTCACACGCATCTTCAACCTGCCATAAAATTGATTAAATAGAATGAATTAAATTGGCTGTTTTTTTCACGTGCGCAAAGTTCAGTTAAGCGGTACCCGTTATCACTATGAGAATCAAATTCATTTTCTTTCTGCAAGAATCTACGCTTCTCCCTCCCCACTTCCCTCTCCCTCCTCCCCACACACACCTTTCTAACTCAGAAGTGCGAGCGTTGTGGCCAAGTGGGCTAAGGCGGGACTAACTTGCCTTGTCCAAAGGCCAGAAACCAATGGCGCCTGACGTGACAGGTGTGGGTTCGATCCAGCATCTGGGCGTTATGTTTCTCCGGATATTATTTACTTTCGACTCGGGCAACGTCTCGGGGGTTTTCTCCGGGTACTCCTGTTTGCTCCTCCAGCAAAATTTCAAATTCACAACTAATGTTAGGTAGGTTGGGTTTGGACGCGCCACAGGCTGCGACTACGCTTTCCCCAGGGGAGGCGGCCCAGAGTTTTCCTATGATAAAGGGACAATAAAGTAAATAAAATTTAAAAAAAAAAATTAAATAAATGAAATATAATGAAAATTATTTTAATTTTTTACTTTACACAATATTAACTACTTTAAACCGTGAATGGGGGAGGGATGAGAGGTGAGGAGAGTAAAATCTATAAACTATTAGAGCATAACAGCGCTGGAGTGAGGATTCAATTTCAATAGCTCTTCCTTCACTTTTTTCCCCTAAACCATCATATATTGTTGGCTTAACCTAGCCGAAGATAGAAATAAAGCAGTTGGATGACTTTCGTTAAAATGTGGGTTGCTGGCTGTTTTGATTGTAGCGTTATTGACTGCACTGTGTGTGTGGGTGTGTGGGTGTGTGTGTGTATGTGTGGGTGTGTGTGGGTGTGTGTGTGTGTGTGTGTGTGTGCGTGCGTGTATGACAGTGTGTGTGAGCACGTGCGGGTATCTCAGACACAGACTGACCGTTATCAGTTTTTGAAAGCCTCGAAAGACATGTTCGTTTTCTTGGGCTATTAAGGATTTATTTGTTCATGAAGCATCCTGCAATTTTGTAGGTATAAGATGTCTATTTCTAAGCTTCTAAACTTCGTTGGCGACAGTTGTTTTCTTTCTTTCTTTCATTGTTTGTTTAACATTCGAGTCCAGCCATAATGGGTTTTGTTTTGGTTATTTGACCGATGTTAATGTGTGTTTTTCTCTTTCCTTTCATTGCTTTACGGACATTGTTTTCAATAGCTAAATAATTGTTAGGCCGAGTTGTGTGTGGGTGTGTGTGTGTGCGCGTGTGTGAATGTGTTCATTATCTGCCTTCAAAAGCATTACTTTCAACATTTTAATCCTGTCATATTGGTGTAGTATGATTTGTGAGTTTGTTTGGTTTTTTTTCTTCCCGCGACTTTTACCTATGAGAATAGTAAACAACACTTTAACGTGTGTTTATCTATTTCTTTTAGGGTCATTCTTTTAAATCATTTCGAAAGCTGAATTTTCTTTGTGTTCGAGGGCAGTATCTTGAATATTTTTTTCATCCTGCATGTTTCTCCTTATTCTTTGCACAATGAAGTTTTGCGTGCAAAGTAATTTGTATGTTTTATGTAGATATTTTTTGTTTGTTCGGTCTTTGTTGTTGTTATTGTTGGGTAGCGTTTGTTGTTTATTTGTTTTTATTGTTGTTGTTTTGTTTTTGTTTTTTGTTATTCTTTCTTTCTTTCTTCCTTTATTTTTTTTGGGGGGAGAGGGGTTGTTTGTGGGATTGGAGATTCAGTGCTAAAATGTCAGTCTGTATCAGGTTGGTTTTTGACTCACATTGCTGTGTACTCACCCCCCCAAAAAAAAATATAAAAAAAATAAAAATCAAGATTTTTGCAAATCTGTGCGAAGCGAGTCCTAAATAGTCCAAAAATGAAATTAAAAAATAAATGTATCCTTCCGTCTATCCGTCTCTTCTGTCTGTCCGCTGTCCGCCTTCCGCCGTCTGTCTATGCAAAACTTGCAAGTGAATTAATATGTCAGAACCTATTTCAATTATCACAGCCAAAGATTTGGTAAGATGGTGTAAGCCCAAAGGCCATGAGTCCTCATAAATGATCGGTGAATGAATTACTTCACTTCAAGATCAAGGTTACACGGTCAACACGTGTTAGTAAAGAAATATTTTCACAAAATGTCAATTTTTTCTAAGTGAACTTGTTATTCTTTAATGCATGAGAGATAACAATGAAAAACACATACTATACAAATTTGGTCAACCTCACTCCAAAGTCAAGGTCACAGGGGCTGTCCAGTCGGTTAGTATAGGTACTTTGAAGTGACTTTGACCCTAAACTATGAGAGATATAGTCTAAAATTCTTGTATTTAGAAATAATAGATATATTGATCTTTCATATTTGTTCCGTTTTTGTGTTGATCTTGAAGGTCAAGGTCATTTTAGGCCTTGCAAAAACATACAAAAAATAGGTCATCGTACTGTGGAATGGCTACAGGTTTAACCCATAGGATGCCACAAAAAGAGTTGCTAATAAATGCATGAAATGTCACTTAATGTCAAGATCATCCCAAGGTCAAATTCACTAAAGGTCAAGGTCATCACAATGCCACCGTTTTTTGGGCGTAATACAACTTTTGCTGAACTTTATTTGATAGTACATGGTTGTATTTGGAACCCGGTGTCAAGGTCATCTTAAGGTCAAAAGCATAGAAAGATTAACGTCGGTATTACCTTGCATTTAAAGCCAAAATTTCATGTGTTGTTTTTTTCTGGGCTCATTTTCATGTTAAATATTGCGAGTTTATAAGTGTGAGTCATATGGGCTTTGCCCTGCTAGTTTGTATATACTAGCAACACCGATACACTGATTTTAAGATGTGGGGTTAAGGGGATAAAAAGTCGTTCTGTGTCTGTCTCTGTGTTCGCGTTTGCCTGAGTTTTTAACTCAGCATGTGTTTACTTTTCGGCTGTTTGATTTGTTTGTAAGAGCGTGGATCCAAACGCAAGATCAAGAAGGGCGTTGAAAGTTCTCCTGTACATATTTTTTTAAATCTTTTTATTTTCTTTTCTTCCTCTTCAACTTTATGTTGATGTTTTCTCTGCTGATTTGGGAAAGAGTTATTCACTTTTGGAAGGCTGTTCCAACTTTGTAAATGTGTTGTTTTCTTTAGCACATTAAATTAGAAGGCAAATGGTCCTTGTTTATGTTCCTTTAAAAAAAAAATATAGTCAGGAATCAGAATGAGCCGTCGGTCAGTCTGGCGGTCTATCGCGCGCCATATCTTAGAAACCACTGAACGGATTTTTACGAAACATCACATACACATTACATAGGTTAGTGGCCAGCCTCCCGTACTTTCATATTTGCTCTATAGCAGAGGTCAAGGTCATTAGAATGACTTCCTTGCTAAACACATTTTGCTCTATATCTAATAACCGGCTTAAACTGATTTAGATTTTTTTAACATTTAAATTATAATACAGGTATTTCAACCCATGGCCAATCAGTGCAGTGGCAGTCCGGTTGTTGGTCGGTTGTCAGCCCGTCGCTCAGAATTTCATTTTTTTGTTGGAAACACCTTTTTTGCCTCATTTCGCTCAAGGACAACTGGATCGATTTTGATTAGTTTTACTATGCAAATAATTTAACCACTACTCACCTTTTTTTGGGTTCTTGACCAGTGCTCTTTCTCAAAGATCAAGGTTGCCGAGGTCAGTTATATTATGAACACGTTTTTTCGCTCTGTCTCAAAATTGGCTGAACCGATTTTGATAATTGTTTGGTTGCTGCTAGTTAAGTAGTGGCCCTTTGTTTTATTCTTTCATTATTATATTGATAAAGTCGAGTCGCCAACACAATTAGCACTTTTGAAAATGCTGATTTCAACTATGTGTGCTAGTGTTTGGAAAAACATTTGAATTTCTTGCCATCTTGTTTATTTTACAGTTTAGCTAGTTTAGCTGTGTTGGCAACCTCTAAGAAGGCGGCCAACGCTTCAACAAATGAAATACAGAAAATATATAAATAAATAAATATTTATGTACAGCAAAGGAGAATGGAAACAGAGAACTGTGAAAAGTTTTAAAAGGAAATATTAGGAGTTTAGATTTTTGGTGTTGTGGTATATTTGTGCATTGTTTTGGAGAAAAAAAAAGGTAGCAGTAATCGATTGACATGTTGTGCTTCTGTAAAGAGCGAATAAACAAAAATATAAAATAAAGAAGTCAGAATGTTCCAATTTAGGATTTGGTATTATTGTAAAACATACAATAGAAAACACACATCGATTCACGTCTTCTGTTTCTGTAAAAGTTAAGCAAGAGGCATATACAGAACTTGACAAGAAATTTTCTAGACGGAATGTGAGAGTTTAGTTGTCGGTGTTTGTATAGTTGTTTCTCTAATCTTCTTTCAAAACTGTGAAGGATTTGAAGGAATGTTAGTATATAGTTTTGATCTTGTGTAGTTTTTGGAAGAAAGTGAAAACGAAAATTGATCTGCTTTTCAAGTGAAGCAATATGAATATAAAACAGACTTGTGATAGACGTAAAGAGGGAAGTGGGAGTTTACTTCTTGATCCAGTGTTGTGTAGCATTGAAAAAATGGAAGAAAAAATAAACCAGTTATCGATTAATGACTTCACATTTCTGTAAAATTAAGCAAGGTAAATAAACAGAATTGCGGTAGATTTTAAGAGGGAATATTAAGGTAGGGTTTGCTATTTGTGTTTGTGTGTAAAGATTGAAGAAAACATTGAAGTTAAATAGAAAAGAACTGCTAGCAAAGAAAGATTTGGAAAGTTTTGTTTTCCTCCTATTACAGCTTTTGCAAAGAGTTTTAAAAGGGGTGTGATTAAGGGTATTTTGGGATTTATTCCAAATCAAATAGGTTGTCATTTGACCTCTTCTGGTTCTTTAAAGAAGCACTTAAAGTGGTGATCACGTCATTTCTTATGTGTGTGTTTCAGTACGGTCTGAAGAAGAAGGAGGAGCCGAAGGAGGACGAGCCGGATCCTATGTCTGAAGGGCGAGTAGGGCGCAAAAAGAAAACGCCCGCCGAGCTCGCTGCAGAGCAGAATGCCGATTCTGACGAGGACGAGTTTGCAAGTAAATTCTCTTCCCTTTGTTGCTGTATGAATTTTGTCTGAGGCTAGACTTTGAAATGTCACCACCAGCACAACCATCACAACCACCACAACCACAAACACTACTACTGCTGGTGTATGAAGATTGTATGAGTGATCATTTGCGGACACTTGTTGCACCTATTAGATAGACACACTGCGGCACCTGCCACTCGGGATGAGCAGTTCACCGTTGGATTGCCTACAGTTAGTCAAAGTAGAAAATGAAATGAGAGAGTGATCGAAAGGAGAGTCTTATCCACCTCTGAACGCTGGTAGAGCTCGTTAACATCACTGCTTAGACATAGAGCTTCATGTCGTATTCACTTGTCGTTATAGATTTTGTCTATAGATTTTCAGCAGCAAGAATTTAGTTCATTCTTATGTAAGTCTTTGGATTTAAAATAAAAAAAAAAAAAAAACACAGTTGAGCAGCAGTCGATATAGAATTTACTTCATTCTCTTCATTAGTCTGTGGACTTGGAAATCGTACGAGTGAAAACATTTCTTTTCAACTGGTCGGTAGGAAAATATACTCAAAGTAGTTCATTTGAATATCGCCAGTTGAGACCTCGTACTCCTAGTTATCATTTTAAGGAGTTTCTGATGTGCGTTGACTTATTAGGTCGTCACATTGTTGCTGCTGCTCCAGACACACTTGTAGAGTTTAATTCCCATATTAAGTTCTATTTGTTGTTCTCCACAACCAAAGCATTTTAAAATCCTTTGTTTTAGGAGGGTATTGTGCAATATTTCATATTGTTCTACGGTAATACTATCGCATTGTTGAATGTTCTTGCAATGTTGTTCGGTATAGGCGTACTAGGATATAATACATTATCTTTATTTGGTCACAGTATATTTACTGTGTTTAGTTAAAGTGAACAGGTGATACGTGGGTCAAACAATTTTGTTTCTATAGTACGGGCAGCTCCCCACCCACCATTCCCCAAGCCCCCTTCCCCACAAATTCCCTCCCACAGTTTCCCAAAACCATTTGTTTGTGATGAAGACTTCCTATTCCGAAATCATTCCATCTTTAATTTAAACGGAAAAGGCAACGTAATATTTTGATACGCAGAACTCTGTTAACAAACAGCATTAGCGCACATACCTCTATTAACAAGGCATGAATGTTATGTACATTTTGCAAAGTGTAGTACTGTATTTTTCTACGTGCTTTAGTATTAAAATTCAACCTGTAGTCCTGAAACATTATAATGATTTCACAGTTACCTTTTACAGTTTGTGCAATAAATGTCCAGAAATTACTTTTGTTAGTCTTCTGATAGTCAAAGTGGTTTCCTCCTTGAATGAAAGCAGGTCCAGTTGCTTTGGACCATTGAGTACTAGAGACTAAATATTAAGGCTGAATATGTCGAAGTGTTCGTTAAATTCATTGAGAACATTTTCTCCTGATGCGATCACAGGAATCTTTTAAAGGCCCACAGTATCAATGAGGTCTTTGTGTGTGTGTGTGCGTGCGTGCATGCGTGCGCGCGCTTGTGTGTTTGTGTGTGTGTATGTGTGTGCGTGTGAGAGACAACAATGAGTTTATTTGGGAAATTGCGTTGTTGTCCGTTGCGATGGGTAATAGTTGCCCAAACTGATCGCGAAGATTTTAATTTGATGCGTCTCTCCCTTGTTTCGCAAACAAGCAACTGCGCCTACTATACACAATTTCGCTGCAGTGCTGGTTTTTTTTTGTGTGTTTTTTTTAATCAACCTTGATGCTATTAGTAAGTACATAAACAAATGAATATATTGATTTGTATCCAACACGTACTTTTGAAACAGGTTATGTATTGGGCTTAATCTTTTTTTCCCGGTGGGGCAATAAATAGTCACTGCGAAGTTGAAAAGGATCTGCGACGCTAATGTGTGTGATCTGGGGATCCTTTCCTTTAGGACTCTTTCAAACATAGCCCTATATTAAAAATCTAAATAAGAATTATTATAGTTACTGTTAAACAACCCATTCTCCGTTTCCAATGCTCGGTTTTATAGATAGTAACCGATCGTGTTTTCCACGTTCAGCAAAAACATTTTATGTTAGACAATTTGAGAGCTTTGGCGAAAAATGGAATCAAATATCAATCCTACTAGATAGATGCTTTTTGTTGTTATCTCAGTTGGTTTTGATCGGGGTACATCACTGCCAGTGATTTTTTTAAAATGTACAAATTGAAGTTTTTACTTACAGTTTTGTAAAGATGTATTGTGTTGTGATGTGTGTGTATGTGTGTGTATATATATATATATATATATATATATATATATATATATATATATATATATATATATATATATATATATATATATATATATATATATATATATAACTTTTTCAGTTTGGTTAGCACATACAATTATTCGTACGTGCCTTTTTCATTTGGCTTTAGTTTCAGCTCACGTTTTTCGTGTATGTTATTCAGTTGCACTGTGATAAATATGATTTTTTTCCCCATTCAAAATTAGTCACGTGTTTAGACCTTAGAAAAATAACCTGTACTTTGTTGAGCTAGTTTGAAATACTTTGTGGTTTTTTTTCATGATGTTTTTTTTAATTTGCACCTTTAAATATGTTTAATGATTCAATCCAGTTTAAATTGGCCATAGGAGTGTTGCTGATATGTTAAACTCATAATGTCTACCTCTGTTCCTAATCATCTTCTCGCTATATTTGCTTTTTTTCTCTTCTTGTTGCTTGTGCTTAAGATGTAGATGCAGAGACGATAGTGTAGTGTGTTTTGTACATAGATGTGATTGTATTTATATGTGGAAAAACAGCAGTTTGAATGGAAACAGATCGGCTCCTCGGAGAGTATTTATTACAGTTGTAGTCATCGTCACCGTGTGTGATAAATAACAACAAATAAAATAGAATAAAATGAAATAAAATGATTTAACACTATTCAGACGGCATTAAATCAGTTGAAGTGTATGCTATGTTCCAACCACCTTCTGTTTTCCAAGTTGCCTTTCGTTTTGAGTTATCAAAGCAATTCAGTTCTATAACAAAGTTGTTATATTTTGTGATACCAGATTTTTTTTTTACCCCAGAAGAAAATGACTAAAATTTTGTTATCCTCAAAAGAAAACGACTTAAATTTCTGCTTTCTTTTTAAACTTTGCAATTGTTTTTGAATGCTTTAAGAACTCCTCATTTGTTTCATTTCGCAAAAGGACCAAAAACAAAGCACAGTATTGTATATATACTAACGTTTTAATATTGATGCCACAAGTTTTGTGATCTGCTGGTGACATTCCACCGTTGATTTCACCCCACCTCAAACCTTAAATAACATAGTTCGATTGTTTTTCTTCACATATCGCCTATAATGACATTCATTAAAGTTTCCTTTAACACTTCAATTAATCTCAGTTTTCCTTGGAGCAATAGTTGTACAGACTTAAGTTCCACCGTTGTGTAGTATTTTTTACAGTTCCAAAGACTCGAAGAATCGGCTGAGGTGCGGAGTTCCTACTGTAAAACCAGTATCGGTAACTATCTTTTTTTTTACAGTGAAGTTTGTTTTGTTTTGTTTCTAAGTACGATTACTATTTTTACTGTCATCGCCATCATCATCGTCATCGTCGTCAACATCAATGTCACATCATCGTCATTGTCATCTTCATCGTCATTGTCATCTTCATCGTCATCATTAGCCACTTCTGCCAATGACATTGAATCCTCTGTGAGGAAACCTATCTTTACCGGAGCAGTATCCGCATGGTAGCTGTCGCACTCAATAATTCTGATATGCTTTATAGTGACATGAAAAAGAGTATCAGTGATACTTTGTTGTGACATAAAAAAGAGAATCAGTGAGTAGCAACTCATAACCTACACTCTCTGTATTGAAATCTGTCGGTCCACATAGCAAACATTAGCAGAGATATTTCAGCGTGCCGCATTGTATTCCAAATAGTTATAAAACTTTGAGGTACAAAATAGGTGTGATATGAAGAAAATAATCCAGAGCAGTAGGCTGTGAGAGCAATGCGAAGTTATATTTTTCTGCTCGTGCGAAGATTTTTTTTTGTTCTGGCTGCAGGTAAAATTACCAAGTTTTTGTAGAAGATAAAATCTCATAATTAAACTCTTTCAAGGTCGGTAAAAGCCTGTCAGCTGATTGTCCATGACTTTTTTTGTAGTTGGAAAGCGTCGTGTGTTTTTATTGTACATTTGCGTGGTAAATTAAGAAGAAGAAGAGGATGAAAAAGAGACAGATGGTTAGCGGGAAGAAAATGTGGATGATGTCTTCAAATTAAACTATCGGGGCATCTTTATTTGTGCCACAGAGTGACGGCTTTAGAACACGAAAGTCTCACATTTGTGAAGTAGAATTAATTCAACCCGAACACAGTCAGTTATCAAACTATATCAATGTTTATATTTAACTATGGAATGCCCACCAGCAGATAACTTTATTTAAGTTGACGTTTTTATGATGGTGTAGTGCTTTCTGTATACACTTTGTAGACTATCATAGCACTTTATTTGTGCCCCAGGACACAACAGTGTCCCATTTGAGAAGTGAAATTATTTCAGTGAATGTGTTAATGATGGTGTAGAGGTTGTTTTGCAGATTTTGTAGGCCAGGGTGAAGTTGCGTACTGACGAAGAGTCGCTGTGGGATGGGTGGAGTAAATGGAATGAACATTTCACGTGTCAATAATATTAATTGCTTACTCTGTCGTGTTCTATATTGAAGCAAGCGCAGACGATACATTTCATTTTCCCGGTTTGTCATCTGGATATTTCATCATTCATTATTGATGTTGATTTGGACGTAAATGGCATAACTTTGTCTTGCTACGAGCAGTGAATGAACATCATCTTTAATGTATTGATTGATTTATTTGTCTGGTTATTTATTTATTTACTTACTTATTTAAAAATTTATTCCGACGGTTTGAATTTTAGTAAAACTGCGTTGATGCGTTGTTTTTGCTCAAAACTATTGCTTGATGTTTTTATAAGAGATAATCTTGTTTCTTTTACTATCATGTTGTACATATATGTGCACCTTTATTCAATTTAAATTTAACTCTCCGTTGCTATTTCTTTCCGATATTTTGTAGACGAGGTCCTGAAATGTAGGAGCAATTTTTTCGATTATATATCTAGTCTTAACAACAAAATTATTTCTATATTTTTACGACTTTTATGTAGGATATTTTAATTTATGTGTAGATTGTATGTTCTCTTACACGGGTGACACAAGTATGCGTGTTCGTGTTTTTGGAATACGGCTGTTGCTGATTATTTTGAGTACGTGTACAATCATGTTGTAGGATTTTTTAATTTTAATTTATTTTATTTTTTATTTGTGTGTGTAAAGGATTACTATTTGTTCTGTTTTGTTTAATTTAATCGCGTTCCTTTTTTTTAAATAAAAGAAAACATTATGAAGGCATTAATTTGTGTTTGTTAGTTAGATTTTTGTTGCTTATATTCTAAAAAGCATAATCATTTCTCCTCTCTTCTCCTCTCTTCTCTTCTCTTCTCTGCTCTTCTTTTCTCAAACTGTGAGGCTATTTGTATGAATGTAAAATAAACATTTTGAACTGGTCGAAGCTAGCAGCAGTTATTTTATTTAAAAGACTGGATCATATTGTGTATTGCGTATGTGTTTGGTGTTTGTTTCCAAATTTTAAAAAAAGAGAGAGAAGCAGATCGCAGTGTTTATTCAGTGTTATTTTACGAAAAAGCAGAATCCAAAAGCACACCAAGTAGTATTCACTCGGCCCGCTACCACACCTTCATGCCTTGTATTATCACTACACATTCACTCTCGATTAGTATTTCGAAAATGAGCAACCAAATATTGCACACTCAAGGCACAAATTTAGCTGCATCATTATAGTTATAGTTTAACTGATTTAGTGTATGCCTCGTGTTCGTCATGCTTAGCTTTTTTAAAGCTATTTATGTTTTGTATGATCTTTTCCTCATACATGTTTTTGAATTTTAAAGGCACTAGGCACCTTTGCAAACAGAACTTTGCGTGCGTTGTTTCTTTGACCTATTGTTGGTTTGGTTTGTTTTTTTTATTTGTTTTTTCTTGACCATCAGTTCAGAGTTTTACATTTTTAGAAACCATCTTCACTTGGCAGGATAGATAATAATAAACGTATTAGCACTGCTTTAGAATGTATTTATAAAAATATAACTAATGCACAATTTTAAAGTTGAACTTTATTATTATTATTATTATTATTATTATTATTATTATTATTATGAAGGCTTAAATAATCAGTCAGATGCTGTGATTTTCTTTGCTCTCTCATTTGTGATTTTAATTTTGCAATTACATAGCTGTTTTTCGCGACTCTATTTATCTTTATCTGATAAAGTAGATAGCCATTTGATAACAAATATCTCCTTGATTTTTTTTTCTGGAACGTTGGTGTAAGATATACACTGTTCACATTTGTGTCATAATCATGTGCTTAAGCTTTTTCTGATAAAGTAGACAGCTGTTTGATAAAAATTATCTCCTTGATTTTTGTGTTTGTGTGGAACTTCGATGTAAGCTATAAATTGTTCACATTTGTTTCATAATTTTTTGCTGACGCTTTGAATTTGCTTTTATGTCAAATAAAGTTTTGCATTACAGACATTGCTTTCACATTTTATCAGTGTGTCTTCTGAGGAATGTTGCACGTTTGTTCAGAATAATAATAGTAATATTTAAGATAATAATTTCACGTTTGAAGTCACGTTCTGACAAATCTGACAAGATTTATTTCCTGTTTTCGATGTGGTGGTGTAAAAATTATTTGCTCACTGACGCACTTTCTTTGTTTGGGCCATCTGCTTCTGCTTGCACGACAATTCATTTGCTGAACGTTATTTTCTTATCTTTGTGGAACATGTGTATTTTTCTCCTAAATGGGAAGGAATGTGGAATCTTTTTATTATTGTTAGTATTATTTTATCCTTTTCGTTGGACAGGACACGTCGCTTCTACCAGTTTGACCCGTTTTTTAATTCACTTTTATTCGTGGGCTTTTTTTCCAATCTGGTTCATCTGCTGTACGTGTGTTTGTGTGTTTCTCCTTGTGTTCCAGAATTCCCCACAAACTTAAGTGAGCTTTCCTCAAAAGTCAGCGATGTGCAATCAAAGTTGGCAGCGGGGGTAGGGGAGGTAACGCAGAAGTGTGTCTTGCAGTGATTGAGCGAGGCGCGGGTGTAGGCCTGGATGTAAGTGATTTATTTGTCTCCCTTTGTATATTTGTTGTTTTTTTTAAAGTGTGACGCATACATTTTGCTCTGTGTGCTGAGTGGTTGTTTAGAGTTTAGTCGAACATCTGTGGTGTGCATAGATTAGTAATAACATTTCAAGCCCAAAGGAGTGTGATGTGTGTGTAGCAAGTAGATGACACATATAGCTTGTGTATGTGTGCGTGTGTGTGCGCTATTATATTGTAACCTGCGTTATGGGTGTGACAATGATGTTGCAAAGTAACCTAAAGAATTATAGAGTTGGTTACGTCAAACACTGACGTTCTGAGCAAGTGTATTGAAAAGAAAAAATATATATTGTTCTGCTGGTCTCATGCAAATGATATCTACAGTATTAATTTTTTTGTATCAACGTTCGATGTCTAGACATCGAAGGATGGTCATGTGTTTCTGTAGAATGGTCGATATTTTGTGGCTTTTAGAAGATGTTTTTTGTATCACAGTATCTATCCCCGTAATAGTAATGGGGATAGCATTCATTTGTATTCCCTGTAGATGCATCTTAATTAGAACACTGTACTCTTTCTTGAAACGCTTCCTCCCTCCCCTTCCCGCTCCCGTCTCCTCCTTCTCCCCCTTCCTCCCCTCCTGCCCACTCCCCAGCTGACATTATATCTTCTGCTGGTAGTATTAGTTGTAAATATTTACTTTCATGTGCTTGGGTGTTTTTTCATCAGTTGCATGACTGTGTCTTTCTAACAGTTGCATGGCAAAATATGATCAGTTTTATGTACTATATGTCAAACTACTGTGAATTAACTTTATCATAGCAACGCAACAGTTTCAAAGGGTTGAATATGATTTTTAAGAGTATAATATGATTTCTTTTTTTAAGGAATACATTCATTGAATTGGATTTTATTCCAGGAAACTGTTATTGAATGAGATTTTTTTTAAAATTTGGTTTCTTCACAGTTCTTTGTTGTAAAGCTTAACTGAATGAACATTAATTTGATAATTATTCTAAGTGGACTGGTTGACTTTTTTTTTTATATGTCAGTAATTGTGTCAAACTATTTGATATCAATGATGAATGTAGTGCATGCTGATTTAATTGCTGTATATCTATGTAGTTTTAATTAACGGACTGAAAATAAACTGCGTAGTTTTATATTCAGAATGCATTGTGATTCTAAATGTCCATTGTTTAAACACACGTTGACATACTGTAAATGTTTTCCTTTACAGATCGATCGCTCGATTTGATTTTATTATTTTAAGCTTTCACTTTACTTAGTTGCTGTTTTTGTGTATTGATATTACATTTTACTATCTGTTACTGTCGTAGTGTAGATCTATTGGCATGGAGTTCACTTTATAATTTTGCTTTCGTGATTTATCATTTCCAATCGTGCAAAGTCTATTTATCTGTTTATCTTAGGAGCATTAGCGTCATCGGTATTTTAAGAACAACTCTACCTACAAATATCATATAATTATGAACACATTCAAACGCAGGGCCGCGCGCGCCTACGCGCACACATCCACCCACACACACACACACACACACACACACAAGTATGTAAAACACCAAGACTGGGTTTTACTAAGAATGTAGGAATCGGAAAGTGATTTTTGACAGAAAAGGGTTAGGGCAAGGGTTAGGGATAGCTCTGCAATTAGCCCTTACCCGAACCCTTTTCTAAAAAGTTGACCTAGTTCGTCTCCTATAGGCGACGAAATAGATGTCGAATTTTGTTCATCTCCGAAAATTCACTGTATTTTCTCCGTCCCGGATAGAGCACTCCTGTGTACTTAAAACACTCTCATGCACTACAACTGCACTCCCATGCACTAAAAGAGCACTCCTGTGTACTTAGAAAAGTGGGTGGCTGGAACCTGCATTAAAAGCAAGGTTAGTCACCCATTTTAAGGCTTATACCTCCGCACATACACACACACACCCACCCACAAACACACACTCACACACACACTCACCCTCATACACAGATAGGTGAAAAGACTCCTTCTTTTCCTTCCCCGTCTTCTTCTTCTCCTTCTTCTGTAAATCTCCACAGCTGAGATTGATTGCATTACCTTCACAAACTACATTTGAGGTATGGTAGCTGTTAACATTGCATTGTATCACAAAATACTCAAATACACCTAATTCAAGCAATCGCAATACAAAGAAGAATAATTATTCCCAGTCAGTGTCTTGTGCCCGTGTTTGAAGTCATGTAGATCTAGTTTTATTATTTGAACGACAACAGCACAAATGTAGTTTCGGCTGCACACCCATTTGCTTCCACAGCCAAATCTTCGACAGCTGATTCATTTGCTTTAAATTTGAGAAAATGTCCAAGAACTAGTAGTCTTGGCATAAACACGACGTGTCGTATTATATTTCATAATTGTGAGGAACTTCTTTGGGGAGGGTGTAGAGGCGCCTGCACAATACAAGGTCAGAACTGTTCTCTGTATTGTAACACTTTGTCTTTGTTAACTCTGTAGTGTATCAGTTCTTTGTGACTAATTATTATTAGAATGTCATTTGGTCCGTGCGTTTTAGTAGACAAGCATGATGTTCAGTATTGTAGCGGTTTGTAACTTTATACATGTATATATGGCAGCATCGATGATAATATTTAAAATACTTAATGTTGCTTACAAAATGACTCAGTAAATATATCTATGATAAGTATAATGACGATGCCTTTGCTGCTGGTGAAGAGAATGAGATACTGATGCAGCCATCGCTGCTGCTGCTGCTGCTGCTGCTGATGATGATGATGATGATGATGATGATGATGATGATGATGATGATGATGATGATGATGATGATGATGATGATGATGATGATGATAATGATGATGAAATTGTATTACCATTTTATGTCATACTAAACTTCTTGGATCATTTACAGAAAATTAATTTTCGGTTTCCTTTCTGACACTTAATTATAATATAATTGTTTCCTACTCATTTGCTGTGATTTTTTTCAGGTTCTTTTATCTGGTTTACAAAACTGTCGTCTTGTGGATGTTGTTGACGTGGTGGCAATTTGTGCATCGCATTTGTTTACCAAAGTGTAAAAGCTTTTTTTTTTTTAAAACTTGTTCAATTCGGCGCACACCATCAGTCAGTCAGTTGTTCAAAGAGAGTCTTCGTCGATCCAGATGTTGAAAGTGCAGTGACGTATATTTTATCGTCTTTTGGGGGGTGACGTATTGTGATAGCTTGTAGCCAGTTGATAGTTCTTAATAATGGTTGTTCGCCATGTCACATGACTTTCAAATTCCTTGTTGTAGATGAGATTTTAATGACTAGAAAAATATGAAGTTCGTTTAGGTTTCACTCGTTGAGCTGTATCGTAATATATATAAATATATATATAATTTTACATTTTACACGTAATAGTGTTCACATTATGAAGACTCGAGCTCTCTGCCCTTGTTTCTGGAGTCTGTATGTTCTGTAGTATATTAATTTCTGTCTTATACATATCAGTTTGTATGTAATGTTGTGAAATTATTTGTTGTTGTTTGTTTTTCAAGGATTTCTGTTTGTTTATAACAGACGCTTTTTTTTTTTAAATCAAGTGCGGTTCGACCATTATATATTGAGATCTGCCGAGGTTAATATAATTTCGAAAAACTGTTGGTATTGTTTTGAAGATCCACTCGTAAATATCTATTCATGCTAACACATTTTTCTTTTACAAAACCGCAAGTTTCTTGTATCATTTACAAATTAAGTTAAACATATATGAAAAGAATACAAGAAATTATTGATTTTAAATCCGTCACAATATAAAATGAATTCTTCCAGATTGTTAAATGGTGTGTGGGAGAGGGATGGGCCATGTGTGTGTGTGTGTGTGGGTGGGTGGGTGTGTGTGTTTGTGTGTGTGTGAGTGTGTATTTATGTCAGCATACGTGGGTTGGTGTGTTTTTTGCGTTTTTGTATTTCCAGACTGATCTGGAAATACTTTGAATTAGTCGGGGGGAATCAGAACAAGCGCAATGTCAGTCCGCTTGTCGGTACGTTGGAAGCCCTATGATATCTCAAGAACCACTGAAGGGACTTTGACCATTACCTAAATTAGTGACCTGCCTCGCGTGTCATCATCTTAGCTCTAACGCAAAGATTTAAGTTGGAGTAATTTTGCTCAATATATCAAAAACGGCTTAAGCGATTTTGTTGAGTTTTGGTATACAGGTACTTGAAATCGTGGGCCGTCCTTAAATAGCAGTCCGGTGGGACCGTCGCTCCAAATTTCATTTGTTCTTTTTTAAACACGCGTTTTTGTTTTATCTGAAGAATAACTGAACCGAAATTCCTCATATTTATTTTGCGGATACTTTAACTTTTGCTAAGTCTGCTATATTTGTATTTGTTCATTCTCGAAGGTCAAGGTCATTGTGCTTCACCATTTTCTAAACACGTTTTGCGCTGTATCTAAACATTGATTAAGTCGATTTTAATATTTATTTGCTTTGTAGTTCAGGTAGTAACCTTTCATTCCATGTTTTCCTTTTGCTTTCTTAGACTAAATCTGAGTCACAACACCGCCAAGAAAAATTAACATTTAATATGCTTATTTTGAGGCTATGTGTGTGATTGTCTGGAAATACATTTGAATGGCTTGACATCTTCTTTATTATTTGTGCACAAAACTGTATGTAGGAAGGGTGTTAATTTTATTTTTAGGGCAGATTTTGCATGTTTTCGTACTGAATACAAAATTATGTTTTTCCTGGTACATCAACCAGATGTGACCTTCAAATAATCTTTGTTGTTCTTTTGTCTTGCGTTTCAGCAGAGTTACAAATCAAATATGTTCCCATGTTTTTATTGTTTTTAATGATTTAACTTGTTTATATGTTTGTTTTAGCGAGGCTATGATATGATTTAACTTGTTTATATGTTTGTTTTAGCGAGGCTATGATTTTTCCAACATGCATTTGTTAATATATATATTGGTACTTTTGACAAAGTCTACAGGTGTTCAAAGTTACAATTTTAGCTGTATGTATGAGATACACTGTGGTTTATTTCACTGTGCAATATATTAGTGAAGCAGGGTATTTTTTACGTTACTTTTAAGATATTTTATAGTTTTTGTTATCAACACGTTGTCATTGTAATGTTTGATGATGGTGATGATGATGATGTTGATGATGATGATGATGATGATGATGATGATGATGATGATGATGTTGATGATGGTGATGATGGTGATGATGGTGATGATGGTGGTGGTGGAATTGTTTTATGGAAGATATGTTACTATGCTGTAATGGTGATATTTGAAGTCAAGAGTGTGATTTGTACAAATTTTTTTCCACATGTAATATAGTCCTCGTTTTTGAGGTCATTATTGTGACATTTGTAACCATTCTTTATATTTAATGAGTATATGTTTATATGGTCCTTGTTTATTGGACACATGCATTGGACATTGAATGTTTGAAATACTTAAAACGATGTTTAAGGTTGATTTTTTTTTAACTTTTAATTCTTAAACCTAAAGTTTATAGTTTAGTTGGGTTTTTTAAATCAAAAACTCTCATTTGTGATCCTAAGATTATTAAGATTATAATAAGTTTTGGACAAATCATTTCTGAAGTAATTTGAATTAAATAGTATGTTTGCATTTTAAAAATGTTTTTTAATACAGCAAAATTTGATTTTTAAAAATATTCTTCTGATTGAGACACACCTTTAAACGAATCTGATATTTAAATTCCAAAACCTTTTTGTATGCACATATTTTATAATAATAATAATAATAATAATAATAATAATAATAATAATAATAATAATAATAATAATAGTACCGAAGTTTTTTCCTTAATAATTGTTTCAAGAGACGTTCAATGAACATCAGCCTAATTTCCTAGTTGTTGTTACATAATAATAATAATAATAATAATAATAATAATAATAATAATAATAATAATAATAATAATAGTACCGAAGTTATTTCCTTAATAATTGTTTCAAGAGACGTTCAATGAACATCAGCCTAATTTCCTAGTTGTTGTTACGTTCGTATTATGGATATGAAATCTTGATACAGCTATGCAGTTTATAACTATTTATGATTATCTGCCACAATGCTCACGTTATATGGATTGTTTACACGTTATTTATTGTCACTGTTTCACCGATTAAGATCTCACTTCAACTTGTGTTTTATATTTTCCATTTTTCAAATTTGTCATTTTTGCTTTGTTTGTTTGTTTGTTTTTTAAAACTTTGGCCTGTAAGCTATTTAGCAACAGCTGTTAGCCTTCGCTGCATTCCAGATTTGGATACCGTGATATTTTTCAGTTGACTGTGGTGAAGACGTTTGCTGATTATTTTTGGGCAGTTACGATTAGCAATGGTTATATGTGACAATTGCAAGTTCCCGAAAATCCTTAATGCTCTCCTCTATTTTATTTTTTTTATTTTTTGGGGGGGTGAAGGGGGGGCGAAGTGGGTTTGTGGAACGTATTTATGATGAATTGTTCTTTAAAATAGTGCGATTTCATGCACAGAGAGACGTGTCATAGCAGTAGTATGGAGATGTGTGGCTTTCAGAAGCCTAAAGCGTATTCCCCAACCCTCACCCCTCTTTTTTTTTTCTCCAGTTATTTTGTTTGTTTTTTTCCCCTTTCTTTCTTGCGAACTTTCCACATTCTATCACAAGCTGTGTTTGCTGGCAGCGTCGACCATAGCTCTAGTTTTTGCCGAATCCTTTCTCCTTGCAAAATATGCAGATTTAGATTGCTTTGTGCCATTGAGTACCACAATGAAAGTGTGGTCTTTAACTATCCTACAGTGTAGCAGTAAAAAAAAAAACCTCGGCTTTTTCCACTACCAGACATACTGTAGAATCCTTTTCCTTGGCCGCCAGTAGTTTTGGATACTTTCAAAAATGAGAATCTATAGCTTCTTCTATTTACTATTTTTAGTTGCATTATCAAAGATTTGATAAGAGTCGGCAATTTATTTCAAAAAGTGGATGTGTTTTTATTTCTTTTCTTTTTTTTTTTTTTAATCCAGCCAATATGTAGCTAGATACTAGATAGGAAACGCCTTTGTTGTTCTTGTGCATAATCTTTCAAGTCTATGTCGTGGAAAATTTTGTAACACGGGAAAAAAAATCTTATATTAACGATGGTTGTCAATGTAGCTATCCTTTGATTCTTTCTAGTCTGTATATGATTTTCAAACTGTTGTGTATATATATAATAATTTATAACATTCGTCTTGGATCACACAAGTTGGTTTAATGTTTTATCGTGCTAACATGACTTATAATGGACATTATGTACATTACGTTTGCTGTGATTTTTTCATGCGATACATCTTTTTGTGCTTGTAACTTATTGATAGTTACTATAAATACTATCACATTTGGTGTGTGTGGTGATCGAGGTTACCAACTATATAACAGTAACGTGATAATAAGTGGTCTGCGCTGTGGAAGATGAATTAAGATGCAAAATCTTCATGAAAACAAAAACAACATATACGCAAGCTCTTACTCTCTCACATACTTGGACAAACACTCATAAACACATACTTACCCACCTTTGGAAGGTGACTTGAAAATGCAAATTCTTGAAGAAAAAGCGCTCAAGTTCGTACACACACACGCACACTCATAAACACACATACACCCAACCACCCACGAACACCACTAATAAGCTACCGACACATATACACACTAACTCACGCGCGCACACACACACGCACACACATACACACAGAGCTAGCACACCTGAAGATTTCCTGTTGTTTGTGTTAGCACTGACTATAGGCTTACTATTCACCGTATTGAATACACGAAGTAGCTTTAACAACAAGTACAACGTAGGCCTAGTATATTTTGACTCCGTAGAGAAATATTGTAGTTGGCAAGCACACTTAAATCCATTTTACACGTAGCTATATCAACTAACCACAATATTTTTAGATACATATAGCATTACAGTTTCAACCAGTAATATTATTCCCAACGGGTATTGAGTAAAGTGCTGTACTGCATTGTGTCTCATTTAAAATCAGAATTTGCCCAGGGTTTTTTTCCTTTTTTTTCGGCGTAGTCCGTTTTATTAAATGATTTTTTTAAACATCTTCTTCCATTCATGCTGTTTCCTAGTCGTCTTTCTAACTAATTTATCCGAGTACATTTGGAACAGTATTGAATCTCTCTCTCTCTCTCTCTCTCTCTCTCTCTCTCTCTCTCTCTCTCTCTCTCTCTCTCTCTCTCTCTCTCTCTCTCTCTCTCTCTCTCTCTCTCTCTCTCTCTCTCTCTCTCTCTCTCTCTCTCTTTCTCTCTCTCTCTCTTTCTCTCTCTCTCTCTTTCTCTCTCTCTCGCTCTCTCTTTCTCATATGTTCTATTTATGACATACGTTGATCTTCTTCTGAAAAGATCGTAAAACCTAACGCTTTCTTTCTATAAATATAATTGTAGTTTATACATTTTTAATTGCTGTTGGTTTGAAGGAAAACATTTTTAACTCCTGTAATGCTGATATTTTGAGACAGTTTTGTAATAGTCATTTTAGTCTTCTTCAAATTAAGAGTTATTGGAGATATTATCTACGTTATGACTTGAAGTTGATTAATTGGGTTTCTTCTATCATGGGAGCAGCAACGTTTTCCTTGATGGAGCTGAGTTTCACTGACTACACGAGCCCAACGGATTCAACTTCGAGTTTCAATTTTCAGACTGGCTCCCTGTAAACTACTTTATTGAAAGGAAAACTTTTAATTGGACTGGTAAATGTCATTCAGCCTTTTTACTTCTTTGAGGACACTATTTTTTCGATACAACAATATTATTATTTTAGATTATTGCCTGATTATATTTGTATACTAAAAGGCGTTCTCTCTCTCTCTGTCTGTCTCTCTCTCATAATTACACTTTTTTCTGTCTGGAAGGAAAACACGTAAATTTTTGTTTTGTAAAAAAAAAATAATTCGCATGTTTTCTTTCAAATGGGATACGCTTCGCACCTTTAAATTTCAGTTTATTGATCATTTGTAGCGAGTAATTGTTTTCTGTGTTTTTGTGCGTAGTTTGAAGTACAGTCCGTAGTTTGATGTGATAACGACTTCAGTATTCATTCCTTTTAGGCGTTTTTTCCTAGTACAGAATGTTGTACTGTGCAATAAACTATACACAACAATCTGTTGGCCGTTGTTACTTGTAAGTTTATTTATGTCTGAATGAAAGAGCGTACTTGACAGTAAAATAAAACAAACACGCAAAAACAGCATTTTTTTTAAATCCATTTTATTATCGCTTAGATATAGACTAATTAGAAATATATTTTCATTGCTTCAACACAACAATCATAACTATTATGTTTTTGCAGTACATAAAAATTGAAGAACAAACTACCCATGTTAATAGAATAGTGGTGATACAGTGGCCGCTGCAAACCATCAAACACACAAACTGTATTAATATTATTAAAAATGACCTAGCCCGGAGTTAGGTCAGCTTAAAAAAAAAAAAAAACAATCGCAGTGATATGCTGCAAGCAAAACAACGCGTGCTCACAAACACACACACACACACACACACACACACAAATCCAACACGCTTAGCCTAACGAATTCGATAGCATAATTTATGCTTTGACAGTTCATGGACTAAGCGCCAATCTAGCAAAATATCGTCGGTCTTTGATTCCATGGAGATAACACACTCAAGAAAACAAGCCTGGTGTATTTATTTAATTAATTTTTGTTTTAAAAATTACATAAATATATATAAAAAAATAAATGACGCCAAAGTCAGTGAAGAGAGCCCAAAAGTGGGCAATGTCCAATGCTGAAATTTCGAGGATTCAGTAACATCTTTATGTTGTTCTCTTCTATTCAACAAGAGAAGAAGATGGCTATGAAGAAGAATGAGGGAGTGAAGGAGGATAGAAAGAGAAGAAGATGATGAGGTTGATGATGATAATGAGGGTGCACCGGTGATGTTTATCATCACACACTCACACACAAACAAACATAAAAAATTTTTAGTATCATTTTGATTTATTAAATAAATATTTATATTTTGTTCCTTACGTTAATAACGATTATATAATTTTGATTGCAATATGCACAAAGGTACAATTGAACGTAATATAAACAAAACATGCTGACATGTTCCACTCCAATATCATCGTCGCAAATTCATGTAATAATCTCTCTCTCTCTCTCTCTCTCTCTCTCTCTCTCTCTCTCTCTCTCTCTCTCTCTCTCTCTCTCTCTCTCTGTCCAAGGTAATCGAACTGAAATATCACAAGATCAGATGCTTGCATTATTGACAAAGGCCTTCAAACGACCCTGTCGTCTAAAAAAAATGTATAGGGGAATTGGCGTTGGCATGGGGAGAGGTGAGTCAAAGCACCAAGAGAGAATATTATCGTGGATTCTTCAATAGTTTATTTTTCCAAGTATATTATCCAGTCAGTCGGTCCATCCATTATTTGCATATTTACGATCCAGTCATTCTCGTCGGCGTCTAAAAAGGGGTTAGTTGTGGGGATGGGGGAGAGGGGATAAAAGCAACAACCCAAAGGAAGCATTATTCTATCTAGCCAATGAACTCTGCTATGGTCAGTTTACAACTACAAGCCCTCATTCTGTCCATTTTCTTGAGCTTTGGGTTGCGTCACAGTAAAAAGTCCTGCGAGACTGTGCAAAGAGGTCTTGATGAATTCTGCAGGGTGGTACACAACATCGTACACCGACTGTGTCCAAGGCCGTAGACTCTCCTTGCCCATCTTCAAGGCGATCTGATGCGTCACCCAATCAAGTGCTGCATCAACGCCCTCCAGGGTCGTGCCCACTGTCGGGAACACCTCCATGGCTGGAGAAAGAAACAATAATAAATAGGAAAGTATTTTTTTAAATCAATAAATAAAGGAAGGAAGAAATGAAGGACAAAAAAAAAAAAAAAGGAAAAAAGAATATGATGTCATTGTTGACGTCATCATCACCTTCATTATCATAATCATTGTGGTCGTTGCAGCACGTTGAAATGAGATCGTCATCGTCGTCGTCGTCGCCTTTATAAATACAGTACTACTACCACAAACCACTACCTCACTCAAATGGCATTAAACGATCATCACCCACATCAACACCACCAACATCAACAAAACCCCTATCATCAAAAGCCTCACCGATATTTAAATGGTCCCCACTACTAAGCTTACTGCTACTGCACACACATACACGCTCACGCACACACACACACAGTACACACACACGCGCGTGCGCATCACCCACCCACCCCAATCCCCCCTTCCTCACACACACACACACACCAAAGGCTTTACTTTTGTGTGCCGTTTATGCCTTCTGTGGTTTTGTTAACTTGTCTCGTGAATAACATTTTTGTTTAAACTCAACCAAACGAAAACGTTATCACCACAAACAAGCACTAGATCTTACCCGTAGTGATTTCTCCTTTGCTCAAGATGCCTTTCTTTACTTCCTCTGCCGTCATGGCTCCGCTGATGTCCTGCTTGTTTGCTAAAACGACGACAGGGGTATTTGTTTCCTCCACATAAGGATAAATTATACTGAAAAATTCCCAAGCGGCCTCCGCCAGGCGCTCACGGTCAGCGCTGTCAACGATGAAGAAGAACGCGTCCGTGTTGGCAAGGTAGTGGCGATACAGTGCTCGCTGCAAATAAATCCATAACACACATACATTAAAAACAAAAAAGTTATATTAATGTTATGTTATCATAAATGGCGTAGGGATGCAAAACAAACATAAAGCAAGCCCAGAAATACTGAACGCCTCGCGGGAGCGCACGCGGGCACTCACACATACACACAGTCACACACACATTCACACGCACGCACGCACACAGATTTCGAGATTTTATTATGCATTTCCAAGGAGCCAAAAATCACACATACACACACACACACACCCGCACACACACCCGCACACACCTTATAATATGCCGTTGATCCAACAGACATCGTCCGACTTTGAGTCCAAGGAGGTATAAACACATTCCAAGGGAGCAAACTCCTTTTTAATAACACACATTATCGATTTTGAGTGCACAAAGACCATTTACCCAGTGGACAGTGTTCAGGCCGAAGACTATAAACACTAGTCATAGAAACTATGGTGTTCTAATTCAAATCACAGGTAGAAGAAGAAGATGAGGAGGATGACGACGACCATGACCACGACGACGTATATTATAATGATGTTTACGAATCACAATGACCATGATCATAATTAGGTCTATACTTACTCCTTTGTCTCGAGCACTAACGTCCCATGTCATCAGCTCAGCTCCTTTATGCTCAATTGTTTCTACATTGAAACCTGACACACCAATAAAAGCATAAACATGATACAAAATGGGCAGTTATTCAAACTTTTTGATAGCGAAACGAAATGTAAAGACAACGCTAAAGCGCGCGCACACACACACACACACACACCTACACACACACACACACACACACGCACCCCCCCACACACACACACACCTACACACACACACACACATACACAAGCGTGTATTCATGGAAAAATGGATTTTGAAAGAATGTAGGAATCGGAAAATGCCTTTTTAACGGAAAGAGCGCAAAATCCATTAAAAAAAAACCAATAAGAATCAGATCAAAACCTGACTCTTACTTCACAATTTGCCCCAAACCAGCTAAATTTTCTCCGTCCCGAATACAGCATTCCTATGTACTTAAAACACTCCAATGCACAACAACTGCATTTCCATGCACTAAACGAGCACTCCCATGTACTTAGAAAAAAGTGGGGTTCTGGAAAACTATGGCGCTATCTAAAAATCCCATTTTATGTATACGACCAAGGCAAGTTTAGCACCCCATTTCTCCATGAATACACGTTCACGAACACACACACACACCTACACACACACACACGCACACATAGGCTACACACGCAATAATCAAAATTCAGATTGATAGTTTCTGAGTTTCAGTTTCCCTTGCCCCCACCCACCACTCTCTCCTTTCACCCCACTTCTTATCCCCACCCCACACCACCCACTATTTCCCCCCAAAAGCATGAGCCTTAATGAGGGCAAGAATTGTTTACATAAATGTGTCGATTGTTTCAAAAATACTATTTTAAAGCAATTTCTCTTTTTTTTACACCCATTAACCAGAATTTCGTATTTATTGCTTGCGAAAAACTCATCCTCTCTCTCTCTCTCTCTCTCTCTCTCTCTCTCTCTCTCTCTCTCTCTCTCTCTCTCTCTCTCTCTCTCTCTCTCTCATTAATACAATTATTAATACAATTATTACTGGGTCTTATTTGTCTTACCAATAGTAGGTATAGTGGTCACGACCTCTCCTAATTTCAGTCTGTAAAGTAGCGTTGTTTTGCCAGCGGCATCCAGACCTGAAAACCGCCATATTGTCATTGATCATCATCGTTGAGTTTCCATTATTATTATTATTATTATTATTATTATTAGTAGTAGTAGTAGTAGTAGTAGTAGTAGTAGTAGTAGTAGTAGTAATCTATTATTATTATCCTATCCTATCCTGTCCCGTAACCCGGAGGTCGTAGGGGCACCACAGATGATCGTTTAACCAGCATACTTCATCTTTCTCTATCCTCAGCAGCCCTGATGGCTTCGCTCAGTGTCAAACCAGTCCATTCTCGAATGTTGTCCTCCCACCTCTTTTTCGGTCTCCCTCTTCTTCTACCTCCTTGCACTGTGCCTTGCAGAATGGTCTTTGCAAGGCCTGATGATCTGGTGACGTGGCCATACCATCGGAGTTTCCGTTTCTTCACGAGAACGGAAACTCCGATTATTAATATTATTAATTTTTTTATTATTATTATTATTATTATTATTATTATTATTATTATTATTATTATTATTATTATTATTATTATTATTATTATTATCAATGTCATTATTCATTGACATACCCCTTGGGGTCATGAGCAATCTTGCCACTGTAGATTGTTCAAACCTATAAAGGGAACAGTGAAAGCCACAGTTGAAAACCTGTCTTTCCTTTATAGGCAAGACAGATTCACTGCGGCAACAGTACCCCCGTTGGAGTGCCGGGGGTTTTCAGTATAAATAGTATCCCCACTTTATGGAAATTTAGTGCTTTAAATTCCCACTGTCGCTGTCTTCCTCATTTACTCTTTCCTATTCCTGCTCTGTCCTTCACTCTGCTATACTATCTTCTTCTTCGCTAGATCAATGCCCTACCTTTTTTCTTGAAAACTCTTCCTGGACAAGACTCCTTGTTTGTGTATGAGGTCTGTTGGATCAGCTTGGGAGTGTTGGACGCTTTCTGCCGGGTGGTCACTAGGGCTTCCTATGATTGTACTATTTAGCACTATAGGCATTTTATATGTATGTGTTTCATTGATGATTTATAATGATGTTTGTATTCTATTTTGTTTTTGTAACCGGGGTGTTCGCGTAGTTGAGGTCAACCCTCAGCCGTCCCCCGCGTGGGATGTCTTTATTGTAAAGTGACTGGCCGGTGGAGGGCATTCAATTTTCCCACTGGGGTTGTTTCAGCAGATCTTTTATGCGGATCGGGGGTTGTCCGGTCCTGATTTGGCTCGGAAGAGTCCGCTGGACCTAAAGCAACAATAAATCAATCAATCAATTCATTGACATTATCATGAACGTAATATATTCGTAATCACCATAAAAACTACCTGTATTTAACATCGTCATATTGATCACCGCCACAATTTCACCGTGCTCTTGCAATTAATTATTTATTATCGACGTCATTATTCATAGACATTATCATGACCGTAATATATACATACAAACATCATGATAACTACCTATATTTGACATTGTCATATTTATCACCGCCACAATTTCACCGTGCTCATCCACATCATTATGATCATCGCCTAATTCATCGTCGTACTAGTCATTATCCCTACTGCTCTCTCTCTCTCTCTCACACACACACACACACACATACACACACACACACACACACTTCGAGCACTAATGAACTTTTCTTCGTTGCAGTGGATCAGTATCTGCGCCTTACAAGTCTGTTGATTTATCATCATGGTTTACCCACCATATCTCATCGGTTGAACATTCACCTGGCACACCGATCAATGACCCAGGTTCGAATCCCGTGGTACGCAACAATAAGACTAAAAGTATCATTGCTCTGGTCGATCGATCAGTGATGATTTAGGTCACCACCCCTCTTGCCTGAGATTGTTATCCCCTCTCGCCGTATCATCATCATCATCATCATCATCATCATCATCATCATCATCATCATCATCATCATCATCATCATCAAAACATAAGTGGTAAAACAGCAAATAAGCCTGCACTACTAGCGTATGTGCCTATAGATACTTACCGAAGTATATGACTCTGAAAACCCTTTGCCTAAAGAGTTTGCACATAGCTCCACCCATTCTGTTAGGGTGCCTGCTTGGCTTTAAATCAATTAGCTGAATATTAGTAGGTATATGTACGCCATTCTTTAATAAACGCAATTTGATCACTCAAGTTTGAATCCGATATATATATATATATACACAACTGTTCACAAAGCAGATTAATGTTTCAGATATTTTCACTGCAGTAGATTTTCGTTTCGCTGTGTATGTCTCCAGTCTTTATAGTTAAGCTATATTGGACTCACGGATTAATTTAACAGATCCCACATTGTGGCGACCAGTAGTACTGTCACTGTAGTGCCAAACCCATGTATGAGGTAAAGAAGGTACGCGGGGCCTTTTGTGTTAACAATCTCGTCCTTCCATACGTGAGTTGCTAAAAATAGTAACAGGAACTTACAGCGTGGAAATCGTAGCGCAGTCTCCATTTACGTCACTCTCGGCAATGATAGACTTACGGGTATCTTAAAAGCCCTCGATAAAAGTTTATGTTCGCTAGTTGTACTTCTCTGATTGAAAGATAAATTATTGAGTGATTTATAACTTCGTTTTGCTTTTCAATATTAATAACCGCTGTTGCATCAAATTTGATGCTCGAGCGAAGCATTATTATTATTATTATTATTATTATTATTATTATTATTATTATTATTATTATTATTATTATTATTATCTTATCCTAAGCCGTAACTCGAAAGTCGTTGGGGCACCACAGATGATCGTTTAACCAGCGTACTCCGTTTTTCTCTGTCCTCAGCACCCCTCTTGGCTTCGCTCAGCGTCAAGCCAGTCCGAATATCTCTTTTTCTGTCTCCCTTTTCTTCTGCCTCCTTGCACCGTGCCTTGCAGGATGGTCTTTGCAAGGCCTAATGCTCTGGTGACGTGGTCATAACATCGGAGTTTCCGTTTTTTCACCACTGTGACCATGTCATCGTGTTGCCCAATGGCTTGTGGAATGGTCTATCGGACTTCGTCGTTGGTGATGTGCTGGATATAGGAAACGCCCAGAAGACTTATGTATCACATTATCTACATGCTTTGTATTCTTCGTAGATCTGTTGTGAGGGTCCATGTTTCGCATGGAGGACTGCATTGGTAGGTTGCCTTGTCATACAAGCTTTTGATGACTTCAATAATGTTAAATTAGGGCTGACGTTATACACTTTCATGGTTGTCCAGAGACGCATGCGAGACTCGGTCAAACGCTTTCTTGAAGTCTATAAACACATGATATAGGCTAATATAGCTGTTGTTGGTGCTGTAGGTATTTCTCGCAGATTATTCTGAGGTTGAAAATCTGCTCAGTGGTACTTCGCCCTGCCTTGAATCCTGCTTGTTCTTCAGCTATGATTTGTTCAGCTTGGGGTTTCAACCTGTTGAGTATTATTTTCAAGGCTTATGAGGCTGATGGTGCAATAATTTTCACACTCCTGAAGGTTACCCTTTTGGGAAGAGTGATGACAAGCGACTGGATCCATGGTGTAGTCCACTCCCTACTCTGCCAGACCTTGTTACAGATAACTGTGAGGGCGTCAATCATCGCTTCTCCTCCTGCTTGAAACAATTCTGCGGATATGCTGTCAATTCCTACTGACTTCTTCTTCTTCAGCGATTGCGCTGCTGCCTCAACTTCTTCTCGGAGAATTGGGAGGATTTCTTCTTCTCTGTTCTCGGGATATGCAAGAACTTATGGGTCTTCCTTTGGTGTGTGGTTGTAAAGTTCTGAGCAGTATTCTGTCCATCTATTCAAGGCTTCTTGTTCTTCTGTAAGGCATATGCCAGACTTGCTTTGGATCGTGGAGACCTTGGGCTGTTTAATACTTGTAAGCTGCTTCACAGCCTGGCAGGCATTCTTGCTGTTGTTCTTGCTCAGACTGTTGTATATTTCCTGGCATTGATCTTCTATCCAGTTTTTTTTTTGCTGTGCGCATGCCTTTTCGGATGTCATTGTTGATTTTTCGGTAGGCATCAGCTCCCTGCGAGGTGTTCTTTTTCTTTTTCATCTCTCTTCTTTTGTTACACAGGTCCAAAAGTTCAGGTGTGATCCACGGTTTCTTATTTGGGCGGTGCTTGCCAATGAGCTCAGTGGCAGCATCTGTCACCACTTAGTTGAAGGTGGTGGTCATGGTGTTGACATTTACTTCACCAGCTCCAAAAATGAACAGTGGTGCAGATTTCCCTCCAATTGTGGCTTGGAATATTTCTGCCACCTCCGGCTCTTGCAGTTTGTCCAGGTCTAACTTCAGTCTGGTGCACTTTGCTTTGTTCACTCTCTTCAAGTGGAGCCTGAGAGACATCATCACGAGATCGTGGTCACTTCCAATGTCTGTTCCTGGAAAAGTGCGTGTTCTGCCAATGTTAACGCTTGATCTGAAGCGTTTCTTGACCATGATGTAGTTTTTTGTTTGTTTGTTTTTGTAACCTCAGTTGCATGCAGACCAAATTCACTTTTTTTTCTTTTTTCTTTAAAAAAAATTTGCTATTTTATTTTTTTCCTCCTTTTTTAATCAGGTTATTTTAGGTCTTCTTCAAAGGTTTTTTTAAAAAAAAAAGTTTCTTTATGTGGACACATGTAATTTTTTTTTCCTTTTTAAAAAAAATCAATAAATAAAAAACAAAACAAAAAACACAAACAAACAAACAAACAAACAAACAATATGACTAAACCATGATATAAAACCCTTGCCAACATTTGTTTTTCAAAAATAACCATAGGAACGAAAAAAGACTGGGTCTTTTTGTATATATACTAACACACATTTTTGCTATTAGAATTATATGATTAATTTTTTTCAAGTACATTTTTGTTTATATTACCTATATTTACCTTATAATTAAATCCAATGTAATTTTCAATTTATATCCAGAATTGTCTTATCACTGGACAGAAAAGAAAAAATGTTCAACAAAATCTACAGTATCATTACAATAAGAACACTTGTTATTGTCCCTGACTTTCATTTTAGACAACATAATATTGGTGAGGTAAATATTTTCCAGTGAAGGACGCGGAGTCTAACCTCTTTTGATGTAGTCAATCTGGTTGTGATGCTCCCCGCTGGGACTGTGCCATGTCCATCGTCTAAAATTTTTGTGGACGTGTTTGCCAGTATCAGATTGTTGTATCTGGCAAACTCTAGGAGTCTTATACCTCTATCATTTGTCTCGTTGTTACAGTAGGGTTCACATATGTCTCCCAGTTGTGGTAGCATCTTGGCCAACCTTGGCATTCTAATCGCATTGCACTATTCGTTTTCGTTTCGTTTCGTTTAGATAAATTAAAGTCCCACGTCACAATAGCGAATAGGGGACTGATAGCACTATTACTATGTCCTTCCTCGGCACTTGGTCAAGGACAACCTGCAGATGTTCATAGAATTCCTCGACTTCGCTGTCGTCGTAGTCTGATGTTTGGGCATAGGCCTGGATGATGGTGATGTTGAAAGGGGCTGCTCTCAGACGGATGGTAATGAGTACTAGAGATTGGGCGGCAACACATGACAGTGGTTAGAGTGTCGTTGTGGACCGAATCCAACGCCGTGTTCGTGCCTGTCATCTCTCCCGCTGAAATAAAGCTTGTGGCCTTTGTCAGTCGTTGTTTTACCTAGGCCTTTCCAGCGCAGTTCGCTGATACCTAAAATGTTCAATCGATAGTGGTCCAGAGCGCCTTGAGTCTTGTAAAGTACAGCGAGATATGTGCGCTATAAAAATCATCGATAATAATTAATTAATAATAATAATATTGAGCCAGTTCTTCTAATTTTCCCTACGCAGTTAGGGTCCTGACATGCCAGGTTCATATGTGGGTTAGGGCTCTGAATAGAATAGACCCAGCGTTTCCCGGCGTTTCATAAGAGGCGACTAACAGGGGTGATGTCAGCACGGCATCGCTGGGCAAAAGTCTTCTTCACAGAAGTCGCCGGCCATGACGGTGGAACCTCGAGATCACGTTACTATAGGTTCAACAGCCACGTGCTCGGGGCCAAGGTGAACCACACTGTACTCGTGGATTTCGGCTCTGGCCAACAGCCTGGAGAGGATTGGGCACCACCAGGTCTTTCTTGCCCAAGACACATCGTATGATGAATAGAACCATTCACTCCATACGGGATCGGTCGTCGCCCGGGTCACCAAGGACCACCCCTTCCGTTGGTCACCAGCACGGAGGTGATAAGTGTACTACTGATGAACAACTTAGCAACATCCGCACAAGAGACAACATTATTATTATTATTATTATTATTATTATTATTATTATTATTATTATTATTATTATTATTATTATTATTATTATTATTGTTGTTGTTTCTCCGGATTCCTCCTCCTTCAAACTTGCAAAAGGTCTATAAACCAACTTCCAAAATGGACGTCTGTCTCGATCGTTCCCACCCCTTTTCTCGATCCAACGTACTTTCACTGTCCTTGTTCCTCATCCCTCGATCCACACGATCACTGTATAGATGAAACCGCGATGTATGTAAATGTTGTTCAGCACTAATAATTAATGCCGTTTAGCCTAATTTTGGTCAACTAAGGGACTCGAACACGCCCCACCCCCTCACCAACCATCACCCCACCCCCACACCAAAACAACGCATGTCTACTTTTATTATTTGTTTTATTTATTTTTACGTAATATTACGTTAAATTATGAACGAGAACAAAGCTCTCTCCTTTCACTATTCTAATATTGTTCCCTCTCCTTCCATATCATACCAGTTGGTTCAACAACAACAATAATACGGTCTTTGATAAAATAAATAAAAAGTGCTTCTGCTCAAGCCAAGGTCAAGGCCATCTTTACTCTGCATCATTTTCAAACGGAAATCCTCACTTGGAGCGGAAAACAACAATGAGGTTCTAACCAAAATGGATGGAGTCATCGATCGTTTGGCTTTCAGTTGTGGATGAAAAAGGTCTAATTTCGATATTTTCGGGAGCCTGAAACTGCAGTCATGTGAGGAAGCTCAAGAAATATGATTTGTGCATCATCTTTTGGGATAGAAACCGTCTTTAATGTGGTAAGTTGTGAATACTTATGCTTCACTTGAGGTGAGACGATTCTACAGAGTACAGTACGGGGATGCTGACTCAGATCTCAAAAACGTAAACAGACGTAACACAGCTGGAGATTGGGTTGTGCTAGTGTAAAAAACAGAATTTGCATGTTTTCTGGCATATAGAAATGTTGACCTTCATTGATTATCGTTTGAGTTTTTATTTTTAAGTGTTTTATTTGGTTTTTGCTTAAACTATAATATAAAGTAAGTCTGCATGTTTTAATTGTTTAGAATTAGATCTTAGACATGATTATATCGTTGGTATCCATTCAAAACCCCTTAACTCCAAAAATGCCGTTTTGAGAAAAATGAAAAAAAGTTTACAAAAATCAGGTGTTACCAAAACAAACGTTTTTAGTATAATTTGTATTCAGCATCGAACAGAAAGTTTGGTAGTGATAATAAGTAGATTGAGATCCCATGCATATTTGAGAACAAATGGACAGAAATGTTAACATACGTGCTGACATCACCCTTGTTAGTCGCTTCTTATGACATGCCGGGAAACGTTGGGTCTATTCTATTCTATACCCGAACTCACACTCACAGAGAAGGTCTGGACTATATCAATCTAGAAAAATAGTGATGGAATAAAAAACCACACAGATCATCTGTACTCACCAACGTGTAGATAAAAAATGACCAGAAACAGCTGGTACTTCCAAGATAACAATAACAAAATTGCGTAAGTGACGTCAACAACTTACTGCCGTGTCATTTATTAGAATGAAACCTCGGAAATTGAGTTACAAAGTTTTAGAAATGTATTCCTAAATTAAAAAAATCTCATAAGTGAGGCACGAGATTTTGATAAAAATTGTTTGACCTGTTATGTATACGAGGTTTTTATGTTTTCAATTTCTGATGTTTTTTTAATGAGTTATGAATTCTAAGCTTCTGTCAGTTATGACAAAAAAAGTGCAAAACATTCAAGGGATATAACCATAAAAAGATTGTAAAACTACTTTTTCGGAGTTATGAGGTTTTGAATGGACACTGACAATATAATAATCCCATTCATGGGCTGTTTCTATTTCGCCTTTAAAATTAAAGGGCCACAAGAACACACATTTTAGTGTCACAGATCATTTTTAAAGTCACAGTGAGTATTGTCCAATTAGAAAAAAGCATGATTAAGCCAAAAAATAACCTCTTTTAAAAAGTATGGTTTTGTGACTTGTCTCTTGATTATTGATATATATAAATTGATCGTCGTTAAATTAATTTGTTATACATGACTATGTAGCAGACCAAAATGTAAGAGTACCAACAAAATATGTTCATTTTGGAAATTTTTATGTTTGCTGTTTGTGATATAGGGATTGATATGATTTCATAGATTTTTTTTTTCCTTCCCATAAACACTAGTCACTAGTTGTTTCTCAGCTAAAAAATAATATTGCCTTCACATTGTTTTCATGTCTTGTGTGTCACATTCTTTTCATGGCTTGTGTGTAGATGTAGCAACAAGGGACCAGATGCAGCATGAGCAGACATCTGAGTGATGAACATGATGAGCTGGACAGTCATGAGCCCTTACTTAGTGAACATGATTGCCATGTGCCAGTACTGCGAGATGACCCAGTCCACAACAGTCCGGCCATGTC
Organism: Oncomelania hupensis; assembly: GCA_036898135.1. Lineage (NCBI taxonomy): Eukaryota > Metazoa > Mollusca > Gastropoda > Littorinimorpha > Pomatiopsidae > Oncomelania > Oncomelania hupensis. The sequence continues at coordinate 91,843,838 of CM072511.1, read as the reverse complement.
CACCGTGTCTGCTCAGTCACAGGAACTTAAGTACATCTTTGGTCCCTGTCCTGGACAGGCAGATCATGATGATTCTGAAACAGACCCACACTCTGACTATTCACATGTAAACATTCGTCCTATACCACGCCATAGTGATGGAGGGAGTTACATGGCAAGGCCACCGCCACCACCTTACAATCATCGTTATGAAGTTTTAGCCAACGCTCGTACTGGTGTGCCATTTGGCTATCAGCAGGGAGTTCTGCCCAGTAATGTCCAGCGCCTTCGATCCCAACCCCCACCCGCCACTGCCAGTTTGGAAGATGTTGTTGCAAGTGATGGGTCTCGCAGGAGATCATGGTCTCCACGGCAGAGTGCAGCAGGCTACTACACAGGCAACAGAAGTGCACGTGGATGTTACAGCAGCAACATGGTGGACTGGGATACCACACCACATCATATGAACCCACCAGCTTATGATTCAGCACCCAACTACCCTCCACCGCCTATACCTCCACCTCCTCAGAACCACCATCTCCATGCTCATTCACAGATGTACTCGCATTACAATCAAAGTCAGCCACAGAGGAAACTTCAGAGCCACTATCAGGTTAGCCAGGCGCAGATTAACAACTTGGCTGATTCTGAGAATTTGCCACCAAGACTCGCGCCAGTCAGTGGAGTCTTATCCGAGGTATGACAGTTGTCTTCTTATAACTATGGTTTTTTGGAATGTACCCCCCAACCCTCATCACTCCACTTTCTGCATAGTGGGAAGCGTTAGTTTAAAATGTTGTCACTGAAATTACACTCCACCATGGTATTACTGTTATGTCTTTTTAAATTCATCTGCTGCTTTGTGATCAGGTGAAGTGAGTAGGATCTTCATTTAGAAGCGTGGATTTGTGCACCTTACAATAAGACCACATCATCATCATTGTCATTACATAATGTCAGTGAAAAAGAATTTGATTGTTGATGATAGTGTGCTATGCAAATCAACACATGTGTACGAAACGTACTGGTCATCACATCAGTGACTTGACGTTAGAAAAAAAAAATTACCCGCACATACAGAATTTTTTAATCATAATTTTACCAAGTATATATGAGTCATATTATGACTTAAATCCCTGCAGTAGTTTTCAGATAATGTAGTTAATGTACTCCAATTTGCATGACAGACCCCAACCATGCACCAGGGGACTTTTCTTTCCTCCTTTGTCGCTAAACTTATGTTGTTCTAATCTTGTGATTGGAATTAAATAAGTCAGAGTGTCATATGTTATATGATCTGTTTGATTTCAGAAGCTGAGCAGAAACCTCATCCGTCCAATTGCGTTCAAACCATCTTATGCCCGGCCAGTAAACAATGTATGTCAAATCTGCAGGGAAGATGGGACTACCTGTAGTTGTCAGAACTATGCACCTGCCCATTCACAACTTCCAGGTCGCCCAGAGGGCCCACTGTATCCACGATCACCAAGCTTACGCTCTGTCAACACTAATCAGATGTCTGTCTACAGTGGAAGTGGAATAGACAGCAGCAGTATCAGTAACAGGCAAGTTGGAAGCATCAGCATTATATGAATGGGAAACATAGTTTTCATTTATTTATAGTAGTAGTATCCACGTTCTCTGACAGTGATTGGTTACATGTTTCAACGATAGAGGCTTGAGAGGAAATAATTCTACCAAAATAAAAAAAATAGTATCACACATTTTGAGCATGAGATCTACCTTCTAGAGTAGTGACTGTAGAATAATAATAATTTATTTTATGAAACACAAATTCCAAACTAGTAGTCTGCTCTAGGCGCTCGTACGCAAGCACTCACAGACATTCGCAAGTTAACAAATAATTAAAGGACATGAGCACTTACAGTGACATGAGACACACATAAAAAAAAGTGTAAATTGTCAACAAGTAAAATATATGTTTTCATACAGTCCCCCCTAACAATCTGTCTCCTCCTCTGTACTCCGCCCCTCTCCCCATTCTCTCTCCCTAAAAACAATCACTACTACTACTGCTGCGACTGCAGCTGCTACTACTACTGCTACAACTACTGCTGCTACTACTACTACTACTACTACTACTACTACTACTACTACTACTACTACTACTACAATAACGACAGCAACAAAAATAATAATTTAGCTATAACTTTAAAACTGAAAATGCAGTTATAAAAAGAGCAATGGCACTTTAAAACTGAAAATAAAGCAAAAATTTAAAACAAACATTAAATAAACAAATAGTTTAAAGTAGTATAAAACGTAAATGTCAGAGACTAAGAAACTAATGTATATAGGTAATAATCATAAAAAGGGAAAACTTATTTACATAAATGCACAATGTACCAAATAAAATCAGAAAGAAAAAGGTAAAACTTTTAACATAAATGTACAACATACCAAATAAAATTTAAAAAAGTCATGCCCAGGCAGAGATGACTGTGTTCAAGCACAAAGGATATCAATCTGTGTTTTGAGAACTGTAATGGCTAAGGAAGAGGTGAGAGGACAACATTCGAGAATGGACTGGCTTGGCATTGAGCGAAGCCATGAGGGTGGCTGAGGACAGAGAAAGATGGAGTACGCAGGTTAAACAATCACCTGGGGTGCTCCTACAATCTTCGAGTTATGGGATAGGATAGGAATGGCTAAGGAGGTAATTGGTTGCTCTAGTTACAGATGTGTACAAAACAAATGGGTTTTCAGAGACTTTTTAAAAGAAGGAAGCGACTGAGAATGGCGAAGATCAGAAGGTAGTGAGTTCCACAGGGTTGGAGCATAGATGGAGAAAGACCTTTTACCAAAAGTGTTTAGAGAATATTTTGGAACTGCAAGGAGGGAAGCATCTTGAGATCGTAAGGAGCGGGTAGGTTGATAGGCACGCAGAAGTTCAGAAAAATAGGATGGAGTTGTTTCAGAATAAAGACATTGGTAGGAGAGAGAAGTGATCTTGTAGTCAATTCTTGCTTTGACGGGCAACCAATGTAGAGTTTTTAAGAGCAGAAGTAGCACTGGAGCACCTTGGTTGTCGAAGCACAATCCAGGCAGCATTGTTTTGAATACGCTGGAACCTGAGAAGCTGTTTTTCAGGGACACCAGCAAGAAGAGAATTGCAGTAGTCCATGCGAGATAAGATGAAAGAGACAGCAAGTTTGTTTGAGGCATCAGCAGAAAGATAGTGACGAATCTTGCTAATTCGTCTGAGATGAAAATTCAATGCTTTACAGAGGTTTATGATATGATATTACTTGGACATACATTCTTCAAGATACACACCAAGGTTGCAAACAGAATGAGAGAAGTCAATGGTATGGTTTTTTGCAAACAAGGAATGTGTCGGCAGCTGGAGAAGTTTGCCACTTGTGCAGATCGCGATGACTTCTATTTTGTCATCAATCACCTTCAGCTTGTTGGCTCTCCACAGTGGCTCAACCAAAGCTTTTCAGATTTTGATGTTTGGTCAGCCAGGCTAGCTATAAATAGCGTCGCCAATACTTCTTTTCACTAGAAGGTGGATGCAGGCAAGCTATAAATAGCCCGCAGCATGTGAAACACAGAGGCTCTGAAAAGTGCTGCTCACATACGAATTGAGCTGGTGTGGCTCATCCAGTCTGCGACGGAGTTGATGCGCGACACATTACAAGCATGGCTTGGAATGGCAGAGTTGTGTAACTGAGAGTCATCAGCAAAGAAGTTGTACATATGATCGAAAGTTTTGATGATGGAACTTAGAGGTTGAGTGTACATCGTGAAGAGAATGGGGCCGAGAACAGATCCCTGTGGAACCCCAAACCTCATAGGAAGATTAGTAGACTGACTTTTGTTGTCAAAAACAGATTGAGTACTGCCAGAAATGTAGGAAAGGAACCATGCAAGAGCCATTACAGTGCAGCCATAAACTGTCTTGAGATGCTCGCACAGGATCACATGATCGATAGTATCGTACATGGCCAACAAATCGAGGAGCGATAAAATCGACACTCGGCCTCCATCAGCCGCAACGAGAAGGTCATTCTCCACACGCAGCAACGCGGTCTCTGTGCTTTGACTTTTCCGGTAGGCCAACTGGAATGGCTCAAGCAGGTTGTGGGTTGCAGGTGAAGCATGAGCTGAGAGAGCAAAATGTGCTCCAGAACTTTTGATAGAAAAAGATTAGAAACAGGGCGAGAATTCTTAAGGACTTCAGGATCAAGAGTTTACTTTTTCAAAAGAGGATTGACAAGAGTGTGTTTGAAGAAGGGAGGTACAATGCCAGTAAGGAGAGAAGCATTCATAATGTTGGTGATGGTAGGAAGGATGACATCAAGGCATTCATAGAAAAGGGAAAAAGTTTTGTTAGGCATACTGAGTATTATCTTTTTCACTTGTTCTTCAGTAACAAGCTAGAAGACAACAGGTGTCCCCATGAAGCCTGGCAAGCTTGCTACTATGGCAACAGGAGGATCGGCATCAAGACCGCTTCTGATGTCCTCGATCTTACCAACAAAGAACTCACCGAACTTCTCAGGAAAACTGTCTAAGGGAATGGTAGTAGGGAGCACTTTGCTCACAGGCACACTCCTTCAGCTCACTGCTCAAACGGGAAAAAATCCCGCGAGTTTGTGAAGTCTGCAATCCTCTCTTGGATGTCAGCTGCTGCCTTGAAATTGCAGACCAGACGGTTTACCAGGTTGCGGTGATGAGCATAGATCTGATGGTGAACTGTCAGACCTGTTTCCTTCCACTTACGCTCTGTGCGACAGTGGCCAAGCTTGGCCTGCTTTAACTCTGGAGTCATCCACGTTGCGGACACATGATCTGAGACACGATGTGTAATAGACTGAGCGTGCTTGTCCAGGACCTGTCTGAGGCAGTGGATGTACGAGTTAGCTGTCGTGTCAATACTGGAACTAAGAGCAGCAACGGCATACGACACATTGTTTCTGAATGTGGTGATGTCGATTGTTTTAAGGTTTTGGGATAGGATTAACCAGCTTATCTTGGGTGGTTTCCGAACTGATAGGTCGACAAACAGAAATGGTCTGGCACGTCTAGGTCCTCTACAATGAGGTCTATCACGATCGCAGAGCTTTTAGTGATTACCCAGTTGATGATACGTTTGCGCCTATGGATGGGTGTGCAAACAAGTTGCTCCAGGGCATGATACTCCAACGTGCTGATTATTTCTTTGACATATGTGTCACGTGGGCAGTCAAAATATACGTTAAAATCTCCTAGAATAAACAGTTTACTGCGTGCAATAAATAACTCAAGCAAGATTAGAAATTCCTCAACAAACATTTTATCAGTTAGCATGTTCTTTGGACTGTACGGGCGTCAGTATATGCTGAGGAACGTGCACTGTTGACTTGAAACACACAGCTGTACCTCACAAACCTCAAAAGTTCTAAAAGTGAAGTCCTCCGTGCCATGGGTGATAGTCATTGAGTCTTTGAGAGTGTTGCTGTATAGAACAGCCAGACCACCTCTAGGACCAGTCATTCACTGACAAGATCTAAAAGAGTACCTAAGGATGTTAGTTCAGCAATGGTACTCTCATCTTCTGCTGGTCAAAGAAACCTCTAGGAGAAGAAGGCGATGTCATACTCGCCATCATTGACCAGGTCATGCAGCTTTAGAGCCTTGTTAAGGCATGACTGTGTGTTGAGATACAAGACTCTCAGCAGCTTCTGGCAGCTGGCAACGACTGGCCCGACGAGGCTTCCCAAGGTGCTATGAAGTGTCCAGCAGAGACTGGGAAAGGATGGAAGGGTGGGTGTGGCGGCGAAAGGCAGCTTTGGGCTCAGCGGTGTCGTGCAGCCTGGGACAGTGAAGGCGCTATGGCAGTAGTGGAGCCCACCATCAGAGGTGAGGACGTCAAGTCAGCAGCAGCATATGGGCCCACCGTCAAATTATAACAATGTAAAGTAATTAAATGAGCCACACCCCTCTCCATCTTCACTCTCATTCAATCTACTCGTGCGCGCACTGGTCAGCACAAAGAGATAATCCGACGTAACTTACCCATAAGCGGCTTTTGTACCGGAGACAGACCGTCGTCAGCCACTCGACGTTAAAACGTAGACATACACTTTAGACGGCAGTAAATACATACACGGTTAGTCTAGAGTCCATTCGCCCACACTACACCTACGTTGGTGACAATGGCACTGTGGGTAACTACTCCTACACTCTCCGTACACAACTAGGCTCTCCTGGCTTTACCGTTGTCATACTTCTAGAGACCAGTAGAACTGTAAATACTAAGTCGATCGACATTTGTAAAGAAATGGCTATTCAGAAACATGCTAAATGCCCTCATTCCTACCACAACTTGCCACAGTAATAAGCCCTCTCTACTGCATAATACATTATCTATTTCCACAAAGAACCTTTTACAGCAGAATGCACAACCTAGCTAGTTGCTCTCCATGTCTGCTATGTCCTTAGCCGAGTTCATGAACCAGTCCCAATCCGCTTTACCGGAACACGTGAAACTCGAGCTCTAAAACACCTTCAATTGTAATTACTAACTACCCTCTCTCTTCCGTCCGACTTTTCACGCCCCCGCAACATATTCTAATACCTTTCCTATGCTATATTTTATTGCTCCGCGACACTTTCCTACAGCTTACGTGAGTCATGGAAATTATCACAGCTTGGTATCAATTCCTGCTCAATTATTGCTCAGTTGTATATTTATTATTTATTTATTTATTTATTTAATCACGTTTGTATAGCGCTTTACCAGCTCAAGAGCCACTCAAGGCACTGGCCAATACCGGATTTCACTCAAGCTGCTCTGGGCACCCACTTGCAGTCTTTGGGTGCATAGTCTGATGCCCAAACAACTGAGCACAATCCTGGGCTACGAGGGTTGGGGAGAAGGGACCTAGGGCGTGCTGGGTGTATTTGTGTAGCCGGCAATCAATTGTCTAGGTGAGGAACGTCAGTATTTTTAAAGTCCATGTGATGGAAAGCATGTGTGAACAGATTAAGCCTCCTTTATCTTCTCATCCGAAGGACAATATGTCTTCTAGTTTTGTGAGGTTGGTCCATTTGTGATTGACTTTAATAATCAAATGATGTGTTTCTCTGTGTTCCAGGTCTGTTGGTTATAACAATGAAAGCTCAGCATTTGTTGATGACTCACCTGGCGTAAATGTTGATAGCAGCCCAATACGCAAATACCCCAACAACTCCAGCGCTGTAGACATTTTGGCAGGAACCCCATCTCCAAGCGACAGTGGGGTGGGAGAGCTAGAGGCCATGCTGAAAGAGAGAGAGGCAGAGATTCTCACTCTGCGTCAAGTCATGGACCGCAATGAACGGGCAATATTTCAGGTTTTATGTTTTTATCTCTTGTATTTACAATACAATACAGTGCAATACAGTATTATTGTCACAAAATGCCAAAAATTTGCTTTGAGTGTTTGAATTTCAGTGTGTCTTGTTTTGATGTCATCTTTATTAAATCCTATTACTATACAGTTGTGTAATCCGAGATCTAGGCTTGATAATCTTCCTTTGCTATAAGACTTTTTATCCGTCTAAAAGATTACACCGGAAAAGTTATTTTCGGCCCTGCAAAACAACGAAAAACTAATAAAAGGAATAAAAATCGGCCTGCAGTGCTTTGAATAAAAACAATTTATGATGCAATGACAATGACCATAATGATGATGACAGTGATGGTGAGAATGATGATGACAGCAACGACGACAACTTATTTTTCTAACATATACTTGTAATTATTTAGGATAAAGGTACTTAATGGGAGCACCTTTAATATTTTACCTTGAAGTGAAACTTACGATATGAAAGTTTTGTGTGCAGGTGTATGAAGAGAAGAAGAGTCGTTGGCAACAAGACTTGCGTGAGATCAAAGAAGAGTATGAAAACAAGCTGAAGGTGTGATATTGCTTTTGTTTGGCATGATTTGGATAATAAATATTTATCTATGTAAAATGCAGGGGACCATTTCATAGTCCTGTACTTATATAACCAAGTTGGATTCAGTTGAAGCTTCTTCTGTAAGTCCTAAAAGTAGTGGGCAGATGTAATAATTAATTTTCAGCTTTATTTTCCAATCAAAACATTAGAAAATATTACATAATTTTCACCGCTTTCTTCCTGGTCACCAAGGTATATTTTGCTGGCTCATACTTAACAAAACTTTGTTTGTGTTGATACAGGCACAGCAAGACAAAGCCATCCGTTTGGAACAAGCTTTGACCCATGGACCGTATCCCAAACAGCAACCAGCAAACAACGTGGTCAAGTACAGCAACTTGCAGGTAGAGAAAGAGGCAGCCATGGCTGCTGCCGCAGCCCGCACTAACCATCTGCAGAGTCAGAACGACTCTTACCATTCAGAGCCAGAGAATGTGGGCCCACCCTCAGCAAGCACAGCCACACACAAGAAACAGCAGTCGCAGTCCTCAAGGTCATCCCGTTCTTCAAGGTCATCGAGTGTGCACTCTGGTGACATGGACGGAGAAGTCACAGAAGAAATAGCGATGAAAAATACGGAGATAATGGCTTTGAGGGCTCAGTTAAGGACGCTGCAGGGACACTTGAATGACAAAGATCGCGCACTTGCTGCTCTGAGGGTAGAGTCTGCCTCCAAGTCTGAAGAGCTGCAGCTGGCCAGAGAACAGATCGATCGAATACTGTCGTCATCTCGCCAGGGATCTTCAGCGTCTATTCAAGACAGGAGCACACAAACTTCTCACGCAGATTTTAAACTGAGAGATCGGGGTCTTGATCTTGCCAATCATGACGAAGAGGAAGAGGACAATGATGAAGAGGAGGAGAGTAAAGTGTTAGTACCCTTGCTGCGTCCTTCAGTTGTCAATGATGAGGAGTATGTTCTGTCACTGGAGAAGCAGATAGATGCTTTGCGAGGCCAGCTGCAAGACGCTGAGAGCCTGGTGGAGACGGAGCGTTTGCAGTGGCTGGAGGAAAAGAACAAGGTAATCCGGTATCAGAAGCAGCTGCAGCTAAATTATGTGCAGATGCAGCGCAAGAATACGGCCCTGGAGGCCGAGGTGGAGCAGCTGACCATGGAACTGGAAAGTAGAGATGTCAAACTGACAGCTCTCAATGGAGAGGAAGAGTCAGTTTGCTAATGTTTGAGATTTGTCTCAGCTGTCCTGATTGTTTCCCCTCAAAACTCTACACTGACTATTATTATGAACAGTATTGTTTATGATCCAAGTTGTTGCTTCGACAGTTTACTGCTAAAGTGAGGTAGGAATTTAGGCGTTAAAATGCTGGCATTTTCAGCCGTTTTTTAGCAGTGCTTTTTTTGAGCATGCATGCATGGAAAACAACTTGGGGAATTTACTAACTTAGCTTAGTGACTTTTGTGTGAGTTTGGGCATATTTGCATTTGCATGGTACCTGTAACTGAAAGGGATTGAGGCCTGTGCGTGCTTGCTACTGTGTACTGAATAAGTGCTTACTACAGGATAGCAAGTGTTTATATGCTGTAGAGGACACTTTTTTTGTGTGTGCGTGCCACTGCCAGTGATTTGTTTTACATTAACAGTTAGTTTTGTTGCATCTGGCATTTATTCTTTAACTGTTTAAGTCTCACAGCGTACATCCCATTTTATGTACTTTTGCATTCATTCATTGATTGAAAAAAAAAATTTATTCTCTCTCCCAAAATATTAGTGATGCACTGCAAACACTCAGAACTGTTACATAATTTAATAAAATTAAAAAAAAGAACACTGTGAAATGAGTGTAACGAAATATTTCAGGATTTCATGTCAAAATTTCACCCAAAGAATGTGCTATGTTTACTGTGTGAAGTTGGTGATTGTTATTTGAAAGCTTTTTGTGTTTCAATGTGTCTCGCCATTTATAATCGACAAGTGAGCAATGCATGTACATTAAATTGAAGGTGCTGTAGAATGAATCTACACAATGATGTTAATTTATTTTTGTTAATCTAAGCTGTAGCTGTAGTGTCACCTAAAATGTTATCTTTACACAGATTTTAATCTTATTTACTTTTTAGCTTATTAAATAAGGGGGCAAATTTTAAGAACTTTATGAATGTCATTTGTTCTACAAATCAGATCACAATAATAATTACTTCTAATTATCTTTTAAAAATGAAGCTGTACAAATACAAAGGTTAGTGTTATATACTATACAGTATTTCCAGGCAGCAGTTTATTTACTAGACCGAGTCACAACTATAGAACATATCAATTTGTGAAGACGAAAAAAAAATTCTTGAAGAGAAGTTGAAATTTAGGTTCCATATGACATATTTATTTGTTCTTTTTCCGTCCAATAATAATCCTGCAGCTCTTGATGATTTTTTTTCTCTTGATGATAAACAAGGAAAGTAAATTATATACGTAATTCTTGATAATAAATTGTAAAAGTATATATTATATAACCATTTTTTAAAATCCACAGTAGTTATATTGGTGTTTCTTGTCATTGGCGTGCAGTTATGAAACTTGTCAAATTCTACGCAATTTGAATGAACACACTTTTAATATATAACTTCTGTCAATAATTTCTCAATTCTCAATGTTTGTCATTTGTGTAAAGATTTGTATTGTTTGGAATTAGTGTCTGATGTCTCGGATGTTCAAATGTGGGTTTTGTCTTACTTCAAGTCTTCGTGATATTCTGTTAACTTTTAAATCAGTTTGACTTATACTACATATTAATGTTTTCACAATTTCAATTTTTTATAACCTCCACACAAGGTGAATAATGTGGCAAGTGCAATTTATTTGAAGAAAATCAGTCATGTTTGTATTTCAGTGTACTCAGCTTTAACTATTGTGACTATTATTTTGTTAGCTTTCAGTACTTTTTTTTTTGCTTTTTGATAGATATAAACACTGTGTAGTGCTTTCTAATTATTTTAATTTTTTGTGTTTTTTGTCTTTGCATTGATTATATTGATTATTGAGTCAATAAGAGAAATGTTTTGTTACAACACAAAACATATGTTTCAAGGCTGAATTTCTTTTATATTCAATACAACACAGCACATTTGTATTACTCCAAGAGGAATTACAGCATGCGCAGAATCGCATTTAAAAATACGAATGTGATTTGTCGCCTGTATGCTGTGGTCACTTCAGAGTAGCATCCCGCTAGTCGATTTATATTCAGAGGTGCCAACCAGTACGGATTGACCGTATTTAATTCCGGCGAAGTGAATAAAATATGAAAATACGGTAGCTTTTATAAAAATACTGAGGAAAAGTTGCCGATCGTTTATCTTTGCCAGCGGTACTTCTGTACCGGTTTCTGGTCTCATAATAGTACTCCTGCACTCACTGAACGTCGCTGTGTTCAACAAGCTGATTTTCATGGTTATTTTAGAGTAAAACAAGTGTGGTGTTCAACAAGCTGATTTTTATCGTGATTTTAGAGGATTGAAAATAGACTTCTGTTTCGGAGGGAAGCCTGTCGTTACTTTATAGTGTCATAGGCTAGGTTTTGCGAGAAAAAAAAAATACTGACAAGTGTTAAAAAATACTGACAAACGGGTCCGGAAATACTGACAAGAAGATTAGGGGGTTGGCACCTCTGTATATTGGTAAACATTATTAGAATATTCTTAGAAATAAATTGAATTAGAGAGTTGTAGTTAAGAAGTTCAGAGCAAATTGATTTGTAGGATTAAATGTATGTTAATTAAGTTTATGGTTAGGAATTAAATTCATTTTTGCTTTCTTGGTAAATTAAAATTGTATTGATAGTTATAGTCGACAACTGTCAGTTAACAATTAAAAAGTTTTATGGTTTTAGATTTAAGAATGTCCACCTTCTAGGTTATCTCATGTTCATTCACAGTTGGAAATTTTTGCTGCCCCTTCTACCCACTCCCCTCCTTCCCCCTCCCTCCCATACCTCACCCAGTCCACCTCCCTCTCCTTAAACATTGCATGAAATCACAGTTTTTAAATACTAGTTGTCAAAAGAATGTGAAAACGTGCTTGCATTGAAGGTGTCAGAGAATGTGCAGCATTGTTAGAGTTTGTTGAGGTTGTTAATGTTGAATGTTGAAATGTTGTGATGACTGATTTACTGTGTTTTCTTAATGTTGTGCCTGTTTTGCTCCCATTGCCTTTTACTGTTGCTGCCTTAGTTATTGTGCAGTGTGAGTTTTCTTCAACGACTTGCAGCTTTTCAATGGTGTATTGGTTCATAACTGATGATTAGCTGTGCACATTTTAACATTTTCTTTCAGCGTAATCACTTGGTGATTAGTTTTCCTACGAATAATTAGCGGTACAAATCGTCCAAATGATTCATGTGAAATTGCTCATTTCCACTGATTGTGCAAAAAAGGAAATCTGTAAAATGAAATCCCCCTCCCCCCCCCCCCCTTTTTTTTTCAAATTCATATTTTCCTGATTTGCAACTGCAATTCCTCAAAACAAAAACCACAGAACAGAATGTTCTTATGATATGACTGTTATGGTTAATTATTAGTTATATTTATATTTTTGTAGTTGATTTTATTTATTCATTAATTTATGTTCTTATTTATTTTAAAAGTCATTGCCTGTTGGGATTAATTTTATTGTCTTATTGTACAATCATTTTGGATAAAATGTAACACAACTGTATTATACTTTGAAAAAAAATTCTAGTAATGAATTGAAACAATACTTAATTTATTTCTCTCTGTAACTGGACTTGTTCATCAAACTATCAAATCATCACAATTTGAAGCATCAGTACATGGGAAAATGTCTGAAAAAACAAATATTTGCCTTTCCAATTTTTCCAGTTAGTGCCATGCAAAACGTATGTTATGTACTAATCATATGTAGACTCTTTTGTAATCTGTTTCCTACCACAACAATTGCACCGTTCTAATTTGTATAGAACCACATGTTTGTATTATCCTGCAGGTTTGGACAATCTAGCGTTGAACCAGGTCAATGTTTCTGTGTTTAGTGATACATGTTGGGAGAACTTTGAATCTGGTTTATGTTAGGTGTGAGAAGAAGTTTTCTGAATTTGATTTTGTAGACATGTACATTTGTGGATCACATTTGTGCTTTTGTTTTTCTGTGCTCACTGGATCATCTGTCCATTATCATTATGTCAGTTATTTCAGGATGTTGAGCATCAAATAATAATACTCTTGTTTTATGGTACTGAAATAGTGTTTTGCATTGGGCTTATTGTGTTCAGATTTTGTATTGTAGTGTTTCTCCCCAACATACAGAACACTATATTAATACTTAAGTGGTACAAGGACTGTAATGCAAAGCTAAATACCAAAGCCTTTTTCAAAAGTTAATATGCTGGCTATGTTTTGTTAGTTATATGTGTGTTAGGGTTTAAAGTAATTAAATAATTGTAAAATAAATAGAATATAATTATAATTAGCATAGGCATCAAGCTTCTGGAAAGCTGTGTTGTGCTCTTTTGAAGTTTTGATTTTGAATATATGAGGATGAAGTGTTGAGTTTCTTATTTTTCAAAAGCTATTACCAATCTTTTAAAACATTTGATAGCAACTGGAACGCTTTCCATCAAGAAGTAAATTTGTAACATTTATTGATTTTTTTTCTTCTTATTTACTTAAAGAGTCCCATTCATTGGCAGGCCATTCATGCCATGAAAACACTTTCGATTCTGGCATGATTTGATTTATTTTCATTCTGTCTCAAAGTTTGATTTGTGAAGCTATAAGCTGCTGTTTTCAAATTGGGTATTTTTTGTTTTCCGTTTGGAACTGCTGTTACGTATGCTAGTGAAACTAGGCCACTGTCTAGTACCCGTGATGATACCAGCCTTTGTGCAAAATGTCATTTGAATTACTGGTAAGCAATGTTCGTGTAAGGTCTGTATCGTGCAGTCTAGTCGCTTTAGTGATACTCTGTCCCCTACATTTTTGTGTTAGCAAATGATGAAATGGCATGTATTGTATTTCTTTTCTTTAGTTTAATGAGGTTGTGATTGTGTTGGTTTTCTTAAATCCCAATGTGAATATTTTCAGGTGTTTTCCTACAGTATGTTACTTGTTAATTTGGGGAGGGGATCCCTTATTTTTCAAGCTAAACAAAACTCTTTGTCTATAAATGTAATGTCTCAGATTCATTTGAGTGTAAATTGCACTGAAGGACAATGAAGCAGTATACAATGGTGCCTCATATGATAAGTTTGTCCAAGCTTTGATTGCTACTCTTATTGCCTTCCATGCCTTTTTCTAAGATCACTAAATTCCTTCTAATTTTTTTATTTAAATTATACCTTTTTGGTGTACAAAATTATGATATTTTGTTTTAAATACATGCATGCTATCATGCAAAGTGTAGGTGATTTTATTCCAAGTCTCAACATAATTTTGATAGTTTGGTTTTTAGAAGTTTGATGCATGCAGTCCAGCAAGTTTTACTACAGCTTTTTGTGGTGTTTTTGTACATATTTATGTATTCTATGGTGCTAGTCAAAATACAACTTCACTTAAATTTGAACTTGTCAGCTTGATTAATACATGTGTGTTTGTGTGAAGCAGTAAGTTCGAGTGGGTGCTTGTGTGCGTTCTTGTGTGTTTGCTGCACATTTAATATGATTTATTATGTATTCATGCTTGCATGTAAGCATCACAAACTCATGTTCGTTACAGATTTAAACTTAAGAAAACCTTGTACAAACAAATCTGTTTCATTCGCTGTTTTAATATCAGTCTCACTTGCTTGAACTCACTTACCACAGCTAGTTCAGTTGTCTTTTTTGGAAGATAATAATGACAAAATGTAATGAATTTTTCGGAAATCACAAAAACAAAATACAATGCTCAGTTTTTAAGATGACAGGAACATGCAAAAAGGAAGCATAATAAAATTTAAGAAAAGGAAAGATTTATTTTCATAATTATGTTATTATTATTTGGAGGCTGCCCCCAAACACTAGTGTAGTCGTAGATAAAAGTATATACATTTTCCAATGCAATTATTTTATATTTCCATTGTTATAACTGAATTTGGCTTAATACAGCTTAACAATAGTAACCTAATGGGTGAGTTCGAGTTATATAATACAGGATGCTATCACGTACTTTGTTCTTCAATTGAATTCAAAGTGCAGCGATCTCTTATTACAGAAGTTGGAATAGAAATCAGTTTTTATTTGTGAAATTTTTTATTGACTGCATCTTTTATATCATTAGTAAAGGGAGGGAGGAAACCGGAGTACCTGGTGAAAACCCTCAATGTCCTGAATAGTCTTGTGCTTAATTCATGTAAGTTCGTCTCACATGGGGTTAGCAACCTTTGACACCAGCTCACTATTAACTAAGCTACCAAACCACTCCTTCGTGTTGCGTCGACGTTACCCTAACCTGACCTATGCATGCTGTTCAACAGCCTCGGATTAAACAACTTTTAGAGCAAAGTGTAGTCTATACAATGAAAAACAAAAAGAGCACAGATGAGCAAACTACGCCAGTTATATTCTCTCAAAAGTTATTAAACTGTTCAACCCTCAGCCGTCCCCCGCGTGGGATGTCTTTATTGTAAAGTGACTGGCCGGTGGAGGGCATTCAATTTTCCCACTGGGGTTGTTTCAGCAGATCTTTTATGCGGATCGGGGGTTGTCCGGTCCTGATTTGGCTCGGAAGAGTCCGCTGGACCTAAAGCAACAATAAATCAATCAATCAATCAATTAAACTGTTCAATGTTTTGTCACGTTTCTGGTTCTCTGGGTTTCCTGTACAAATTAAGTGCCTGTACTGACAAAAAATAAAGAACACTTGTTATATGGGTTGAGGGCTTTTAAGTTTCTATTTATTTTATTTTGTTACTTATTTAAATAAAATAAATAAACATTTCTGCTCAATACTCGCTTGATTTTTCTATTTCCAGTCCTCCTGGTTTCTTGCTGAGATAAAAGAGTATACATTTTTAAGCGGGTATCGAGAGAGAAAGTAAACTGCATACTTTATTAAAATTTGTTCCAAAATGGTAATGCCATATATCATATAAAATAATATTACTTATTATGCATTAAAAAACAACGTACAATTTAAAAAAAAAAAGCTTACAGTAAACAAAAAGGAATGTTAAACAGGTTTACAGAACAAACTTTTGATGCAGGCAATCTTAGGAAATGATGTAAGTTTAGTGTTTGTAGAAACAATTTGGCACAAAGCAGGATACACATAATGAATTTAAAATGTGATTCATTAAATTTATATAAGCCACACTGAATTGTGAAATTGCATGGCAATGATGATTTTGGATAATTCTTGTGCATAATTAAAACAGAACAATTATGAATACAATTGTATCAAAAATGGTACAGGAAATAATAAGTATATTCAAGTACAACGATAATGTAATAATTAAGTAACTTTGTATTTCAAATGTCATACTGCATTTATACACCAATGATGGATTAGTGTTAATATTATTTATACAGAAGCTTTTAAAACAGATAAAAGCCATACCAAAAAAAAAAAAAAGAAAGAAAGAAAACACGAAAACAACTAAATGCAGCACAGTTCATTTTAAAGAATAAATTTACTAAGAATCAGAATTGTGTGTGCTTGAGAGAGAGAGAACACACACAAAACAGTCGTCCCCAACCATGAGATCAAAATTGTGAAAAACTTATTATATGTCAAACTCATGCATTACATTACATGATTATTGCTTTAGGTCCAACGGACTCTTCCGAGCCAAATCAGGACCGGACAACCCCTGATCCGCATAAAAGATCTGCTGAAACAACCCTAGGGGTAAAACTGAAGACTCTCCACCAGCCAGTCATTTTACAATAAAGACATCCCACGCTGTACTCTAATTTATCAAACCCCCGTTTACAAAAACAAAATAGAATACAAACATCATTATAAATTATCAACAAAACACATATATAAAATGCCTACATTGCTAAATAATAACATCATAGGAAGCCCTAGTGACCACCTGGCAGAAAGCGTCCAATATTCCCAAGCTGATCCAACAGACCTCATAACAAATAAGGAGCCTTGTCCCGGAAGAGTTTTCAAGAAAAAAGGTAGATGACTGGTCTAGCGAAGAAGAAGATAGTATAGCAGATTGATAGAACAGAGCAGGAATGAGAAAGACAGCGACAGTGGGAATTTAAAGCACAAAATTTCCAGAAAGTGGGGATACTATTTAAACTGAAATCCCTGGGACCCCAAACGGGGGAAAAACTCATGCTAAGAGATGGCTGGGGATTATTTATATATATAGTATATACATATATCTATATATATTTTATCTATCTATATCAATATATATATCAATATATATATATATACATATATACACACACACACACAGTTCTGAGGTTCATGACAAAGTATTAGAACAGAGAGATGTTTTTTGACTTCTTGAATGAGGACAAGCTGTCACACTAGGATTATTTTTTGTTTGTGAATTTAAAAAAACACAACTTTTTATCTAGCTTCAACTGAAGAGAAAGGGTGTTCCATTGATTGGGGGCAGAATTTGTGAAGGACCTGTATCCATAGTCTTCTTGTTAATATTTTGTATTGATGTTTTGAACACTAGGCAACCCGAGTTAACACTGCTGTGAAGATTGGGCTCTGGTTGGTGGGGAGAAAAAAGCTCTTTGAGGTATTGTGGGGCAGAATCAGATAAACAGTCATCTGAGAGCTTTCCAATAAATGCTGTCAATTATACTCGAAGTACAATCTTGCGAAAAACTGAACTTTTAGGCTTTTTGAATTTGCTCTTATATTCACTTTAATCTTCATAATCCTATGCATGTCATGTTTTTTTTCTTCACATAATTAAAATTATTATTGGAATAACTTAAATCAGTGTTTTTGTGAGAAAAAGAAGCAACAATCAACTTCCTGTGTTTTACACAAACTTTGAAAGATTTATATCACAGCCACAAAGAAGCGCTAATAAGAGAGAACAAGGGTACCGTACATTACAGACTGCAAGGCAATACTTTTAAAAATTACTTTTGACACATGCATCTTTTAATGCCTAAAGTGTGGCTAAAATCTGTCCGGATGTAGTCATGATTCATAATTAAAGCAACTTGCAAACAATCCACAATCAAGCAACTCACATCCACACAAACAACTCACATTTTGAGGGAATGGGAATAGATTGGGATCATTTCATGCAGATCTCTGATTGAGCTTGGTATAATATGTGTGTGCCATTTTCTTGTACATCGTATATGGATGAAAATGAATATTTGTTAAAATTCAGACGTACGGTGTGAAAGTTATTGGGGTGGGGGAAAGTGAGGGTTGGGTGGGAGGTTGCAATTTATAATGTGAATTGCCAAACAGTCTGTAAATTACAGTCATCATCATCACTGTCATCATCATCATCATCACTGTCATCATCATCATCATCATCATCATCATAACTTAATCACAAAGCAACTGGTGTGGAAGATAAAATTGGAATGTTCTGAAGCATTTCTTAATTCCTAAAACATCAGATAAACACACATTTGAAAAAATTTGTTGTTAAAATATATTCAAAAGAATTGTGGGACTGAAAGAAGAGGGAGGAAATCACAATATATAAACATTAATTATTATTATTCAAGAGTAAGGTATTTCCTTAGATATCACAGACAACTGGAATGAAAGAGTGGGAAAGTAATAATAATAATAATTTAGTTAATTAGTTAGTCATTGTTTATAGGGTCCAGCAGACTGCAAAGAGCCAAATCAGGACCACAACTTGGTTGAAAGAGGACTCACCCCTATCTGTATAAAAGATCTGCTGAAACAACCCTAATGGTAACACCAAAGGCACTCCATCAGCCAGTCACTTTACAATGAAGGCATCAAATGCAGGGGGATGCAGAGGCTTTACTCTAATTTATCAAACCCCCGTTTACAAAAACAAAATAGAGTATAAACATTATTATAAAATATTAACAAAACACATACGTAGAAAATGCCTACATTGCTAAATAATACCATCAAAAGCCCTAGTGACCATTGGCAGAAGGCGTTCAATATCCCCAAGCTGACTCAACAGACCCAATAAGTTTGGGAGAGTTTTCAAAGAAAAAAGGTAGGTGACTGGTCTAGCGAAGAAGATAGTATAGTAGATTGATAGAACAGAGTAGGAGCGAGAAAGAACAAAGGAGAAAGACAGCAACAGTGGGAACTGAAAGCACTAAATTTCCACAAAGTGGGTTTTCTATTTATACAAAAAAAAACCAACACTTCCACGTGGAGGAATAATAATAATAAGAAGAAGAAGAAGAAGAAAAAAAAAACAGGATGAAATCATGAGCTTTTTCTTCAACTGAACACAAAGCGCTGCCATATAAAGAGATCGCTATTAGTATTACATAAGGCCGAAGATAAATACATTTGTATATTTGACATTTAGATTCACTGCATCCAATATTATTATTGAAAGGAGGAAGGAAACTGGAGAAAACCCTCAGTGACCTGAAAAGTCTTGTACCTCATTCACATAAGTTTGTCCCTAAAAAGCGATGGGAGACAAAAAAATAATTTTAAAAAATCCTGACCCTAAGAATGTCAATGTGATAACAAATTAAACCAAAAAAAGAGATTTATAGTAGAAAGAATGCCACAGCAAGCAACATGCCAGCTTTTCACATAATGATATTATGCTGAATAGGTTTACAATAGAGACATACAGTTACAAGAACAGGGTAAGGGACAGGGTTTATGAGGATAAGTGTCCCCCTCACTCTGGTATTTAAATTATCTATATATGTGACGACACGAGTTTTCAGATAGCAGGGAGAATTATACTTTTTACGAAGTTACACTTCTCCGTATATAGTGTACATAGAATAGCGTGACCGATTTACTTTTTGCGTATGAAAGTGCAGTTTCGTAAAGTCCGTGCGTTTCGTAGAAGACAGGGGGTAGGCCAAATTCAGAACAGGGATACGCGTAATAAAGAATGTGCATACTGACGAGAGCTCGACTATTTGCTTGTGGCCGGCGCGTTTTTGGAGGGCAGAGTGGTTTGAGATGCTTTTGCGAGAGGATCGAATCTAACGAGGCAGCAACCCTGTGACAGAGGTCATTGTGTGTAGGGTACTGTTGGAAGGGTGTGTTTATTGTTTATATAGCCACCCAAGGTCTTATGCCCTCGTCGGGATAAGGATGTTTAGAGTTCGAAAGGAAGATATTAACTGCCATTTGTCAATGAATGTAGAGTTATATGCTTAAGGTGTGTGTCGTTCTCGATTGAACACCCACCAAGACTTAGTGTCTGTGACAGAGCTAAGGTGACCTCATCCTCAGTTATAAGTGTTATTTGGAAAGTGAAATAACCAGCAATAGCAAGACAAAGTGACTCTCAAAAGACTAACCAGTGTATTTGTGACAGTGCTGTGTTGTGTTGTGGTGTTGGGGGGACAGGTGTGTCACGAGCCGGGGCCTAAAAGGTGAGCAAATCCTGTTATTTAATTCCTTAGTGGCGCACTCCGAGAACTGCGTACGCGTATGAGTGGTGATGAGTGTGGGGAAGGGGATGTATTTTAGGATGCATAATGAATGTTGTTGATTTTATATGATTTTCTTATGATTTACTTATTGTATTGGTGATGGGGAAATGTCGTTGCTGTTGTTGTTATAAAAGTGGGTCAAAGGCGACGATGGGGAATGTAGAGAGGGAGAGAGAGAGTGGGGGTGTATGTATGGAGAGAGCGATAGAATGTATTATACTGAACAAAGATGAAGCGATGATTATGAAGCAAGCATGTTTACAGTATGGTACGGCAAGATAGTATGAAAGAAGGGAGATAATCGTGATGTGTTATAATTGCTGGGGGTGACGGTGATGATGAAGGGAGGCGGAATGAATCCGGACTGTGCGATTGAAGTGTGGTTGCAATAATTATGTATTTATATAAATGTTTGTGTTTATAGAAGATGCGAATTATTTAGCATCAAAGGTTGATTTATATTATTGAAATGTGTGTATAGTATCTTGTATTATCATCATGGTATTCATATACAGGTCAAGATGGTGGACGGAGGACGGCGTGTTATATTATATTATATAGTGTTTATTGTTCTGTAGGCAGGTTGTTAAGACTGTGTATATGCTTACAGGTGTGGGCTGTTACTTCTACGTGTTTACTTCTACGCATTATTTCAACGCTGTTGCTTCTGATGTTGCCTCTTATGCTGTACTTATGTTGCTGTTGTTGACGCTGATTGGGTTCTAACCAGCCTGAGGGGTGCCTTTGCCTCTACAGCAGAGTAGTGTTGTGGTGATCTCTTCCACTGCTGCAGGTTTTGCCTATGTATCGAGGCACACTATTACAGGAGGTTTTCATACCTAATTCATGCACACACAGACTCACACTGCACCACACCTAAAAACATATTCATTTAGTTAGAAGAATCATCCGCTTATTGTGAAAGAGACTGTTTAGCTCTCTGAGCTACTTGACAAGAACATTGAGACATTGCTTCTGTGCCACAGCTTCGCCTAGATAATAGTTTATGAGTAAAGATTCAACGCCATTGCTTATTATTTGAAGATTTACATTTTTGAATTGATTTATTGATTGTGATTTTGTTGTACACATTTTGTAAAGAAGTTGTTGTTTAGTTCTGTTTAGGGTTGAACAAGGGGAGGTAATTGTTAGTTAGTATTGGGACGGGGGTCTTGTTAGGGGTTGAGGGGAGGTTAGTTCCCATTTATCCTGTGCGTGTATGTTAATTGTGGAATAAAAGAGTGTGATTGTATTCTGGCATTTTGTGTTAGTTTATTTTGTTTGAGTTTTAGTCCTAATCACTCGTTGCATGTGCTGACGTCACAGAACCCGCTCGGGGGACGTGACAATATATATCTATATAGCTTGCTCACCAAGAAACAACAGTATGAGGTTATAGTACCTTGCTTAAAATGTAACAGGCAACTGTGCTGCAAAATACATGGATACTGGATTTAAAGCCATAAGAGAGGAATGTCCCTAAAGTAATGATTTAACAAGCCTATAAATGAAACAAATCACGTATTTTGCCTACGATCACACCTACCCACTGTACAAATGTATATGGAGTTGAACAAATATAATACAACTGTGGTCTACTATTTTCCTTGTCAGCAGCAATTATAAACTGAAAAACTGTTGACAATAACAGAACTGGTTTTGTTGCAATATAATTATGCTAAAACTGTATTCACCGGAGGCAAACGTTCCTTTCAAGTTCACAGTCAAAAAGACATGGACAAGAAAGGTTTGTTTGATTTGACTTGACATGTTATGGCCCTCTAGAACAAATTGACATAAAAAATGATAAAATCAGCAAACCTGATGTAATAAAATCGTAACAATAAATATTTAAACCTGAACTGCTGATGATTCAGAATTATGATTTGCCCTGACCTAAAATAAACAAGTAATGATGTTTGAGAGGTGTAACATGATTATAGTGTCCTCTTGTACATCTTTAAAATTATTTATTGATTTATCTGTTCTTGTTTTCACTTCTTTGCTGATATTCTACCGTTTTGCTCCCCTCAACAACAATTCAAAAACACAACTAATATTAGGTAGGTTGGGTTTGGGCACGCCACAGACTGCAACTACACCTTCCCTATGGGAGGCGGCCAGAACTTCTTGATAACAAGGGACAATGAAGTGTCAAACAAAAATTACAATTGAAACAACCACAGGAAAGACCTCAACAACACCAACAAACAACAACTGGATTATTTCAGTGGGAAACTTGTAGCACTAACAGTCAATTTGTATAGACTGATAGTAGTATAGTATTGAGTAACTCCACATTCAAAATCAACACATTTAGCAATTTTTTTATATGATTATTTGCCATTAATAAGTAGTTGGCAGTAGGAGTCATACGATCAACTCCATGATTCAAGATAACAAAGTATATCCACAAAACACATGCACAGGCCACTGTACCCAAGCGGTGGTGGTTTTCATGTTGAAGACACAAATCACCGAGTATACAAACTAAAATGAAATGTACACCCTGAATACACACAGTCGAAGTAACCAACACATGTTTCCAGTCACTTGCTGTATCACAGCCATTGAGATAAAACCTTCATATCGGCAAGTATAAATTGGTGGACTACTGCAAATTGAATGGTCTCTGTTTAGATCTAGGAGTACAATGCATCTACATGTACTGATAGTAATACAAACATTGGAAGGCAGAAGTATAACGCTTCTGTCATGGTGACTATGTCACACAGCTCCTGTGGTGATGTCATCTAAACAAAGACCATACCTGTCCGTAGTTATGGGAGTAAGAATAAAAACACAAAATAAATATGAAAACTTTATTTACAAATAGAGGTTTTCTATTTAGTGCCGCGAGGACTTTTTTGTTCTCTGCAACCAGCATGTATCTAATGCAACTAAAAATATAGTGTTGATACGAGGCAGGTATCACAACGCAGGCAGGCTGGTTTTAGCACCAAAACACCTTTGGCTTGGAGGTTTTAAAATACTTAACAAAGACATTGCTCTCTTGCCCACTCTCTGTAGTAGTTCCCTCCATCCTGAAAGATGGGATAGTTCACACCATCCTGAAAGATGGGATAGTTCACACCATCCTGAAAGATGGGATAGTTCACACCATCCTCGAAGATATGGTGTGGCTAGCTACATTTGCAGTGGAATGGAAACCAGTCACATAGGCAAAAATCTCATCAATATGATGGTGTCTCAAGAGTAGCTGGGAAGCAAAAGAACGATCAATGAAAGTTCATGGCTTTCAGTTTACCCTCGGTATCAGTCCAGTCCTTGGCTAAACACTTCTCCCATTTGGGATCATTAGTTTCAAGAGACAGACTCAATCCAAACCCCAAATGTTTCTTTTTGAATACACGAACACTTCTTCTGTCATGGAGCTAAGCACTGCAAATTCCCCATACTAGCTGTCATGTCAACTCCACACTGCGAAACCTAGGATGTTGCACGTAACACGTTGTCAAATACACTTCCGGTTCCTGTTTTGGAAGAGGGTGGGTGTAGTAGAAGAAGACAAGCTCTTCCACCCTTTTGAAGTTATGACCAGATTCCTTGTGCAGCGTGTACTCCTTGTCCTGCAAAATAGGAGGATTTTCATTCTGTTTATTATAGCCCAGCTGACCATGACGGCCATATCAGAGCAAAGAGGATAACATAATAATGAATTTGACAGTTATGGTTTACAAAGTGGGGGTGGTAAGGGATGATGGGGAGGGAGTGGGGGTGGGAGGAGTAAGGGGGTGGGGGGAAAGAAAAGCAAGTAGCATAAACCCAAGCAACCCTGAAATAGTGACAAAATCATAGTAAAAAGCAAGAGTTTTAGAGTATCGTTGCCTGTTCTGTAAGAAAGTACTTATAAATTGTAGCAAAAATCATGAGTTTCTAAACCCCTATATATCGTTTGATGATCTGGCTCATCATTCATCAGTTTGACAATTTATGCCAATGACGAGAGTGATTGCTATTGTGAAATTTTTTCTCTGTGTACAGTTGAACAGCCAGCAACCCAAATACACACCGATGAGAAAAAGCTCAGGGTATTAGCTGTTGACTATTTAAGTTATGAGTAATCCTTTTTATTGATGGATGGCTCTTCACCAACTCCAACCCCCTCACACCAGCAAAGCTAACCTATGTGCCAGACAGGTTTAGATGTAAAAGAAGCAACTACGTGCGCCCGTAAATGCACCTGAAAGACAATGCAATTGCCTCCCTCTCTATTTTTCTCTTTCTCTTATGGACTCAAAATAAATAAATTTACATTAAAAAAATA
The DNA here is from genome assembly GCA_036898135.1 of Oncomelania hupensis. Lineage (NCBI taxonomy): Eukaryota > Metazoa > Mollusca > Gastropoda > Littorinimorpha > Pomatiopsidae > Oncomelania > Oncomelania hupensis. The sequence goes on along the minus strand of CM072511.1, from coordinate 91,819,096 downwards.
TATTTTAAAATGTGTTGGTTTTCTTTTTCCAAATAGCATACTTCATTACTTGTGTAGAAAATAACATTGCCTTTGAGAAATGTAGGCATTTTACCCAGTTATTTCTAATACTTTTCAAGCTATAATGTTAGCTAATTATTTTAACACCTGCCAGCCCGTTTTGTCTGGCAAATGGAGTAACTCTGTGCAATACCCTCTTAACAGCGAAAGGTTTACTCAAAATGTTCAGCGAGCACGTGCTGATAAAGTTAGCTCCTTTTCTTTAGTTTGGAGAGCAAAGCATAATAATAAAATAATGGACAAAGCAGCAAAGTGACACCTAATAATTAATATACTATAAGAGCAACATTCAACCCATCTGCCATCCTCCATAACCACCTCCTTTCCCCCCCACTAAAAAACAAAGAAAAAACAAAAATCTTACCACTTTAAAGACAGCAAATTTTCTATCCTTGTTATTAGAATACACATGAAGGACCATCTGTAACAGAAAACATACGCTTGATTACTTCAAACAACTAAGCTGAATAAATTCTTACTTGAAACTGAAGATACACTTGGTTACAAAATACACCTAAGCTGAATAAATTCTTGCTTGTAACTGAAGAAGAAGAAGAAGAAGAAGAAGAAGAAGAAGAAGAAGAAGAAGAAGAAGAAGAAGAAGAAGAAGAAGAAGTACACAAAGAAAAGAAATGGTAGACACTAAGAAGAAGAAGAAGGAGAAGAAGTAAACAAAGAAAAGAAATGGTAGACACTTACTGATTTATCTTCTTTCACTCGAACAAGGTATACTCCATCATCTGGCATTTGACTGATAATCCTATTAAAAAAAAAAAAAAAGAGTTTACACAATAATCCACAAATCATTAAATTGCCTTTTTCTTAATGGAAAAGGATGATTTCCAAACATTTATGATTTATTTATGCATCTATATACAGTTCAACCATTTGATTCATTTCTGAATTTGGGAATTTATTAATCACCCACGGGGTCAAAATTCCCGGCTGCCTTCTCAGCAAAAGCACGGAAGCTGCAGAAGCAGCGCCACCCAAAGCATGGGTGAACGGTGCAAAATAGTGCATGCTGGGTGTACTGGTGTTTCTGGCACTCACCCATCTCGGATATGAGCATCAGAACCCTTAAAGTCTGTGCGGTGAAATGTGTACACAGACTAGACCTCGGTTAATACTCTTGTGCATTTCACTCTTCAGTATTTTATTTAAAAAAATTGTCTCAATCCTCAAAAGTTTGCTAAACCTCATATGGAGCAAACAAACGCAACTAGCTATTACAGGGATTTCTGGGCATCCTTTGCTCAAGACTAGATTCATAGTGTTCTGTTGAATTTTGGAGTTTTTATAGAAATAAATTGGAAAGAGAGTTTGTTCAGAATAAGATTTCAATTATATTGTAAACTGTCCTTACAGTAAATGTGACGGCTAGTACGAATTTTGGTGGTTATGGGAATCTTGTTCAATGAGTTTTCTTCCTATCCCATATCCAATCCTATACCGTAATTCAAAATTGTTGGGGCACCACAGATGATCGCTCAACCAGCGTACTCCATCTTTCTCTATCCTCAGCAACCCTCATGGCTTCCATAAGTGTCAAACCAGTCCATTCTCGAATGGTGTCCCCCCACCTCTTTTTCTGTCTTCCTCTTCTTCTGCTTCCTTGTACTGCTCCTTGTAGGATGGTCTTTGCAAAGGCCTGATGCTCTGGTGAGGAGGCCATACCATCGGAGTGTCCGTTTCTTCACCACTGTGAGCATTTCATCATGCTGTCCAAAAGCTTATGTCATGGTTTGTTGGACTTCGTCGTTGGTGATGTGCTGGGTATAGGAAATGCCCAGAAGTCTTCTGTAGCACCTCATCATGCATTGTGCACTTCGTTATAGGTATGCTGTGAGGGTCCGTGTTTCGCAAGCACTTAGGAAGATGTAGATGACAAGGAAGTGCAGCAGCCTTACCAAATGGGCTTCAACCTTGTCAGGGCAGCAGTTGTTTCTGCGATCCTGGAGAGGACTTCCTGTCAGGACCCATTGTCTGATACAATGGCTCCTAAATATTTGAAGCTATGCACTGTGTTGGGGGACTGGCATTGGACTTCGATGTCCATGTTGATACTATTGGTGTCTCTGGTCATCATTTTGGTATTCTCTGCAATTATTTCTATTCCAAAAGTTCTGGAGATGGTGTCAAGCCTCTGTATTAGCTATTCAAGTTCTTGTTCCTCTCCAGCCAATCCATCAATGTCATCCGCAAAATGGAGGTTAGAGATTGCTCTACCCCCAATGCTGATTGTGTTTTCGTGATCTGCAAGGGTAAATGACATGATGCGCTCCAGAAAGATCTTGAAGATGTTGGCGAGAGTAGGCATCCTTGACGCACGCTGATTGTTGTTCTGTACCAGTTCCCAAGGCGCTGTTGTGGAGGACTGCACTGGTAGCCTTGTCATATATGCTTTTGACGACTTCAATTTTAGGGCTGATGTTGTAAACTCTCATGGTTTCCCACAGAGCTGCAAGCCAGACTCGATTAAACACTTTCTTGAAGTCTACAAACACATGATATAAATGATGGTGGTGCTGTACTTATTACTCGCAGATTATTCGGAGGTTGAAAATCTGCCCAGTGGTACTTCGCTCTGCCCTTAATCCTTCTTGTTCTTCAGCTATGATTTGTTCAGCTTGGGGTTTCAACCTGTTGAGTATTATTTTCAGGAGGACTTTGCTGAGATGGCTGATGAAGCTGATGGTGCGGTAGTTTTCACACTCCTGATGGTTACCCTTTTTGGGAAGAGTGATGACAAGCGATTGGGCCACTCTCCACTATGCCAGATCTTGTTGCAGATAATGGTGATGGTGTTAATCATTGCTTCTCCTCCTGCTTGTAGCAATTCTGAGCTGCTGGTATTTCATCAACTCCCACTGACTTCTCCTTCTTCAGCGATTGCACTGCTGCCTCAACTTCTTCTTGGTGAATTGGGAGGATTTCCTTTTCTTCTTTGTTCTGGGGACATGCTAGAACTGATGGGTCTCCGTTTGGTGTGTGGTTGTAAAGTCAGAGCAGTACTCTGTCCATCTATCAAAGACTTCTTGTTCTTCTGTAAGGCACATGCCATACTTGCTTTGGATCGTGGAGACCTTGGACTGTTTAACACTTGTCAGCCACTTCACTGTCTAGTAGGCCTTATTGCTGTTGTTCTTGTTCAGAGTGTTCTCTATTTCCTGGCATTGAACTTCTATCCAGTTCTCCATTGTTGTGCGCTTGCCTTTTCAGATGTCACTGTTGATTTTTCAGTAGGCATCAGCTCCCTGTAAGGTGTTCTTTTTCTCTTTCATCTCTCTCCGTTTGTCACATAGGTCCAAAAGTTCAGGTGTGATCCACGGCTTCTTCTTTGAGCATCTGTCACAGCTTTCTTAGGCTTGAAATAACACATGCTCACTACGTTGGAGACATGGCGGATGAATGATCACTGTTGTTTCATTGTTTGGGTTTTTGTTACTTCTGACAGTTTTTCTAACCAGTTAACTTACTCAAGGCACCATTAACTTGCACCGCCGAGTAAGTATTGTTACTTTTTATTGTTTATAGTACAAAATTTTTCTACTTTAGCCGAAGCGTCTGTATTTTTAATTTTTTGGCATAGGATACTACTACTAACTGCAAGGTAGTTTGTTTTTCAAACACAATTCTTATTAGTGTCACCGTTGTACAGAATGCTCTTCGTCCACATTGGAGGTAAAAGAGGTCAAAAAAATGATGGGGGAGGCAGAAAGAGTAGTCAGTCGCAGTTGAAAAGGCATTTTGTTCACAGAAGGAAGTTCCGAGTGGCATACCTCAGGAAAGCGTACTCGGTTCTGTGCTGTTTACAATTTTTATTAATGATTTGCCAAATACTGCAAGCAGTACTTGCCAAATTTGAGTGGATGATGTGAAAGTGTGGTTCTTCGGGTGACAGAAATATAATACGGAGTGACTTGACACATTTACAAAAGTGGTCCCGAGAAGTGGCAGTTTTATTTCAATACATCAAAGTGTAAGGTCCTACATATTCGCAAAAATAATCCTACAAATGAATATACTATGAAACTTGGTGACCATCATGGTAAATTGAAAAAGACCTGGGAGTAACATTTGATAGTCGCCTAAATTTTGATTGTCACATAAATAGTGCCATCAATAAAGCGAATCAGATGCACGGAATCATTTAGCGTTATTTCATGTTTAGGTTGAACGTGCATTCTTACAATTATGCAAAGCCTTGTTTAAACCCCATCTTGAATAAGGAAACATAATCTGGTATCCTCATTTCAAGAGACAATCTGCAGCTATTTAGCATGTTCAAAGAAGAGGAACAAAAAGTATTCCGGAAATTAAAAACGTACCTTACGCTGACAGATTGGTGTATCTAAAATTGCCATCGCTAAAAACCAGAAGAGCAAGAAGGGACCTAATTCAAGCATATAAAATGTCTACTAATATTGTTAATGTTGATATTAACCCATTTTTTCAGTTCAATTAATTATGTAGCACATAAATTCAACGAACAAAATTTTTATTCATCACTGTCGCACTAACCATGTAAATACACTTTTAGTAACAGAGTTGCATCTTTTTGGAATAATTTGCTGGGATTTGTTAAGCTAGCCACTAACTTGAATAGTTCCAAGAAACTCATTGATCAACAAAAAGTAATCCATGGAAAAATGTTGGATTTTGAAAATTGAATGATTTGAGCCAGTAAGACTGGATACCAATACAGTTTTGCAAAGATGGGACAATTATTAAGCCGTGAGGATCAGGACAACCTAATTCTGTTGCTATTACTACTACTACTACTACTACTACTACTACTACTACTACTACTACTACTACTACTACTACTACTACTACTACCACTACTAGTTTATCCTTATAACAATTTCGCTGGAACCAGTTCTCTTTTTTTGTTTATTTTTATGTTGATTTGAGAAAGGATGTCACCAAACTGTCACAGAATACTGAGTGAACACTTACTCTGATGCTTTCTCTTTCCCCCCATAAAAGAAGATGGTGCTCCAGAAATTTCCTGTGTCAGAATCGGAGTCCTGTTTAGGCAACAACAAAATCATGAGTTAGTATACAACTACAAACTTCATCAAGCACCATTATCTACTTCCCTAATTCATAAATGTGTTTATTAATTCAAAACGTTAGATACCTTTATAATGATTATTCCTGAAAAAAAATCTAAATTTGTTGAAAAATTCAAACACACATTATTATAACACTATAACAATTATTAATAATAATATATTGATTAAAATTTGTTGAAAAAGATTGTTGTTGTTAATTTTCCTCCAACAATAAACATATTGTAACATTGTCTGAAAGACTTGCTTTAACTACATCCCAGAAACAGATGGGAAATATTGTCCAAAAGGTCCTGTTACAAGTACTCTGGTCAAGGAACTAACTATACAGTAAATGTAAAGAACTAATATCTTTAGGGTTTGACTTGCACAATGCACTAAGTATCCTCACCTCACCCCACTACTCTCAAAGACAAACATGACTGTTTCTTGTGTTATCATTTTAAGAACCATCAATCTAGTTGAGAACACAAAATCCCTTCTCAAAACTCACTCACACATGAACCTTCATTCTCTCTCTCACACACACACACACATACATGAAACAAACAAGGTCCCATAGAGTGTTTCTCTCTCTCTCTCTCTCTCTCTCTCTCTCTCTCTCTCTCTCTCTCTCTCTCTCTCTCTCTCTCTAAAGTGTACAGCTCTACATCGAAGGTCTTGAATCACTGGGTATAAGGAGAGTAAAATAAAGTATTTTTAAAGTCGATTTCCAAAGAAATGTTGCTAGATAGGGATAGCTCAGTGGTCAGAGCGCACGACTTGTGTGAGTGCGTCTTGGGCGACGTGGGTTTGAATCCTGACTTCAGCAAACTATTTTATGATTGCTGGATATTACGGGCCAGCGCCTTAAGAAGCTCTCTGAGCTTGTAAGTCTATATAAGAGAAATCTCTTTTTTTTAGATACTTCATACAACAGCATTAGTACATGCCTGGCTTGACTCTGCACTGTCATCTTTCTTGAAGCTTCTTCCTTCTGGGCACCCCCGGCGAATCGCAACACTATGGAGACAAATGTAGAGATGCACACATTTTGAAAAAAGAATAAACAACGTATTTTCATGTTCTCTCACAGAAAACAGACGTATCACATGTTTTCACACAGAAAACAGACACAGCACAAGCAATATACTAAATAAAAGTCTTATTTCTTATGAAAAGGCTGAATACAATCTATTTATTAATTAACTAATTACTAAATTATACTTTAGCAAAAGGGTTAACAATAAGAACAAAATCTGCTGCGGTTGTATGTACAAAAAAAGATGGGCTGCCTTGAATCTACAAACCCAATCATATTTCTGGGTCTTTCCCTCTCCCCTCCCCCCCCCTCCCCTTCCTCTCCTGAATCTTCCCATCATCATTTTGGTTAAACAAAGACGCTAATAAACCAACCAAACATTTCTGCACGCATTATAATTCAGTGTGTATGAGCACATTATAATTTCATGGTCAGAGACGATTGCCAATATCTCTTACGTTGGTTTTGATGCTCTGTCCACTTGTGGTTGTGGCTTGGTTTCCTGAAACAATGGAATGCGAGCATTAACCAAGATGTAAATATTTTTCTCCTTTTCCTAATACTTGCCACAAGATGACAATAACCATCGAAACAATTTTGCAAAACATTAATAATTATTTTTATTCAAATACTACATCACAGCAAGCATTCGATTATCTCCCCTGCACTACCCCTTTGGTTATTTTCACTTTCAATTTCATCCAACTAAAAGTAACATTTATATATATTTTTGTAATTACTATCTCATTTCAATAGAATCAAGAATTTTTTTTTTAAGGCTGGAAAGAAAAAAACCAACAAGGGATGAAAGAAATTCATGTTTGTTAATCAAGAAATAAAACAAAGAAAGTGACACAATATCTTAATAACAAAACTAGGTGAAACTTATGAGGTACCTGTTTTATCTTGACTGAAGTGCTGCTTGGAGCCTCTGTATAAACGAATGCGTTTTCTGAAAATAATAATTATAATGGGCATGAAATAAAAATAAATCAGGAAAATGAACAGGATCATTATACTTTACCATAATTATTTTCTGGGTTACATGGCTCACCAGTATGCAAAAGGGCAACAACCCAAACAATTCATGAAAAAGTCATATGCAAGTACATAAGCTGCAGCGTGCGGCACTCCCCTCAAGACTAGAGAGTATGTATTAGCATAAGATTAACTTGAAGAAATCAAACATGCGCCAATTCGGATAATAATCCACAAAGGTCTGTGCAGATGGAGCAAATGCAGCAAGTAACAACTTACAGCCCAGAAAATACGTTACACATTTTGCACTTTCCACACAGTACAAATGTAAATCAACCTTGCTATCACGTATTATTTAACAACAACACCAACAAATAAAATACATAAATAAACAAAAATAAATCTATAAATCAAATACCCTGTGGTGTATTTTTATGTTTGTTCTTTGAATCATGGGGTCGATGGGGAACTGGTGGGGGCAAAGGCGGTCGATCTTGTAAGTCAGGCCGTGTTGTCACCACAACGTTCATTTCATCGTCGGAATCTGTAAACAACAAATATAAATAAATATTGGTTACAAATGTTTTTAGAATGAATATCCATATCTATGAGCTGCAGCAAGACCTCAAGTAAAACTGCAGCAGCTGCAAAAGATGCACCACCTAGATCAGAAGGTGGAATAAGACCTACAGTGTATGCAGAGTGTATTGGTTTCTGTGGAACTCGCCCATCATGGACATGAGCGTCAGGCTCTTTAAAATTTGTTTGAGGGAATGTATGTGTGCACGGAGAAACAGACTTTGGTTTGTACTCTCATCTGAAGGAACAGCAGGTCCAGTAAGCCTCATATCTACATTACATTTGGTGAAAAGACCAGTGCTGTCAATCCTGGGGAACTAACTCGGAACTAAGAAACAAGCTAGAATAACAGCAACCCTCACCCTCATCTTCCTTCTTGTTCCTGTAGCCAGTAGGTATGACGAACTGTGAACTGTCCTCGTAAATGTTGGTCTCAATATCAATGTAGTCTTCCGATGTTATGGAGCAAGCCGACTCTGATCCTGCATCCTGATAAACTGGCATCTCAAAGCTCTTCGGCCTCCCATCCCCTTGCGTTCTGGAAGCAAAATGGTGGAATGTCAAATGACCTACTACACAAAGTAGTTTTTAAAGTTTAGAAGAACCTGTTACCCTTTTTTAAAATTTCAGTTTAAGTTCCAATTCAGTTTTACTGAGAGGTGATCAAGGTCCCAAAAAGGCAAAACTACTCCCACATTCACCGTAGAAGATTAAGACGTTTGTTAAATACTCATGACAATCAATCGGTTTTGATTGAATGAGATTTGAAAACTAGAAGGGCAATAGTTACCTTACCAAGTTTGGTTGTGATAGTTGAAATAGGTTCTGAGATATTAATCTGCTTGCACAGACAGACGGTGAATGGCGGATAGAGCATGGGGGGACAGACAGATGAACGGACATTTTTTTTTTTTTTTAGATTTCAGTTTTTGATTATTTAGGACTCATCTCACACAGATTTGCCAAAATCTGGCAATTCTTTTTTGGGGGGTGCGGTGGGGAGGGGGGTGGGTGAGTACATAGACTCACACTGCTATGCATGTGAGTAAAAATACTGAGTGTCAATTTGACTTTCCAAAATGTTCAGGTAATTTGGTAATTTTTAACGTATCAACATTACCCTCAGATTAACAGTTTTTGCCTTTGTTCTATTATTCAAGCAAACTAACAAATCTGTGCAAAACGGACTAAAAACAAAAACAAAACAAAACAATGCACCATCACCAATGGCCCATTAGTCAGATAGTAAACAAAGTAGTGTGCACAGAACGTACGGCAGTGCCTAATCAGCCTGCCTGTTCAGGTCTCATGTCAGGCTTATATCCTCACCTGCTCAGTTTTCCACTGGCCCTGAGCAATTCTTGTTTGAACAGTTTCATCCAGGCTGCCATCTCTTTCTCCGATGAAGCTGAGAATAAGTAGGATCGATAGTCTGAGTTGGCATGCACCAGTTTGAATGCCCAAGTTGCTTCCTTCATTGAGACTTCCCCTGACCGAAATACTCTAGAACATTCCAAATCATTCACCTCTAATAAATCCAAGAATTACAAAGAAAATGGTCTATTCAACACAGAGGATCATAACCTCTAAAAGTATTTATGAAAACAAAACAGCACTCATGTGCTGGCGCACCACTTCCAGCTCCTGCTTTCTGGAAGGCGCTACTGAAAACCAAGGGTCAGAACTCTCGAAAAGAAAAACAGTTTTATCCCAAAGGCTGTCTCATTACTTAATAAATGACAGGTATGTGTGTGTGTGTGTGGGTGTGTTTGTATGTGTCCAAAATAATTTCATTTAACTTTTGCTGTTGTTTAATGTTAGCCTGCATAAGTGTAATTATATTAATGTGTGACAGTTTTATCCTCTTTGTCATTATCATTGTTGTTGATATTCAGAGATGCCAACCTGCAGAAAAATCTGTCAGTGAGAAATTTATAAATTGTCAGTAGATTTAAAATTTTGTCAGTAGACAAGAGGGAGCAAAGGTCCAGGATTGAGATCTCTTATTAAAAATCATATCGGAAAAATCAAAGATGACTGAGCTCCGCAAAAGAATTCTATAATAATCTGTGGTAAAACTTGACCCCGACTGAAGTCAGAAGGATAAGCGATGTCAGTTCGCAAAATTTTTAACATCAACCTGCTACGAATCAGAATCATGTACAGCACAATGTTAGTTAATTAAAATAAATCGCTTTGAGGTTGTGTATCGGCATAAAATTAAAAAAAACAAAGGTAAATTTCATTGATTTCTTTGCATTGTTTTGTCTACTGCTGCTGCTTCAGCGCAGCTAACAAGGTTGTGAACTACGATATGCAATAAGTTAAACAAATCAAATAGATTTATTACCTTATAAGGTCGTTATATAATATGCTGCATTATTTTATACTGTGACAGTGCCTAAGTGTAATCAGTCTGAAACATGTAACAGTTCTTTTGCCATAATCATCAGCTGGAAATATATATTCTTGTAAAAATTATTCTCGCCGTAAGAAAAATGACTTCAGCGTAAATCCGTAAAAAAACTATTTGCCACCGAAAAATAATACGGCGAAACTGTGAGGGTTGGCATCTCTGGATATTATTATTGTGATGTTTATTCCTTGTTGATTGTAATTGTACATCACAATGTAATTTCTTGTAAAAGATAATAAAGTTGTCTTATCTTATCTTAAAAGAATAAAAGAAAGTGATAAAGTGAGAAAAAAAGATAAAGTTATGAGTGTTGTGTTGTACTATTTTTACCACTAAGTACTGCATCAAAGAATACTTACTTGTCATAACCATACAATGAGAAAGATGTGGCTGGTTTCTTTGCAGTTTCTGAGCTGTAGCAGTACACGCAGCCTCCTGATATCACCACGTACACTTGGGGCCCTTCACAATGAAAATTATAAATATATTTAATTGAAATAACATGAAAGCTTAGTACAAATCAATACAGATAAAGCAACAATTTCACAATCAACATAATGCACTAAGCACATTTCATAATTCGTTTCATAAATGAAACAAGAATTCCTATCCTATCCCATAACTTGAAAGTGGTTGGGGCACCACAGATGATCGTTTAAATAGCGTAGTCCATCTTTCTGTCATCAGCAACCCTCATGGCTTCGCTCAGTATCAAGCCAATCCATTCTCGAATGTTGTCCTCCCACCTCTTTTTCTGTCTCCCTCTTCTTCTGCCTCCTTGCACTGTGCCTTGCAGGATGGTCTTTGCAAGGGATGATGCTCTGCTGACGTGGTCATACCATTGGAGTTTCCGTTTCTTCACCACTGTGAGCTTGTCATCGTGTTGTCCATGGCTTATGTGATGGTCTGTTGGACTTCGTCATTGGTGATGTGCTAGGCATAGGAAATACCCAGAAGTCTTCTGTAGCACATCATCTCCATACCTTGTATTCTTCGTTGTAGGTCTGCTGTGATGGTCCATGTTTCGCAAGCGTATAGGAATATGGAGATGACAAGGGAGTGCAGCAGCCTTACCTTGGAGTGTAGACTTATGGTCCTGTCTTTTCAAATGGACTGCAACTTTGCCAGGGCAGCAGCTGTTTGTGCGATCCTGGAAAGGACTTCCTGTCGGGACCCATTGTCTGATACAATGGTTCCTAAATATTTGAAGCTATGCACTGCACTGTGTTGAGGGACTGGCATTGGACTTTGATGTCCATGTTGATTCCATTGGTGTTGTTAGTCATCATTTTCGTCTTCTCTGCATTTATTTCCATTCCAAAGGCTATGGAGGTGGTGTCAAGCCTCTGTACAAGCTGTTCAAGTTATTGATCCTCTCTAGCCAATCCATCAATGTCATCCACAAAACGGAGGTTGGAGATTGCTCTACCCCCTATTCTGATTGTGCCTTCGTGATCTGCGAGGGCGTCTGACATGATTCGATCTAGGAAGATGTTGAAGAGTGTTGGAGAGAGTAGGCATCCTTGACGCACGACAATTATTGATCTGAACCAGTTCCCAATGGCGCTGTTGTTGAGGACTGCACTGGTAGCCTTGTCATACAGGCTTTTGATGACTTTAATAATATTACGGCTGATGTTGTACACTCTCATGGTCGCCCACAGAGCTGCAGGCCAGACTCGGTCAAACACACTCTTGAAGTCTACAAACACATGATATAGATGTTGTTGGTGCTGTAGGTATTACTCGCAGATTATTCTGAGGTTGAAAATTTGTTCAGTGGTACTTCACCCTGCCCTGCTTGTTCTTCAGCTATGATTTGTTCAGCTTGGGGTTTCAACCTGTAGAGTATTATTTTCAGTAGGACTTTGCTGGAATGGCTGATGAGGCTGATGGTGCGGTAATTTTCACACTCCTGAAGGTTACCATTTTTGGGAAGGGTGATGACAAGCGACTGGGTTAATGGTGTAGGCCACTCCACACTCTGCCAGATCTTGTTACAGATAATGGTGAGGGTGTCAATCATTGCTTCTCCTCCTGCTTGAAGCAACTTGCAGGTATGTTGTCCACTCCCACTGACTTCCCCTTTTTCAGCGATTGCACTGCTGCATCAACTTCTTCTCGGAGAATTGGAAGAATTTTTTCTTCTTCTCTGTTCTGGGGACAGGCTAGAACTGATGGGTCTCTGTTTGATGTGTGGTTGTAAAGGTCAGAGCAGTACTCTGTCCATCTATTTAAGACTTCTTGTTCTTCTGTAAGGGCATATATGCCAGACTTGCTTTGGATCGTGGAGACCTTGGGCTGTTTAACACTTGTCAGCCACTCCTCAGTCTGGTAGGCCTTCTTGCTCTATTTCCTGGCATTGATCTTCTATCCAGTTCTCCTTTGCTTTGTGCATGCCTTTTCAAATATCATTGTTGATTTGATTTTTCGGTAGGCATCAGCTCCCTGTGAGGTGTTCTTTTTCTTCTCTCTTTGTTTGTCACACAGGTGCAAAAGTTCAGGTGTAATCCACGGTTTCTTCTTTGGGCGGTGCTTGCCAAGCATCTCAGTGGCGGCATCTGCCACAGCTGAGTTGAAGGTGGTGGTCATGGTGTTGACATCTACTTCACCAGCTCCCAAAATGAGCAGTGGTGCAAATTTCCCTCCAATTATGGCTTGGAATATTTCTGCCACCTCCGGGTCTAACAGTTGGTCCAGTTCGAACTTCAGTCTGGTGCACTTTGCTGTGTTTACTGTCTTGACGTGGAGCTGGAAAGACATCATCACGAGATTGTGGTCACTTCCGATGTCTGCACCTGGAAAAGTGCGTGTCCTGTCAATGTGGATGCTTGATCTGAAGCATTTCTTGACCACAATGTAGCCAATCTGGTTGTAATGCTCCCCACTGGGACTGTGCCAGGTCCATCGTCTGGATATTTTATGGAGACCAAGCGTGTTTGCCAGTATCAGATTGTTGCATCTGTCAAACTCTAAGAGTCTCAGACCTCTGTAATTTGTCTTGTTGTTGCAATGGGGTCCACATGTGTCTCACCAGTTGTAGTACGCATCTTGGCCAACCTTGGCATTCCAGTCGCCTTGCGCTATGACTATGTCCTTCTTCAGCACTTGGTCAAGGACCACCTGCTGATGTTCATAGAAATCCTCAACTTCGCTGTCATCATAGTCTGATGTTGGGGCATAGGCCTGAATAATGGTGATGTTAAAAAGGGTTGCTCTCAAATGGATGGTAATGAGTCCACGGGAGACTGGGTGGCAACCCATGACAGTGACTAGAATGTCGTTGTGGACCAAGAATGCAATGCCATGTTCATGCCTGTCATCTCTCCCGCTGAAATAAAGCTTGTGGTCTTTGTTTCACCTAGGCATTTCCAGTGCAGTTCGCCGATTCCTAAAATGTTCCATCAATAGTGGGCCAGCTTGTGGGCCAGTTCTTCTAATTTTTCCTCCACAGTTAGGGTCCTGACATTCCAGGTTCCTATGACGATACTGTCTCTCGTGTGGATCTTGCAAAGTTGTCCATCAGTAACACACTTATCACCTCCATCCTGGTGACCAACGGAAGGTCCTTGGTGACTTGGGTGATGACTGATAAGAAATAAGAATTGATAGGCAATAATTGTAGTCAACATTACAGGTCACATTAGTAAAAAAAATAACAAAATCTGAAAAATAAGTCACAGTACAATCATGCAATAATGTCTTCACTGTATCAATTAACAAGAATGAATCAGGGTAGGAACAGTTCAGACCATGAATTATAATCGCGTAACAAACAAACTTGTATAAGTTATACTCTTCATGTGTTTATTCTTCAACTAAACCAAGAAAAACATCTACGGCAACAACAAAGGTAAGTGAACTAGAAGCTTAGAATGTAAAGTACTAATGTACCATCAAAACAGACAAAAACTGAATAGGTTAATCCTTTTCATCCTCAGTTATCAGGGTAGATGCATAACATACCATAAACTGTTTTTATGTAATCAGATAACAATATTTTTTGTTTGCTTTGTTTCTGTATTGGTCCATTAATCTGTGAAGTAAAGACATGAACAGCAACAACAAAGGTTAGTGTGCTCAGAGCTTAGAAATATACAGGACTACGGTATCAATCAATAATGACACACCAAAGACACAAAATACTAACATGTAAAGATCTTAAACTTATTTCTGAGGCTCTGTCGTCTGAGCCACCCGCTGTGGACTGTTGCTCCATTCCGCAGCAGATCTTGGCACCCTGCAGGTAATCATAAAATTAATTAGTAAAACAATATAGCATAACATAATTTACAATAGTAAAATAAAATCAATGTTAGCAAAATAAAACACAATATCTAGCATAATAACTCTAGTATTAACACTCCCATTTCTAGTCTTATGCTGAAATAGTATTACTCTTTAATATCATACATTTAAACAAACAAAAAGTTCTATGTGCATCCAAACTTTATTTATATTTTGAAATAGTCTCCTGCTGAATTCCAAGTCAAGACACTTTATTACCCAAAGAATTCAAAATACTAGGATTTTGTTTTGGTGATGCGGTAAAACATTCAGTCACTCTACAACAACAAACTTGCTTCCACTGGAAATTAAGATATTGAATGATAGAGAAAAAGCTATTTTGAGACGTAAACCACTCACACTCACTCGTACACAATTCTACATGGATGTATAAACTGAGGCATAAACATTATATAATGTGCATTAAAGCATCAAAAAATTTTGCAAAACTCATGCTCTGTGAAAAACTTTCTCAACTGCAGGCATTACCAATGACTCCTAAATTTACAATTAATATGAATAAACTACAATTACAATCACTAATATTTGCCACTCCTCTAGGACATCAAGAGTCAGTTGAAGAGCCACTTATTTCTGAAGCCGCTAACCATTCTGTTCTATTGTCACTTTACTGCCTATAATAATTATTATAATTATTATTCTCTTCTGCTAAGCACTATAAGCATGTTACAGTATAATAGCATAAAAAGTATTTTAATGCTTAAATAGCCAGCAATAATTAAAACTCAAACCAAACTGAAGAATGATTTATGCTGCTACCAATAAAAGAGACATGAACACAGCGACATATTGTAACATAATAAAACAAATCACAATTGTTATAACCACCAGTAAAGTGGCCATACTTTTTGAGTGGAAATGTTAATGTGCTTAATTCATTTTCATCCATTCCACAAAAACATTTAATATACCTCATGGTCATACAAAGAACGTATAAGTTATTGCCCTAACGTGTTGCAACTTCGCTACTTACCAATTGTTTTATTTGGAGATGGTGCAATCTGGTAAATTGACTCGGCCATCTCTGGCAATGTATCTGAAACAACAGAAAATTTGTTGAATTTCAATGTGCATCTAAGTAAAAGAAGGGACATGATGAGGCCGACCATAGAAATGTAACAATACAAACTGTTCAAAATAAACAATAAGTTGATGAATATTATTTAAAACAAAATAAGTCATACATTATTAATAAATAAATAAATAAAATAATATTAATAAATATTACATTTTACACAAAAAAAAACACACAAAAAAACGAATCATTCATTAGGACTGCGCATTACTAGCTACTTGTTGTCAATTTCCAGTCACTACTACTACTAATTTATTTGCCATAAATAGGACTATAAATGATGGAAAAGATGGTGCAATGATTATCCAGTAATCAATGTTTTTTTAATATGTACATTTTTATTACTTTGTGAAATGTACTGTGAATGTCATATTAAACAATTGAAAGTTCATCAGTAGAAAACAGTTTCATTTCCGGAGTGTCAAGTAATAATAATGTCCTGTTTGACGTGTTCTGGTTTGCTGTCTGAGGTTTCCAGCCTACTTCTCGCACTTATCACTGAAGCTGATCTCAATAAGTATTATCGTATAATCATGATGTAATATTACATGAATATAGATCTAAATTGGATTTATGTCCATTGATGTAAATTGTAATAGTTATGTAACAATATTTAGTATTTAACAATAATTGTTGTGTGTATATAATATATATACGTTACAGTAAATAAGTCAGAGCAGTAAATAAGTCTATTTACTAAAGTTTTAGTAAATAAGCTTATTTCCTGTTTCAATCAGGGAATAAGCTTATTTACTAAAATGACCAGTAGATAGACTTATTTACTGGAACAAACGGGTCTGATTATACTTATTTACTGAACTTATTTACTGGAGAGAGAAACAAACAGGTCTGATTATAGTTCTTTACTGAACCCAAAGGACATGCATTGGTCTGTCAACTTGAAGTGAGATAGGAGATTTTAATTCTACATCGACAATATTGTTTACCTAACTGAATCTTGTAATTGTGTCTGTCTTTTTGATAAAATGAGTTCCCATTCAAAGTCAAACTGTTTAACTTGGGAGCAGCTGAGATACACTGTTGTTATTCCATTATATATAAATATGAAATCACTAGAAATCAGTAACTTCAATATAATTATTTTTAATATTGTTTCTTTTCTTTCCTTCTCTTTCTTACTTTACATTAACTAAAATTATCTACAGGGTATAAATAATTTGTTTAAAACAATCAAACAGTACATGCTTAATATCTCTGTATGTGTTTGTACATCTATCCATCCATCCATTCAACCATCTATCAACTAGACATACCCACTTACCAATCTGTGACTGAAAGAAAGGCACTAATAAAGAATTCACTAATGCACACAACACATTTCTATGTCATACAAAGGATACATCCTTGTCAATGAATCCTTATCACAAACGATCATGCATTCAGTGAATTCATAAGAATGTAATACTAACACTTGGCTCCAAAAATGATGACTCTTACACATGTCCTGGGCCACTTATTCAAGTTGTTGTAACTGCACCACCATCCGGTTTCACATAAATTAATTCACGATTAAGAATAGTCTTATAAAAGTTATATATTTATATATAGTATTAAATGTTGATTAGATATGAATAAGTCACACAAGTCCTGAACTATTAATAATAATAGCCATCACCATTAATAAATTTATCATCATAGAGAGATGTTCTAAAGGATATCGTTACATCTTTATAATGAAATAGTAACTGATGGCTACTAAAATATTAGTTATTAGGTCAAAGTTCTGAACAATTCCCTGAACTTAATGTAGTTTACATAAACTTGATCTTGAAACTCTGAATGTATAATATTGATAATAATACTTGAAGCTACCACCACCTCTACCCTTTCAAACCAATTCACAAACATCTTAGCTTCTCTACAACTAAGTTCAGATTTGTAATGTATGGCATACTGAAATAAATACGCGGGTTAGTATTTATAAGTAGTACTAATGTAGTAGCTGTCACATAGTCATGTGAGGATAAAATAGGCAGACTTCTTTGTGAATGTCATATTTTTGTTTTTATTACTTTATGGGCCTCTTATGCATGTACATTTTCTTACAAATCACTTGTCAAAGCAACAGAAAAAAAATCACTTAATAATAATAATAATAATAATAATAATAATAATAATAATAATAATAATAATAATAGCAGCAGCAGTATTAATAGTAGTACTATTTTTATTATTCACAAAATAAATTACATATGCATGTATTCTTTATCATTTCCATCATTGCTGTCAGGGCAGTCGTCATTGTAGTAGTAATTAAAACTGTAATTTTTATGAACTTTCAGTTTCATCAATTTTTTCTTGCCAACGATATTCTGAATTTTGATAATATCTGTTACAAAGATATTGCATTAGTCCACCATGTTAAAAGAAATCCCTATGTCCCACCACCATAGCTCAGTAAGAGAACGCCTGGTGAACCGATGACCCAGGTTAGAATCCCACGGTGGGTAAGATAAAAGTGGCCATTTCACACTTTCCACCTTAGCAGTATGATTGCTCTGGTGGTTCAGTGTTGATTTTAGGTCAATATCCCCTCTTCCCTGGGATGGTTGTACCCTGTCTACCACATCACAAAAGTTATGTTAAACTTCAACGCTATACTTGGGTCTAGAATACTTGGATCAATAATCAAGCAAGGACTAACTTACTACTGAAGGAGTGTCAATGAACAGTCTTCCAAAGCTCACAAATGTTCATCTGACTGCAAATAGATGCACTATGTTATCTATTTCTCCTCCAAACCCTTCCACACCATTGAAAGCATCCTTCAACCATTGCTCGTTTAATCCACATTATTATGCGAGCATGTCAAAAGTGTCATTAATTTTCAATGTATGATTGTTATCAACACAACAAGCAAACAAAACAACAGCCAAAAGGGATAAAACACACTCCAGTCCACTTGGCTGTGAATGAGTACTGGTTCAACTTCTGGAAACAGAAATCAGTGCCTATGCCATACCTGCTCACGAAGACTGCTGAGTAGTGAGTAGAGTGTAGAGAGAGATCAGTCTCTGCTGCTTCCTTCTTAATTAATGCTCCTCCCCTCCTCCCACTCTCCATCCCCATGACCTGACAGCTGAATGAGGGACTAAATTGACCTGGTGCCTGGCATTTTAAAGGACAGGGGAAGCTGAGACAATAAGGGCAGGGAGAGGTGCTCCCAAATGCTTTGCTACCAGGGCTACAACTCTAAAGGTTTTTCTTCTTCTTCCAGTAGGCGACCATGATGTAAATTCTAATTTTGAGATCATTGATGTTGTGTAGTTCGTGTAGTTACAGGGCAACCCTTACCTTTTATCTAGTCTAAGTAAATTAAGTCTTCTTGATTCTCCACAACACATAACGATGATGATGATGATGATGATGATGATGATGATGATGATGATGAAGATGATGATGATGATATTATTCATAAACAGCTGACAAGAAAAAATTGTGTATACTGTAATTGTAAAAATAAAATGTACAATTCTTTTATTCTGTTAAAAAACACCCAATACCTTATCATATCTATCTCCTCTTTCTCTCTCTCCAATACTAGTACTGTATAGCAGTAGTAATAATAATAATAATAATACAGGATGCTATACGCGCCTTTCCCCAAATCATTCAGGCTCAAAGCGCGGCGATCTATACAACATAGTAACATACACACACACACACACACACACACACACACACACACATACACACGCACACACACACAAACACACATTTTGCCAAACGATGGCAAACTATAGTATACAAATTTATAATTATAGTACATGGATTCATGAATTCAACTACAAATTACAATAATAACATTACAAGCAAACAATATAAATCTGAAGCCAAAAAACGGACCTCACCTGTCACTTTTCTGAAACTCGGTTGCCTGTTAAAACACTAAAGCGCTCCTCCCATTCGGTTGTCGGAAAGTTTTGAAGGCTTCTTCGGGAAACTGTATTTGACTCATGTTTCCAGATGAATCCTCTTCGGTCAAACCCGGTGGTACGCCTACAACTGGTATGGAATTTAACATACCATTTAGGGATTACGGCCTTTCACAAAACGCTTTAAAGACTCTTAAATCGTGTTACGTAACTTCGAAAAATAATTAAATAGGATAACCTTCAAAGGTTATTGTCAAAGTAGCAATAATTAGCCGCATATTCAATATTTCGCGCTTTATGTGACATTTCAAAACTTCAACAAATTGTCCGGTTAAGATTAGTCTGTCCCAAACAACTGCTTCCATTCTCCCGATCTTTGGAACTTCCTGGTAGGCTCCATTCACAGGATTGACCAATGGGCTTGCAAAATTATTTTACGATAGCCAATCGTGTATTGTTTCTAAATATAGATTTAAAAATATATTTATTTATTTATTTATTAATGTATTTTTTTAATTACATAAAATTAAATAACTTCTTAAAAGTAATAGGTTGAGTATTAGACTATTGACAGTACAACAAACACATTTAAAAAAATTCTTCCAATAAAAGTTTGGGGGCAGTGGGTACACAAGGGACAGAACTGTAACCACGTAGCCATGTCAGTTCTCTGATAGAGGAATCTATTCATTCTTATTATTTTTAGTGAACGCTAAGGTATGTCTACCTTACGAAGTATTCGATCTTTTATTTATTTATTTATTTATTTATTATTATTATGATTATTATTATTATTAATATATTATAAATTATTTATATTGTCAAAGTGTGGCACCGATGTTTTTCTTTTAATGTTAGGTGCTCTCCTAAACTTGCTAAAGACTAAATTATGTTTCGAAACAACATGGTCACGGCATTTAGCTCTCCCTCTGATCTGACACAGCAGATTCTCACTCCCATCACAGACACCACCTCATGATATGTGGGACTTGCGCTATGCCCTTGGGCTGGAGCGACAGGGGACTACAGGGAACAAGCCAGCTGCGAACAGTGCGGTCAGTGGTTCCATGGGCAGTGCCAGAGTGTTGATGCCGACAATTATGAGGCGCTGGGCATCAGCGACTCTCCCTGGTACTGTGCGATATGTGGCAACCCCAACAGTGCAACTGCCTTCGACCTGCACGGTGTGGAGTGGTCTTCCAACTCGCTGGACGACCTATCACCGGGCCCTAGTACCATTCACAACTTCCACCCACAACATGCCTCCACTCCAACAAGAGCAAATCAACAGAATAAATACAAACACCGTCCCCTCCGAATTATAAACATCAATTTCCAATCGGCGAGCTCCAAGAGGGCTGAGTTACCCAACTTGCTCAGCACCTTCAAGCCGGATATTGTAATAGGAACTGAAACTTGGCTAGACCCATCTGTTTCATCTACTGAGATTTTCCCTAACATGTACAACGTGTATAGAAAAGACAGACCAAATACTCAAATAGAGGTGACAGAGGTGGCGTTCTTCTTGCAATCAGAGACAATCTAGATAGTTATGCAGCCCCAGAACTTGAGGTAGAGGATTGCGAAATTCTGTGGGTGCGCGTCAAGCTGCAAGGCAGGAGAACTCTGTACATTTGTGCCTTCTACCGCCCTGACGAATCTGATGAGCTTAGCCTTAAACTCCTCAGTCAGTCCCTACAGAGAGCATCAAGTTTAAATAATGCCTACCTATTCATAGGAGGCGATTTCAATCTTCCAGGATGGGAGTGGGAGACCGAGACACTGAAAGGTAATGAAAATTACCCTACTCTTCACAATGACTTCCTCAGCATGCTTCATGATAACGGCCTTGAACAGCTTGTGAAAGAGCCCACAAGAGACCGCAATACCCTTGATCTCCTGATCACTAACTCCCCCCAACTTGTACCCCGCACAGAAGTAGTCCCAGGCCTATCCGACCACTGCATCCCATATTGCGAATTCTCCCTGACCCCACACAAGAAGCGCCAGGCCCCTCGCCAGATTGCTGTGTACTCCAAAGCGCACTGGGAGAACCTGAAGACGGCTGCAAGGGAAATCAGCACTATAGTGCAGGAGATGCAGGCCACAGCATCACTAGAGGAGCTCTGGACTATTTTCAAGCAGGGCTTGCTTAAAGCAGCAGAGGAGCACATTCCACACAAGCTTGCACGCAAGAAGGTCAACCACCCATGGGTCACTCAAGACATCAGACGACTCATCAACCGCCGAATCAGACTCTACCGGCGAATGAAGAAAACTGGCTCAGAAGAACTCCGAGCACAGGTGAAAGAACTGAAGCGCACCATACAACGACAGATGCGGCGAAGCTACTGGAACTACCTCAACGGTATCTTCTTGGGTGATGACAACCCGGACCAGGCGGGCAAAAACAAACGCTTCTGGACTTATATTAAGAACCAGAGGTCTTCAAATGTGGGAGTCGCACCACTCAAGAAGGACGGCCAGCTCACTTCAGACCCAGAGGCCCAAGCCACCCTTCTGAATGAGCAGTTCCAGTCCGTCTTCGGTGATGGCGCTTCATACACTGAGGAGCAGTTCACCCTCAGGACGGGCATGACCAGCCAAGACGTCCCAGCCATGCCAAACATCACCATCACGGAACATGGGGTTTGGAAGCTGATGACAAACCGTAACCCCAACAAAGCTACTGGCCCAGACGGAATCAGCCCACGCCTACTCAGAGAGCTGGCGGCAGAACTTGCTCCAGCGCTGACGGCGATTTTCCGGTCCTCCCTGTCTTCAGGCGAAGTACCATCAGACTGGAGGGCTGCACACGTCACACCGATTTTCAAGAAGGGCGAACAATACAATCCTTCCAACTACAGACCAGTATCCCTGACGTGTGTGGCCTGCAAACTTATGGAGCACATAGTTGTCTACGCCGTCATGCACCACTTCGACACCAACAACACCCTTCACGACAACCAACATGGCTTCCAAAGAGGTCAGTCATGTGAGACCCAACTCCTGGAGTTTGTCGAGGAGCTTTCGTGCAACATGGAAGGTGGGCAGCAGACAGATGTCCTAATCATGGACTTCGCGAAGGCATTTGACCGAGTCAACCACAGTCTGTTGGTCCACAAACTCCGCTGCTACGGCATCCATGACACGGTGCTCACATGGATCGCCAGCTTCCTTAGCGACAGGCGTCAGGCTGTGGTGGTCAATGGCAGCTGCTCTTCCTTTGTCAGTGTGCGATCTGGGGTCCCCCAAGGCTCGGTGTTGGGGCCATGCTTATTTCTGGCCTACATCAACGATCTACCAGACCGACTGACTGCACTGACAAGACTGTTCGCAGATGACACAGCTGTATACAGAGTGGTAACTAGCAACCAAGAGCAAGTCCAGCTACAGCAAGACCTCCAGCGCCTTGAGCAGTGGGAGAAGAGCTGGGACATGCAGTTCCACCCTGACAAGTGCACAACTCTGCCAGTCACGAGGAGCAGACGTCCCCTACAGTCTAGCTACACCCTACACGGTCACACACTTGAGTCAGTCTCTGAGGCCAAGTACCTCGGGGTGACCCTCCGCAGCAACCTTACCTGGGATGCACATGTCAGCAGCATCGCCAACAAGGCCAGTAAGACACTAGGCTTCCTGAGAAGGAATCTCAAGGTGAGCTCTACGGCCATCAAGGAGCGAACTTGTATGACCTACGTGCGTCCTATCCTGGAATATGCAGCATCTGTTTGGGACCCTCACACCCAGAAAGGCATCGACAGGCTGGAAGCAGTTCAGAGACGCGCCGCCCGGTTTGCTACTAACCGCTACCACAACACATCGAGTGTTAGGGACATGCTGGAGTCACTGGGGTGGCCGTCCCTGGAGTATCGAAGTCGCACTGCACGCCTTCAGATGCTGCGCAAGATCACTAGTGGCACTGCGAACTGCCCCATCATCAATGGGAAAGTGGAACAGGCGATATCGCGCCAACGCCGCAGCCACAACAAGCAGTACAAACAAGTCTCGTGCAGGACCCAATATAGAGCAGCCTCTTTTCTGCCACGAACCATAAAGGACTGGAATGCCCTCAACAGTGAGGCACTGGAGGCTCTGGCTGCTGACACCTTGGTGTCGGGAGCCTCCCAATAAAGCCCTCCAGTTCCCCCCCTCCCCTCCCCTCCTTTACACCCCCCGCCATCCCTCCAGTCTCCTTACCCAGCATTTCCCCCTTTACTCACATTTCCTATGTACCGACAAGATTTAATTGTGATTTACTTATTAGCTCCGTATCCGTACTTGGCATGCATACAAAACCTTCCTCTCAAGTGCCATAATGATCAACACGATTGATTGTGGGCGTACACGACAAGACAAGACATTTATTTTATTTTTTTTGTCGGTTCAATTTTTCACTACACTACGTACCATAAAATTAATAAGAAACTATACCTGACAAGTTGATTAAAAACGAACAATATATAACAAAACAAGTTTGGTCGAATACAATAAAAATAATGAAAACGCCAACCAATCCCATCGTGACACTGACAACATCATCATCATGATCATGGGCTTTGAAGTTTCAGTTTGTTGAATATGTGCAAAAAAACCTTAATGGTGCTATTTAAATTTTAGTGATTAAATAATGCATTTTCAAGAAAAAAGTTCTATTTATTGTTACTGTTGATTTTGTTTGTGTTGGCAGGAAAGTTATCTCCACCTGAGTGGGAGCACTTTGAAAAGATGACTGACCATAAGTGTATCCGGATGTTGCGGTTGTTGCTGCCAGCATTTATTGGAATGAGCCTTGGGGTCGCAATGAGTATGATGTATGTACCATTCAGTGAGGATAGCTGTGAGTCATACCTGGCACGTCAAGACCCACAGCAGTTGGTTCATAGGCGAGATACCAAATCTCTCAAAGGCGAAGAGGAGGAGAGCTTTGAACCTCGTATCCGGCAGCCTCTGGAACAAATAGGAGACGGTCTTGGTGCAGATGTAGTACCTGCATCCAAATCCAAGTTGGTTAGGCCACGATATGCTTCTACTGAGCTTGGCATCAGGGAAAAGGTGTTTGTGGGTGTTGTTACAAGCAAAGACAGTATCAGCACTCTTGGTGTGGCTGTAAACAAAACCATTAGCAACTATGTTACAAAACTGACTTTCTTTATGGATGACAAGGGCCCTGTTGTCCCGTCTGGCATGACCATTGTGAACTTTGCTGACAACCATCCACATCTTGTTCCGGTGCACATGCTGAAGTATGTCACAGAGCATTTCTTAGATGCCTTTGATTACTACATGTTTTTGACAGATAAGACTTATGTCAGGGGTGAGAAAGTGTTTGATTTACTTGGTCATATCAGCGTGAGCCAGCATGTCCATATGGGTTCCATCAAATCCACAGAAGCAGGCAAGACCTACTGCCATCTTGATGGAGCCATTGTTATCTCACAGGTGGGTAGTATTTTCTGTTACAGTTGTTGTATACTCTCCTTTACTACCCCTCCCCCCATCAACTCATCTTACCCTTTTGAGTGTGTTTGGGGTTGATACCATACTATGTAATTATAAGCTGCATAGTTTTAAACATTTTTAAATGCTTTCAACACATGTTGTAGTCTGTTTTAAGTTCAGAGTTTTGCAAAGAGTAAAAAAGGTAAAAAAAGTAAATATTAAGTTAAAAATACCTGCTTCAACGACATTGAGAACATGATGACCCCTTCAAAGTTTTCTTTAAGGATTTCATTTTCTATACCCGTACATGGTTTACATGTTTATGCCATTTCCACTGAATTCAAATGTGATTATGAAAAATTCATTGATTATGTACATGTATAACTGAATGTGTCATTATTGTGCAACTCTGCATTTTAGGGTAGACCTTGTGGTAGCACTTGTTTGACTACTTCACATAAAAGCAAGTAACAATTATGTCTCTAATGTTGTGGCGTTTCTGTGCATTTTATGTTCTTCTAGTCCCTACTAGAGCGAGTAAAAGCAGACATTGAGTGGTGCCTATCTAAGTGTCACCACAATGATCAGAGCCTCAATTTTGGCAAATGCTTGCTGCATGCCACGGATATGGCTTGCACTAATCAAGGAGGACCCGTATGTGTTGCTTTTTGTTTAAATATATTTGTGAAAATATGTGTATTACATAGTGCATACAGCACAGACATTTTTTGTTAAGTCGAAACTAAAGGAATAACTATAGTGCTAAATACTAGTAATACTGGTTTATCCTACAATCTTTATCTTGGCTCAGTGTAAACTTCATTTAAGAAATCTTATTAAGCACAGGCTGTTTGTAGGTATATATGCCTCAACAGTTTATTCAAATTGGGGTCAGCATAGCTTTTCGGGTACGCTTTGCTGACTTCCTATAGATACCCGCAAGTTTTAATGACTTGCCTAATGTTAAAATTGTGATTATTAGGCAAAAAATTACCTAATGTTCATAATATGTAGCACCATTTTGCCCGATATTTATAATGAACAGGTGTACCTTATGTGAACAATCTGCTGTGCTGTGTTTTGGAGAGAGAGAGCGAGTAAGAGAGAAAGAGAAGCAGATAAAGTAATGTAGAAGTGAGTAAGAGAGAGAGAGAGAGAGAGAGAGAGAGAGAGGAGGGGAGGGGGGGGGGGCAGATAAAGTAGACTTAGAAGCAGAAAGAATGCTAGTAAAGTTATCTCAATGGAATAGAAATGAATTCAAAATAGAAGATAACAAGATTTTAATTTTTTTTTTTTTAATTGTATATAGCGCAATTACAAACTAAAACCTCTGCTCAAAGCGCTCACATGCATACTCTCACACAAGCAGTTGCAGAATAAAAAAATGTACAATACAATAAAACATGGAGCAATAAAAATATTGGTACTAAACCACATTCACACACACAAACATGCACAAACTCAATTTAAGCAGCCAAAACAGACAAATAAAATCCGTATGTATACATGTGCAGTACAATTAAACAAAACTAAAAAGTTCTAAAAGATGTAAGAAAATTTAACACACAACCAAACATGGCTTTATACAGTAAAATACAATACAGAGTAAATATAATAAAATACACTGACAGAACTTAAACCTGGCACTCCAACTGAATGACCCAGTAAAAACAAAGCAATAAGAAAAGTACGTTAAGGCATTATGGAATAAAATAGTATAAGTGCAAGATACACTGAAACAGACCTCGTGATAGTAAGTGTATAATTTATAAAGTCTATAAACTATAAGTTAAGTTTTATATGAATTGCAGGCAAAGAAATTCCAGGTGTACAATATTAATGGTTTCAATGAGGAAACCTTGAACAAATTGAAACTAGCACCTGAATTCAATGCTTCTCACACTGTATTCCCCATGCCAGATGACTTCAGCCATTACAAATTGCACAGGTAACATTTTAAAAGCTTTTTTTAGTAGTTTAATCAGACATGAATTGAGTGGCCTTGAGCCCGAAAGGGAATAATACATTATAAATCTTTTTAAAAACATTGCTGTTGATTTTTGTTGTCTTTATTGTTGGTGGTGTTTATTAATTTCAGGAGTTCATTCTACAGATAACATGTAATGCGGTTACAGAGGAATGGTTTACCGACTAGACATATTTATGAACTTCAAGCTGCTGGTGCAGATAAACAGCAGATTTGGTCACATACTATTTGGATGTTTATCTGCTGACCTTGTTTTGCTTGACCTTGTTTTGCTACATGAATAGGGACAGATTCTAAAAGGTAAAGGTAAAGGTAGTCCATAGCCTGTGGCCATAGGGGAGCGTGATGTTGAAGATCACACTTATCTTGGGCCAGCGTAATGAGGATGATGCTCATCTCTCTCCCTCGCCACCCTTAAGAGAGTAGGTACTCAGTCACAGTTGAGTTAACTGGGGGCGTTGTTATTTGTCGCTTCACGTTTTGCGGTCACCCATCCAAGTTCTAACCGCACTGGACGATGCTTAACTTGCGACACAGTAGCGAGTGCTCCAACCGTTGCGCTATCCGACACCCAGATTCTAGAGATCATAATAGTTCATGGAGACCTATGATTCTGGTCTTGTTTCATTATACTCTAAATTTGAGTTTGTAAGTTTGTAACTTACACACTTTCATTCTGTTCCTTGCATTGTACTCTAATGCAAAATGTTCACTTTATGTCCATTTTTGTGCAGGTATTTCTGTGAGCATGATCTAAATGTGAGTCGGCAGGAGATTGAGAAGATGAAAGAAAATGTCATGTACATGAGTCAGTTTGCACCTGGTGGCCGTTCCAGTGTCTCTTGGCCAATAGGTACTCTCTCTCTCTCTCTCTCTCTCTCTCTCTCTCTCCCTCTCTCTCTCTCTCTCTCACTCTCTCTCTTGCTCTCGCTTCCCCTCTCTCCACCCTCTCTCTCTCTTTTAATCTGACTGTCTCTCTTCCTCTGTATTTTTAGCTATCCCCTCTCTCTCTCTCTCTTTTTAGGTAATTTTTGTTATTTCTTTCAGTTTGTGGTGTTGGTAACCTAGTCTATTACTATTAGAGACATATATGCAATGGGTTTACTCTTGTCTTTATTAAACAGGTGTTGCTGAGCCATACAAGCCCAAGAATCGCTTTGATGTAATTCGATGGGACTATTTCACAGAAACCCTCATCTACTTTGAGGATGATTTTACCAATGTAAAGCCCTTGAGAGGTATGCAAAGTGATGTGAAAATTATATGAGGAAAAGTTTATTATGTGTGTCATGCATACTCATGTTTGTGAACTGTTGGCTAGTGTTCAACTCCATTTTACCTAATGTGAAAAAGCTTAACTAACGTTGACCGTAAAGCTTATTTGTTTAAATGTTGTTGTTGTTATTTCTGTAATTTTGCAAATGTATATTTGTGGTGTTATTTAGTACTTATTTGTGTTTGGATCTGTATATTTTTGAATTATTCTTTGTATTTCTGTATTATTTCTTCTTTTTTTTCTCATAATAAATGTGCAATAGAATTGTGTGCGTATAAGAATTTTAACAAATGATTCAAGTCGGTTATTCTACAGGTGAAGAGCCAGAATAATGTCATACACTTTTGCTTCAGGCCTAGGAGAATAAAATTTTAATAACGTTTCCCATGCAACAACAAGTTAACTGTTTGTGAATGACAGACATTCTTTGTGTACGTTTTGAATAATTGTCAATTCCTAGAATACAAAACAGAGTAGAGAAACACCTGTTGACACAAGCTGCAAATACAAATAAAAGAAGCACTGTAAACTTAAGTTAAAGAAAATCTCAAATGTGTAACTGTTGTAATACGACTGAAGGGATTAAAACAATTTTAAACAGTATAAAATGGATCTTGAAAATTGAATCAGATCAGATTAGAATCGGATTAAAAGATCATTATCAAGCATGTGTTAGCATTATACAAACAGTGCTTGTTTAATCTGAGAGTTTTAATGTTGACATTATGCACGGAAGCTTGACTAACATTAAGAGTTAATCGTTTGTTCATAGGAGCAGATAAACTGGATATTCAGGAGGTTGTAAAGGTGTCTGTCGAACAACTGAATGCCAAGTACAACAACATTTATCTTTATCTGCGCCTCAACAATGGCTACAGACGCTTTGACCCTCAACGCGGTATGGAGTATATCTTGGACATCACACTACGAGATACTTCAGATGAAAATCGAGAGGTTCAAAAACGTGTTCAGCTTGTGCGACCACTGGGCCAGGTGATCTTTTTTGTAACTTGATCAGTTCTTTCAACTATTTAATTCTTGGCTTCTTCAACCATATTTTCAAAATTAAAGTCAAAATATTTTTTTAAAATTCTTTGCTCAACCTTTTTTATTTTGACTTGTTAGTATACTACCATGATGCAGAAACTTGTGCTGTTTTCTTTTTTATGTGAAATAAGAATCAAATTTGTATCATAGTCCCATAAACTTAAGAAGTGGGTGAAAGTTCATAAAATACAATTCTAATATCATCTAACAGGCCTTATTAGAAAATGGGAGGTAATTTGTCCTTTTGTTTTTTTGTTTAGTTACCTAGAGTTATGCGGGCAGACATTTAATCTGAGAGCACTATGAAAGCTACACGGAGCTGCAAGCTTTTTTTCGGGAAAGGGGCAGGGGAGTGGAGGAGGGAGGAGGGGGGGGGGGAAGGGTTGCCTGGCAGTGCAAGGCCAAACTAGCTTAAAAATAACTAGGATTGCAACTGAAATCAACCTTTCGTTTGGTCCAGAATGTTTGATGGAGGACAGAGCAGAAATTGTAGGCAAGAAACTATGTTCGTTTGCAAAGAATGTCCGCCTCAACATTAGACAACTCTGGCACAACATGCGGGCAAGACAGCCAAGATTTTGTCCCCTCATATTTCCGAGCATGGTCTATTGTTATAAGTGAAAATCAGTGTGTTTGAATGTACATATGCTTTAGATAAGGGCGAGAAAAAGTGCCCAACAGTAAGAATGGTATTATTGAAGAACTCTACTACATGCTTCTGTACTCATCTCTCTCATACTCTATCTGTATATGTGAAGAATTTGTGTGTGTGTGTGTGTTGCAGGTGGAAATTGTGCCTATGCCATATGTGACAGAAACCACACAGATTCATCTTATCCTACCCGTTGATGCTGATGACAAGGAAAGTGTGGGAGCATTCCTGGATTCCTATGCTCACACGTGCCTTGATGCCCAAGAAAGCACAGAACTACTTATCATTTTCATCTACACTCACATCCCCCAACCAGGCAAAGAGGACATATTTTCGGTGCTCAAGTAAGTTCTTAATTTTGACTTGCATGCAGCAAGTTAGCATAATGTGTTCAAATTTTATTTTAAGAAACTTAAAAATAAGTAATTAATTGCAGGTGAAATTTTAAATTGGGAGATTTGTGCACCTAGCTTGCTGTTACTGAGTCAGTAATCTAGGTCTAGGTCTTTGTGATTTGCTTTCCATATGTTATGATTTTATAAGTTAGTTTTTTTTTATTTCTGTACTTCAGATCCATGATCGCTTACTACAACAAGAAGTATGCAGAAAGCACAACAAAGATCGAGTGGATGTCGCTGCAGAGCAATGGAACATTTGTCTCTGATTTCCACATCATGGAGGCTGTCACTCGCCGGTACCCGCCTGATTCCCTAATACTCCTCTGTTCCGTTGGCATGGAGCTTGCCACTGATTTCTTCAACCGTGTCCGCATGAACACTATTGCTGAATGGCAGGTTAGTAATATTATTACCTTATTTAATATTATTATTGTATTTTATAAGTTTCCAAGATGTTCCATTTGTAAAGGTAGCAAAGATCAGTGACATGAAATGTAAATTGCTTAGTTCCTCCAGCATTTTAATTAATGACTTCCCTTTAGAGGTAACAATTAACAGAAGTAGACATAATAAATAAATGTATCATTAGAATTTTCAGAGCTAAAATGTTGGGGACCTCTTTATAACACCAGCTCAATTCCTATGTGAGCAGCACTGTTCAGTGGCTCTGCATTTCGTATGCTGCGGGCTATTTATAGCTTGCTTGCACCCCCCTTCCAGTGAAAGGAAGTATAGCTAGCCTGGCTGACCTAACCTCAAAATCTGAAAAGCTTTGGTTGAGCCGCTGTGTTATGCATTGTTAATTTGTAGTGGTATATTATTGCAAAATACCTTTTAAATTCAGTAGAAACTATTTTTGATGATGTTTCATTATGATGCTTGAAGCTATCATGTCCAGCGCAGGTTTTTGCATATTATTCCATCAAAACTCACAGCATAACAATTTTTAATTTATTTGAACAAGGTATCTATAAAATGATAACACAGAATTGAAATTGTATTGTAATTTTGTCAATAAACTTGTTGATGCCTTGACTGTCATTTCTGCAGGTGTTTTTCCCAATTGGATTCTGGCAGTACAAGCCTAACCTGATCTACGATAAGAAACCTTACCCGACCACTATTGAGCTGATGGGCAAAGTGGGCCATTACGACATACTGTCTTATGAGCATGTCAGCTTTTATCTCTCTGACTACATCAGTGCACGTCAGCTCACACTCCCAGAAGATGTTGCCGCTGGAGATCTCTTCCAAATGTTCATCAAATATAGGTAATAACATCCAGCACTATTCATTATTAGTTGCATTTTTATTCAACCTTCTTCATTATGCCTTGTATTTGTATGCATCCCAAAATGTGAGAAAACTAGGCATGGATGCTTAGTTAATATTTTATCGATTAAGCTCATTGTATGTATTTCTTTATTTCCTTCACGAACGGTCTAAAACTTTAAATGTGGAGGGCCTTGTTGATATTTTAAACAAGAAAAAAAGAAAATGCCTTTGGCAAAGTTAGGCAAAGAATCAGGTTGTCCCAATTTTGAATTGCCAAAAAGTACAAATATATTGTTCAGTTTGTAATAATTTAATTTTTATGTTATATTTATGTTTTTTTTTTAAAACATGTCTTATTTATGTGTTTATGTATTTTGTACTTTTTACTAACACATTATTATTCTTTCTTTGATTGCAGCAAGATGCATGTGTTCAGAGCAGTGGAACCCGCTCTCAAACATCGTTTTAAGCAGTTCAATTGCATGCCGAGTTTACCACATTCCCTTTATCAGCGATGCTTGGACAGAAAATCCAGAGGCCTGGCCCCGCGCTCCAAGCTAGCCAAACTTATCTTTGATCATTTTGAGAAAAAAGACGCTGCCCATAACATGTAGAATCTCTTTGGTGCCTTCACCCCACTCTTTCCTGTTCCCCCCTTCCCCCAACCCTCTTCAAACTTAAAAGATTAGGTTGAACAAATATGACAATGATAACAGAGTCATCAAATACTGTTAAAATTCCTGCCTCTGTAACATGCTTATATATCATGTTGTCCTGTGTTAGTCCAATCTCATCATTCTCTGCTCCCTGTATTTCTTGCCTTTCCTTTATTTATTATTTATTTATTTATAAGGCGCTTTCCCTCGCAGAGATCAAAGCGCACACATACACCCACACACACCATGTGTACTGCACAGACACACACACACAAATAGCAGCAAAAAAAAAACAAAAAAAAAAAAACGTTTTAATTGTATGTGGCAGTAAAAAGGTATGTCTTCAACATTTTCTTAAAGAGTTATTGCTTTATAAATAGAATTATTCTTGTGATAATTGCTTGTGATGCCTATGTTCCTTATGAAAATAAAATTGTTGTGATTTGTATGCAATTATGCATTGTTAGTGTTGGCTTGTGCACATGTTGTTGTGCCTTACAGTTGTGTGCCTTAAAGATGGGTATGTATAGTCTGCTGAAAAAAGTACTTTTTTAATATTAATTGATTTTGAGGGCAGAAAGCTGGATGTAGCTTCTGTACCATGGGCAGTATAACTTGAATGAGTTGAAGTGAAAATGTTGACTTGAACCAGAGTGATATTGTTAACTTCTGTGTAAAATATTATTTTTGTTATTTTAATAGTGTTACAAGACTAAGGTTGAACAACTGAACCTCAACAGTTTTGTGACCAATTTTTTGTATTATGTATGTGATAGAAGTTTTAAAAAAAAAGATGGCAACTACTTATTTGAATATTAGAAGAATCTCTTAAACTTTTGAGTTATTATCAGATTACAATAATGTCCTGCTGTGTGAGAGACAGCGTAAGTGTGCTATTATGTGCCATTTTTGTATTTCCAGACTTGTTCGAAAATACTTTGATATAGTAGGGAATCAAAGATACCAAAAGTCAACCTGTATGTCGATCAGTAAGTCTGTGGGTTTTTCCTTCATGCACAATATCTCAAGAACCACTGGGTGGATTTTATTCAAATTTAATAGGAACATTAACAGGGTTTGTGACCAGCTTCTTGTGTCGTCATACTCAAAGGTCAAGTTCACGGGGTGTAATTCTTTGCTAAAGACACACATTTCTTAGCACTGAAAGTTCAGTCACCTATATATACTGTTGTAGAGCATTGATTGTTGAGAGCGTTCGGCATCTTGGTGGATAATATTTCTACCTATCAACTAAATTACCCTGTTTCAAACCCCAGTCTAAGCAGATTTTTAAACTAATTTTCTTTATTTATTATTAGTATTTTTAATACATGCATTTGTGTGTGCTAATTTATTAATTATTATTATTATTCATTATTATTCATGTTTGTTTTTCTTGTGGCTGTTGTTGTTGTGTATGTGTTTGGAAATACATTTGAATGTCTTGCCATCTTGTTAAACATTTTCTCGTCACATTTTTAAAATAGAAATGTTACGTAAATAATAAAATATTCCAAGAAAAAAAAAGGGTGCATTATTAATTAAAGATAAATTTCATGAATGGTGCTGTGTAATATCACCATTTACCCAGGGGTCTTAAATTTCAATTTGCTATTACAAGTGCAATTGTGACAGTGAAATACTGGCTTGAGAACGTATTTCAGCCTGACTGAAGAGAGAAAGTAGTTTGATTTTTTGGTGTGCACGGACTTGAACAGTCTATGATCCCATTTTAGTGCCATTTCTGTTGTTTGAAGTGGTGTTCTAGCATCATTCACACATCTAGCTACAGTGAGTTTGACCAGTAAAAATGCTATCTACATGCTTAACTACAATTCTGTGTTCTTTGATGATGTACAGTTATATATAATTTTTGTCATAGGCATGTTTTGTACTATAATGTACATGTTATTCTCTAAATGCAAACTTGGGGTTGAAAATTAGGTTGTTGTTTTTTTCTTCTAGTTTTTGGTAAAATTTGTTGTAAATCCAGATTTTGTTTTCTTCTGAACATTTTGTTAACGTTGATTAATTTAGACCACATGACAATCTTTGTATTCATGTTTGCTCAGTCATCAATCCTTTTAGTCTATAAAATATTTTATTTACATATATGTTATTTTATTTTGATTAATTTTATTTTGTTTGTTTTTTTTATACGTTGTTGATAAATAGAAAAACTCCATCTTTTGTTTCTCATTTTCATTCTTTCCTTTCAACCTAAAGTATTCCTCCTTTATCTTTGTTTTAACTGATTTATGATTTCATTTGTAATCATATTTTTGATGTGCGTATGTGTGTGTGTGTGTGTGTGTGTGTGTGTGTGTGTGTGTGTGTGTGTGTGTATGTGTTCAGTTTGTTTTTTTAACAAAGCAGTGGAAATTTTCCTGCTGCTGCCTCTGTTTGCAAATTGTGCCATTGCTATCTCACCTTTATTGAAGCCATCACTTCCATGTAATGTGATTGTTTTGTCACCAAGATTAATATTTATTTTAAAAAAATAAAAATTTCAAACTCAAAGCTTGCATTTTCACTAATCAAAGAATCATTGCCTTATCAAGTTGGCAACGCCCACCTGTAGATTGAGGATTTAGGCAATCTTCAACCCAAGCATACAAAGTTTTTGCTTTTGGTGCTTCACCAAGCTTGGATTAGGGCTAACTTTAATTAAGCTACATATCGACTTCTGTATATTGGGAGGTTCACACAGTATTTTGTCTCCAGAATGTATTATTTTTAAGGAGGGTTTAATGACGGATATTGGATGAATGTGTCAGTTATGTTTTGTCAGAGCATGTCAGAAATGTGTTTTTGTACATATTCTATGTGAAATATTTATATTTTTGTATTTACATGGTCTTCCTTAAATATGCAAATTGATGTTCTTATGCTGCGATAATGTAATGCGGTAATGCCTTGAACCAAACTTGTTTTTATGTATTTGTTATGTGCCTTACAAAGGCATATTATTATTATTATTATTATTATTATTATTATTATTATTATATTATTATTATTATTATTATTATTATTGTTATTATTATTATTATTATTATTATTATTATTATTATTATTATTATTATTATATTACTGTTGTTATAAATTGTTTATTGCTTGAAATGGAATTGGTTTTTGCTGATGTCTCCATGTATGCAATCATAGCAGACACAAAAAGTTATTGTTTTTTTTTCCCTTTTTATAGAGATGTATGCTTTTTGGCATGTATTTTATGCTGTTGGTGGCACAGTCATGATCATTGTGGTTTAAAAATAATATAACCCTTATTTATTTATTCTTTTAATCTGGGACATTTTGAATGCAGTAGGTAGCACATTATACATACATATAAATAACAGAGGGTTGATTGACAATGTAGTGCTGAATTTTGATGAATATAGTACATTACTGCTATTTTTTCTGTTCATGTTTCACTGAAGCAGTCTTATTCATATAGGTGTGTGAACAAAGGCAAATCTGCTATGAACAAGTACATCACTTCTTGTCTTTTGCTTTTATTTTCTTTTTTCCAATATCACTGTGCATAATAATTTTGGTGACCAATGAAGTCATGTCCATTTTTTCCTGTTGATGACAATGATGACAATGTTATACACTCACTTTTTTTATTTAATTTTTTTTAAATTTAAACATTTCCTTCACAATATGGGAAAACTATTGGTGTTCTTAACTGGATTGAAAAGATCTATTAGATGACATGTGAACTTCAGAGTCCATTGGCTTAACACTTTTTGAAGAGCTTCATCTTGATTGTTATTAATGAGAAAATAATTTAATTCATTTAAGAATCATGCTTGTCCCTTATAGGGATGCTCCAAGCACCTTACATAAAACAGATTTTCACAGTTTAAATTTAGAAAGTAACATGCAAAAATATGAAATGTCATACATAAATCACAAAACTGAAAATCAATAATAAACAATAATACAATTTCTTAGATCAATTTTGTCTGATATCATTAAATTTGAGTAGTAGTTGGGGTGGGAATTGAAATAATAACATTTGGAACAGATTTTCACAGTTTAAATTTAAAAAGTAACATGCAAAATTGATTGATTTATTGTTGCTTTAGGTCCAGCGGACTCTTCCGAGCCAAATCAGGACCGAACATGCAAAAATATGAAATGTCATACATAAATCACAAAACTGAAAATCAATAATACACAATAATACAATTTCTTAGATCAATTTTGTCTGATATCATTAAATTTGAGTAGTAGTTGGGGTGGGAATTGAAATAATAACATTATAGTGACCAGTTTACTGCTTATAAAAGCCTATTTTTAACGTTCTTTCTGTATGTATATGTATTTATATTTCTTGTGCTTAATAATGCATATTATATTATGCTTTCTAAATCTGATGGTGATATCCAGTACTTAAACATCTCACAGTATTTTCAATTTTCAAGCAAATAGTAGAATGTTGCTCATATAAGTGAATAGTGACAGTGGATGTGAAGTTTTGTGGCAGTATTTTAATTTGTTTATTTTTAGACTGATTAGTTACAGGGTTTTCCGTCCATGTACATTCAATTGAATTTTTGGTGAAGAGTGTGAAACACAGGGAAAGATTGTATCAAATGTGAAAAACAAAATGGAACTAAGTGCATATGTACATTAGAATATAATTTTATTTAATGTTAAATTTACCGTTTTGAGAGTACTTTATTGTTGGAATTATTACAGACTTAGGAGGAATCACTTCTATGTGCACATCCTTAATAAACAATTTATAAAGAAATGAAATCCAGCTTCTCCGTTCTGTTAAAATGCTGCTTTTAAAAAAAAATAATAAAAAAATTTAAAAAATGAAAATCCCCAATCCTATTGGAATTTTGTGGGAATCCTAAGTTGATTGCTTTTGCCCAAAATTGTTATTTCATGGTATAAACAATGCATAATATCAACAACTCTTTGTGAAACATTTAGATTTTCAGTGACAAAGAACATTAGTTATCAATATTTATGTAATTTCTGTTGTCGTTATTGGTTATTTTGTTATATTTTATTGTGGAATGGGAGGCAACTGGTTCACGCTTGGGAGAGAGATTGTCTACCTTCCATTTATTGGTTAGTCTAGCCTTGCGTGGCTACTGCTGCGCAGAATCCTTTGGTGTGATCATTGGGTTAATCAGGATAATTCGACACAACCTGACATAAGTTCTCCTCGCCTAACAATTTATCTTCTGCTTTAGATGGTGAGCAGGAGTACCTTGTCGGCAGACATTTTATGCAAGCAAGTGTAGCCGACAAACCGATTTACTATCAACACGCTTCACCTCCTTGCAGGGCAAATATTTGTTTGTCCCTCTTGCAAGGAATAAATGAAAATTACAGTTCGGGTTGGGCCAGGTTCTCAAGGGCGTGGCCGAGAGGTGGGAGTCAAATATTCCACTCGGCTACAAGTGGTGCAACGACCGGGATCAGGATGATGCTAGACCGTGGTAACTGTTGAGGGCAGTTTTTCACTGTTAAGTCAGTGAGACTGGGCATAGTCAGTGGCGGTTCCAATTTTTATGTCTCTCTTACGAGGGATAAATGGAAATAACAGTTCAGGTCAGGCCGCATTCACAAGGTATGGTGGACGAGAGACTGAAGTCAAATTATATATATATTATAAAATCTTTTTGGGGGGAGGAAGGGAGGGAAGGGGAGGATTTTTTCTTAATATTTGTTTTGATTCTCCTCTCCGAAAAGAGGTTATAAACTCATCTGTCGTACTTCTTTAAATGTGTTCAAGGAGTATGATACATCAGGTAGCATATATAAGTGTGTATTTATTCCTATTGTCTTTTATTTATTTTATCTATAAACATTGACTATCTAATCTACTTTATTATGAAAATAAATCAGTTTAAACCACGGTTTTGACTATTGGGGCATCAGCAAGTTTGTTAACCAAATAAAAATTAGGTAGGGTTTGATGGAGGTCAGGAGAAAGAATGGGTGTATTTATTGCATTGTCTTAATTCTTGTGTAGATAAATGCTGTAGTTTCAGCTTGTTAATGTAAGAATATTAAGTGGAATGTGTTCAAAATATACCTACTGGTTTTGTTCTTATAACGATTTTCCTTACTGACTTTGCAGTGTCTGTATTGTATGCACTTTAATATTAACTCTTGAGACCTGAACAAATTGGACTGCTGATAGTATTTTTACTCGTTTTGCACAGTATATTGCTGTATTAACTTTTCTATTTAAAAAAAAAAAGTACTAATTCTTTGGTACACATTGTCATTTACTATAAATTTGTGGGTGAACAATAAAACTTTTAATAAACTTTAAATGTATGTGCATGTTGCTGTTTTGAATGTTCTCCTAGGTCTATAAGTATGATGCTACTTGTGAGGCTTGATTATCAGTTTGATTTTCAGAATTAAAACATAATGAAAGGACACATACACGCACACCACAGATGAAATGAGTAACAAAACATTGATAAAATCAAAGCTAGCACCCGAGTATCGAGTTGGTCTACCTGGGCTAAGGACTTAGACTTAGTTGACCTCTTATTACGTCCCTTAGATTAGCTCTCTCTTGAAAGAAATCAAGCTTGCTGCTACTTCCTTGGAGCCAAATTGTTTTCGCTGTAGAGAGGCCTTATTTCAGCTAGTATGCTTTAGGTTTGCGAAATCCGTTTATTGCGCAAATTCACCCATTGGGCAAGTGCCGTGCACATTGGTTTTTATTAGAACAGACCAGCAGATCTTGGCGGAGAAACAGGTACGTTGTCAAGAGCGCAGTCGCTGTATATAAACTTTATAAAGACTATTTATTTTGTTAAGCTCTGCAACATTGATCTTGTAAAAACAAGAACATATATTTTATTTGAAATTAAATCTTTAATACATTATATTATATCCAAAGGTTTTGAAGTTACCTTTTGCTGGATTCCTTCTCATTCCGACATTTATTGGAATGATGTATGTAGTTTATAAATTGGCAAAACAAGGAACAATGATTGCAAGCCTAATAAAATATAATTCTATCACAATATAATAATTGTAAGCCTTAATCGTTATCGGAGTTATTATCATTATTAGACAATTATATATATTCTAAACTACCTTACTATAAAAAGGCTGAGAATTTTTCTTGTCCTATATGTAGGCTTATTAATAAACTATGAGTAAATTCATGGAACACCAAGTTTTCAAAAAATATAGTTTGTACTTGTTTACATCCAATATCTGTTAAACATATTTTATATCAATGTTCCATCTTAATTCCACTTTATACAGAAAAGAACATCAATATTGAAGAATCCGTTGAAATATAACTGCATAGTCCAGCAATAATAGACATTGCTTGTATACTTTACATGTCCGCAGTTAGTAAACTTTTGTAGTAATGGTAATTTTTATGGTAATGGTTCAACTTTAAGTTCTTGGATTTACTTTTATGTTTGTTTGTCCATGAGTGAAAAAGAGTGTATGGTCTAAAGCAAGTACATGTAAAAAGAAAAATAATTATTGAATTGAAAATTTGAATTGAAATTGAATTGTTAAGTTATCATCTGGTTGACAACTTCTGAAAAGTGAAAGGACGACTTGATCACTTATGAGAAATTTAAAACTTTACTTTAAATGTCCCCGTTTACAAAGTAAGTGGATACACCTAGATTATGTACAGTATTTTTTTTTAAAGTTGTTTTGGTTATAAAGTTGTTAAACAAGCAATCTGACCTGCCCACATTTTCTACTACATGCTAGCTGTACTTGATCTAAAAAAAAAAGTAATTAATTACCAAAATTAACAAGATGGCAAGCAATTTCAAATGTATTTCCACTAAGCATTTTCAAAGTGGTCACTATCTTGGCGGTGTTGTGACTTGGGTTTGTAACGAATATGTAAGGGTGAACCAGAATGAGAGCTGTGTTTAGGAAGTGATGTCTCTGTTGTGATGTACTGTGTTATGTAGTGTATTTCCTGTTGGAATTTCTCCCAGAATGGGTGCAGGGTGATGGACTAGACCGTGGAACTGATGGTTGACAAAGACTGTAGATAGTTAAATTAGACAGGTATGTGTGCAAGGTAGTGTTTGGAACCTGGAAGAATTTTAAGTGTGGTTTATTGTATCTGGAGTGAATGGGGACGTGAAAAAGAGTAAATGACACATGACAGTGGTGAGAACACAGATCCCATGTGCGTACAGTTACATTTCAAAGCAGAATAAAAAAACTTGGAATGATAAGCCACTATTTAAACTATCTGGAAGCAAAAAAAAAAATCCAAATCGGCTCTTTCAATGTTTAGATATGGCGTAAAACTTGTTTAGAATATGGCAAAAGCACAATGACCTTGATCTTTAAGAAAGTACAAATATAATTGATCTAACATGCTTAGCAGTAGTTAAAGTGAAAATGATGAATTTCAGTTCAATAGGCCTTATTCGGAAATGGGAAGTAACTTGTCTTTTTGTTTTATTTTTAGTTACCTGGAGTTATCCAGGAGGACATCATCAGAACATGTCGTCTCAGAACACTATGAAAGCTACCCCGAGCTGCCAGCTTTTCTTTATTTAAGAAAGGGGGGAGGGGGGTAGTTGCAGGGCAGTGCAAGGCCAAACTAGCAAAGCTTACCAGAATTACAACCTTTAGGTTGATTCGTTAGGCTTGATGGAGGTGCAGAGCAAACATTATAGGCAAGAAACTGTGTTGGTTTGGACAACTCTGGGCACAACATGCGGGCAGGCTGGCCAATGTTGTTTCCCTTCATATTTTTGAGCATGGTCTATTATTCTAGAGATAAAGCAAAGGTGTGTTTGGAATTTTAAAAAAGTGAAATTCGGGTAGACTGACTGACTTACAACCAGATTTTTACTACTACTACTAATAATAATAATAATACCGGATGCTAATACGCGCTTTACTTCGAATGATTTCGAACTCAAATAGGATTGCCCATGATTTGAAGTACATGTATACCAAACTCAACGAAAGAAGCTTTAGCAAATGTTGAGATATTGAGCAAAACGTGTTTAGCAACAAAATGACTTAAGTGACCTTGACCTTTGCGGTAGAGCAATTATGATGGAACGGGAGACAGGACACTAACTTAGGTAATGTTTCTACGAAGTTTGGTCAAAATCCGTTCAAGGGTGCGTGATATTTGGCTTCTCATGGACTGACAGACAGACTGACAAATAGACCTCAATCTAATTCCCGACTATTTCAAAGTATTTTTATCTGAAATATAAAAACAAATAAATTTTATTTATTTTTTGTTGTTGTTCAAGCAGCATACATTCCACAATGTATGGGGGAGGATACCCAATGGGCCAACAGAGCTTCCCTGGAGGTGGTGGTGGTGGTGGTGGCTATGGTGGTGGTGGGGGCGGCTACCAACAGCAGCAGTATGCAATGCAGCAGCAACAGTACCAACAACAGATGTCAATGATGCAGCAGCAGCAGATGCAGCAATATCAGCATTATAACCAGCAGAGCCAGCACTACGGGCAGTATGGACAATATTTCCAACAGAACGTTTTCTCTGTTAATGCGTGGCAGATGAGTATTTCATTTATTGTATTTTGTTGATTCTGTATTTATTTTAATTTATTTATGTACTTGTAAATAAATATCATTTGTTATTGCTGTGTGTGAACTTTATCTGTGGTTACCTGCGCAATTCAAGACTAGGTCATCATCATAACATGCATACTCTTTTTCTTTTACAGGCTTATGAGTTTCAGTCACCAAATGATCTTCAGCAAGTATTTACAACTATAATGCAACAGAATCCTGAAAATATGGTATGATTATAAAAATATATTTTAACATATGTACAAATAGATAAATTAGATTTGATTTGATTTCATTTGATTTGATCGATCAATCGATAGATAGATAGATATTGATCAATCAATCAATATAATGCCATGCAAACAATTGTTACTCTTTTTTTTAATAATTGAAGAATCAGTTTATTTAGTGTGTTTTATACTAGTTTAATGTCTAAACTCTAAAGGCAGATGAAAAAGAGAAAATAAAAACACCATAACAAGTTCTCAGATAAAAACCAAGCTTTCATTCAAATTTATTTTTAAACTCTTTCTCAAAGTAAAACATTAATAAATGCCAATGCCTAAACTCATGAGGTAGAGATCTATTCAATCTTAAGGTTTGTTTTGGTACTTGGTCAACTTGGAAATCTTTCATTCACAAAGAGTACAGTGAAACATTATACCAAATATGTTTTAATTGTTGCTGTATTATAATAGATATGGAAAGAGATAATAATGCGCTCTTTTCTCAAAAGTTGAACACTTTGGTTACACAGCAAAGAAATGCCATCCAGGCTGAGGACCTGATGAATGTCTTGAACAACACACCCAGTATTAAAAACTTCTACAGAAGTAAGTTTGTTTTGCTCTGTTTTCTTTCTGCTTCTCCCCCCCTCCTCGCCCCGTCTCTCCTCCCACTCCCCGACCCTTCCTCTTCCCTTCTCCCCCACTTCCCTGCCCCACTCCTTCCTCTTCTCCCTCCCTACTCCCTACATTTTGCAAATTGCAGTATTAAGTACATATTAACTCGCTTATGTGAAACAACATTTCAGTGCAATACAAGATGCTTTAATTTCTTCTTGTACTTTTTCGTTGTAGTGGGCTTGGTACTGTGGAAAGCTGTTTTAAATTTGTGTGAAATGGACATTGCGCCTATGCAATTTTTCTCCATGACAATAATTTGATCATGTTGACAGATCTATGTGCTATGTCTCCTTTTTATATACAAAGGATTACTTGAAGGTTGGAACTGAGGATTTTGCTTCCACAACTTTATGTCCTTGCCGGTTTGAGAGAGAGAGAGAGAGAGAGAGAGAGAGAGAGAGAGAGAGAGAGAGAGAGAGAGAGAGAGAGAGAGAGAGAGAGAGAGAGAGAGAGAGAGAGAGAGAGAGAGAGAGAGAGAGAGAGAGAGAGAGAGAGAGAGAGAGAGAGAGAGAGAGAGAGAGAGAGAGAGAGAGAGAGAGAGAGAGAGAGAGAGAGAGAGAGAGAGAGAGAGAGAGAGAGAGAGAGAGAGAGAGAGAGAGAGAGAGAGAGAGAGAGAGAGAGAGAGAGAGAGAGAGAGAGAGAGAGAGAGAGAGAGAGAGAGAGAGAGAGAGAGAGAGAGAGAGAGAGAGAGAGAGAGAGAGAGAGAGAGAGAGAGAGAGAGAGAGAGAGAGAGAGAGAGAGAGAGAGAGAGAGAGAGAGAGAGAGAGAGAGAGAGAGAGGATTTTTCATTGACTTTAATTGATGCATTCTCGCGTAACACATTATACTATACATATTTACATTATATTATTCATTATATTTATACAACACTGTATAGTCAATAATATAACACTGTGTGACACAAACATTCAAGCAACGGCTGAAGACTTGCATGTTGTAAACTTTGACACATTTTTAGGCCTTTTTAAAAATTTATTTATTTTTACTATTTTATTCTGTGATTTCTATGCGCCCTGAGTATGCTGTTTTAACATGGATTGTCAATGTCTTACAAGTAACCATCAAATCAAATCTGTCTTCTTACGCTGTGTGTGTGGGAGAGGGGATGGAGGAAGTGGAGTCATTTTCCATTTTCCTTTTTTCGACAACCCATCTGTTTGTTAACATTCATAAACTTCTAATTACTGTGTGCTTTCTTTGCATTTGTACCTATCACATTGTCCACTAGAGGCACTTCTATT
This sequence comes from Oncomelania hupensis, assembly GCA_036898135.1. Taxonomy (NCBI): domain Eukaryota; kingdom Metazoa; phylum Mollusca; class Gastropoda; order Littorinimorpha; family Pomatiopsidae; genus Oncomelania; species Oncomelania hupensis. Next base: position 91,775,260 of record CM072511.1, on the reverse strand, counting down.
GTTATATTTTATTTCAAGGATGGTACTTATTTAAGCTCTGCTTTTGTGTGCCACTCTGTGTGCTCTTTGTAATGTTTTGCTTAGTTTCTTTATTATCATATTCTTTTTCATGATGCAAAATCGTGTAACCATTGTTTTATGTTCTGTTTCAGTCAACTGGAGCAGAGAAATGTGCAGGTAAATTGATTTGTTTAGTACAATGCATTGCTTGAGTTTCATTTAACATTTCTGCCCTAGCCTGATCAATCCTACAAATCTTTCCTTTCCTTGCATTTGATTTATAAAGCCTAATTTAGTGTGGAGTGCCCAATTTCCTGTCATATTATTGAAACCATGCAGTTTTCTATTGAATTTGCAATTTGTACATGAAGTTATCATTAATGTTGCTATTAATATAAAATGTCACTTCTAGAGTATGTGCTTACATATATATCTATATATCTATATCTCCATATATATATAGATAGATAGATAGATAGATATAGATATTAGATGCATGTTCTCTTTTTCAGCATCATGTTGGCGATGTTGGATGTATCCTTTATTGTTTTCCCATTTTCCGTTAATATGTCTGTTCCAGTTCTTTCAAGTCAAGTTGAAGTCTTTTATGTTATTTTTTTTGCTCACACTCAAGACCTTTACTTTAACTTCTATCCCAGTTTTAGTAGGTTTGGAATACTACATGCAGTTGGCCAAATCTCAAGTAAAGACTGTACTGAAAGGCAAACTTAGGGAAAACCTTGAGAGCACTGTGACGTAAGATATAAAACATTTTATTGTCCCAAAACATGGAAAAGTATTCTCCGATGCTGCGAATTTTTTTTTTAAAATCAAGTAAAATTTTCATATAAAACAGTAAGAATGATCCATTGACTCATGTAATTCACTCACATTTATACTAACATTCTATACTAACATTCCATACTGTACACTATTATGAACACTCAGACTGTTCTGTACATCCATTTTCAACTTAATATTACACGCACACACACACACACCCACCCACACCCACACACACACACACACACCTTCACCACGCCTGTGTATAAATAGTGTAAACAACATGGTAAGAATATAATAGACTGTGCAGCTCAAACGCAGTGCAGACAACAAAGAGCATTCACACGCAATCATAAGTAAATATAGTCACTTGCTAAAATTGTAGGATTAAATTAAGCCGGATATAAAATAGACAAATAATTACTAGATAAAAGCCTTTGTGTATGTATATATATATATATATATATATATATATATATATATATATATATATATATATATACTCTTATACGCGCCGGAATGTGTCAACATTTTTCTTTGTGACGGAAAGAATGCTACTTAAGGGCAAGGGTTCGGGTAAGGGTTAGTTGCAGTTCTATCACTAGCCCTTGCCCTAACCCTTTTGCTTCTTTCCGTCACAAAAACCCATCTGCCTTCTTGGATTCTTAAATTGTATGAAACCAAGTGAGGACGCTATCCGGCGTCAATAAACGGTTCGAAAATATTCCCAAACGGTTCGCAAAAGTCTCCTGACCTAGATACAACTAAGCGTGACCTAATTCGTCGCCAAGAGGGGACGAAAGTTCCTTTTTTCTCAAGTTTCTGTAAGGACTTCGCGGCCTCCCGTAATGCGGCAACTTGCGATGTTGACACTTTCCGGGATGCCGTATCACAACGGCCGTTGTACTAACGGTTGTGCAGGTTGACACATTCCGGTAAATATGAGACTATATATATATATATAGATAGATAGATAGATAGATAGACAGATATATATACTACGTGTGCACTATGGTAGTATATGCGGAATGGTGGCATATTAAGTCAGCAATTAACGTATTGGAAACACTGGAATAACCTCAAGCAGAATGTGGTGACACACTACTTTGTGTGTTAAATTTGTGTGTGTGTGTGTGTGTGTGTGTGTGTGTGTGTGCACAAAAGCTAACAGTCTGTGTAGTCTCCCTTTCATATGTTGTCACTGGTCTGTCAGGGAAAATGTTGTTCCAGACTTCAAAGCTCCATTCCTTGACAGTAGGTCAGCGTTCAAAAGATGGCTTTATGCAGTTTGAGGAGTTCATGGAGCTGCAGCAGTGTCTGATTGCTTGGTACAACGTCTTCCGTCAGCATGATGCAGATGGGTCTGGCTTCATGGATGCTCAAGAACTTATGCGAGTCATCAGGCAGTTGTTTGGTTAGTGTGTGGGGGGGAGGGGTGTGTGTGTGTGCATGTGTTTTCTGCATTAATGACTGAAAGTTCAATTCTTGAACTTAGCAACTTAACAGTGGTTAGGTGATCATTTTGTGCTTGGCATGTTGAGCATTAAAAGTCAAGCTTCAGGTGTGATAGTGTTATTTTCTACAAAATATTTGTTTGATTGATTGAGGGATTAATTAATTGACTAACTGACTGACTTCTTGATGCTTTTCAGGATTTCAAGTTCAGCCTCCAACCATGACGACCATCTTGAAGCGCTACTCCAGAGTGGTGCCTCCTAATGCCCGCTGCATTCTGGCCTTCGATGACTTTGTTGCTTTGTGCGTCCGTCTGCGTGCTTACACAGGTGTTTTTTTTTCTATTCACTCTTTTGCTCTACAGCTTTGTTGTATAGTGTGCGCATAGAAGAACTTCAGTGTCCTAATAATTATTCTGCTATGTGTTTGTGCGTGTGTGTTTGTCTTTCTGTTCTTCCAATTTCTATATTTAAACAAACACAAATTCTTTGTTGCAGATGCATTTAGGAAGCGTGATTCTATGGCAAACGGACGGGAAACTGGAGCCTGCCAGTTTCAATATGATGATGTAAGTTACGTTAAGAAAACTTATATTTATTTGTATGTTTCTTTGTTTGATTATTTAAATCGTCATAAAGAAATAAAGCCGTGATTTGTCTCTAGTATCATTATCTTTTTATTTTTCCTTACTTACAGCTGCTTCTGTTTTTTCTCTTTTTCTTCTGTACTGATTTCACTACTGACTGACTTTCTTTTATCCAAAGGTCTTGTTCCTTTCTATTTTGATATTTTCATCAAATGCTCTTGCTCGTTGAGTTGTGATGAAGATTGGAAATGTCAAATCTGCTTATTTTCAAATACCACTGAGTTTGAAGCCTTTTTTTGGTCCTGGCTGGTCTTCACCATTGTTAAAAGAAAATATGTATAATTTTTTTTTTTTGTCTTCTGGTAGGGTTCACTATTTTCACTATTTTCTAACTAAATATGAAGTTTCAAAGAAATCCGTCCATTACTTTCAGAGACACCGGAAAGACAAATGCAAAAGCAGTAGTTACAGAGCTTATAGTTCGTGAACTAAACACGATTTATCAAAGATCAGATGTGTAATTTTTATACCCTAGGTCCCAACTACTAGAAATTATTTTATCTTTCTTTTGAGTAGTAACATTGTGCTTTTCATCCTAGGACACAACCAAGTGTAATATAAGGTTTTACTGTAAATGTATTGTTGAACTACTACTGAATTATTATATGCAATTATATATCTGTTATCATGATTTTTCTTTGTTACAGTTTCTACAATGCGTGCTGTGTCTGTAAATACCCCAAGCTGTCAGATTGCAGGGCATTGGTATAAGAGCTGAAATTTAAGTCACTCATTCTTTGCAGTTGCAATAGGCATTACATCTCAGTGTTGGATTAATGTGTTGTTTTGTTTTTCTGTTTGGGAATGTGGTTGGGTAGTGTGGTATTGCGTGGTTAGCTTGTGAGTGAGAGAGACACTGCATCAAAATGTACATGTTCATTTGGGGAGCAACCAAATAGGGCCTCCGCCTCTGGTGAAACATTTGTGTTTGAAGTTATAAAGATTTGTTACATTGTAACTGTTTATATGGGAATTGATGGGAATGAGATTACCAGGACAAAAAAACAACAACAATATTTTGTGTTCTTGTGTGCATATGCGGTGTTAGTGAGATAGAGAAAGATGGCGTTTGAGTATCTGGATTGAAACATTCCAAAAATTTAATGTGGTATTTTGCTCTAAGACTGGATGTATGTTTGTCCCTGTAGTGTACGTGTGACTTTTTGTTTACTATAAACTAGAAAATGTATTTGATGTTGTAATTGTACGTGTTGTGATTAAAAATATTTTAAAAATTACAAACTGAAAATCATTTGAACGCAAATTTTTAACAAAATTCTTTTTTCACTTTGATAATACTTGGTTTATTTTTGTCCCCGTGATCTTTACCTAAAGACAATAATGTTCAATGCACTTCTTTTTTATCTGCAAGTGAAGTTTGTGATTATTGATGCCTCTTATTTGCCTCTAGCTCTGGAATTGCAATTGAATAGTCCCTGTTGCATTATGCTATGTTGAGAATCATGATCAGTGTTCTCATGCACTTTTGTTGGATTTTGCATTGCTGTTGTTAATGCTTAAATTTTAAATGTGTTGAATGAAACGATTAATTCCAGATTCTTATAATTGTGTGCAAATATATTGTTGTGTTTTTTAACACAGACTAAGAAATGGTACAAGTTATTTTTCAAAACAATTAAATCTACACATCTACATGTATGTTGTAAAGAAATGTCACTGCTGGCAAGTTTTAACAAGGGAAACAAAAAGTATTGATAATAATTTTTAATTCTGTGATAGGTTCACACTTCTTCAGTTTGATTGATTTGCAATATTTACTCCAATCCGTCCATAACGATGTCGTTATAGTACAGTATTCTTGTTTTGCAGTGGGTTTCATTGTTGAACAGCTCATTTTTTGTGTGTGATAATATTGTTGTAATACCTTCTTCATTAATAATTTTGTAAACATCATTTATATACTCTACCCGCAGTATGATTCAGTCATGTGTTTGGTTTTGTGTGCTTGGATTTTACTAGCCAGCAGTAACGTAATATTTGTAAAGTTATAAGAATTGTTTCTTACATATCTTTTGTATACATATTGCTGATGGGTTAGCCAAATAAATGTTTTAAAACAGATGGGATTGTTTTTCTGTCATAGGAAGATGTAAGTATGTGTTCGCTTGTCTGCTCAATTCTAATGTGAAGATGCTTTCTTTTTTCATTTGATTTGTAAGCATCACGATTTATATACTCTACCCGCGGTATGATTCTGTCGTGTGTTTTGTGTGCTTGGATTTTACTAGCCAGCGGTAACGTAATATTTTCAAAGTTATAAGAATTGTTTCTTACAAATCTTTTGTATACATATTCTTACATATCTTTTGTATACATATTGCTGAAGGGTTAGCCAAATAAATGTTTTAAAACAGATGGGATTGTTTTTCTGTCATAGGAAGATGTAAGTATGTGTTCGCTTGTCTGCTCAATTCTAATGTGAACATGCTTTCTTTTTCATTTGATTTCTTTTTTGTAGTTGATTTTATTACTTGGAACAAAATTAGAAAGAACTCAAAGAAGAAAGTGAATGCAAGAGAGACTAAAAAAATTAAGCAGTGTTTTGTAAGACAAAGATGGTAAAAAAGAAAATAGATGGGTAATTGGATGGAACAGAAAAAATTTGAATATTTTGATATTACTTTTTAAAATTTACAATTCATGTATCTGATACAAAGTAGCACATTTACACACAATCATTACATGTACACAAACCATTGCATGTATATACATCATATGTGATTTTGTTTTACATTAAACGGTGAAGATTTATACAATATATCTTGTGAAATGTTACGTGTTTCAATATTTGGTAGTGTTATGCATAACATCACGTTAATAACAGAACATTCTAAAAGTGTGAATATCTGAATTTGTTAGTGGAATTTTTGCATTGGACTATAAAACCAGAATACATGCAGGTGTTCAAATCTCTAACAACGACACACATATGTATGAATAGACAGCAATCTTAATTTATGTTTCATACTGTGACGTTAACAAATCACAAATTAATTTCAAGAATAACTGATCACATACAAGTATATCCATGGCATGAGCAATGTTATTATTTACGAACAGCTAACACAAAATATCTAAGAACTGATCTCGACTCTCGACTTCTCTTCTTCTTCTTCTTTGTTCTTCGTCTTCCTCAAAACAAAAAAACAATAGCTCTGTAAACTCAGATGTGCTGTGTAAAATTAATTTGACTGTCATGGCAAAAGAGCAATGTTATACACTCTTGAAAAGCATTGAAGCTTTTGGCACATTGATTCATTTTTTAAAAAGATGATGATGATGACGACGTCTGTGATGCTGTTGCTGCTGCTGCTGATGATGACGTTTATAAATCTACCATACTTGGAATTATTCTGAAGTCTGCGACTCGACTGCAGCAATGGATACGACAATAATTATTAGAATGTATCAAAATAACATCAACCTGATCTGTGTAATGTTTAAGAATTTAGTTTTAGAGACGGTAACAAACGCCCGTGTTTACGATCGCTGACAAGGGCGACCATCGAGTGAATTAGGTCTAAATTTTATTAAACGATGATTTATGGCACTGATCATTGTTGACAAACAAATTTATGTTACAAACTCAAAGTACGGACAGTATAAAAATAATTGTCACACTTTTTCTTATTAATGGGCTGACCTCTTTAAATGAACGTAGTCCTCATTATATAGGATTTAAATCAACAAACACATCTTTATTAATATTACCAACAATGGAGAACCCATACAGCACATTGCATCTCGGCAAACGAAGAAAAAGAAAATGTTTTAAAACGTGATTGACGTGACGATGTTCCTTCTCTATGGGAAGATAACTGTACCAATCCAAGGGTGGGTAATCTTTATCAAGGTTGATATGTTCGATGGTGATACGACGTTGATGCCAATTACGAAGTATATCATTTTTCGTGTGTGTATGCGCGCGCGGGTGTGTATGCGCGCGCGGGTGTGTTGTATTCGCGTGTGTTTTGTATGCGAATGCGTGCATGATCTGAACGTGCCAACTAGACAGGCAGAGGCTGGCCGTGGTTTGCAAGGTCTACGAATGTTTCACACCTAGAGCCATTACACTAAAATTACACAGTATTACCGGATACCTGAGCCTGGCTAATCTCCTGCCCGCAACAGACCGTATACAGATATCTCTGATGATACGCACTCGGTGTGTCTCTAAAAGGTGTGCCTAATCGGAGGGTATCTTCCGCAATCACGTCGTCAGACTGCAGTTAATTTGCTCAACGTCTAGCTCGATCGTGTGACATTTCTTTGCACCCTACGCTTTGTACTGGACAATACTGGTACAGCAAAGTTGAGGCCGGGTAGTATTAGTGTCACAACCTAGCTTGAGTTTACTAGGTGCAGCAAACTAAATATTCATGTTGGCATGAAGCCCTACTCCAGAAACGTGACAACGCCACAGAAGTGCGCCTGAGCTGGTTTCGGAAAGTAAGCTCAAAAACTGGAAAGACGAAGCAAACACAATACAACTTGATTATAGCCTACTGCAAACACAATGATGTCGGTTATAAACGAAAACATTCAACGGCACTCTCAGCATGCTTTACAAGCATGAATTGTAATAATTTTATTAGACTATATACAAGAATATAGACCACATTAAATTCATTCATTCATTCATTCTCTCATTTATTTATTGATAAATTAATATTGTCCGTCCTATTGTAGTTTTGTTTTAATGTAAATGTGTTATTCCTGACAAACAACTCTTTCCAAAAAGGACTACAAATATGTCATGCTTTCACACCGCTGTTTTTCTTATTAACACTATTGATTTAAAAAAATTCATGGATGCTGATTTCCGCTATCAAGTACAATCAAATAATCATATAAAATAGCTTTCTGGGGAATTGTAGCCGATTGGGTATCAATAACACCAGTGGAAAAACTGTAATTTAACCTACATCATAAAACCGTCCCAAAAATTTTTTTTTTAAATTTTATTAATAGGTCAGCGAAAATATATATATATATTTCAAAAACACAATGGAGTCATACTAAGAAGTCACAAATTAATTAATTAATGATTTATAATTTTTACCATTGTGTAAAGGGTTAGTTTGGTATACAAAAACATGCCTATTGCAACAAGAACAAGTGGGCAAAACAATCTATGTGAAAGCACAGTCTCGGTCTGAAGCCACAAATTAACTAATGGTTGATGAATAATTAACCAATGGTTGATGAATAATGTTAGTGAAAGTGCAAACGGTTAATTTGGATATTTCCTTTTTGAATCAATCAAAACAGCAACCGTCGAATAAGCAACAGCATATATACTATACTGTTTAATTATTTTGCGAATAAAAAACTAAACTACTGTTAAATAATGATACTATAAATGACGTTTATGTACAGTAGTATTTCAACCTTTTTCGTATGCTCATTCTTCAGTTCAATGTACTATTGAGTGTTCTTTGTGTACTTGGCGCACTGAGTCAGTGACTTGGCGTCACTTTTCATCAGAAAATTAATTAAATTAAATTATCCTATCCTATCCCGTAACTCGAAGGTCGTAGGGGTACCACAGATGATCGTTTAACCAGCGTACTCCATCTTTCCCTGTCCTCAGTAACCCTGATTGTTTCGCTTAGTGTCATACCAGTCCATTCTCGAATGTTGTCCTCCCACCTCTTTTTCGGTCTCCCTCTTCTTCTACCTCCTTGCACTGTGCATTGCAGGATGGTTTTTGCAAGGCCTGATGATCTGGTGACGTGGCCATACCATCGGAGTTTCCGTTTTTTTCACCACTGTGAGCAGGTCATCGTGTTGTCCAAATTAAATTATATTATAGCAAACTAAAATGAACCTATTCTTTATGTTTATGTCTTTATGAAAGGTTCAGACAAACATCGACAAACACCAACACATTGACGTCATTTTGGCAAGCTTCCTCGCATGCTAAAAGGCAATCATTGATGTTGATATTTTGTATAGCGCGATCTTCCACGTTGGTAGATATGCTCATTGCGCATGCAGTGGGTTGGGAAGAGGAGAGGAGGGAGGGGGATGATCCCCAAATAAAGTGAAGCAACAACGTTTAGTTCCCTGTCATGCCTATTTCAATCCGGAATCTTATATCTGGCATATTTTGCTACACTCTGTTAAGCTAAAGCGTACAATTACAGATAACAGCTATAACCGATTCTTTGAGCCATTGATACATGAGTATGTATACACAAGGGGAAAAAATCAATTTCATGTGAGGATGTAACAACAAATTACAATTATATAAGCATCACAGGCAAATCATACAAATCATTGACATCTGTACTAACTACAAACGTGTTTGTCAGTAGGAAGTTATCAAGTTTGCATTTAATTTGCTCTTTTGATTTGGCATGTGAATGAAATCGATAGTCTCTAAATGTTGGAAAATAACAGAACTGATAAGGCGTCTTCTAGTTGATTGAGGTCATAGCGCTGAAAGAGCTATTGCTAAATCGGAACTCAAGCCGTGTGCTAGCAATCACATCAGATATTGCAAACGTGCCAGAAATATATTGCTCCCCTGCAAATTCTTATCTATCAACCATCATACATGGGCTCAAAATGAAAATGTTTATTTACTGGTATTCAAGTTTGGTTTGTTCTGAGTACGTAAAGATATTTTCGCTTAGCTTAACTATATCTCATTCTGATCTCAGAGATATCGAAGAATCTTTCTTTCTCAAGCAGTACAGACATAACATCGACGGGGGAAGAAGATGAACGTGACGAAGCATAATTTTAACAGAGGATCCACCGCGACAGAACGTGCTTAACTTTGAACGAAACAATGCGCAACAAAGATTACATCAAATTCCCAATCTACGATTTAAATTTAGCATTGTAACGCACGGGTGCTAATCATGCATCTTAGCCATCTGCAGCAAAGGGTCGAACCAATTATACTAAATCCGTTACAATTATAATACAAAACAAAACACTGATCTGACAGTGAACGCTACAGTAATCAGGGTCGTTTATAGTTCCGTGGGTTAGGTGGGTACCACCCCCTTTTCTTTTGTGGAGCTGCACTGCGGCTATCGTGTTTTCGTTGAGAAAGCCGCGACCCAATAATTCATTATCCCAAACTAACACATAAAGTAAACCTACAGCAAGCATTCTGCCGACTTCGTGTCAATTATTTCACGTTTTATGAACGTAAGATAAAAGTTTCAAGTGTTTTATCGCTTTTTAAAATAACTATTATATAGCGAAAGCGGTCAACAGTTACGCAAACACTCACTGGTGAACAACACTATGCAAAGTCCTTTCATGCTCATTCTGCACGCGCCTAATGAGACTGTCGTTCATCAACGGTGGCGACAGTGCATCGCTTATACTGTAGGCGCATAGCGATTGGAACGTGACAAAATCAGGATACTGGCGCGTAGAATTTTGTCCCTTTCATCCTTTTAGCATGAACGGTGCATACTCGCACGCCCTTTCAAGTTCACCTTCCGCGCTATGGTACAGTTTTATTTACACACATAAATCGCTGAACTCGCACTCCTCTGACTGGAGCAGGTGGGTTGGATAATCAAGTTGTTTAACGCACCTGCAGTTGGTTTTAGCCTGTCTAGATCGATGAAGCTCTCCTAAAAGGTTAAATCGAATGCGGTTTTCTGCCGTAGCACCATGGCACAGATACTCTCAGATAATCCCTGAGAACAACTTATAGCCTATTACTAAGTAAGCCACATTGTGCACCGCCTTTAGGTCCGCCCCTTCATACCAAAGGCAGCCGGCGGAACCATTGATACACAAATAGCTTCCTTCTCATAGGTCCCGATGTTGAGTCTGTATGTCTTCGGGCAGTGTGTGAAACTGCGGGACCACTAAAAAGTATAAGCACAACTGTATTTTCCGATATAATAAATTGTTTATTTTATTTTTTATTTTTTTTGTACCACAGTTACATGCAGACCGAGTCCTCTTTTTTTTTTTTTTTTTAAAGTGGTTCCTCAGATCTTCTTCATTGGTTCTTTTTTTTTTTAAATTTTTCTGTACTTTTTTTTCTTCAAAATAAGAGAACAAGAATACATCAGAATACAAATCAATATTACAGACTTCCCCATTTTCGCCACCCCTCTCCCCCCCCCCCTTTTTTTAACAGCCTTATCATTGGTTATTTCATTTTTAACACAAAATCTACATGTTAAAGGATAGGACAGATAAGACTAAACAAAGACAAAGACTGTAGAACAAGCATGCTTTCAAGAGAAAAGAATAACTAGATAACTAGTGAAGTAGGCAAGGCACAAGCCTTGATTTTCAAAGTTTGCAAGAGAATATTATATATGTACACCACTAGTTAGTAGCCATTAAACGTCGTAATAATAACTGATTGTCAAAAATGACACGCAAAGAATTCAACGCATTTGTTTTCTTGGCAATACTAATGCTCAATTTTCCTATTAAGATAATATGATTAGCGAAATTTTCTTCTTCCTCTGTTAACGGAAATCTTTCAATTGCTACACCAAAAACACCTCTAGCATAGAACATTCAATTTTTTTTACTAAGTTTAGCAGACAGTATACTTGAAACATGATTCCAAAATCTTTTTACATAATCACATTCATAAAAGAAGTGTTCAATAAAGTCTACCTTGTCAAGGCAATAGTTACATTTGTTTTTATTGACGACTTTCATTTTCTGCAGTAGTATGTAGGGTAAATATTATGTATGATTTTCCATTGCAGTTCTATTAAACGGACTTCTTTAGTTGCTTTTCTTGGCATTAGCCACACTTTGTCGCCAATGTCAATATTAAATTTGTGGTTCCATAAGGCAACTGCGTGCGGTTTAAGTGCTTGATTTTCTGCTGCAGCAGTATTTAACATTTGTTTAATTAATTTAGGTTTACAGTTAAAAATAATACCACTAGATTCATAAATTTCTACCATTGTGAATTTGTCACAGTTTAACCATTCTTTCCAGCTCTTTGGTATAGCGTTTACTAAAGCATTGTACTCAAACATAACATTCCATTTATTTTTACCAACGATTGCCTGCATTTCATCCAAGGAATACAGTCTGTTTTCTGTTACATTTATGAGATCTTTTATCCTTTCAATTCCACTTTTAACCCAATATGCAAAATGCAATACACTACCTTTATATTGAACAAGCTGATTATTAAATAACATATGATTACACACATTGTGTTTATTAACTTTGTTCATCTGTGTCAACGTTTTTGTATTCAAATATGTTATGAGCACGTCTTTCCAGAAGTCATTCTGTATTGAATGTATTCCCTTAGCTTTATCTTCTCTACAATTAAAATCAAAGCTACCGAGTTTTCCTGCTAGGTGTTGTAAATGCCAAACAGGAATGAAAGTCCAGTTTTCATTGTTGCTGCAAGCTAGTTTTCCTGCCCACTGCAGATAGTAACATTGTTGAGTGAAAACCATGTCAACCATCTTAAGACCTCCATTGCTGTATTCGCTTTGTAAAATTTTTCTTTTAATTTTTTCAAACGCCTTTCTGTTCGAAAATGTTCTCTGCCATAAAAATTTGTACAACAGCCGATTGACCTTTTCTAACACAGCTTTTGGTATACCAACAGACTGCATAACAAAGTAAAACTGACTAGCAAGAAACGTTTTTATAATTACCGTTTTACCGTGTATGCTCAAGTCTCTCTTACTCCACATTTTTATTAGAGCATTTAACTTCTCAATTCTGCTAAGCCAGTTATCTTCTATTTTCTCTGCAGTCAAATTGTTTTGAAAATATATTCCAAAAATTTTTATCTTGTATAAAATGTAGTGTTTATAGATAAAATACAGTGTTTAGAAAAAAAGTTTTTTCTGTATGATATTTACAAACGGTGTAATATAGCGTATGATTGTGTGTGTGTGTGTGTGTGTGTTTGTGTGTGTGTTTATATCGTAAAATGTAGTCTGTAATTATAAAAAAAATGTTGCTTTATAGATATAAAAAGTGATGCATTGCTATAACATTTATTTTATAGATATATAATTCATTTTATAATTATACAATATCTTTTATACAGGTAAAATTTATATTTTATAGATATTATGAATATAATAATTTAATTTACAAAATTGTGCTCCATATTAGAGATCCCTATGCTATCGAAGCCCGATACTTTAATCAGAGACCTCCATGACTTTTTAAACTGCTTTCGCGCCCATCCGAGAGCTTTAACCTTAACACTATGGAACCCTCCCATGGTCATGCTATCTAGTGTAAAAGTTTGAAAACAATGGCCTCAGACTTACTTCAAGACAGAACAACACAAGCAGAACCAAAAGGTTGAAGAGTTTCAGCCAAAGCACACACAACGTTCAGTTCTTCAGTTATATTTTGGTACAATGGTAATCGAAGCCTACCACAGTCATCGGCCGCTAGTACGCTTTCGCACGTTTTACGGGAAAAATATAGCAGCAGCAATCTCAAACCCTCCTAGTTACACAAGGTCACGAGTGATTTTCTGATATGAGGTTCTGCTCAGTATGCCTCAAGCGACGAAAGCGAGCAGATAGGTAGATAATGGAATTCTTACGTGGACAGACTATAGGTTACAGTCAGTCGTAAATCAAGACAGGTTAAATTTGATTCTTATTACTATGCATTACTATACATTACTATGCAAGTACTGTACTATACTATTGTGATCAACATGACGAAAATTTAATAGAGTGGTTTTCCTACTTTCGATATCGTATATGACACTACTTCTAATTTGAACTCACAGCAGTGTATACAAATCCGTCGGCAGGGGTGGAAAGTGATTAGATTTTACACTTATCATCGCCATAATTAAATTAATTACAATATTCGTGAGTATTTTGTAATTGTTTTCTTTTTCGCTTCTTCGATGTAATGTAATACGTATTGTAATTTTGTTTTCCTTAAGCAGTTTGTTTGTTGTAAGTGCAAGAAAAAAAAAGTTCCTTTACTTTGAAGTCTTTAAATGTACAACAGATTTTCCCTATTGCCACGAATCACCCAAATGTCTTCAAATTAAACCAGCTAATGAACTCGAAATCAAAAAGCACACTGAAAAATTTAAGTCGTCTTATTGGAATAATACTTTTACTTTTTAAGTAGTACAGCATTGGTTATTTATTTATTTATTTATTTATTTTTTAGTTATTTATTTATTCTTAAATTATTATTATTATTATTTTCCCCTCTAATATTTGAGATTTGTTTGGTGGTCATGCATGATTGTGTGCTTCACCTTTCGGGCATTCTTTTCCTTGTTATTTGACTTCCCTGATGACTGTTGCTTTTGTTTTATCTTGTATCTTTATGCGATTGTTCTTCTGAGTGCCTATCAATTTATTATTATTATTTTTTTTAATAATATATTTTATTTGATTATTTTTCTTTTTTTTAAGAGGTGTCACAAATGTTTGAACACTGTTGTTGCTTTTTCATTTAGTGCATATGTTATTGTTTGTAGTTAGAGGTCATGTAATATAGTGCCGTTCTTGTATTCACTATGTATATATTGTGTTTCCCTATCCCCCCATCTTCCCCCCCCTTGTCTGGCTATACGGCCCCCCTGGGCTAGGAGCCTAACTTGATATTTGCTGCTGATCATTTGTTGTTTAATAAAAGGACAAAGTTCCAAGTTTGTTTCTTTTGTTTCTTTCGTTCTTTTTTCTTTAATTTTTGTTTGTTGGTGAGATTTATATGATAACTATAAGTTGTACTTAACCTCACACTTAAGAAGGTTTTAATATCACAAAATTTGTGTTTTGCTTTGAGACGTCATGAGGTTTTTGTTTTCTTCCTTTTGATATTCAAACACGTTTTCGGGAGTAGATTCAGATTCAGAAAACTTTATTATCTCCAAGGAGAAATTCTAACATGGATTTGCTGTCAGCAAAAGGTAATAAAATGTAACAATACTATAAACATGTAAACATGTACGTGTAATCACGCTTATGTACATATTAACAAAAACATTTCCGACACATTGTAAAACTTAAAATACATATCACACTACATGTCCTTATTGCACTTCAACATAAATAAATAAAACACCTACCCACAAACACACACACCCACACACACACAACTACACACACATGGGTTAGACATGAGATTATAAAATTATAAACGTTATAAAGCATCTTAAGAAAAATATACAATCATCAAACTCTGCGTATCATTCTAGCACTGACAATAACAGATTTTAAAACTTATGCATTAGTTAACTAGATACATACTGAATAGTGGAAAAATTGCTGCAAATATTATAAAATTCATCTCTAGTACTCCCATAAACCACTCGCACCCAACTCATTCAGTCAACACTTATTAAGAATTTGTACTGATTTGGGTATAAAACTGTTCTTAGCTCTAACTGTAGAAACATTTGGCACTCTGAAACGGCGACCAGAAGGAAGGAGCTGGTAGTGCTGGGCTAGGATGTGAGTGGAGTCTCTTACAATCATGCTCGCTTTCTTTCTTACTTGCCTTTCGTACAACACACACAAACTTTCCTGCTTTTCACCCACCACTTTCCCACACACCTTCACAATTCTATCCAACACATTCTTACTCCTCACACTGAGACCTCCAAACCAGCAAAGAAAACCAAAGGTCAGCACCGATTGAATAAAACATCTGTAAAAGTTACATAAAACAGACTTGTTGACTTTCAGAGAGCGCAATTTCTGGAGGCAATATATTCTTGACTGACATTTCTTATGGATGGAAGTAGTGTTGGAATCAAAGGTAAGCTTATTGTCAAGTATTGTTCCCAGATATTTGTATTCCAAGACTCTTTCCACCTTTTCTCCATCAATCACTAAGTCAGGCACAGCAGATGGGTTTTTTCTAAAATCAATAATCAGTTCTTTAGTTTTCTTCACATTTATATTTAAAAAATTCTCTTTGCACCATGCAATAAACCTTTGCACTTCCTTTAGATAAACAGTTGCAGAGTTGGAGAGGTCTTGAAGGGCAGAGTCATCTGAGTACTTAATGAGAGGTGTATTTTCAGAGCCTGTGCAATCGTTGGTGTACAGAGTAAACAGAACAGGAGATAGTACAGTGCCCTGAGGGGAGCCAGTTGATGTAGTTCGAGTAGAGGAGAGAGCTCGCTGGTAGTCATGTGATAGAAGAAACACACACTTTAGCCAGTTTTGGTCATGCCCTACAATTAATACATATTGTTTACAGTCTAAAAAATGTGTGATTTAAATACAGCAAACACATGGTAAACAATTAGTTGATGCATTAAAATTAATGTATTGAAAATATTGTATTGAATTTAATTGTTCTTATAGAGCGCTCATACCAGCTCAAAGAGCTGCACACGGTTTATTAAAACCGGTTTCAAGTGAAACTAATGGTTGGCCTTATAATCTATAATATATTGTACTAGACTGGTCAGCCTAACACACAGAACCTGTAGTGCAATAAACTGTTTAATCATTAATCATAACATTAATAGCTGGAAGTCAACCAACCCTGTTCCTTAACAATTTACTTACTTATATATATATATATATATATATATATATATATATATATATATATATATATATATATATATATATATATATATATATATATATATATATATATATATATATATATATATATATATATATATATATATATATATATATATATATATATATATATATATATATATATATAAGAGGGAGAAAGAGAGAGAGAGAGAGATCTATATTTATCTATATATATATCGACTTCTTCTCAAGCCATAGACAAGATAAAGCTCTAGTATGATTCTTTCTCAGTATCAGTTCCTTATTATGAAGTGACTTTACCAAAAAAAATTTAAATAGAAGCTTATTAGAGCTCAGTGGTGCGTATTGTACTTTTTCCGATTCAGACAAACGGACATACAAATAGGTAGACAAACAGGCGTATACGCAGACAGGCAGGCAGACACACACACATATAAACACACGCTCCTCCTCAACCCAATCCACCCACACACATTCACACACACACACACAAACACACACACACACACTAGCTCGAACCCCTACCCCCTCCCTTCCTCCACAACACACACACGCACACATACACACTCGCGCTTGCACATGATATGAATACTAAATAAACACCAGATAGAGACAGAGAGAGAGAGAGAGGGGGGGGGGGGCGGAAACATAATGAAAAAGGCAGACAGACAAGCAAAACCAAACCACCTACCCATATTCCACTCCCCACCCCACCCCCCACCCACCCCCCCAAAAAAAAATCTATCAAATCGAGAGACAGAGAAAGATAGAGAAATACTGAGATAAATTGACAGAGAGACAGAGAAAGACTTAGATGAATAGACAGAGAGACAGAGACAGACATGCAGGCAGAGAACGAATGACCACCTTCTAATTCCTCTCTCCATTGCATACTATTTCTATTCGAAAGTAGATAACGACAGTTCATAACATAATTTCCTTCGTTACATTTTTATTATAATTTTAAGTAGACCACGCTGGTTAAACGATCATCTGTGATGCCCCGACGACTTTCGAGTTACGGAATAGGATTGGACCTTCTTTCGTCAGACTTTTTTTAAAATTTTTTTTCGGGGGAGGGGGGTTAACATATGCGGATTCTTTTGTTCCTTTAAATCAATGTTCTTTTCATTTCATTTTCTGTATTGCTTATAATATTGTCTTATATCGTCCAACAAGGAGTCTGCAAAATTGTTATGCGTAAGATAACATAACCTGATTTTATTATTTTATTTTTCTTGGCGTTGAGACTGACAATTAGTTTGAAAACTCGCTGCTTTTGGGAACATCTTTTTCAAGTTTCTTTGTTGGTGTTGTTGTTGTTGTGGTGGTGGTGGTGGTGGAGGTTGTTGTTGTTGTTGTTGTTGTTGTTGTTGTTGTTCTTCTTCTTCTTCTTCTTCTTCTTCTTCTTCTTCTTCTTCTTCTTCTTCTTCTTCTTCTTCTTCTTCTTCTTCTTCTTCTTCTTCTTCTCATCATCATCGTTCTTTTCTTCCTCGTCGTCCTCCCTTTTCGTCTTCTTCTTCTTTTGTTGATTCTTATAGATAAGTTACGGCGGAAGATTGCAGTTAAGAATATAGGTTATTGTGTCTTTGTAAGTGCGCCTGTCTTGAGTAGAAACAAAACCTTACTGTACTACTTGATTCCCACCTTCACCACACCCAACTTTGCTATACTGCTTCACGCTGAATTCGATAATTTTATCTGCTCTTGAGGAAAAGAAACAACATCTAAAAAGTGCGTGTGCTAATTTTTGTGCGTTTATATCATTCTCTGTCACTGGCGCTTCCGTGTCACATATTGTGTGTGTGTGTGTGTGTGTGTGTGTGTGTGAGTGGGTGTGGGCATGTGTGTGTATGTGTGTGAGATTCACTGTGAGTAAAATGTATTTGTTATTTGAGAGTGTGTTGGAGTGTGGTGTTTAGGAGTGGAAACTTAGATACATTTCTATTTTAGAGTTCTAGTTTTAATGTGTTACAATGCTGTATTAGACGTGTAAAATCTTTTTTTGTGTCAGAAGTAGGCTTACTTTAAAAATAAAACAAGTTGTTCCAGTTTCAGTATTGTACGTTCGCGTGAAAATAAGAAATAATTTTAAAAGAGCACGTTGCTTTTCTTTCTTGCATCAATAGGTCCTTCTTCCGAGTACTAGTTCTAAGCCACACCAAGTATCAGACTTGTTGAGACAACCTAAATCTGCAAAATCTCTGGCAGTCATCCCCAGTTCTAGGCCTAATTATTTGCGGTCGGTCGGTCCGTCGCTCCGAATTGTATTCTTTTGTTCAAAACACACTTTTTACCTTATATAAAAAATAACTAAACCGAAATTCATCGGTATTTTTTTTCCTTTATGGATACTGTATCTACTGCTAAAATACTGCAGATCATTTCTATTGGTACTTTCTCCAAGTCAAGGTCATTACGTTCTACCAGTTTCTAAACGCGTTTTGCGCTGTATATTCAAATTGGCTCATGCGATTTTGACAATTGTTTGCTTGCAGATCGTTCATACAGTGGCCTATTATTCCATGTTGTTCTTTTGCTTCCTAAAGCCGAGTCACAACACCGCCAAGGAAATTAAAACTTTTGAAGAAGAAACAAAATGGCTATGTGTGTGTGTCTGGAAATACATTTGAATGGTTTGCCATCTTTTTTTCTTTTCTTCCTGCCCATCAGTTTCTTATTATTTTTCTTGTTTTCGATTTTTTTTTTGTTTTCGATTTCATGTGTTTCAATTTTCGTCCCTTCTGTCTTTTTCTTCCACTTCAGGAAATATACCGGCAATGTAACGAAACTGGCTTTTTATTTGAATAATCGGGGCAACATTAACCTGTTTTCCAAACTGTATTATTGACTTTGGGTGAGTCAATAGCAGGATTGTCATTTGTTTTTTGATCGAAACAATCTACGGAATTTAAAATATGGAACTATTTCATGGTAAGTTTACTATTCACAGATGCAGATGAATTTATCCTACCTATAAATGTTTCAATCACAGCGTTTCTTCATTTTATTAAAACGAAACAGTGACTCCATAAACGCCAATGCATTTTTAACTTCTCTCCTCCCCCCTACCCAATTCCTTGTCCCACCCTCTCTCTCTCCTTCTCCTTCTCACCACAGTAAATTTTATCAGAAAGTCGGTCAGCGGTAACTACACTTTTCTTTTAGTATCGTTGTATGGTATTTATCTGGCTGGGATTTCCTGCCACAAAATGAGCCTTAATGGTATATTGGATAGCTGTCCTTGAGCCAGTAAACGTGCGAACTCTAGTGTTTCCGTGCCAACTTCGGAATGCCGTGTTTAATCATCGTTTCGCAATGCGTAGCTGAGACCCGCCTGGCCTGGGCGAGTTTCAGATACGCAATGTGTCATTGTCTCTATTTGACTCTTTGGGCTTGATTAGTCACTTTTCTGGATCTCCAAAATACGGACGAATTGATTGTTAAAATTTACATTGAAGAAGCGGCTCGTCGTGTTCTTTAAGAGAACGCAAACATCTCAAGGTTAACAAAAGGAACTTGATTTACTTATTTAATAGTACACAGCTGCAGATCATCAGTTTTCTTGTGCTGTCGGGTGTCAAAACCATTATTTAGGTTACTTGATGGTCAATGTCGAAATTGATTAAGATCTGGTTATTTATAACTATCTTATAATTCTCATTACTTTTATCAGAGGTAGCGTGATGGAGCAGTTGGTTAGCCACCGGTTTCCTATGCCGAAGGTCGCAGGTTCGAGTCCCGCAAGGGGATGAACACGTGACTTACTGTAGACTGTTGAGGTCACCGAGGGTTTTCTCCTGGTAATGGAACTCCGGTTTCCTCCCTCCTTTCAATAGTGATGTTGGATGCAGTCTATCTAACATTCAAAATATAAAATTCGATTTTCTTTCTGCCTTTCCCCTAGAAGCAATTCCCTTATCTCTACACCACCACATGTTTGAGTGATGAATACATGTGTGTGTATGTTGTGGTAGGCTCTAGGAGTGTCTGTAACATTTGAGCGTGTATGTTAGTTACAGATCGCCGCGTTTTAAACCTGATTTAGGAATAAGGCGCGTAGAGCATCCATTATTATTACTATTATGAAATGTTCGGTGACAAGTCCACCCGAGATGGCCAAGTTAGATATATCATAATGATCTGATAATCGTATATATGATCTGATAATCGTATATATCGATCTAATGTTGTCAATCTCCTGTAAGCCAATTTAAGTGTGAGGAGACCTACCGAGTTTTCAATAGCTTGTAATGAAAGTCCTTATTAAAACTCAACATATACTTTTATTTTTGGTACAGTTTACCTTAGGTTTTACTTTATAGTTTAGTTTAGTTTAGACCGCTCTTCTTTGCTTACCTTTTTTAAAACTCTACTCTAGTCCATTTACGTTTCTTTACAGCAAAAAGATAAGCTATTTGGGCAATTCACTTTGGAAAGTCCACTTAAGCGTATGTAAAGTCCAGCGAGATTTAAAACTCAATTATCTCTGTCATCGGCCGAATGATTAAAGTGAGTGTGATATCTATATATTTTTTTAAAAGCAAACAAGAAGCCTAATAGTATAGAAAGAAATAGCGGAAATCTGCTTTCCTTTAAACTGGAACGAAGACTGAGAGTTACTTCTCTGTACGCAGATTCCCTACAACTACTTCTGCACAGTAAGTTTATTTATATGATGTTGAACTCGAGCCACACACCACATCAACAGAGTGACCCAGCGTGTCTGATGAAGACTTTCAAAGGTCAAATGTTTGATGTTGGACTCGAGCAACGCACCACGTCAGCAGAGTGACCAAGACTTTCAAAGGTCGAATGTTTGATGTTGGACTCGAGCAACGCACCACGTCAGCAGAGTGACCCATCGTGTCTGATGAAGACCTTCAAAGGTCGAATCATTGATGTTGGACTCTTGCCACGTACCACATCAACAGAGTGACCCAGCGTGTCTGATGAAGACCTTCAAAGGTCGAATGTTTGATGTTGGACTCGAGCCACGTACCACATCAGCAAAGTGACCCAGTGTGTCTGATGAAGACCTTCAAAGGTCGAATGTTTGATGTTGGACTCGAGCCACGTACAACATCAGCAGAGTGACCCATCGTGTCTGATGAAGACCTTCTGAGGTCGAATGTTTGATGTTGGACTGGAGCCACGCACCACATCAGCAGAGTGACACAGCGTGCCTGATGAAGACCTTCAAATGTCGAATGTTTGATGTTGGACTCGAGCAACGCACCATATCAGCAAAGGGTCCCAGCGTGTCTGATGAAGACCTTCACAGATCGAATGTTTGACGTTGGACTGGAGTCACGCACCACATCAGCAGAGTAACCCATCGTGCCTGATGAAGACCTTCAAAGGTCGAATGTTTGATGTTGGACTGGAGTCACGCACCACATCAACAGAGTGACCCATCGTGTCTGATGAAGACCTTCAAAGGTCGTATGTTTGATGTTGAACTCGAGCCACACACCACATCAACAGTGTGACCCATCGTGTCTGATGAAGACCTTCAAAGGTCGTGTTGGACTGGAGCCACACACCACATCAGCAGAATGACCCAGCGTGGGTCTGATGAAGACCTTCAAAGGTGGAAACAGCTGTCACACGCTTTGCTCTCAAACAACAGTTGTCGTTCTATATAGATTGGAGGAAAGTATTTTAGAAAGACGTTCACCTTATTTTCAAAGCATAAAGCAGAATGATACTGCCAATGTGGACGGAAAATATTCATTGGGAGCACTTGAATTATTAATTTGTTCCTTTTCTACGACATTTAATAAACGTAAGATATGACTATTTGCTTATATATCCACTTTTTTTGTGGCTAATATTTGCGAAATTTGAATTTGTCCAAATGCTATAGCAGTAACTGGCTTATTCTCTTAGAATACAGGTACAGGCGAATCACAAACTAACGCCGCGGAGCGAGACCAACACATCCCAACGCGTTGCTGGAGATGAACCACGGGAAGCATAGATCTGCCTGTAATATGAAGCGATGCTCAATGATTGCTTTAGAGGCGTCCCCTATACGC
Source organism: Oncomelania hupensis (assembly GCA_036898135.1). Lineage (NCBI taxonomy): Eukaryota > Metazoa > Mollusca > Gastropoda > Littorinimorpha > Pomatiopsidae > Oncomelania > Oncomelania hupensis. Next base: position 91,752,818 of record CM072511.1, on the reverse strand, counting down.
TTAATGTATCCGGGGACGTAAATTTATTCAAAAAAAAAAAAAAAAGATTGCTTTAGAGATCCCACTGTGAGCAAATTCCTGTGACGTTATCAGGAACCTCTATTACTTTTTAAGCTGCATATAGCGCATCAGAGGGTTATCCCCTCAATAATTTGGATTAATATATTCTGCCATGATGACACTAGATTTTAGTGCACAGCTTTGCACAAAAAAATGACATCAAGGTAACTTTAATCCATAATGGACCCAGTCCCCGATAAACGTAGATAAAGATGCATAATATTATATAATTGTATTGCTTCTTGTCATAAAGACACCACGGAAAACTATTGTGCCGGAGGGGATACAGTAATGTAGACCGAGATTTGCTTTAAAATTAAAAGTAGACGGGCACTCCTGGGTATTTTTCGATATAGTCTATTTTATTTTTTTACGACAATCTTAACTCGACAGCTCACGAAGGGGTCGGTTTCTTAGCGAAAGCACGGCAGCTGCACGATAGGGGAAACACAGGACAACCAGCCTGTCTTTATTTTAACCTACATTTGTTTGTACTCAAATAAAGGCTTGTCTGCTTGAGTATAGCAAGACGACTAGTACCTACAGCCAGTCTGTTTGAAGTTCGGAATAACCTGCATCAAACCCGTAAGTGTTTTATTGATGATATTGTACACACATATATGACAATACGGTTTTAATATTATTATTATTATTATTATTATTATTATTATTATTATTATTATTATTATTATTATTATTATTATTATTATTATTATTATTATTATTATTATGCATATCTTCTTTTGTCGAGATGCGCTGGAGTTTATGATCCTGCCTCCATTGAACTTTACCAGACAGGATTGTTTCTTTCAATTCCAAAACCAATCGGATTTAATCTAAACCATTTCGTCGATAGAATATATCTTTGTTTTGGGGTGAATCTGCGTGTACGAGTAGATTAAATTTAGAAGAAATAATTAATAATAACCTTCTATATTTGAGCTTAGTGTATTTTGGTTAATTTAACCAAAGAGCCTATATACTATATATTATAGTATACAACCTCTTTGATTTAACTGCGACTGGTCCTGATTTGACTCGGAAGAGTCAGCTGGACCTAAAACAATAATCATGTAATGTAATGTAACTGCGACAGTCGTGACTGATGTAATAAAAATCGAAATCCTCGAAAGAAGTATTTTATGCGGTTGTTTATGCAGCATAGCCTGACGATTGTGTGAAGTAACGAATAGTTGTACTCATTTGATAAAATTTTAGGTGATAACTGACCACTGAACTGTTAACCAAGATTATTGTTTATTCATTCTGAAAATTACCTGATTTTATTTAAATCAGACTCATCTATATCACGAACTGCCAATTATTTAATTTCAAACCATGGTTTATTTAAATCGAAGTCATTATATAACTACTCGCTGAATTGTGACCAAGATGATCGTTTATTCAACCTGATCAGAAAGAGCCTGTTTTCATTTAAAAATCAAAATCGTAGAAGGAAACATACACCATTATTCTGTCTTTGTAACATTGATTGGCGATCGCTGAAATAGTAATGCTGGTTGAACATTGAGTTTTAACCTCTACACCCACCATTGGCGATATGGCAGATGGGGGATAACCATAATTATATTACATTGATAGACCTCATTGGCTATTGTTTAAATAATGACTATGGGAGACAAAGAGTTTGTCTAAAACCCATGTATTATTTAATCGTTCTTATATAGCGCTTTTCCAGCTCAAGAGCTGCTCAAGGCGCTGGCCGATACAGGATCTACCTCAAGCCGCCTGAGACGCCCACCCGCAGCCTTTGGGCGCATGGTCTGACGCCCGGACAACTGAGCACAATCCTGGGCAGCCAGGGATGGGGGAGAAGGACCTAGGTGCATGCTGGGTGTTTTCTTGTCACCGGCACTCACCCGTCTAGGACATGAGCGTCAGGATCTTTAAAGTCCGTTATGATGGAATGTAGTCGGTGTCTTTCGCCTAAAGCGATGGGACTGGAGTTTATTGATAGAATCGTGGATATAATCCTAATGGGATGCTATCCTCCGGGGAATAAGAAAAGAGGTGCAACCCCTTCTATGCATTTTTAAAAAGATAATTATGTCTTCCTATTCACCAAACAAAGAGAGATTTTTTTAAACAAAAAAGTTTTTTTTTTTGGTTTTTGTTTTTTTAAATCACGATCGTCGACACGATTTTTTTAAAACTAATCAGTCCTACTGTAGTGTGTTTCAGTAAGATAATAACGCCTTCTTCATTGAACTGTGACTTTCATGGCATTTGTGCACACAGCGTCGCTGAGATTCGCCGAGTAGCATACCTCTCAAGAAGTGGCGAAGCGCACGTGTAAACCTCGTGTAAACTAAGTCTCAGCTATGCAGTTGTGCCCTGGATGCTTCTTAGATCCGAAAATAGCGCTGCATGAAATACGGGATGCATGATTTATGTTCCTTGACCATTGATTTACGATTGGCGAAATAATACTAATGCACGCTTATTTCTGTCGTTTGTCTTCTTCACGGAGCTTAACTGTGACCTAGGAGATTTGCTTGGTCGACCCGAAAATAGCTTTTGAATGTACACAATTAATACTTAGGGATTTTTTTTTTAAAAAGGGTACGTGCCTGCCTTTTTAAGACATTCTGACATAAGACATAAGATTCTTTATTCGCTTCAAATGTCACACACAGAAGAATTTGCTTTGCGCGTCTGGGAATGGCATAAATCATTGACAATAACAATTAAAAACACAACTGGTCCCGACATCTAGCTCGGGACCTAAAAACAATTTCTTCATTCACTCACATCCACAAAGCATCAGCGAACCGCACCCAAATGTCGTCAGGAAACAAAACAAAAAAGCAGACTACCAAAAAAAGAAAAGAAAACAACAACATAAAAGCATGCGCTCACCCCCCCCACACACACACACACCTACACACACACACACACACACACACACACACACACACACACACACACACACACACAGAGGATACATCCAGCTGCACAACCCCTCACGCATGTCACGTTCATAACTAAATAATATAGGCCTATTGTAAGGTGTAGTTGTGACATTATATAAAGGAGAGACATGAAGTTTGTATGTAGATTATAGTCACACGACACTTTCGCATATAGGTGACTACTGGACCGATTTATACTGACACTAGCGGGCCAGTTGTTGGTAAAGGGGAAAATAATATGATCACACGTTGACCAATCCGGGATTCGAACCAGCGACCTTTCGGTTACTAGCAAGACGCTCTTACCAACTGAGCTACCCGGCCCCTCCTGGACATGAAGTTTGTTTGTTTGTTAAGTAGATTTTTGTCTCCGGACACTAGCGCATATAGGAGACGTGAATAAGAAGTTTTAAATGTTTATAAAGTTCATCAACGAATATGACCGACGAGCAGCCGTAAATGTAAATAAGAAGATTACTGAAGAAATGTGTAGAGGCGGAGCGCTCTAGGCGACATCAAATTGAAGAGGTCCAGAAAATATGGCGAGGAGCAGGAGTAGTCAGCCAAGGTAGAGGGCGGCATGGATCCGTAAACAAGCAGCTCAGCGAGAGGCACCATGAGGAAGACACCAGTGGGATGTATGTATAAGGGAAATATTACATAGGCAACAGCCGTGGGAATCAGGGAAAGGGAAAGCAAAAACTGCCACCCAAACAGTCACCAGACCAGGTCTGGAGAAAAGAAGATTATAGGGATGCCGGCGCAGCGCCGGTCAAAAAATGTTAAAATGAAAATGACGTGTGAGCCGCGGACGAGGGGCCCCCAAAAATTTAAAAAAAAAAAAATACTACAAAAAAACTACTACATGAAGTGACTTGAATTGTTCTTATATAGCGCACTTACGTGGTCAAAGAGCTACAGATGGCAGGTTAGATCTAACTCCGAAACACCAACTCGCCGCATTAAGCGCTCAGTCCAACGCCTCGAACAAATGCGCCAGCCCGAAACAGTTCAATAATGATCACCACAGCGGACCAGCATAGTGTGAATGGCCTACGAGCAAATAAGCAGAAACCAGTTCTGTTCGTACTTGGATGAGATCATGCGATTGTTTAAAGGTGCCGAGAAACGGTAATTACCCCAAGTCAGCCAGCTGTAAATGGAATGTAATAAAGCAGCGAAAATCGAGGAGGAGATCGACACCGCCCACCACATAGCCCACCACATAGCTGATGTGTCTATTGTTGCTGGGCTCTGCACAATGGAATGCTACTACCCACTCGTCTTTCGTCTGCGGGGATCGGCTAGTTTAATCACCCAATGACTAATCTTTATACATTTATATGTTTAGCCCTGTCTGTGTGCAGATAGGGTTATAGAGATAGGGAGGAAATGGTAAAAGATTCACTGACACACTAGCTCTCGCACGGCTATGAAACATAAGTAGTTCAGCCACTTGTTAACAGTAAATATCACACATTTATTTCTTCTACTCTATACATATTCGATTGGACAACACGATGACCTGCTAACAGTGGTGAAGAAACGGAAACTCCGATGGTATGGCCACGCCACCAGATCATCAGGCCTTGCAAAGACTATTCTGCAAGGCACAGTGCAATGAGGTAGAAGAAGAGGGAGACCGAAAAAGAGGTGGGAGGACAACATTCGAGAATTGACTGGTTTGACACTGAGCGAAGCCATCAGGGCTGCTGAGGACAGAGAAAGATGGAGTATGCTGGTTAAACAATCATCTGTGGTGCCCCTACGACCTTCGGGTTACGGGACAGGATAGGATAGGATAGGATACATATTCATCTAAACACTATATTAACTTAAATGTCCAACTTCACTTCGAGTAGTTCGCGCGCTCCTTGATGGGTCTATGCTGCTACTATTCGTGATATTTGCTACTGTCTCATCATTGGGCTAATTGTTCTGGTTGGCCTAATTTTCTTTTTCAGGAGAGTGGACTACCTCACAGTCCTTCTAGATCTGTGTGTGTGCAATCCTTCTTGTGCACTTCGCTGCTTCGTTGAGGTGTGGTGATGGTGTCTCCTCCTTGGATGTTGACTATTGGGCTATCGGAGCTCAGTGCTCGATGCTCCACTGCAGGCCAAATGTCAGGGTTGACTCTCAGTGGTCTATCTCCTGCATCGGACCAACAAGCCTGCTCGTCTGCAAAACATAAGACGAGTTTCTGCAACGCCTTGTTTACAAAGGGTGTGCAGAGCGTCTCACTGATGGCAGAAACAGCCCTCAGTTGAGATCGCATCCACTTATAAAAACAAGGGACGAACATTCTTCTAAGTCCGTGGTCCACTGAAATCTACAACATAATTCCTATACATATACATACATCATGGCTAAACTAAACACATGGAAAAGTAATTAACAATGTACCCATTCTCTGGTACAGCCACTGGTCTGCAAAAATACACATAGGAGAAACAACAGTGGGTCCGTATGGGCTACCTCATGGTGTCGAAACCGGTCACGTGTGTCAGCCACATGGTCAAGCATAGTTTGGCTAACATTCACAATGATAAAACATGGCAAGACTTTCACAAACATAATCTAACAATATTATCAATAAATTGCGATGAAACAAAAGATTGATCATTTACCTTTTTGACAACGTCAGGCTTTGGCTATACTGCGATGAATGAATTTTAACCGTCACCTGCGTAGTCTGTTGAGAGAGCTTTCAGCGTGCGTCCTTCTCAGTTGAGATTTAGACAGAGATGACTACCTACCCTTTTGGTCAGTGTAACGTAGGGATTTTTGTGGTAGATTGAATATTATATATATATATATATATATATATATATATATATATATATATATATATATATATATATATATATATATATATATATGAATAATCTAATGAAATGAGTGTGTGCGTGTGGCTGTCTGACGTTCAGTCTAAAGGTGCATGCTCTATCTCTGTTTACTATAGACTCACATCCACCATCGCACACGCGCTTACAACCAAGGACAAAGACTACACAGTTATTTCTCTTTGCCCTTCTGTTACGCTATTTCTCATTCAACCATATACAACAATAACATTAAATCATACAATTCGTAGCACTACCATCGCAAGTTTCAGATAATCAATAAGTGGCGTATAGGTTAATATACGAATCCAGCACTTATTCAGTCAGTGGCCAACTCGGAGGTTGTTGTCTCTTTCTTGAGACATCACTCGCCTGTACACACTGCTCTGGTGTCATTGCAGTCAATAATGGCACACCGACGACTTGACGGAGATTCCTGATCTCTCAGTATTCATTATTAATGACTGTACTCACAGTTTCACAGACCATCACTAGACGCGGAAATCTCAGCTGACGCTAGGAAACAGAGGTTACCCTTGGGGAACACTGCAGGTGATCCCGTAGCTTAGGTCTGGAGATTTACTTCGCCCACCGTTGCTGTACGTCTGCACCAGTGATTGTTGGTCGAAGGAGAGGTGAAGGCGTTGATGGTGTCCACATCCGGTCTCGTAGATGATGTCACAAGGACAGCTCCATCAGCCCCACACCAGGAAGTTTCCACTCCGAACCGGCCGCTGTATGCAACATTTATACAATTGTAAATTTGTGCTCTTATGCCTATAGAGACTATAATAATGCGTCTTTGACCCATTATTATATTTCAGAGTGCTTGAAGATCATTCCCTCCGTAGAATATCTTCTCTATGCCTCCACACTGATACAGTAACTATTGTCACAATTCTTACGACAATACCTATAGCCACTTTAACACCGTACACAAATTGTGTAGCCTATAACACAATGGACTATGAGCCAAACTTTACAATCACAGCTCACTTTCAATTTATAACATATTACTGCACATTCATTCATCATTAGATATAAATTATACAACTGAAATACATTCCTATTTCAGTCCCATATCTTCACATATGAATGAATACAACATGGCATCATAATTATAAACTGTATCACATATAATAATTACATGACCAAATATGGTATTTACAAGAGTCACCGTACTTCCTTCAAACAATGGATTCTTCTGTATCTAATCACAATAATCCATAAAAAGCAATACTTTCCATTATCGTATAAATAGCTTTACAGCTTATTATAAATACTGATATTAATAATAAATACCTGTATTCTAGATACAGCTATACTATTCCAATAGAAGAGTCCCGCTTTCCCAGAGCTGGATGAGGTCACTGCCTACCTAGTAAAAAGAGTTAGCCTTACTTACATGTATGCTTAGCACAGTCCTGACTTCTGTCGTCTTCTAGGCAGCGGCTTTATTTTACAAAGCTAAAGCAGGATGAACTATTTTAGGCGTGAAGCCTTAGCGCTGGGTCCAAACTAGCCTTCTGTGATAGCTGACCCCCCAAAAAAGTCCTTCTCTTCACTATAGTTACAAGGGAACCTTTCCCTTTTACTATTAAAAAGCACATAAATACTTGACTTGAACTTGATTTGATGATGACGTACACTGCACTTCGACTCCTTAAATCCGTTTACGAGAGTAAATTATTGATATGGTAACTTTCATCATGCCAATGCTGGTAAACCTGGCTGAGGTTATTGAATAGATAATGACATCACTGTAATAACTTCTTGGGGATATTACGCTGACGAATGCGAAATCATTTAATTTCGCACCCTGCATCATGCGTCTCGCTAACGTAAAATTTCTCGGTATGTGTGTGTGTGAGTGTGAAACAGAGTACATATATACTCTGTTTCTCACTCACACACACATACCGAGAAATTTTACGTTAGCCAGTACGCAAGGAAATATAAAAGGAATTCATAAGCGTAACATAAGTGTAGCCGGGTGCTACAGGTCAATGTGGCCGGACCTTTAAGGATTCCATCGATCAAAATATCTTATCTCTTTCTCTCTCTCTCTCGCTGTCAGTGACAGAGTGTTTATGTAGACCTACATGCGTGTGTATGCATGGGTATATGTGAGTATCTATGTGTGTGTAAATACAGGTCGTTATTTTGACGAATATACAACGACCTAAAAGCACACTGACCCCATTCTACCACCCCATCCCTACCCATTCCCTCCGCCCCTCCAGTTGGGAATGGATTCCTGGCTCTGTTTAAAACCGGGAACGGTTAAGGCAACAAAAGAGAGGATCCATTTTAGGGCCGACCATGTTCCTGGTGTTCACTAATGACTTGGAGAACGATATGCTGACCAGCGTTCTGAAGTTTGCTGATGACACTAAGATCTAAGTTGAACTCTCCGACCCAGCGGGGAGCGACAAACTACAGCATGACCTTAATGTGGCAGAAATGTGGTCAGAAAAGTGGCTGATGCAGTACAACGTGGACAAGTGCAAGACTCTGCATGCAGGCCGTAAAAACACTGATGTTTACACGCTGGGAGAACAAGAACTTGGAGAAGTGGAGAAAGAACGGGACCTAGGCGTCATCATGCACAAGTCACTGTCAGTCAGTCGTTAGTGCTGCGAGGCAGCAAAACGAGCCAACAGAGCAGTGGGGAAGATCATGCGAACAGTCACAGCCAAAACTAGGGAAGTTATTGTTCCACTCTACAAATCAATTGTACGACCACATCTGGAGTATTGCATCCAAGTATGGCGACCATACCTCAAAAAGACATCGCAGAGTTGGAAAAGGTGCAGAGGAGAGCTACGAGATCGATCACAGGGATTGGTCACCTGCCGTACGATGAAAGACTGGCTTTTTGCAATTTGCAGAAATTAGAAGAAATGAGAGACAGGGGAGATCTTATCGAGACTTTCAAGATCATAAAGGGACTCGAAAAAGTTTCTGCTGAAATTTTTTTACTTCGTGCCAGTCATCATTCTACCATAGAGATCACAACAGCAAACTGTTCAAAGAGAGGTCTAGACTGGATCTCAGAAATAACTTTTTTTCACAAAGAGTTCTGAACCCATGGAATGCACTGAAACAATCAATTGTTGAAGCTGAAACTGTCAACCAGTTCAATAACCGCCATGATAAAGAGACAATTAAAGGGGTTAAAATAAGTTCTCAAACTTCCCATTCCATATGCGAGGTATGGGCCCATGAAAAAATGATAATATGTGATCGATTACAACTAAAATTTTTGAAATTGATTCTTATTGTTAAAACTAGTACGCCGACCTGTATGGTTTTATGTGAAGTTGGCTGTTTTCCTGTTTCCTTAGATGCTAAATGCAGGCTACTATGTTTCTGGTATAAACTTTGTATTGATTGTTGCAATGATTCTGCTAGAATGTCAGTACTTATGTTTCGACTATGCTCTTATTTGTTTTTTAATTCTGAGTATAAACTCTCCTGGCTATGTACTGTTCGCTCTCTGCTAAATGATCTTGGTCTGTCTTTCATTTGGTTAAACGGCTGTAAATACTCTTTGAATTGTTTTAAGACCATGGTCAAACAACGCTTGAGAGACCAGTTCTTGCAAACCTGGCATCAGGATGTATTCGCTCATAATGCTTGTATTACTTATAGAATTTTTAAGAGTACGTTCTGTTTCGAAGATTATTTAGTTTCCTTGTCACCTCTATCGAGAAGAAACTTATGGAAATTTAGGCTCAGCTGTCACAAACTGCCAATTCAATCACTTAGATATTTGAATATTCAGAGAGAAGATAGAATGTGTACTCTGTGTGATCTGGATGAACTAGGTGATGAATTTCATTATCTGTTTAGATGTATAAATTCTGTGTTGGTTGTTAACAGACTTTCTTTAATACCTCAATACTTCAGGAATCACCCGAATGCCTATAAGTTAAATCAGTTATTGAACTCTAAATCTAAACGCAGATTGTCTGATTTGAGCCGTTTTATAGGGATTATTTTTTCACTTTTCCAATAGTGACGCACAGTTCTCTTTTAATTTTATGTCACACTTCTATTTTCTTGTTTGGACGAATATTGAATCAAAGAGCAGGTTGCTAAATTTAAGCCGCTTTATTGCAGTTTGAGTTATGTTACTATTTATATATTGTGCATTCCCTTTTGTCTTATTTTGTGAACCATGCAATGCTGTAAATTTTTCTTTCCATGTTGACCCAACATAAAACTTAAAACGGGTGTTTGACATTCCAGAGGTTTATCTTGTGATGCCTATGGAGCAGCCTTTTTGTGCCGTTCATTGTTCTTTAATGTAATTCCCCATCCCCCTTTTCCCCTTTTTTGGCTAAAATGACCCCTGGGCTATGAGCCTTGTTTCATGCTTTAATTATATGTGATTTTGCTACTAAAAGGACAAAGTTCCAAAAAAGTTCCATAGGCCGCGCTCAGTGGCCACTCAGGTAAATTCAGGAAAATTCAGATTGGCACAGCCCTCGTGAAGCTAGCCCTGAAAAATGGAAGATCCCAAACGCCTTTCTTCTCCAACGATCGAAGGGTTTACAATAAATGCTATATACACTTTAAAAAAAACGTTCAAAGTAAGTTAAATTAAATGTTTACTTTTACGATGCCAATGCCTGCGTAGTTTGTTTAGTATAGGCTTAATGTAAAATGTTCATATCTGCTCGCAAATTACTGGATTTTTTAAATATTAGTCAGTCGAATAATTCTTGTGTGGGCATCCCGACTTTAAATAAACAACAACAACAACAACAATTACTACTACTACTACTACTACTACTACTACTACTACTACTACTACTACTACTACTACTACTACTACTACTACTACTACTACTACTACTACTACTACTGGATGCTATAAACACGCTTTTCCCCAAATCGTCAATCAAGCTCAAAGAGCGGCGATCTGTACTAACACCCACTCACAAACACATCCACCCACAGAAACACCCACTCACACACACAAACACACACACACACAACAAACACACATCTATCACCTAAACATTTGGTGTAAAGGCAGGCAGATCGCTGTTGGAAGACGGTAAGGAAATCGAATTGTTATTTTTGTTATTTTATATTGACTGCGTCCAATGCCATTATTGAAAAAAGGGAGGAAACCGGAGTACCCGGAGAAAACCTTTGGTGACCGGAATAGTTTCGTACCTAAGTCTAATAAGTTCGCCCCTTGCGGGAATCGAATGTTTGGTATAGGAAACCGTCGACTAACTCACTGCGTTGCGAGGCCACCCCATCTAATAAAGTCAATGATAATAAATCGTTCTGCTACCATGAACACTCATGATTATTGAAACTCTGATACTACTACTACTACTACTACTACTACTACTACTACTACTACTACTACTACTACTACTACTACTACTACTACTACTACTACTACTACGTATGTAGCGCAATTTCCTGTAACTATAGGACAATGTCCTCAACCCAATCTAACAAAACACAGAGAGCGTAACCAAGTTGACCTCCTCATCCTGTTTTTCAAACCGTATTCCTCCCAAATTTAATTTCAGTTTCTCGGGGTCAAATTTCACGAATATAATGCGATTCTGGGGTCAGCTAAGCAAATTATCGGCACCTAAAATGTAACAAATAGAGAACAAACAGGGAAATTGGTAGGTTTGGCCGATTTGCATTTTATTTTTCATTAACAATACGCCACTACCATCTGTAATCAGGCGATTACATAAATTATACATTGGGCGTGCAGCATTCGTATCATTCTAATAGTATTACCTGCCTTTCATTTCTTCCTTTTCTTCCTGTAATCATTAATTCGTTTATTTCTACTAATTTTTCTTGTTTCATGTATTGTATGTGTATATGTAGATAGATAGATAAATAGATAGATAGATAGATAGATAGATAGATAGATAGATAGATAGATAGATAGATAGATAGATAGATAGATAGATAGATAGATAGATAGATAGATGGATGGATGGATGGATGGATGGATGGATGGATGGATGGATGGATGGATGGATGGATGGATGGATGGATGGATGGATGGATGGATGGATGGATGGATGGATGGATGGATGGATGGATGGATGGATGGATGGATAGATAGATAGATAGATAGATAGATAGATAGATAGATAGATAGATAGATAGATAGATAGATAGATAGATAGATAGATAGATAGATAGATAGATAGATAGATAGATAGATAGATAGATAGATAGATAGATAGATAGATAGATAGATAGATAGATAGATAGATAGATAGATAGATAGATAGATAGATAGATAGATAGATAGATTACATTACATGTTATTGCTTTAGGTCAAGCGGACTCTTCCGAGCCAAATAAGGACCAGAGAAGCGAAAGAGGACTCACCCCTGATCCGCATAAAAGATCTGCCGAAACAACCCTAGTGGTAACACCGAAGGCAATCTACCAGCTGGTCACTTTACAATAAAGACATCCCACGCAGGGGACGGTGAGGCTATACTCTAATTTGTCGAACCCCCGTTTACAAAAACAAAATAGAATACAAACATCATTATACAATATCAACAAAACCGATACATATAAAATGCCTACATTGCCAAATAATAACATCATAGGAAGCCCCAGTGACCATTTGGCAGAAAGCATACAATATTCCCAAGATGATCCAACAGACTAGACCTCACACACAAATGAGGAGTTTTGTCCCGGAAGAGTTTTCAAGAAAAAAGGTAGGTGACTGGTCTAGCGAAGAAAAGATAGTCTAGTAGATTGATAGAACAGAGTAGGAATGAGAAAGAACAAAGAAGAAAGACAGCGACAGTGGAAATTTAAAGCAATAAATTTACAGGTAGGTAGGGCAGGGCCCGGGTAGCTCAGTTGGTAAGAGCGTCTTGCTAGTAACCGAAAGGTCGCTGGTTCGATTGGTCAACGTGTGATCATATTATTTTCCCCTTTACCAACAACTGGCCCGCTGGTGTCAGTATAAATCGGTCCAGTAGTCACCTATATGCGAAAGTGTCGTGTGACTATAATCTACAAACAACAGGTAAGTAGGTAGATTAACGTCCCCGGACACTCTATGCATATAGGGGACTTGGATGTAGGAGGTTCGGTGAAATAAGAAGACGTGATGCAAAGGGAAATCCACTTGAAGGGGGAGCGCACAAGTCAGCTGCAACTTCCAGCATGGGTAGGAGAGTGAGTCAGAGGGGAGCAGTAGCAGGGTGTTTTGGACTCAGGAAGGTGAGCAGGTTAGCCACAGGGGAACCAGGGCAGGCCAAGGGCGAAACGGAGAGGAGAGGGAGGCAACGGGCAGGAAGGCCACGACCAAAATCGGGAGGGGTAGGGTGCTTAGTGTAAACAGAAGCAGGGATATATGCCTTTATATAACGGGCAGATCAGATCTCCGTCCCTTATACGCATCTGTGTCTAGGGACTTTAATCTAACCGACTGGCAGGCTATTGTAAGAACAAGGTCGGGTCTTTCAGTATATAAAAACTTCTTAGGGGGAGGTCAAGGATAATTGGATCCTGACCCTGAAAGACAAGGGACACAAAGACCGGCACCTGGGCCCAAAGGGGAGCAAAGGCACGGGCAATTGGCGGATAGAAAGTAAAAATCCTATCAGGACCAAACTAAAATATTAAAAACCTGGGTTGAGTAAGACTCATAACACGATTAAAATGTATTAAGAATATGGACCCACAGTGGGAGAGAGGAAGAAGAAAAAAAAAACAAAAAAACAAAAAACAACCCGTGGGACAACTGTGGCACAGTGGTAGATAGTGTCATTCATGATAACAGATACCCAGGACAGGTGGGTCAACTGAAGGTATGAGTCATGTGGTATAGAAGGTCAGTCATGAAAACGGATACCCAGGACCCATAGGATCGACTGGAGGTATGAGTCATGTGGTATGAGGTGTCATTCATGAAAACAGATACCTAGGATCCAAGGTATCAACTAAGGTGTAAGTCATGTGGTGTGGTATGTCAATCATGGTGTCAAATTACCCAGGATCGTGAGGTCAACTGGGCATGAGTCATGTTGTGAGTAAATGTCGTCATAATATAGTTACCCAAGAATAAATTTCCAAAAAGTGGGGATACTATTTATACTGAAACCCCGGCACCCTCACGAGGAGATAGATAGATGGATGGATAGATAGATAGATAGATAGATAGATAGATAGATAGATAGATAGATAGATAGATAGATAGATACATAGATAGATAGATAGATAGATAGATAGATAGATAGATAGATAGATAGATATGCAAGTGTGTGTGTATATGTGTGTGTTGTGTTTTGTTGTTGTTGTTGTTGTTGTTGTTGCATGGCTGTTTTGTTAACTGATCTATAAATATATCTTTTAAAGCAGTTCCTTCATGTTTATCCAACAGGTCCAATAACACTACTACGAATTTGCAGACTGAACGGCAAGTTGTTTAAACACAGGGAATAAAAAGGCCCCTTCATTAGAGTACATAGATCCAGCATATACCCCCATGCCAAGTCAAAAGCGGCTTCCTGTCGAAGTAGCACCTACAGATCAATGATAGAGACACAGACAGACTGATACAGAAACCATGAATCGAGTGGAAACAGAGACGACGGCAGTGCCCGAAAGTAACGGCACAGGGAAGATGGGTTCTTACGACCTAAAGATAAACGGACACAAGCACAAAGGCAACCACACCTCTGCCCCATCTACAGAATCTTTGATGCCCAACGATGGTTCGTCCTCTTTCTTCTGCTCCTCGTGCGTCAGCCTGGTCCTTAAACTTCTCATGTGCGCTGTGCTCGGCTTCATCTTCGGCGTGGCCTTGGAAAAGACAAGAGGTGAGAGCGTTGTAGATATTTGGTTGCTAGGATTTAATCGACCATGGCTGGTAGAAATTATGAATTCAGATACACTTTTGAGTGGGGTGGAAATAATTAGGCGATTTAATGTTCAGATTTTAAAAATAATAACATTCGAGATTATACTAAAAGCATTGTGCTTGTTTGTTATATCTAATGATATTTGGATTATTAAGACGATTATGATTTGGATCTTGTAGTCTGCTATTGTCTGCGATATTCTCTCCGGGGTGCTCCAAGCATTTAATGCCTAATTCCATTCTCTCAAGCCCAGCGCGGTTGGAGGATGATGAGGTAAACTACCTCGCCCATTATACAACAACAACAAGAACAACAACGACGACAACTGAGATTATACCAACTATATCTGGGTTCACAATATTTACGACAGGACAGGATAATGTCTTGTTGTGCGGGGCGGTGATGACGACGGTGTTTCTATTGCTGCTGCTTCTGATGATGATGATGAGGAGGAGGAGGAAGAGAAGCCGGTGGAGGAGGAAGGGAGGAGGTTTGGGGTGAGGAGGGGGAGGAGGAGGAAGAATATGAGGATAATGAGGCGAGGTAGACGAAGAAAACGTTGGCTGAGTATGGTTATTATTAGCTAATAATTTATAACTGGCATTATGTTAACTGTTGAGGGCAATCAGTAGTGTTCTCATTGTTTTAGATTACTGTTCTTCTTTCCAGTGTTCGAACCTAAATCCATCAGGCTGCAAATGGTTTTTGAGAAGTGGATCATGTTAAAAATGTTTTTAGCGGCATTGGCATCAAGTAAGTCTTTAACAGTCGTTGTTATTGTTGTTGTTTTTGTTGTTGTTGTTGTTGTTGTTGTTGTTGTTGTTGTTGTTGTTCTTCTTCTTCTTCTTCTTCTTCTTCTTCTTCTTCTTCTTCTTCTTCTTCTTCTTCTTCTTCTTCTTCTTCTTCTTCTCCTCCTCCTCCTTTTTCTTACATTCTTTCTTTCTTTCTTTCTTTTCTTCCTTGCTGTCACGCCCCTTCTCCCACAAACACCTTTGTGCAAAAGAGCTCCCCCCCCCGCCCCCCACCAAAAAAAAAAAAAAAAAAAAAAGGAAAAAAAAAGGAAGAAAAGTTTATGCACAAGTAATATAATCTAAAGTCTTAAATACAATCTTTTTATTTTTTTTTTCGTACTTGCTTTCTTTCCTTTTTGTATTCTTTTCCATTTTCAATGAAATGAGTAACACACACTCCATTTTCAATTTCCTTCCTGTCTTCCCCGTTTCCTGTGTATTTATGTGTTTATCTTCAGTATTATCTTCTAAGTTCACCCTATTGCATTATGTGCATTTAATTCCTGTAATTTTAACGCTTTCTTTGAAAAAAAATAAATATAAAGAAAAACAATGATACATTTTCTTGTGTACATGAAGACAATAAATAATTTTGTATCTTGGATCTTGTACTTCATTTTAATGTTATGGTTTTTGTTGTTTTTTAAAAATTTAATTTAAATTTAATTTTTATAATTTATTCTTGTTATTTTTACTTTACAGTCCCAAAGTAAATTTCTTGCAAACAAAAAAGAAAAAGGTCATTTGCACATATTCTATATGTACTACATGGGTATTCAGAAAGACACTTTTGAGAAGTTCACTTTAGGAAGATAGTAGCCAGCGCAAATTGCAAGCGCCCCGGAGGCTATATAATGATATGTTTTTATATAGCGCTTTTCTTGTCCCCTATACGCACTGTGTCCGGGGACGTAAATCTATCCACTGAACTGAACTAGCGCTTTTCCAGCTCAAGACGTTCCCAAGGCGCTGGCCGACACAGGATCTATCTCAAGCCGGCTGAGGCGCCAACTTTACGCCCCAGACAATGGAGTCCAATCCTGGGCAACCAAGGACGAGGGGCAAGAGATCTAGTGCTTGCTGCGTGTATTTTTATTTAGCTGGCACTCACACGCCTATGACATGAACGTCAGGATCTTTAAAGCCCGTGCGACGCAATGCGTGCGTGCTCAGACTAGACCGCGGCAGATTATGCGAAAGTTTGTTTGTTGTTGTCATAACTGATGGCGTGAACCAATCCGGGATCAAAATGTTCGTGAAATCGATGGAAATAATAGTATCATTTTACACACTCATGGTTACATTAGATTAATTTTAACACATCAGTTAATTTATTAAAGCCTCTTGCCAATTGAATTCGTGCGCGTCTTGGTTTTCGGCCTTATTTATTAATAGCATACTGCTGCCGTCCGTAAGACCCAGGTCTGTAAAGACTAGTGTGATTATAGCGTTATAAAACATCGCAGTGGTGTTTGAGTGTCAAGAGTTTGATTTCCAACAAAGCCAACAGGATTGCCTTTTGTTTTTGGCTCGTGATTTTGTTGTTTTGTTTGTGTGCTTTGTTTTTTCGTTCATTATTTTCTTTATCTCTTGTGTGTTTTCTTTCTTTCTTTTTATTTCTTTTCGTTCTTTCTTTTTTTTTAATTGTCTTTTTTTCTTTCATCTGTCCTCAATTGTTTCTGTTCTTCTTTCCCATTAACTTAGGATTTCGTATTTGGAAAAAAATGAAAACATTATTACAATATTACAAAATTATGTGCTTTGACTGCCTGCAGAAGAGCTTGAATTTACATTTTGTCATTTTGTGTTGATTTTGTCTAAATTATATATTTGTAAAATTTTTGTATACACATTTATTTCTCAATCTTATCACAAAATTATGTGAAGATTTATATTGAAATAAATACGTAAACGAATTTAATTTAATATAAAATACAATGTTTTATTTCCATCACTACAACACTACATTAAAGCTGTGAATTTTCTCCGTGACCTGCAGGTGCGCTGTCCTTGTCGCTTCTCTCCGTCATCCCTATTACCAAACCCAAGTTCCAAAAGGCATGCGTTGAGTTTTGTTCTTGCTTTGGTAACAAGAAAGGCATCGTCACTTCGTGCGTAGGGGCTTTTATCCTTGGAATCGGCATGACAATATCAGGGGCGGTTAGTATTTAATTCCTCGGAGCAAGATAATCTTGATTTCTTGTATCTTTCTCGCGTGTCTGCCTGTGTATATTTCTACCTGTTTTTCTGTCAGTGTCCACCTGCCTGTTAACATTTAACAGACAGAGGAGCTAGCCAAAGGATTGTAGTAGTAGTTGTAATACAAAGATGATGGAAATAATTACGACGATCTCTTTAAAAGAAGACATGAATCAGACGGAGATGGCGTTGATACTGGAGAATAATTACGACGACCTCGTTGAAACGAAACAAAACAAAGCAAAAAACATACCAAGAATCAGACATAGTAGGCGTAGTGATGTAGAATAATTACGATGACTAAAGATAGTGGCGTTGTAAACAATGGATGCATGAATGTATTATGCCTACTATGTTCTTTACCATGGAAGGATGAAACATGTTTTATGTTTTTACCAGTGTTTGTTTATTTGTGTGTGTGTGTGTGTGTGTGTGTGTGTGTGTGTGGTGTGTGTGCGCGAGTGTACATCTTTGCTTATGTGTACCAGAGATCCGTAAATTTGCTTTTTTTGGAATTATAAAAAAAATGCTTTGATAGAATCATAATGATGACGATAGCGACGACAACGAGAAAAGACGAAATGACATTTTAAAATACTAATGACAGTGACGGTGATGGTGATGATGATGATGATGATGATGATGATGATGATGATGATGATGATGATGTCATCAATTTAATTGATTAGATTAACTTATATGTAGGTTATACCGATAAAAAGAAGATGACAATCAAGAAGTAGAAGGTGATGATGATGATGATGATGATTATAATGATGATGGTGGTGGTGGTGGTGGTGATACTGTTGCTGCTGCTCATGATGAAGATGATGATGACGACGACGACGACGATGATTGTTATTTTGTTGTGTTTTTAAACTTCTTTTAAAAAAAAGGTAAAGGTAGTCCCATAGCCTTGTGGCCGCAGGGAGCGTGATGTTGGAGATCAGACTTATCTTGGGCCAGCGTAATGAGGGTGATGCCCATCTCTCTCCCTCGCTGCTTTACCTTCCCCACCCTTAAGAGAGTAGGTACTCAGTCACAGTTGAGTCAACTGGGGGCGGTGCTATTTGTCGCTTCACGTTTTTGCGGTCACCCATCCAAGTGCTAACCGCACTGGACGATGCTTAATTTGCGACACAGTAGCGAGTGCTCCAACCACTGCGCTATCCAACACCCGACTTTTAAACTTCTAGTTATACTTATTTTGCAGTGTCCGGGAATGGTTCTGGCCCAAGTTGGCGCATGGGCTCCAAATTCCAGTGAGTATGCGACATTAAATATTGATAACACAATCTGTGAATGGAAATAATTAATTAGTTACCGTCGTTCATGTATCACGTAGTTATTTATTCAGTTACCCTGTTACTGTGCGTGTGAAATTGTCACCTTTAAAAAACAAATCAATGTGCGATACATTAGGTGAATGTGAACATCTTGAATGTCTGTATTCTTTTGTCGTTGTTATATCAGTTTATAGTCCCCTCTCTTCCCGATAAGGATTTTCAGAGAGGAGACTCTCTTTCTTTTGTCTTTAAATTAATCAATTTTATATAGCGCTTTTCCAGCTCAAGAGCTGCTCAAGGTACTGGTCGATACAAGACTCGGTTAACTCAAACCGCCCGAGGCGCCCACCTGCAACCTTTGGGCGCATAGTCTGACGCCCAGACGACTGAGTACAATCCTGGGCGACCGGGGATGGGGATAAGGAACCTAGTGCGTGCTGGGTGTATTAGTGTAGCCGGCACTCACCCGTCTAGGACATGAGTGTCAGGATCTTTAAAGTCCATGCGATGGAATGCGTGCGTGCACAAACCAGACCTCGGTTTATACCTCTCATCTGAAGCCATTTCGCTCGGTTTAAAGAGCATATTTATGCCATCATGTTGTGTACACGTTATCAAGGAAAGCAAGAGTTCTACATAACTACTTCATGACAGGAGTGGAGTGATGGTGGTTTTAAAGCAGTTCTTGAAGCTGTTTGCGCATGGTATAAGAATAATCACCCATTCTGCTTTTTGAAAAAAAAAACATGGCGAGATACTTTACTGTATTGTATTTGCAGTTTTTACCTTGCTGGGCACTTTGATCGGAGCCTTATCATACGGACTTGTGGCACCCTACGTAGATCGAATCACATCTCCCAAATGTCCCTTTGAAAAACACCAGTAAGTATCCGCTGATTGTTCACGCGCAAGACGATATTCATTTGCCTGAAACTCTGTGAAGTTACGTTGCATCATCGTGTGTTTTGTCCGCCTGATGAAGCGCTGATCTTAACAAAAAGTTGCGTTGTATAGTTTTGTCTTGTTTTTGTTCAAATTAGCATTCTGTTAGTTTAAGTAAGCCTATCTATTTGTTTCTTAATATTGTATATGGAATGCTACAGCCCTTCTGTTTTATTCCATTACATCGTTTACAGGTTTCTAGAAATGGTGGTGCTACTTCCACTTATTGTGGAATTTTTGGCTTGATATTTGTTTATGTTTTTTTCCTTCTTATTCTTTTTCTACTACTACTACTACTACTACTACTACTACTACTACTACTACTACTACTACTACTACTACTACTACTACTACTACTACTACTACTACTTCTTCTTCTTCTTCTTCTTCTTCTTCTGTTAATATTGCCGCCGCTGCTGATTGTAATTAACGGCGTCTCCTTTCAAAATCTCCAGAAATGTTTATTTTCAGAGTCCACACGAAGTTCAACAAACCATTTGCCGTGTTTGCTGTCCCTATGGGTCTTTTAGTAGCCGTGGTGGTCATTCTTATGGAAGTTTTCATTGACTTCAGGGACGATTTGGAGGTAAGCAGAAAGAAGAACAGTAACAACAAGAAGTTATTATTATTATTATTATTATTATTATTATTATTATTATTATTATTATTATTATTATTATTATTATTATTATTATTATTATTATTATTATTATTATTATTATTATTATTATTTATCATTCTTATATAGCGCTTTTTCAGCTCAATAGCTGCTCAAGGCGCTGGTCGATATAGGATCTAACTCAAGCCGCCCGAAGAGCCCACGTGCTGCCTTGGGCGCACAGTCTGACGTTCAGACGACTGAGCACAATCCTAGGCGACCGGGAAAGGGGGAGAATAGAAAACTATACATTGAAACAACCATCAGACTAATAGCAAGTACGAGAAAAAGCATTTATTTAGCGAAAATTAGTCTCAAATCACCAAAAAGGGTTATCGTAGGTTTACAAGGTACATATGACAGTTGGCGTGGTTTGGTCGCGTCACGCGGAACGACACCCTTGCAAAATCCCTTATACGAAAAGGAGGCTGAAGAAAAAATAAAGAACTAGACAGATGATGCCAAACGTAGACGGCATTGGACATGTCACTCCTGCTGACAACAGCAGAGCCCGGAAGTTCCAGACTGATCGTATAAAGCAGGATGATTATATGGTTATAGAAGAAGAATACAAAGCCTCGGCCAAGACTCGTCCATCTTTGCGACAAATCCCCGAAACGTACTAGTTGTCATGACGTTACAGTACCTCACGTGCACTTCGGCGTGAGTTGTATTTATTGGCTCTTAACACTTTTGCTTGTGCATATTGAAAGCACCCGAGCACCCTGATACCCCCTCCCTCCCGAAAAAAACACCCCACCCCACCCCTACCCATACCCCTGCCTCATCTGCCCCACCGCTGTCTCTTAACCTTTTAAATATGTATTTCACATATGACTGATTGGAGCTGCTAGGTAGTCGGTAATGCGTTTTAAACTAATTGGAAAATGCGCAATATAAATACACTTATTATTATTATTATTATTATTATTATTATTATTATTATTATTATTATTATTATTATTATTATTATTATTATTATTATTATTATTATTAATATTATTATTAATATTATTATTATTATTATTATTATTATTATTATTATTATTATTATTATTATTATTATTATTATTATTATTAATGTCAATCGATACGGCAACTCGAATGAAGACTAAGTGTGTGTCTTTGATGATGTGGCTTCGATCATCATCTGCCAAAACAAAAGTATATAAATTAAAAAATATATATTGTGTACTTGCGGGCTGAACATAAAGTTGCCAGCATCGGAGCAACTCTTTGGAGCTCAAAAGCACGCTATATATAATTTAAAAGTGCAGTGAAGTCTTATTTATGTTTGTGTTTGTGTCAGCATCCCGAGATGCTAAGTTACAACATCGCCACGACCATCGCGTGGCCCCCATTTGTTGGAGGTAAGTTTGTGTGTGTGTGTGTGTGTGTGTGTGTGTGTGTGTGTGTGTGTGTGTGTGTGTGTGTGTGTGTGTGTGTGTGTGTTTGAACGCAAAAAAGCGCACAAATGGGTAGCAGACCTTGTCTTTCTTAGTAACAAATGGGTTTATTTGCTTGGAACCCACTTTTTTCCAGGAACCCACTTTTTTCTAAGTGCGAGGGAGTGCTCTTTTAGTGCAAGGGAGTGCAGTTGTAGTGCATGAGAGTGTTTTAAGTACACAGGAGTGCTCTATCCGGGACGGAGAAAATACAGTCAATTTTCGGAGAAATTTTGAAGAAAAATCGACCTATTTCGTCGCCTCTAGGAGACGAAGTAGGTCAACTTTCTAGACGAAAAGAGCCAATTTTGACTTAGATTTTATAAGAAGTTTGCGTTCTTTCCGTCAAAAAATCACTTTCCGATTCCTACATTCTTAAATAAACTCAGTTCTGATGAATTGCAAGTATGTGTGTGTTTGTGTGTGTCCACGTACAAGAAAATTTATATACGTGTACGTTTATATGAGATACAAACTTTATTATTATTGTTGTTATCAACTCCGAACCGGCCAGTGGAATAGTACCCCACTACGTAATGTGGGTGCTTACAAAATCGCCTAGAGAGATGAGAAGAAATAATGCCTTAACATCAATGGTAAACATAAATGTGATCAGTCATTATACCTACCAGTTTCGGAGCACAACCAGTAATTAATGACCACTTGCATGCATAGAGCTCATCATTTAAAACGTGACTAAAATACGTTTCGTGGGTAAGCTGATCGTAATTGAAATTAGTACACATTAAATACTAGCTTAAAGGGAAAATGTGCGTGCCCAAAGTTATTTTTGTATGTCATGTCCACAAAGAGAGAAAATTGCATCTTAGGGTAAGGCGTAGAAGACGAGGTTGTCTTTTGGTTTCAAGAGAAAATATAGCTTATTTTGAAAAAAAAAAGTAATTAAAATAAGCGAAAGATAAAGTTAACCACAAACAAACACCCCCCCCCCCACACACACATTCACACATACACACACATACGCATGCACGCACGCACGCACACACACACATACAATAATGCCACGAAAAATGATTGATAAAATGCCATAGATAGATATTAATTAAAATCCATTGAAATGGTCGTGTAATTTTTTGTAAGTTAGACTTTCAAAGTCGACCGTCAGAAGATATATACATTTGATTGAGTGTCCTACAGAGAGCTTTCTCCTTGTACTCTAGTTTTCCCCCACCTTCCCTTAATAATGTTTTGGATGCAGTCAAAGTAAATCTAAGTTCCTTTCCATCTGCTAATAAAGATCTCCCTGCCTTTGCACCGCATGTTAGAGTAATAAATGTGTGTTTATTTGTTGTTTGTAGATTATAGTCACACGACACTTTCGCATATAGGTGACTACTGGACCGATTTATACTGACACCAGCGGGCCAGTCCTTGGTAAAGGGGAAAATAATATGATCACACGTTGACCAATCCGGGATTCGAACCAGCGACCTTTCGGTTACTAGCAAGACGCTCTTACCAACTGAGCTACCCGGCCCCCCTAGATGTGTTTATTTTTGAGTATGTATAACACAAAGAGTGTGCAGGTTGGTTACAGATGCAGAGCTTTTAATCTGATTTAGGAGTAAAGATTTCATTCACATGTGTCCTTTCCAGGTATCCTTGTCGGACTGTTGCAAATCCCCATGGTGCTTGTTATCGAAGATACGATTGGTGGAAGCTCTAGTTACGTCACAGTTGTGTCACAATGGGTGGTGACGAAAAAGCTTCAGGAGAAGTTCCCTTATTTAGCAGCCAAAAGAACTGGATTAATGAACTGGTGGCAGGTAAATGAAATTATTAATCATGGTTGTTGTTGTTGTTGTTAATGATGATGCTTATGCAAGAAGAAGATGATTGTGTAAGCAGTCATGTAAATCTCTTAACCTCTTTACAGTATTTCTCTTAAAAGAATCAAGAAAAATCTCACCTGTAGGCTATCATTATGGGTGACATATATGTTCCTATCCCTCCATCACCCCCACCCCTCACACACTCACAACCACACACAAACCACACCCCCTACTCCATCCCCCCCCCACAACAAAAAAAGTAGTAAAATAAGCGACATACAGTAGTTGTTTCTAAATCCTAAACTTAATTTAAATCCAAATTCAAATAATCTTTTCGTCATGTCAGATTCGTTGGAACAAAATCTAGGACCGTAACGTTGAAAGCATTCACTTGTCCTTTTGTTTTTCTCTTTTCTCTTCTCTCTACATTCGCTTTAGATTTTCCAGTCTCTTCATTATATCATGCAAAGTATTATTGAAATGATTTAAGGTTAATTTTCCTCGTTGCTACCATGCCAATTTAAGTGGTCCAAAGCGCTTCATAGTGCCCAAAGTTGTAGCAATTGTGAATTTTTGGTTCGATCGATCATGACTTTTTCGGCAATCGCACTTCATACATGCTTAGAATCGCAGGAGCATTTGTACCTGTGTAAGTGTGTGTGTGTGTGTGTGGGTGTGTGTGTGTGTGTGTGTGTGGGTGTGTGTGTGTGTGTGTGTGTGTGTGTGTACTCCTTTAAGTTGGAGAGCGTTTGATCATGCCAGAGTTACAGTTTAATATATTGTCCTTCGAAGCGCATTTTCTATTTGAAAATGGGTTGCTGAAATGTTATTCTTTATTTTGTCGTTGTGTTGTTGACTATAACAGTGTTGAAAAGTTTGCTTTTGTTAAATTGTGTGTTGAGTAAGTAAGTAAATGTGTATGTTATGAATACAGCTACCACTTTGCCTCCATCCTCAACTTGCCGGCACTAACATGCGCAATGGTTTTGCGCCTACGACTTTTTCATTGTACTAATAGTGTACTGTTGTGGGGGTATTGATCTGGCGGCAGTTTTTGCTAATTCTTTTTCTGCTATTAGTATAACAACAAGAAAATGCGGTGCGCGTGCGTATGTTCATGAACTGCCGAAGGCAGATACGGGTGCGGGCTCAGGTGTGCGAGTATGGGTGTGTGTGTGTTTGGGTGTGGGTGGGTATGCGCAGGTGAGCGTGTATGCGTTGGATACGTGCAGCGAATGGATTTTATAGGTCGTGGCCTTGCGTATCGTTAAGTGTTGTGTTTGGTCTTCACTTGTTTATTGCACATGCAATTAGACCTATATGTCTTACGCTCTATTTGTTTTTACTTTTAATTAATGATCACTTTGTAAATGTACTGATGTCACCCGCGTCTTTCGCTTTTATTAAAAGAAAGAATTGTGGACTTGAGTCGACTTGAAATATGCTACACACCTTAGCATGTATACTAATATATAGTGTGATCTCCATCGTGCAGCGGGCATCCCTGCCCCTCCCCCTTCTTCCTAAAAAAAACCAATATTCAATTGTTCTGTACGTTTCATTATCTCCTTGTACAGGTGATGTATGTAGGAGGAGCTATCCTAGGAGGTCTGGGTGCCGCAGCCGTTTCGGACAGTTTAGCCTCTGTACAAGGAGTCGGTGTCGCGGAAGCCATCTGCGGAGGTTTCTTTATGCTGGTTGGCGCTCGCATTGGAGCTGGTTGTACCAGGTAGGTTGTGAATAATTACATTTGAAATTGACGGAGAAAAGAGTGGGGAGGTGATTAAATGATGAAGAACAACATGATCAGAGAAGTTATACATAGAAAAAAAGAGAGAGAGAAACAAAAAATATTTGTTTTGTAGTCTGGCTTCTATCCATCCAATTAATGCCCCCCACCCCTATCAATCTTCTCCCAAATTTCCCTACATACGAAGTAAAATGATTTCGTGTCCAAATAATCATTGCTTTTCATTACGTCAATTTTATATATGAGGTGTTCTCTGCGAAGCACCCGTTAATTCTGAATCCGGGAACTTTTTAAATGATTGGTTTGATAATAATTATTCATATACTCGAGAGTTTCGTTCGTGTATTCAAACATGTCATGTGATACTAGAAATCCACTGTTTTATTCTAATCATTTCGAATTTAATTCGTTTTACTATCCTATCCTATTCTAATCTATCCCGTAACTCGAAAGTTGTTCGGGAACCACAGATGATCGTTTAACCAGCGTATTTTACCTTTCTATGTCCTCACGTGCGTGTTCTGCAAAATGTTGACGCTTGATCTGAAGCGTTTCTTGACCATGATGTAGTCAATCTGGTTGTGATGCTCCCCGCTGGGACTGTGCCAGGTCCATCGTCTGGACTTTTTGTGGAGACCAAGCGTGTTTGCCAGTATCAGATTGTTGTATCTGGCAAACTCCAAGAGTCTCAGATCTCTATCACTTGTCTTGTTGTTGCAGTGGGGTCCACATGTGTCTCCCCAGTGGTACGCATCTAATTCGTTTTATATAAAGCCTATTCACTTTTTATACCACTAAATTAAAAAAAAGTTTAAAAAACAAAACAAACAAGTAAATAAATTATATGAATAATACACATACGATATAGAGTCCGTTAAATGTTCTTTTGACATTTAAATTTTCTTTCATCGGTGGTCGAAATTATGCCAATACTAATGTGTTTGTTCTTCTCGTTTTTAGTGGTCACGGTATATCCGGTGTGGGACTGCTGGCGTGGCTGAGTTTTCTGGCCGTTCCCTTCATGTTTGCTGGTTCCATTGTTACGGCCTTCATCATGAGAGCCGCTGACCATTCGCTGGACAGACTGGTCAACTCTACACTCTCCGTTTGAAAATGGAAACAGAAATGGTCAGGCGCTTCTGCACACTTGTAAACTGACCATGTGAACTGTGAAGGCTGAATCACTGTAACGAAACGTGAAAATAAATAATACGATGAATGTAGGTAAAACAAAAACAGAGACTGATAATCTCTTTGTGCCAATAACTATTTATTTGAAACGTAAATCTTTGACATTGGAATGGTGAATACCTCCCCCTTACCCCCCCCCCCCCCCAAAAAAAAAAATGTTTTGAATCATGGCTTGGAAAAGGATAAGTTGTATCCATAATGCCAGAACAGTATGATCATTTAGCTCTATATTGTGCGAACTTTGAAACAACTAAATCCCAACACTATACAGTCTTGCAATGGTTTTTTGTCTAATATCACAGATGTGAATAGACGTTAAATTAAATAAATAAATAAATAAATAAAAATGAAATGTCGAAGAGGCTCTCCCCGTTTGAATGATTAGAACTCAGTAAAGTTTGTGCGAGTCTTTAAAAGAGTCTGGTCAACAGTACGGATCAGACTACTTGAATGATCACAGCGCAACACATCAGAATAATACGTAGACTAGTCAGCGATGTGTACTATATAGTTACGAAGCAAAACATGGATGTTTCTTTGCTTACGAATGCGAATACTATAGCTTTATTATTTCACTGAGAAATTATTATTGTATTCAAACCATTAATTGACAATGTATGTAGTTTCATTTTCCGAGGATCCCAATTACATTTGAACAATGTTTAAAGAGAAGGGGAGAAAGTATAGATTTTGGAAAGTCTAAGAAATACATAATATTATATTATTATATTTACTTACAACGAAAATTGACCCACCCGCAATGTCCATAAAATATGTGTTGTGTAATTGAATTGTTTTGTGTATTATATAAGAGAATATGAACGCACAACTAAGTCAAAGCAAATGAGCAACCAATTAAGTGTTAATGCGCTAATTTAGGTTCTTTTCCTGTGGAATTGTTGCATGGAACATGATTCTATATTTCGTAAACATTTCTTGATATTGTGTACTGTGTGTGTATGTGTGTGCGTGTGTGCGCGTGCTTGTGTACGTTTGTGTGTTCGCGAGTATGTTACTTTGTCTGTATGTGTGTGTTTGTGCGTGAATATTTGTGTTTTTAAGGGTTTGTATGTGCGTGTGTGTGGTGTGTGTGCGTGCGTGTGTGTGCATGAGTGTGCGTGCGCGCGCACGTATTTGTGTGTGTTTATATGTGTGTGTGTGCGAGCGCGTGGGTGTGTGTGTGTGTGTGTGTGTGTGTGTGTGTGTGTGTGTGTGTGTGTGTGTGTGTGAAGCGAAGTACGCCTAAGTACGCTACTTTTTATTCCATGCAAAAGATCTTTCATATTACTTTGTGTTTATTTCAGACTGATATAAAGATTGTTTAATTGAAACCGCAGCAATCTGCACATGTACATTTACACTTAATGGATTTAAACAATCTGTTCATCATAATGTTGATATTATGAGGCCTTGTGATTATGAGTGCATTTATATTCGCTCTAAATGATATTATGAGGGCTTGTGATTATGAGTGCATTTATGTTCGCTACACATGAAATTGTATATGAAAATCTATATATTTGTAGCATAATTTATTCAAATGTAATTTCCTGGCTGCAGTGACTACATAGTCTTGTGTTCTTCTGTCCATTGGTTTTGACTCGTGTTTGTTTCATAGTTTGTAGATTCCTTGTTTATTTCATTCAAAACATACCATTATGATAATTCCCCAAATAAACGAATTTGGTCGGATTCGCATTCTTTATTCAATGTGTCAGTACGAATATCGAATCCTTTATACTCTTAATCCTCGTCATCCCGTAGAGATCGGTGCTCTTTTCGCCATTTACTTCTATATTGATGACTACAGGCCGTCACCACTG
The DNA here is from genome assembly GCA_036898135.1 of Oncomelania hupensis. Classification (NCBI taxonomy): domain Eukaryota; kingdom Metazoa; phylum Mollusca; class Gastropoda; order Littorinimorpha; family Pomatiopsidae; genus Oncomelania; species Oncomelania hupensis. Next base: position 91,724,210 of record CM072511.1, on the reverse strand, counting down.
TCAGAAGGCGTTTCCCAGAATATATCAGTTAACGTCACGACTGCTCGGGAGATGTCTTGGCTAAAGAGATTACTTAAACATACATGTAAACAACAATGATACAAACCACTGATGTGGTGAACTACACTATATCTAACGGAAACCCAAACAGGAAGAACGTAGTCCTTCTTCCTGTCCATATATTAAACACCCCTACCCCTACTCACACCCCAAAAATATATTTTTTTAATGCAACAGAAGTACAGTACATATAACTCAAAACAACATTTTCTTCCTCCCCGTGCAGGAGGATATAAATCAGGCCACATATGCATCAACAGTTGAATTAACAATCTTTTTATGTCATGCACGTCAGTTTATGATTAGGAAGTGCAGCGCAGGGGAAATGGAAATCCTGAAGCTTTCAGAAGTCTGGATTGAGGCGTTATGTACAACACTTTGCAATGCTGATCATTGTGGCATCAAAATTAACCGAGATCGTTCGTTCTCTTTATAATGACACAATATAGTTCCTCCCAATTCTCCAGGAAGACGTTGAGGCAGCAGTGCAATCGCTGAAGAAGGGGAAGTCAGCGGGAGTGGACAACATACCCGCGGAACTGCTTCAAGCAGGAGGAGAAGCGATGATTGACGCACTCACCATTACCCGTAACAAAATCTGGTAGAGTGGGGAGTGGCCTACACCATGGACCCAGTCGCTTGTCATCACTCTTCCCAACAGAGGTAACCTTCTGGAATGTGAAAATTACCGCACCACCAACCTCATCAGCCATCCATGCAAGGTCTTCCTGAAAAGAATACTCAACAGGTTGAAACCCCAAGCTGAACAAATCATAGCTGAAGAACAAGCAGGATTCAGGGCAGGGCGAAGTACCACTGAACAGATTTTCAACCTTAGAATAGTCTGCGAGAAATACCTACATCACCAACAACATCTGTATCATGTGTTCGTAGACTTCAAAAAGGCGATTGACCGAGCCTGGCATGCACCTCTGTGGGCAACAATGAGAGTGTACATCAGCCCTAAAATTATTGAAGTCATCAAAAGCTTGTATGACAAGGCTACCAGTGCAGTCCTCCACAACAGCGCCATCGGAAACTGGTTCAAAACAACAATCGGTGAGCGTCAAGGATGTCTACTCTCTCCAACACTCTTCAACAACTTCCTAGATACCCTTGCAGATCACGAAGGCACAGTCAGCATAGGGGGAAGAGCAATCTCCAACCTTCGTTTTGCGGATGACATTGATGATAGGCTGGAGAGGAACAAGAACCTGAACAGCTGGTACAGAGGCTTGACACCACCTCCAGAGCCTATGGAATGGAAATAAGTGCAAAGAAGACCAAAATGATGACCAACAACACCAATGGCATCAACACGGACATCAAAGTCCAAGGCCAATCCCTCAACACAGTGCATAGCTTCAAATATTTAGGCGCCATTGTATCAGACAACGGGTCCCGACAGGAAGTCCTCTCCAGGATCGCACAATTAACTGCTGCCCTGGCAAGGTTGAAGCCAATTTGGAAAGATAGGACCATCAGCCTACATTCCAAGGTAAGACTGCTGCGCTCCCTTGTCATCTCCATCTTCCTATAATATGCTTGCGAAACATGGACACTCACAGCAGATCTCCAACGAAGAATACAAAGCATGGAGATGAGGTGCTACAGAAGACTTCTGGGGATTTCCTATACCCAGCACATCACAAACGACGAAGTCCGACAAACCATCACACAAGCCATTGGACAACACGATGACCTACACACAGTGGTCAAAAAACGGAAACTCCGATGGTATAGCCACGCCACCAGATCATCAGGTCTTGCAAAGACCATCCTGCAAGGCACAGTGCAAGGAGGTAGAAGAAGAGGGAGATCAAAAAAGAGGTCGGAGGACAACATTCGAGAAAGGACTGGTTTGACACTGAGCGAAACAATCAGAGTTGCTGAGGACAGGGAAAGACGGAGTATGCTGGTTAAACGATCATCTGTGGTGCCCCTACGACCTCAGAATTACGGGATAGGATAGGATAGGATAGGATAGGATAGGATAGGATCATATAGTTTAGCTGAAAGCACGCATTTTTATTGGCAAAGACGGGAAGCGAGTAGTCAATCAGGTGCCAAGGTCTGGTTTAACAAAAATATTTGTAAACAAATACTGTATCAGCTTTTCTCTTGCACTGCAATGCGAACCGTCAGTAATATTGATTTATATATTACCAGAGTTCTTCACTTGCCCTTCATCAAGTTTGCACACGTACACCGGAAGCGTTCAAACAGGTTCACAGTATGATACAATATATGTTTCAAGAACTGGAAATATGTTGGGATTTGTGCTGTGTTGGGATTTGTACTGTTTTGTGTTGTGCTGTGCTGTGTGTGTGTGTCTATGTGTGTGTTGTGTGTGGTTTGTGTCTATGACGAAAACAAAGAGGTCTGATTGTTCTGCAACTGTTGCTGTACTTGTGTGCGTGTTTTTTAAATAATTAAATGAGTCTCCATGAGCCATGAAACATTCACTATCCAAAAGCACTGCAAGAAAGACTTAATCAGGCCTTTCCATGTTTTGTCTTTTGATTGACCAATGGAAATGTCCTTGGAAGCGTCGTTCTCTTAATCTTTCATTTTTGAAGACCTATGTTCGAAGCCACTGGATAGGTCAAGGTCAAGGTTAACTAGCGTTCTCTGAGCTAGGTCAAAGTTGGCGGCAAGGTCAAGGCTAGCTGCATGAACTGTATGACCTTCCCAAAGTGGCGTTGCGGTTCGGAAGGTTGCTCTTTCGGTAGTTTTCCAGAAGGTCATCCACGTTAGGGAAATACTTCTTGTTGTCCAAAGTCACTCTCGTTCCCTGCGAAAAAGAGACACACAAGTTAAAGAATTAGACTACAGCATGATAATGATTGGGGTCTTATATGCCACTAATATTCATTATAACATAATCTACATTTTGTTATTATAGCAAACACCAAATATAGCATAATTATGACCCAAAAAAGTTACGAGTTGGAATGAAGGTTTACAGACTCTATTAAAGCAAATGAAGACCAAACGTCACAATAAAATACATTAAAAAAAATAAAACAACAACAACAACAACAAATGCTAACAGAGACCGCTGTTGCAGATATGAACACGGCAAATTCTTACACTTGGACTAGTTGCTACAATCTACCAAAAGTCTACTAAGGTATAAAGTGTCAACCAAACAGGGTGCCAAACTGCCTTTGGTCTATCTGACGTCCAGTATGTTGTGTCAACACTATAACTGAGTTCAAAAAATCATATTTAATACAGACGGTGGGGGATAATATCACCAAAATGTATACATGTACTCCTTTGAAACTTAGGTCTTTCTCGGGTCCTGTTGAATGTAAACAAATAATTCGGAGGAATTACAGTCGCTCTGCATTGAACAAAAATACACCCAGACGGTTCGTGTGTCCCCTTATGTATTTAGAACACTGTCACTATGTTAGAAGTGACGTAATTACTGGTCATGCTTTTTTGTTTGGTCACAGCCGTAGGCCAATGACAGCCTGAACTAAATACTGTACTGGTAACTGTCATTTAATTCCTGGTGTGTGTAGGTGTGAGTCACAGGCGCTTGTACCTGGATAGATAACCACAGGGAGACGCGTCACAGGCATAGGCGTCCGCTTGTACAGATACAAGCGCCTGTAGTGTGAGTGCAGGTTGGTGTGTGTGTATATTGCTGTGGACTTCAAAGTGGGATGCGTGACATTTTTTTAAAATAATTTTGTTCTCATAATGTGACAGGTTGCATTCATGTTGTGTATAGGTGCTTCTCTGTTAATTATAGAAGGCTTATTATTTTTTTTATTTCCTGAGGTGTCTTTTATTGTTTTGGTGCCGTTGATGAACCATCGGCACCTGGTTCAGAACAACAATCGGCGTGCGTCAAGGATGCCTACTCTCGCCAACACTCTTCAACATCTTCCTAGACCCCATCATGCCAGATACCCTTGCAGATCACGAAGGCACAGTCAGTATAGGGGGAAGAGCAATCTCCAACCTTCGTTTTGCGGATGACATTGATGGATTGGCTAGAGAGGAACAATAACTTGAACAGCTTGTACAGAGGTTTGACACCAACTCCAGGGCCTATTTAATGGAAATAAGTGCAGAGAAGACCAAAATGATGACCAACACCACCTATGGCATCTACACGGATATCAAAATCCAAGGCCAATCCCTCAACACAGTGCCTAGCTTCAAATATTTAGGCGCCATTGTATCAGACAATGGGTTCCGACAGGAAGTCATCTCCAGGATCGCACAAACAACTGCTGCCCTGGCCTTGCAAAGACTATTCTGCAAGGCACGGTGCAAGGAAGCAGAAAAAGAGGGAGATTAAAAAACCACTGAGCGAAGCCATGAGGATTGCTGAGGATAGAGAAAGATGGAGTATGCTGGATAAACGATCATCTGTGGTGCCCCAACGACTTTCGAGTTACTGGATATGGTGCCCCAACGACTTTCGAGTTACTGGATAGGATAGGATAGGATAGGATAGGATAGGATAGGTGTTGGTGATATGTACGCAGCACACAAATTTCCTTCTAATTCTATGAGGACAACATTGGATCTGATAGTTACTTATAAAGCGCTGATAATAAATACAGTCACAGCATGCGCAGGGCGCATAGGAAAACACTGGATGAATACAGAAAAAATATAGGGGAAACAATGCCAGAAAATTGTCACAAAGTTCAAAACAGGGCAGATGAGTCTTCAGCCGCTGCTTGAATGACTCATTTGTGTCACATGCCCGCAGAGACTGAGAAAGACCATTCCACAGACAAGGTGCAGCACATTCAAATGATCTAGACCAAGGTTTTTCTTCATGTGCCTTTCAACACTTACCGCTAGCCCGAAGCCGGAATTCTGAGGCCAAGCATAGTCCATGAGCATACCGAGAGACGAGCTCTTGTAGGTAGCCAGGTGCAGTGCCATCGATGGAAACATATACCAGAGATAATACCTTGTGATCTATTCTTTTTTGCGCTGGAAGCCAGTGCAAATCTCTCAAGACTGATGTAAGGTGGTCTGATTTCTTTTCTTTTTGACACAATACGTGCTGCAGTATTTTGCACTTTTTGGAGTCTCTGCAGCTTGCACTGAGGTAGCCTCCATAGACAGCTATTTGCATTATCTAACCTTGACAAAATCATGGATACTGCCACAGCATTGGCAGTATTTTTATTTAAGTAGGAACGCAACTTTCCAAGGGCACGAAGCTGGAGGAAACAACATAACTCACATGGGGAACCGTTTTCAAGCCACTATCAATGATAAGTCCTAGGTCCCTCACTTTGGCAGGCAATGGAATCTCTGAAGAACTGAACCTGACAGATTCAAGTGTCACCTTTCGACGACTATCATCAGAACCAAATAATATGGCCTCTGTTTTGTCTTCATTTAGTTTTAAGCGATTGGTTGCCATCCCCATCCATGCCTTGACCTCAGTACAACACTTTTCAACTGCCTGCATTGCGACCGTTGCAGATTTTTCATTTGGGTGGAAACTCTTATAAAGTTCTGAGTCATCAGTAAACCGCTTCCGGTCAACATCATAGCTTTTAATTATCTTTCCCAGCTGGGTTGTGTATGCTGAGAAGAGCAGGGGGCCCAAGACAAAACCTTGAGGCACACCACATACAAGATGGACATCATGAGATGTTGCTTGTCCAACAATAACACGCTAGCTTCGATCTATGAGGTAGGAGTAAAACCACTGATGAACACTCCCACAGATGCCTGTCCCTTTCAGAAGACGTGAAAGGAGAAGCTCGTGAACAACAACATCAAATGCCGCACTGAGGTCTAATAAGACAAGAAGAATAATGTCTCTACTGTCAGCACTGCACAAAACATTCATTAATCTGAGAAGAGCAGTTTCACAACTGAGCCCAGGTCTGTAAGCTGACTGATATTTGTCCAACAGGTCATGACTATTCAGATGTGGTACCAGCTGTTTTGAGACCTCCCTTCCCAGTAACTTTGACACGTATAGTAGGTTTAAAACCGGACGAAAATTCTTGCTCTGATTAGGGTCAAGACCCTCTTCGTCAGTAGAGGCTTGAGGACTGCCTTCTTTAAACAGGGTGGAGAACTCTCCGCGAATCCGCGGATTTCCGCGGAAGGCATTTGCATTTCCGAGAAAAAAAATAATGAGTTCCGAGTGTGAGAAGCAGGTGGGCCACCCTTTACTGGGCATAACGTCCAAAAGCGGCCGAAGGTCTACACAGGCAAAACGTCCAAAAGCGTCCGTATCAACCATGTGGTTATATTCTCGCGTTGTTTGAAAGATTGCGAGACTTCCGGCAATTGACTTCCGTTTTTTTCTGTTGTGAAAACATTCGACTGCATTTCCACAAGTTTTCTCTGTGATGCGTTCGGTTTTTAGATTTTTTTTTTTCAAGTTTTCTTGTGTGTGTGTGCCTAAAAGGGATAGTTTGGATTCTTCGACTGATGAAGGGGAGTTTACAGGCTTCCATTTATCAGACATTAAAGTGAGAGAAATGGACTTGGAGTCGGAGGAAGAGATCGGTACTGACATTAGACAATTACTGAATTAGTGTCGGTAGTGTGCATGCATACGATCTTTCAGTCTGGCATGAAAGTGAAGAAGAGGGGGCTTGTTTGGACTTTTTAAAACTTTTTTTTTGGTATACACATGGAGTAATAAAAAACAGGACATGACAAGAGAAGTATAAAAAGGTAGATAATCAAAAGAGAATTTATTTCTGTTCATTTTGCATTTTATTTCATTTAAATCTATACACTAGTCACTAATACCTAAGATGTGGTGTTTTTACTAACGTACCCCTAAATATCTCTAAAATTATAAAAATTCTTGCCTGTTTACACAGCTAAAAAATAGACAAACGTGTGCCCAGTAAAATTGAAAATGTGGAGTTTGTGTGTAACAGTGGTAGACCTCAAACTTTGTTAGGCCTACAAATCAAGATTCTTAACGTTCTTGAAAGACATGTGCATAAAACATTCTTTTCTTTGTTTTTGTTTCTATTCATGTTTACTTTTTGCTTTTTGCTTTCAGGAGAGGCCCTAAATTACTTTCAAAATTGCATAAATTCATTTTCTTCCAAGGGGCGAATACCGGGGCTTGGCCCCTGGGCCCCGGCCGGATTTAAGAGATTTCTTGATTCAGTTGTTCTCCACCCTGTTTAAAGGATTAGGGACCACACCTGACTGAAGACTATAATTTATGATGCGAGTCAGGACAAGGAGGAGAATATCCAGGCACTCCAGCACAATCTTGGTTGGGATTAGATTCACATCAGGCGATGTTGGTATAGAGGCAGCAATAATCATCTTTAGTTGGTCTTCATTGACTTGTATGAAGCCTGACGGGCAAATCCCTTCCTTATGGTTTCAATTTTGTTAACAAAGAATGCATTAACTGAATCAGCTGCCTGTTGGTCACTTAGCTTAAATTTTGTGAGCTTTTCCCCAGCAGGCTTTCAACTATCGAGAACATTTTCCTTGGGTCAGATACAGCCCTTTTCAGTCCAGCCTGAATATGCGTCGACTTTGCACTACTGATCACTTGGGTGCAGTGGTTTCTTGCACGCTGGTCTATTTGTAAGTTAACCACCAAGCCAGCCTCTCTCCAGCGCTTCTCAGCCTGCCGTCTCGCGATCTTCGCATCACGAACAGCAGAACAATACCAAGCAGTATCATACCTACCAGACACAGTTATCACTTTAAGAGAGGCATAACTGTCCAAAAGGGAAGCAAGTTAGTGTTGAAGTGTACAATGACACCAATAAAGATTCGGATTGTTATATATTATAAAGTTAATGAAGGTAATACGAAATAACTCTCCTCTTTACGCAACTCTGCTTCTAGCTTCTTGCTATAGCTCAAAGGTTAATGTTTTTGGACATAGTCGCTCATACTTTGATTTAAGGTATGTTTGTGTCATTACCGTGCAATTAAGTGCTTAACTTAAAAGGAATTACTCACGTCGTTGAAAATCTTGTATTGTTTAATGCCTTCCTCAGTTTTCACCATGAGGACCTGCAAAGCGTCCAAAACAAAACATGCACAAAAGTAGAATAAACGATCCTGAAAACAAATCGACAATGTATCTACATCTGCTACATCTATAACATCTGCTACAATAGTACAGATACCCTGGATATGTTAGTTAGTTAGTTAGTCTTTGTTTATGGGGTCCAGGGGACTGCAAAGAGCCGAATCAGGACCACAGCTTGTTTGAAAGAGGACTCACCCCCGACCCGTATAAAAGATCTGCTGGAACAACCCTAATGGTAGCCTGTCACTTTACAATAAAGGCATCCTATGCTAGAAACGCTGAGCCTGTACTCTAATTTAATTATTTATGGAACCCCCGTTTACAAAAGCAAAATAGAATATAAACATCATTATAAAATATTAACAAAACTCATAAATATAAAATGACTAAATTTCTAAATAATAATACCATAGTCTTCCTCGTGACCATTGGGCAGAAAGAGTCCAATATTCCCAAGATGACCCAAAACACCCCATGCACAGACGATGAGTTTTGGGAGAGTTTTCAAGAAAAAAGGTATGTGGCTGGTCTAGAGAAGAAGATAGTAGATTGATAGAACAGATTAGGAACGAAAAAGAATAAATGAGAATGACAGAAACAGTGGTAATTTAAAGTGGGGATACTATTTATACAGAAACCCCCCCGTGTCCCAATCTTGGATAAGTTATTGGAATTGATGATGAAGATGATGATAGTGGTGATGATGATAATGATGCTGCTGCTGCTGCTGATGATGATGCTGATGCTGATGCTGTTGATGAAGATAATGATGAATATGATGGTGATGATGATAATGATGATGTTGTTTGATAATCAATGAGCAAACGATATCGTTCGTGGATCTTGGAATTACAATTAATAATATTTTTTAAAGCAATTCATTATCCTTTGGACCTCACATAAACTAAGGTTGAGAAATTGGAACTGTGTATTGAACACAACACTTTAATACAATAACATAAAATTATAATGCATATTTTCATACTGACCTTGATATCTGACTGCCGAGAATTACGAATGAGAAACGTTCCTATTTCATCCTTCTCTTGTAGGACTCTGCAAAATGTAGGCACTGATTAACTTGTTTTACAACTACCATCAACTACGACGACGACGAATATGATGACGATGACGACCACGACGATGGGGATGATGATTATGACGATGATGATGATGATGATGAACATGAGGACGACGATGATAATGATGAAGATGTGGATGATGAAGAAGATGACCACGATGACAACGACGATGACGACGACGATGATGATGATTACGATGATGATGATGATGATGATGATGATGATGATGATGATGATGATGGTGTTGATATGTTTTTGATTTTGTTTACGCACTGAGATGCTGCGCCTTGATCGCTGTCCTCAAAAAAACACTCTTCCGACAATTTTCTCCGCGTTGGTTTCTTGGAAACCTGTTAATAAAACAAACATCCAAACAAAGCAATCAATTAATTCCTTAATTACGACGGATACGTTAATTTTGTTAAAAGAAAAGGTTTGGTACCCTATATTTCAGACAATCACAGTTATTATAGGATAGACAATACAAGTGCAAAAGTGGTATTGAGTTTCTCAACCAATGGTAAAAAAAAGGTAAAGGTAAAGGTAGTCCCATAGCCTTGTGGCCGTAGGGGAGCGTGATGTTGGAGATCACACTTATCTTGGGCCAGCCAACCAATGAGGATGTGCTTTTTTTGTACACGCTGCTGAAGAAGAAGAAGCAAGATGATGAAGTTAGTCGTCGAGTTAGACCAATAGTATGAAGCGCAGTTTCAAAGTACAGCGGAGAAGGACAACATATCATCTGTGTAAACCTTTAGATCTTTTTATGATGTATGGAAGCTTACTTATAGAGTCAAGTTAAGTCAACAAATCTGGTTTACCAACGGTGGACGATTACTGCAGCGCATTTTGTCTTAGCAAAACAATTAAGTTTGTGAAACAACAACATGATTACAGATAATCCTAAAAATTCCAATAATAAACCTAAATGGTGGAAATAGTCAAATCGCACTTCATGCATTCGGTTAATCCACGTGATCGACGCTATATACAAACTAATCAACACATTCGACAGTGTTGAAAAACAGTTATTTTTAAGTTCATTCGGCAGTATTGAAAAACAGTCATTTTTAAGTTGTATTAAATATTGGAAGATATAATCAGCTAGGATATTGATACAGTATTGACGTAAGTCTAAGACAGGTAACTGAAATAAAAGCTTAAAATGTCCTAGTCTGTATAAAATACTATTTTTTTCAACACAGCGGATTAATTTTATAACAGACCCAGGAATAACCAAGAGAAGCAACTTTACAGATCACAATGTTCAGGAAAAGCGAATAAGCCTATTACGAGAGTGAGAGAAGTGATGTGACGTGTTTGTGAAAGTTTGTAAAAGTGATTCATTTGATATGTTAATGTACCCTTATTCTATTTATTTATCTATTTGTGCACATAGTTGTACACGTTGTTTTTCTTTGAATGGTTGG
>CM072511.1:91706109-91708609 GCA_036898135.1 Oncomelania hupensis | reverse complement strand
TCCTAATACTGTTCGCTCTATAATTGTGTGTACTTTTTCACAATCATGAGACAGATTTGCCTGGCAAGTGGTTTTAGCTCAGTGCAATTCTCCCTTGGCAGCGAAAGGGTTAATTTATTTATTTATTACAGGCAATTTAATATAGCGCATATATTCAACAGCTCTACAGAATACAACAACAATAGAATAAAATGTATCCAATTGGTCGAAGTAAAAGAGCGGAGAGAGAGAGAGAGAGAGAGAGAGAGAGAGAGAGAGAGAGAGAGAGAGAGAGAGAGAGAGAGAGAGCGATCTTGAGCTGAGAGCCGTAACATTGAAATTCTGAATGTATAGACAGACTGTCAATAGATTTCCAAGCGAACAGACTGGACGAAGTCATTACCCTCCAGACACGGACGCAGCATCGTTGGCCTGGATCATACCAGCGCGAAAAGCTTGCATCCATTGCTGCAAATTAAAATGTTCAACAGCACCTTTAGTCAAATATTAACAGCACCAGCAGCGACGGACTCGTATTGGCACCCTCGTCGTCATCATCGTCGGCGTCGTCCCTGTCGTCATCGGAATCATCATGATCATCGTCTTAGTTGTATAATGACAATAAAAATTGTCTCCGTCGTCTATGTGATCATCATCATCATCATCATCATCATCATCATCATCATCATCATCATCATCATCATCATCATCATCATCATCATCATCATCATCATCTTCTTCTTCTTCTTCTTCTTCTTCTTCTTCTTCTTCTTCGTCAATTATCAACTTTTTTAACAATCATGTTATGATACTAAAGGCAACCGCTCTATAACGTGCGCATTACAACAACGATACTACTCTATCATCATCAATATAACAGCCACACATTTTTGTTTTGCTACAACACCACTACCGCACAAACCAGCTAGGAACTATTTTTACCATCACAAGTAAGCTTACTATCTTTGCTACCACCACGATCAAAACCATCGATACTTCCATCATGTCCGCCATCACCTTGACCTCTATCACGAAAACTGGTTATTAAAAATAATCCTATCCTATCCTATCCCATAACTCGGAGGTCGTAGGGGCACCACAGATGATCGTTTAACCAGCGTACTCCATCTTTTCCTGACCCCAGCAACCCTGATTGTTTCGCTCAGTGTCAAACCAGTCCATTCTCGAATGTTGTCCTCCCACCTCTTTTTCGGTCTCACTCTTCTTCTACCTCCTTGCACTGTGCCCTGCAGGATGGTCCCTGCAAGACCTGATGATCCGGCGACGTGGCCACACCATCGGAGTTTCCGTTTTTTCACCACTGTGAGTAGGTCATCGTGTTGTCCAATGGCCTGTGTGATGGTCCGTCGGACTTCGTTGCCGGCGATGCGCTGGGTATAGGAAATGCCCAGAAGTCCTCTGTAGCACCTCTTCTCCATGCTTTGTTATCTTCGCTGGAGATAGGCGGTGAGGGTCCATGTTTCGCAAGCATATAGGAAGATGGAGATGACAAGGGAGCGCAGCAGCCCTACCCTGGAATGCAGACTAATGGCCCTGTCTTTCCACATTGGCTTCAACGTCTTCCTGGAGCGCGTCATGTCAGATGCCCTTGCGGACCACGGGGGCACAGTCAGCATAGGGGGAAGAGCGGTCTCCGGCCTCCGTTTTGCGGGTGACGTTGATGGATTGGCTGGAGAGGAGCAGGAGCCTGAGCGCTGGTGCAGAGGCTTGACACCACCTCCGGAGCCTGTGAGATGGAGGTGAGTGAAGAGAAGACCAAAGTGGTGACCAACGGCGCCAATGGCATCAGCACGGACATCAAGGTCCAAGGCCAATCCCTCAACACAGTGCATGGCTTCAAATGTTTAGGAGCCATTGTGTCAGACAATGGGTCCCGACAGGAAATCCTCTCCGGGATCGCACAGACGGCTGCTGCCCTGGCGGGGTTGAAGCCAATTAAAAATAATAGTAATTTTAAAAAAACAAACAATTGTGCTTAAGACTACTAAATCAAAACTGATGACGCGCATATAAACCAACCTTTTTTTTTTTTTTAAAGACAATCAGACGCATTTAAAAAAACTGTTACAGACCACAATTCAGTTTAGTAGAGGCGAATATTGAAAACAGCAGGAAAATTACCTTCATCTCTTCTTCGCTAACGGCGGAAAAACAATGCATTTTATTCCTCAGGGTCGCCGCTGGCTCCAATCCAAATGTATGCTGAGCGCCATGTGCTATTCGGCGGCATATTCTGAAATCCCCCCCAAAAGACAATTTCAGTGTATATAATTATAGTTGTCGTTAATAATAATAATAATAATAATAATAATAATAATAATAATAATAATATTAATAATAATAATAATAATAATAATAATAATAATAATAAAATAATAATAATAATAATAATAATAATAATAATAATAATAATAATAATAATAATAATAATAATAATAATAATAATAATAATAATAATAATAATAATAATAATAATAATAAATAATAATAATAATAATAA
>CM072511.1:91693609-91701109 GCA_036898135.1 Oncomelania hupensis | reverse complement strand
TGTTGTACAGAACGAATCTCTTTTGGTGCTTTTCAGTCTTGAATGATGTTGTTGTTGTGTTGCAGGTTACCTAAAACAGAAAAAACACTGGTATTTCAATTAAATCATTATGAATACATGTAGCATTTTAAGGTAAAAAAAAGGTAAAGGTAGTCCCATAGCCTTGTGGCCGTAGGGGAGCGTGATGTTGGAGATCACACTTATCTTGGGCCAGCGTAATGAGGGTGATGCCCAACTCTCTCCCTCGCTGCTTTACCTTCCCCACCCTCAAGAGAGTAGGTACTCAATCACAGTTGAGTCAACTGGGGGCGTTGTTGTTTGTCGCTTCACACCTTAGCGGTCACCCATCCAAGTGCTAACCGCACCGGACGGTGCTTCACTTTCGACACAGTAGCGAGTGCTCCAACCACTGCACTATCCGACACCCCATGTAGCATTTTACTGGTTTGTAAAGCCTCAATAACGTGAATTTACAAAGAAAGAAAGAAAGAAAGAAAGAAAGAAAGAAAGAAAGAAAGGAAGTAAAAAAAAAGAAAGAAAGAAAGAAAGGAAGAAAGAAAGAAAGAAAGAAAGAAAGAAAGAAAGAAAGAAAGAAAGAAAGAAAGAAAAAAAGAAAGAAAGAAAGAAATGAGCAAAAAAGACGCTAAAGCATTTTATATTGTTTTACATTGCCTACTTGACCTATCAATCCCAGTATCCACGTCACCATAGCCGACATCACAAGTTTCGTAAGTTATGAAACAGTCAATACAGTCCATCACTGCTGCAGAGATATAATAATATATTGATTTTGAAGACATTGCTTTGCATGTTTTGGGTCCCTGTCCCCCTCCCCCCTCATCTTCCTCCATAGTGTTATTAAATTTCCGCCACCTAGTCACTCAACACAAACGATGCAACATGATTACAAATAAAGAAATTTCACTACGAAGATAAATATTATTAAATATAACTGGGATTCAAAACATATTACCATATGATGCAACACGATGATTCAAGATAAGCAGTATGTATGTATTATCTGTGCAAGTATTTTCTATTGCAGACTGAAAATAATTACAGTATAAACATTCGAATTAATTTTTCTTCAAATCCTGCATATTTTCAGCCTCGCTTCTTCATTGTCTTGCTTATGAATCGGCTATATTCAAATAAAAGAGATGTTTACACCGATCATCGCTTGGACTCCGAATGCTTCAACGTATCATAATAATAAATAATAGTATGTTTAGTGTTAGGAAATACGACGAAGACTCGGACCTAGGCATGTACGTTCAACATTTAGACCTGCCTTCGTTAAATGTCTACTTTACATTTCTAAAAATAAAATAAACACACACAACCACACATACGCACACACACACACACGCACACACCTACACACACCACACACACACGATTACATTACATTACAATGTAACATGATTACTGCTTTAGTTCCAGGGGTCTTTTCCGAGCCAAATCAGGACCAACACACACGATTATGTTCAAAGATAGCACGTAATGTTGGGTCGGTCCCTGAGATAACCAGCCTGATCCAACAATAACTGTAGTCTAAAATTCGAATGAGGATGTAGAATCAAAGCGTGTATGCGCAACGCAGATTTTGCACTATATTAAAAATAAATAAAAACAATCCACGATATGTAATGGTCTCGGATATGGGGAGAAATGACTTATAGGGTGAAGCTTATGAATGTATTAGCAAAAATAAATGAATCATGTCCCTTGCCAATTCGATGAAAACGTACACCGGATGTGCAATAAACCAAGGCAAACAGGGTATGTCTAAGACTAACATAATAACTAAGACTTAAAATCGATTAACAAATAAAATTAAATAATAATATAATAAATTAATTAATAAATACGTTTACAGAAGAACGAGGTGGTCAGTGATTGGTAAGGTCATGGATATTACATTACAAAAAAGGACAGCTGCATGGTAACTTTAAGATTTGGGATTCACGGTGGAGATACGTTACGTCCAATATACGAGTACATACCCAGACGGTTGTTACGCCCGATTGTCTACCCAGAAGGCAAAAGCGGTGTGAAGATATGCTGGCTAAAATGTTATGACAGAAAAGAATCGGAAACGTATTAAAAGCAGATTAGTTCGGTTGTGATGGTGAATGTTTTTTGCACTTATCAGTGTTTTTTGTTTGTAATTTAGGCCTATGGTTAAAGTACAATCACTCAAGAAAACTTGATTTCAGCGGAGAGAAAAAAAATTATCAACACACTACCGAAACGCAGTTCATTGGATCGATATCCACTAAAACTGATTTTGTACACTCTCTTTAACTTCATGGGAAAATCTCATAATGACTAGATCTATCGTGATGAAATACGAAAACAAGATAAATGGTGTGACGCGCAACGGATTTTCTGATGGGCCCGTAACAAGCTGACACACAAGCATTCCTCATTTAAACCTCACCCCCCCCCCCCCCCTTACTCCGCATTTCCGTTTGATTAGAAACATAACATGTACTCTGATAGTACGGAATTCCCTTTGTAAACAATTGATTTGAACCACTTTTAGCTAAATAATATTTATTTTGAAGCATATTTCCTAAATATTCATTTGTTTACAATGTAAGTTTTATATCAATAATACATTTTCTCCGTAAATAACTTATTATTTACCTAAACATTACATTGTTTACGTAAATAAATAAAGATATAGGTAAACAAGACATTGTTGCTAAATAACAAAGTATTTTTCTATATAATGTATTATTGAGCAGATTGTTATAAATGATGTATTATTTAGAAATGTTTCTAAATAATGATTTGTTTACCTATATAATGCATTATTTCGAAGAATTTGCTAAATAGTGTATTACATGTATTTAGAAGATGTTGCTAAATAATGCATTATTTTGGTAAATAATAAATTGAATAGGGACTGCAATTTTCATTATTGTTATTGAGGGGATTCGCAGGTACATGTCGTATTACTGTGAAGTTATGTGGTAGTGATAAAGAAATTTGAAAATCGTGATTTTACGCTGTTTGCGATTTAAAATGAGGCATCTACTTTATTTCACTCTATTTTTGTTTGCTGGCCCACGAGCTGGACCACTATCGATGGAACGTTCTAGGTATCAGCGAACTGCGCTGGAAAGGCCTAGGTGAAACAACGACTGACAAAGGCCACAAGCTCTATTTCAGCGGTAGAGATGACAGGCACGAACACGGCGTTGGATTCTTGGTCCACAAGAACATTCTAGCCACTGTCATGGGTTGCCGCCCAGTCTCCAGTAGACTCATTACCATCCGTTTGAGAGCAACCCCTTTCAACATTACCATCATCCAGGCCTATGCCCCAACATCAGACTATGAAGACAGCGAAGTGGAGGATTTTTATGAAAATATACAGGCGGTCCTTGACCAAGTGCCGAAGAAGGACATAGTCATAGTGCAAGGCGACTGGAATGCCAAGGTTGGCCAAGATGCGCACCACAACTGGGGAGACACATGCGGACCCCACTGCAACAACGAGACAAATGACAGGGGTCTGAGGCTATTGGAGTTTGCCAGATACAACAATCTGGTACTGGCAAACACGCTTGGTCTCCACAAAAAATCCAGACGATGGACATGGCACAGTCCCGGCGGGGAACATCACAACCAGATCGACTACATCATGGTCAAGAAACGCTTCAGATCAAGCATCAACATTGGCAAGACACGCACTTTTCCAGGAGCAGACATTGGAAGTGACCACGATCTCGTGATGATGTCTTTCCGGCTCCATTTGAAGAGAGTAAATACAGCAAAGTGCACTAGGCTGAAGTTCGACCTGGACAAACTGCAAGACCCGGAGGTGGCAAAAATATTTCAGGCCACAATTGGAGGGAAATTTGCACCACTGCTTATTTTGGGGGCAGGCGAAGTAGATGTCAACACCATGACCAATACCTTCAACTCAGCTGTAACAGATGCCGCCACTGAGATCCTTGGCAAGCACCGACCAAAGAAGAAGCCGTGGATCACACCTGAACTTTTGGATCTGTGTGATAAACGAAGAGAGTTAAAAAAGAAAAAGAACACCTCACAGGGAGCTGATGTCTACCGAAAAATCAACAATGACATCCGAAAAGGCATGCGCACAGCAAAGGAGAACTGGATAGAAGATCAATGCCAGGAAATAGAGAACAATCTGAACAAGAACAACAGCAAGAAGGCCTACCAGACTGTGAAGCGGCTGACAAGTGTTAAACAGCCCAAAGTCTCCACTATCCAAAGCAAGTCTGGCATTTGCCTTACAGAAGAACAAGAAGTCTTGGACAGATGGACAGAGTACTGCTCTGACCTTTACAACCATACACCAAATGGAGACCCATCAGTTCTAGCATGTCCCGAGAGCAGAGAAGAAGAAGAAATCCTCCCAATTCTCCGGGAAGAAGTTGAGGCAGCAGTGCAATCGCTGAAGAAAGGGAAGTCAGCGGGAGTGGACAACATACCAGCGGAACTGCTACAAGCAGGAGGAGAAGCGATGACTGATGCTCTCACCATTATCTGTAACAAGATCTGGCAGAGTGGGGAATGGCCTACACCATGGACCCAGTCGCTTGTCATCACTCTTCCCAAAAAAGGTAACCTTCAGGAGTGTGAAAATTACCGCACCATCAGCCATCCCAGCAAGGTCCTCCTGAAAATAATACTCAACAGGTTGAAACCACAAGCTGAACAAATCATAGCTGAAGAACAAGCAGGATTCATGGCAGGGCGAAGTACCACTGAACAGATTTTCAACCTCAGAATAATCTGTGAGAAATACCTACAGCACCAACAACATCTATATCATGTGTTCATAGACTTCAAGAAGGCATTTGACCGAGTCTGGCATGCAGCTCTATGGGCAACCATGAAAGTGTACAACATCAGCCCTAAAATTATAGAAGTCATCAAAAGCCTGTATGACAAGGCTACCAGTGCAGTCCTCCATAACAGCGTCATCGGGAACTGGTTCAGAACAACAATCGGTGTGCGTCAAGGATGCCTACTCTCTCCAACACTCTTCAACATCTTCCTAGAGCGCATCATGTCAGATGCTCTTGCAGATCACGAAGGCACAGTCAGCATAGGGGGCAGAGCAATCTCCAATCTTCGTTTTGCGGATGATATTGATGGATTGGCTGGAGAGGAACAAGAACTTGAACAGCTTGTACAGAGGCTTGACACCACCTCCAGAGCTTATGGAATGGAAATAAGTGCAGAGAAGACCAAAATGATGACCAACAACACCAATGGCATCAACACGGACATCAAAGTACAAGGCCAATCCCTCAACACAGTGCACAGCTTCAAATATTTAGGAGCCATTGTGTCAGACAATGGGTCTCGACAGAAAGTCCTCTCCAGGATCGCACAAACAACTGCTGCCCTGACAAGGTTGAAGCCCATTTGGAAAGACAGAACCATCAGTCTACATTCCAAAGTAAGACTGCTGCGCTCTCTGGTCATCTCCATCTTCCTATATGCTTGCGAAGCATGGACCCTCACAGCAGATCTCCAACGAAGAATACAAAGCATGGAGATGAGGTGCTACAGAAGACTTCTGTGCATTTCCTATACCCAACACATCACCAACGTTGAAGTCCGACAGACCATCACACAAGCCATTGGACAACACGATGACCTGCTCACAGTGGTGAAGAAACGGAAACTCCGATGGTATGGCCACGTCACCAGATCATCAGGCCTTGCAAAGACCATTCTGCAAGGCACAGTGCAAGGAGGTAGAAGAAGGGGGAGACCGAAAAAGAGGTGGGAGGACAACATTCGAGAATGGACTGGTTTGACACTGAGCGAAGCCATGAGGGCTGCTGGGGACAGAGAAAGATGGAGTATGCTGGTTAAGCGATCATCTGTGGTGCCCCTACGACCTTCGGGTTATGGGACAGGATAGGATAGGATAGGATTTTTGTTTTTTAGTTCACAAAAGTATTAATATACGAAACTGCAACGGTAACGGCTCCGGAAAAGAGGGATTCGTCATTATTTTTGCTTTGGCGTCCTTGCCTTTATAGTACTTCCACGTTTCTTGTCAGTAAAAAAGGTAACAAAGGTAAAGGTAGTCCCATAGCCTTGTGGCCGTAGGGGAGCGTGATGTTGGAGATCACATTTATCTTGGGCCAGCGTGATGAGGGTGATGCCCATCTCTCTCCCTCACTGCTTTACCTTCCCCACCCTTAAGAGAGTAGGTATACTCAGTCACATTTGAGTCAACTGGGGGCGTTGTTATTTGTCGCTTCACGTTTTGCGGCCATTCTTGTCAGTCTGACCTGCAAATACCTGGTAGTTTGAATAAACTAAAACCTTTCCGTTTGAAATTAAAAGAATAAACGAAAACACTGTCTCAACACAGTTTTGGGTAAATAAATAAGTAGTTCTTTCTTCTTTTGACGGAGATCTCAAAAACTGAACACTCCCGCACAAAAACTGACCTTGACCTTTCGGCTGTGTTTGGGAGGTTACATACGTTTTATCTCCGAATTTGTAGAATTAATGTTGAAAAATAAATAATTAACACAAATTTTGGATACACAATCTTTGGAAAGACCTTGCATTTAATTATAGAAATCAGTAAATTTAGAAGAACCAAGTTTTGAAGCGAATCCTGGAATCCCCTAAATAATGAAAATTGCATTCCATAAACAATGAATTTTCTACCTAAATAATGCATTATTTAGCAAAATCTTCTAAATAATACTTTGGCAAATTTTGCTAAATAATGCATTTTATATAGGCAAACAAATCATTATTTAGAAACATTTATAAATAATACATTATTGAACACAATCTGCTAAATAATGCATTATATAGAGCTAAATAATTTTGTATTTAACAAAAATGCCTAATTTACCTATATCATGGTTTTTTTTAACGTAAACAATGTATTGCTTAGGTAACTAATAAGTTATTTACGAAGAAAAGATATTATTTAGAAAAATCTTACATTGTTTGTAAACAAGTGATTATTTAGAAAATATACTTCTATATAAAGATTATTTGGTCGACAGTATTAAAAAAAATAACGAAAAATATCGCAAATAAATATTTTACAAAGGGAATGCCATATTGTTGTTATTTCTTCTTTGTTTCCGTAAATAACTTTGATCTGTGAGTAGCTTACATTTTATATTTTCCGATGAACAAGTCAACGCACTAAATACACGAATGGAAAATGCGGTATTTTCGATTTTCTCGCCTACAAAACTAGACCTATCCTATCCTATTCCGTAACTCGGAGGTCGTAGGGGCACAACGGATGATCGTTTAACCAGCGTACTCCATTTTTCTCTCTCCTCAGCAACGCTCATGGCTTCGCTCAGTGTCAAACCAGTCCATTCTCGAATGTTGTCCTCCCACCTCGTTTTCGGTCTCCCTCTTCTTCTACCTCCTTGCACTGTGCCTTGCAGGAAGGTCTTTGCAAGGCCTGATGATCTGGTGACAATGCCATACCATCGGAGTTTCCGTTTCTTC
>CM072511.1:91496109-91688609 GCA_036898135.1 Oncomelania hupensis | reverse complement strand
AGGCCCGGCCACATCGGCTTGTAGCACCCGGCCCCTCTGTATTTCCTTGCGTACTAGCTAGAGTAAAATTTGACAATGTTAGTTGGCTTGTAACTCGTGACGAAGTGTTTTAGCGAAATACGTGTTTAGAGAATCCTTTAATCTGGTATGTTTTACCTCCTTCAACCCTTTTACTTGTCTTTCGGATAGCGCACCTGGTCCTGATTTGGCTCGGAAGAGTCCGCTGGACCTAAAGCAATAATCATGTAATGTAATGTAATGTAATGGATAGCGCATGCTTGGTTTCTACTGCAAAAAAAAATACGTAGGCCGGGCTTACAAGGACCAATCAGATGCGAGAGTGTGACGTCATGAGTTTAGAGGTAAACCTAAACTCTCTGGTATGATTCCATGCAATGCAGATTGTCTGCTACACGCCATTTGGCGAGCTGAGGCAATTGAATTCATTTGTTGCGGGTCGATCTTAGTAAAGCTGTTTCATATTATTTTAAAATAGTGAAAGAGTACATTACATCGTCATGAAAAAGTGCCTTGTTGTAGTGAAATTACACAGCAACACACGTTTATAAATTCAAACCGGGTCGTGATAAATATGGCGCCACTACATCCGACCCATCATAAAGTGTGCCCCACACGTCAAAATTCCGGTCAGTGAAAAATCTTATAACCCAATGCGTACGCCGTAAAACCTTAGCTATGTGTTGCCACTACTTTAGTTGTGAAAGGCACTCGGCAAGTCCCTGCTACGCTGTGTGATTAGGACTCGGGCTGGCGGACAGCTCGAAATAAAGCGTAGGAGGAACACTAACGGCAATCTTGTCATGGGATTGTTTATTATGCGCCTAGGCTCGCTAAATAGTAAGCTACTAAGGAAAGGAACGGTTAGGGTAAAATCCAGGTGATGAAGTAGATTCAGATTCCGAATCCGATGCTTTATGGTCAAGTGACATATGCAAGGCACAAGGAATACATTTCGCCGCGAGAAACATAGTTACACACATTTACTAAATTATATGCATAGTCATCGCAGTCCTATGGCAACATTAGGCTTGTTAAGATAAACAACAATAAAAGAACAGGCAAAAAGGAACAAAGGAAAATCCAAAAATCATACACCGCATATCGTGTCATCACATCAAAATCAATACAAAATGGACATTGTCGTGACATCACACATCCACATGTATAAGCTTACCCATTCTCTCTCTCTCTCTGTATGTCTGTCTCTGTCTGTCTGTCTCTGTGTGTGTGTGTGTGTGTGGGTGTGTGGGTGGATGTGTGTGTATGTGTGACGTGTGTGTGTGTTTGTGTGTGTTCAGCATGCAAACCAACAACAGCACTTCCTAAATGACATTCGAGATAAGTGTGACTCCGTGACACTTTATAGCTAAACACGTTTACATAGTTATGTATACTTGTTTCCTCCCCCCTCCCACTCCCCCTCCCCCTCCTCCATCTCTTCTTCTTCTTCAGTCCTGACACGAAGAGCAGACAATTTTCATCAAAATGAAACATCCTCCCATAAGGACAGTCTGTGGCCTTTATAACTTAATTCATAATACTGTAACTATTTTAGCATAATCACAAAACCATCACTGTCAAAACAAGTCCAATTAATGACGTTAGTTTATTATTTACTTGTCTGGGCATTCAACTTTCAACAATAATTCTGAAGATGCGTATCAATGTGTTCTCCCTGTGTATGTCAACAATTTGTTCTCTTTGTATATTTCAACAATTGTTTCGCTGTGTTTACGTCAACAATGTGTTCTCTGTGTGTATGTCAACAATGTGTTCTCCGTGTGTATGTCAACAATGTGTTCTTTGTGTATAATTATATCAACAATGTGTTCTCTGTGTTTACGTCAACAATGTGTTCTCTGTGTTATATGTCAACACTTTGTTCTCTGTGTTTATGTCAGCAATGTGTTCTCTGTGTGTATGTCAACAATTTGTTCTATGTGTATATGTCAACAATATGTTGTGTTTGTGTGTGTGTGTGGATGTGTATCAACAATGTGTTCTTTGTGCGCATAAGTCAACAATGTGTTCTCTGTGTGTATGCGTCAACAATGGGTTCTCTGCGTGTATACGTCAACGATTGCTTCTCTGTGTGTATTTAGCAAAAATGCTAACTTTTGTCTTGATTTGTTTTGGCGGCAGACATTCCCCGTCTTTCGAGTTTACGTTACACACACAGCAGCTATACTCTGCCACACCACGACTATAATTTATTAATTTCCACGTAACCATGTCTTCAACGTATCATGAGTGTACGTACATTATTCATTTCGATTGATTGCGGAAAATTCAGTACAACTTCAGGTTACTCTGATGAATAACTAATTAATGCAACTGTTGCTGATTTAGTATCAGCTTCTGTAGGACTAAAGGCCCCGCCTACACCCACAACAAATACTTGAAATATTAAAGTTAACAGCACGACTGTATCACCACTAGTATTATTCAGTGCTCCGTTTCTTCGCGGATGTCGACACAGTTTAGTTCATTTCAATGTTATTGCACAGGCGGCGGAAGCGGGGGGGCAAGAGGGGCACTGGCCCCCTCCAGAAAAATATTGGGGGGGCAAACCTATACATTTGCCCCCCCAATATTCAGCCCCTCAAAAAAAATTATTTGAAGGTTCAAACCAATATATTCCCCCTTTCTCTGGACTGATGCAAGTTAACAATATCTGTGCTGAGACCATTTTCAAAGCACTGAAGGATTGCTTGATCAGACTTGACTTGCCAGTGCAAAACTGTAGGGGCCAGGCCTACGACGGGGCGAGTAATTTTCAGGGTCATGTGTCAGGAGTTGCAAAAAGATTCAAAGATGAGATCCTTGCTGTGACTGAAGAGTTGGCGACAGTTCTTCAAAGAAAACAAACGACTTGTGATGATGCAGTAAACGCTGCTGACATTTGTCTGAGAACACTGGAAAGCATGCGGCATGAAGATTGTTATGAGACATGTTTTGCTGACATCACAACGAAAGCTGCAAATTTGTGTGATGAGCCCTGCGTTCCTACACAGAAGCAGCCTCCACGAAGACTGGACGATGGCTCACAGGGTCACAGCTACTCTTGTCCATCTGCTTACTACAGACAGCAATACTGTGAGGCCATTGACAACATCAAAGAACATTTAAAGAGCCGGTTTGATCAAATAGCTCTCGACTTACCAAGGAAAATTTAAGTTCTTCTAAGTGATGGAGCAGCAGGGAAGAGACCAAAAATTCCTCAAGAAATCAAAGATACATATTCCGCTAACATCGACTTGGACAGACTCAAAACTCAGCTAGAAACCTCCCACATGCACTGGGCGACACCAGGAGGCGGCTAACTCCAGGATAAACTTTTCAGACTGTACTTCACCATCCCAACCACGATAGGCAACGACTGAACGCAGTTTTTCAGCCCTAAAGCGGGCAAACACATACCTTCGGGCAACGATGACGCAGGAGCGTCTAAATAAATGTCTTATAATGCATGTGTTCAAAGACAAAGTAGATCAACTAGACCTAGCGCAAACTGCTTACGAATTTATCAATACAAATGAACGCCATAAGGCATACTTTGGAAAATTAACGGTGTAATTTCCCATGCCAAATGACATGCATGACTGTTGTTTTTGTTACTGTGATGGATCAACATTGTCAGGTTAGTTTCTCTCCATTTCTCTCTACCCTCCCTCCCCCCCCCTCTCTCTCTCTATCTCTTATATGCACAGTTGTAGAAATATATATCTTTTTTTTCTCTCTCACATAGTGTCTATGAAAATAGTTCAAATTATTTGGAGTAAATGTCCAGGGCCGGACCCAGAAGGGTGGGGGGAGGGGGGAGGTACCTGGCTTCTGAAACCCCCCTCAAACAAAATTATTTTTTTTAAATGCAAAGAGTTTCAATTTTTTAAAAATTGTTTTTAAAACATTGCAGTTTTTAGTAACTTTTGGTCCAACGTACAAAGAGTTATTTATAGTCAATTCAACGGAAATCCATTTCAAGGGATCCGTTGAAACGTCCAAAGCGTTTTCCCGTTGAAACGACCAAGTAACCCAACCCCTAAGCCTAAATTAGTAAATGCAGCCATATTTTCTTGTTCTGGCCGCAAGCCTCTTCCAGCACCTTCACCTTGATACTGCCCTAATCCCCCAAAAACGACTTTTTAGAAATATTAATTAAGATGTTAAGTTGATAATTATGACAATTCGTTGTAACGAACATCCATTGAAACGACCATCGCTGAATCGTCCAAAAACATCGTTGAAATGGAAACCCTTGACAGTGAAGCTGCAGAAAAGGACAAAAGATGTTGTCGATGCCTACAGGGAAATCAAAGAAGTCAGTAACTGCATGTCTTCTATTAGAAGAGATGTCGACACAGCGTTCGTTGCCTGGTTTGGTGAAATCAGCAAAATGGCAAATGCTTTGACAACTGGTGTTATTGTTCCTCGTTAATCATCCCGACAGACTCTGCGTGACAACCAACCTGCGGCCACTCCAGAAGAATATTTCAAGATTTGCATTGCCATTCCTTTCTTGGAACACCTGTCAACCGAATTGGACTCGAGGTTCAAAAATGCTGGCCTAGCAGTTGATGGTCACTTTCTGGTGCCAAGCACTTTAATAGACAACCAGGATGGTTTCATGCAGGTTCCAGAAGGGGTGAAGACACTGGCAATGTTGTGGGAGTCTGACCTACCAGACAACGCTACCCTTGATGCAGAATACCAACGGTGGGTTTGCAAATGGTGAAGTGCTGCTGAGAATGCGACAGCTATCATCCCATCCACGGCATCAGAAGCACTGAAACATTGTGACAGGGATTTTTATCCCAACCTGTTCATCATGCTAAAGAACCTTTGCATCTTGCCTGTCACTACTGCCGAGTGTGAGCGTTCAAACAGTCAGTTGCGCAACCTGAAAAACTACCTGCGCTCTACAATGGGGCACAGAGACTCAATGGACTTGCTTTAATGAAAGTGCACAGGGATGTTGATATTGACTTCAAAGAGGCAGTGAACTGTTTTGCCAGAAGATACAATTAACAAATGGTACTAATGCCGAGAAACCTAGTGCAGCAAGACTGAATTAAATGAAAGCAGGGCAGTGATGTTCATAAACTACAAGGTAAAGCTTTATACCGTTAACGATCAACAAAAAGTAGTGAATAATAATAGTATACAAAACATCTCTGCTGATAAATAAATGTTTGTGTGTGTGTTGGTTTTTTTTAAGGGAGGGGCAGAGGATAATTGTTGTACCCCAGAGTTTGTCAGTTCAATTGTTCAAAAAGCTCAAAGTCCCAGACCATCACAAATGGCTTTTTCAAGGTTCAGATTGCCCCAGATTGCACCATTTTGCATCCTTGAAAAAAAAAATTTCCGGGGGAGCATGCCCCCGGACCCCCCTAGAGGGCTCGGCGCTTCGCGCCTTCGCTGAATCTGTAACCTCCCCCTCGACTTTTCTAAGGTCCGGCCCAGATGTCAGTGAATAAAATGGGTGTGTGCCCCCCCAATCCTTAACAGCTTCCGCCGCCTGTGTATTGTTGGCATCCACGTGATGCACTGACGTATAAGCTTACTTGATGCCCTGAAATACACTTTACCCTGTTCATCGTTCACTTGCCATTACCTTTTACTATGAGAACAGTGGAATAAATATGGGTTGTTTTTATTGCATTGACCGTCAGCATAATCTAATCAGTGTCTTCCATTTTGAGTTTAAAGTAGCATTATTTCTCGCACTACAACTAGCATTAAACATAATGCGGCTTTTTTTTTTTAACGGACGGTATTATCTTATCTATTTTAAATTGAAGTGCAATTATTAATACCGCGACAACAAACACTAAAATTAAGACTACTTGTTCACTACTTTCTGCATAAAGTACAGAGCTAGTTCTGAACAAACAAATACATGAAATACAACCTACATAAGCATGTCAACGTATAAATCAAGCACAACCTACAACAAGTTATATACACAACTTTAGTCCCAACAGCAGTACAGTTGTATATATATATATATATATATATATATATATATATATATATATATATATATATATATATATATATATATATATATATATATATATATTATATATATATATATATATATATATATATATATATATATATATATATATATATATCACAACCATTGACCTAGATAGGCGCTGCGCTATATAAATAAATCACATGCAACCTATTTAAACATGAAAATGAAATACAACTAACAAAAATAACCATATAAAAAATAAGATTCATATTAACTCAGCTTAAATATATCACAACCACGGACGTAGACCTAGACAGACGCTGCTCTATATAAAATAAATCAAATACAACCTATTTAAACAGGATAATGAAAGTAGGTCTATCAACGAAATACAACCAACAAAAATAACCATTAGAAAAGCAGGACCCGTAATAGCTCAGCTTGAGGCTTATCAAACCCGAGGTCGAACTATTTTGTGCACAGCTATAAGAAAAACTAATCACTCATAATTCATAATACTGTAACTTTTTAGCATATTCCAAGCACTACAAGACCAGTGACGCTAATTGGTTTTTGTTTAAAAATCATCCAATCTAAATAGGCTAGATAATTTTTTTTGTTCAAGGTCCATTCACAATTATTTATAGCCTATATTAGTTTCATTACCTTAGGAGTGTTTGCTTGGCTGGAGAGGGTATCCAAACGTCTTTAGCCTAAAAAATATGTTTCACAAGCGCACTCAATTGTTATAAACACAAAGCAGGTCCTGGAGTGCACAGTTTTGTGCGGCGTCAAATAAAAGTCAGTCACCGAAGTTTGTTTGTTGAAGCATATATATAGCCTTAACACTGGGCTTTTCTCCTCTGAACACCGTCAGCTGTCCGGTGACGTAAGCTTACATTTTGAAGGCAATATACTTTTATCTACCGCGCTATTTCATTCGTGTTTAAAGCTTAAAGGGCTACAGTGTCGAGGATGTTTAGTTTGTGTGCTTGTGCGAGTATGGGTGTGTGCGTGTGTGTGTGTGTGTTGGTGTGTGTGTGTGGTTGTGTGCGTGTGTGTGTGCGTGTGACAATCCGTTACTTGGGAAATGGCGCTGAGGTCACATCAAAAGATGATGATGGGTAATCTTTTATTCCAACCGATCTCCAAGCTTGGAAAGTTAAGCGTCTCTTCCTCGGTTTTGCAAACAATCAGCGGTGCCTACTATACACACTTTCGCGGAAGTTCTGTTTTTAGAATCATTACATTACATTTTTAGAATCAACCTTGCTGCTACTAATAGGCAAATAAATACACAAATGTATCGATTTATATCAAACCCATAGTTTTGAAAGAGGTGATCATTTTTGTTTAATGTTTTTGTTCTGGTGGGACAACATTCACTGTGAATTTGAAAAGGGTCTGTGACACTAAAATGTGTGATCTTGGGGCCCTTAAAATAACCCGAACACCCCATACTATAGTTGTATTGCAATAATAATAATAATAATAATAATAATAATAATAATAATAATAATAATAATAATAATAATAATAATAATAATAATAATAATAATAATAATGAACTTTAGAAAGCAACAAAACTTAGTTCGTAATACTTTTTCGTGGGGAAACTCCCTTTCTACGTCATCACTTTTGCGCTTTACGAAGGTCACGACCTCCTCATTTGCCTACGCTACAAACTTCGTATCGCGAAAAAGCGGAATTTTTGTCATTTTGACGAATCGTGATTCGTAGGTATGTTTCTGGTATTTTGTACATAGATCGGGTCAATTGCTGTAAACGTAAGCTTGAACAAATGTTATAACTGTATTCTCACACCCTTTGTTGTTGATTTGATGCACTAACATTGGTGTAGTTTGCTCTTCAAAAAGGGTGCTGTTTTCGCCTGCTTTTGCTCTCATCTATAAAATGGCGGAGGAGTTGTGGTTCCGATAAATATTTTCAACATAAGTTTTGCAATATTTCTAGGTTTCAGGTGACTCTTACGAGCATGGTAAAGATGTAAAATCACTTTACGGGTGTATTCGTATGGATGTGCACGAACACTGTCCATGTTTTAATGTTTTAGCCCTTGGATGAGCACCAGTTCTGGGTTTGTAGATCTAAACGGACAAGTTACTAGGCTAGCGTAGCAAACAGAAGTTGAGGCCATAGAATTTGTGTTAAAAAAAATCCCAGTGCCCTTGATCCTAAACTTCAGCTGAATTTCGTCTGCTGCTAAAGGCGCTACCGCCTCGGCACGAAGAAAAGTTCGCAAGGGTTTCCCGACAGCATCATCGGAAACGAAAGTGATCGCTACGAACCAAGTTTCGTTGGTCAATTTAAAGCTCGCTACGTTATAGTGCACGGCTTAAGTGTCCAGTTAGGGTTAACAGTAAATTGTTTTGTAACCAAAACATCAACAACTCTAAAATAAACACAGTCTAGTCATAGGCCCCTCGACATGTGCTATCTGAATGATAAAACCCAATGTTAATTCCCATACCACATACAAGCACAGGCCAAAGGAATGTGCTATCTGAATACCTTAAGACAAGGTATAATAATAATAATTAACATTTGTACTGCGCCATTCTCATTAGAGCTCATAGCGCTTTACAGAAGGAAATAATAAATAAATAACTAAAAATAAATAAAATACTTAAATAAATAAATAAATAAATAAATAAATAAATAAATAAATAAATAAATAAATAAATAAATAAAGCGAAAGCAAAACACGAGAAACCAAATCAGAACTCACACATACACACACGTTCACGCACACACGCACGCACACACACACACACAACGACTATGACTGTGTTTTAAGTATTTTACGAAGAAAAGTTCAGGATCGAGATTTAA
Source organism: Oncomelania hupensis (assembly GCA_036898135.1). Lineage (NCBI taxonomy): Eukaryota > Metazoa > Mollusca > Gastropoda > Littorinimorpha > Pomatiopsidae > Oncomelania > Oncomelania hupensis. The sequence goes on along the minus strand of CM072511.1, from coordinate 91,679,752 downwards.
GGATAGACACTGTTAAAAATATGCGTTTTCAGTCCAGAATTAAAGGAAAGAGATAATTCGACATTGCGCAGAGTTAAATGAAAAGAATTTCCTAAGGTAGCTAAAAAGCAGAATGACCGCTCGAAAACACCTTTTTGTTTTCGTACGGGGACGGGAATATTATGCTGGCGACTGTCAGAAGATAAACGGAGAGATCTTGATGATGTATAGAAGTGGACTAACTCGGAAAGACACAGTGGGCCAGAGAGAGTAAAAGCTTTGAAGCAAAGACTTGCAATTTTATACTGTATTATGTTTTCGCCGGGAAGGCAATGCAACATTTCAAATAAGAGAATCATATAGTCTGATTTTGGAACATGCTATACAAGGCGAGCAGCATTATTTTGTATCTTTCGCAGCTTGTGCAGCAGATACGGCGGGGAACCATAGAAAAAGGCGTGACAAAAGTCAAGCCTAGACAGGATGAAGGCAGAAACAAGAGTCTGAGTAGCACTGACAGAAAGGAGATGACGAATCATGGAGCTTATGCGACGCAATTCAAAGTTTACAGTGCGGAGGAGGTTGAGAATGCGAGGATACATAATGAGATGTGAGTCAAGTATTCACACTTTTCTGCTATCCTATGCACCAACGGGAATCCCCTCATGTGAAACATACTTCCGGTTTCTTTCTGCGCGTGTTTTAGTGAGTTATTTCCAAATATTCAAGAATATGTCGAATCACATGAGAAAGCGTTGGTGGGAGCATAAAAAGAAAGTTTTGCAGAGAATGCCTGATGGATTTAAAGTCCCAGTTGTGACAGAGTCAAGTTTACAGTGTTGTTGTTGTTGTTGCATCAATTTTTATTCATCAGATTAACATAAGTTGTACAATGGGAAGTTTTACAGTGGGAAGACAACATGTGTCACTGGCCACCAGTATCGTACCCTCACTTTTTTTTTTGCTGCAGTTTATTATCCCTTTCTATCGCCAGTGGCGCGCCTAAACCCTACCTACCTACCATTATTTGTGAATTTTTGAAAAATATTCGGAAAAACATAACGCCCAGATGCTGGCTCGAACCCACACCTGTCAGGCGCCATTGGTTTCTGGCTTGTGGACAAGGAAAGTTAGTCCCGCCTTAGCCCACTTGGCCACAACGCTCGCCTAACATAGTCAACTACTTCGTGTTTTGTGAAGGTTGCGACGGCGAAGCTATGGAAAACTACAAGAGTCTTCAGGTCCTGTTTCACTTTCTGTCGATGATCGACGCACCTCCGAAGTCGCCACAAATACAGGCCTCTACGATTGTTTTTTGCATCCTTTCACTGAGCATGTACTTCCTCCACCGTTTTTATACTTATACCACTCGTTTTCTGGCTCTAACAATCGTCGTTTTCGGCAATTTGCCATATTTAAAAGTCACGCATCAAGCTTTGATAAAAGCAAAACAAGCCAGACAGGAACTCGGTTTCATTCTAACATCGTTTTAATTTATAATGGCGATACCCACGAGTTTTTATGAGAGGTGCCGGAAGGTTGTGAATTACACTTAAGATTTTGGCGGAGTAAGAGAAAGGAACAACAGAGTACCAGCAAGAAGAGAATCAGGCAGATATGTAGTTGCTGATATTCCCGGAGAGGAAATTATCGTACTTCTGTTTTATCATCATTTAGTTTAAGTTTATTGGAAGTCATCGAGGACTTGACATCGCATATGCACTCTTGCATAGAACTGATAACCGAGTCAACCCCCTGGTGTTCAGCAGACTTCTAAAGCTGAGTGCCATCCGCGAAAGAATGATGAATAGGTGAATGGGCTTCAATAATATCAGAAAGAGGAGTGGTGTACAAGACAAGACCCAACACTAAACCCTGCGGCACGCCATAAAGAATCGGAGCCGGATCAGAGCTTTTGTTGCCAATGTAAACAGTCTGTGTTCTGTCAGCGAGATAAGAAGTTAAGTAGTCAAGCGTAGAGCCACGAATGCCAAAAATGTGTTGCAAACGGTCGAGAAGAATGCGAATGCGAATCGTGTCATATGCTGCTAAAAGATCGAGAAGGGTGAAGATGGATAGTTTACCTTGATCAAAAGACAGAAGAAGGTCGTTCATGATTTTTACAAGAGCAGTCTCAGTGCTGTGGCCAGATCTATAAGCGGACAGAAGTGGATTGAAGAGAGTGCAGCAAATTGTTTGTTGAGCTGTGAAATAACAACTTTTTAAAAGTGATTTTAAAAAGAAAGGAGAGGTTAGACACAGGCCTGAAGCTTTTGATGTCATTGTGATCAAGAGAAGGCTTTAAGTAAAGGTTTCACTAGACTTGTGAACATTGGAAAAAGACCCAGAGACCAGAGAGTTATTTATGATCGTTGTAAGATACGAAGAACAACATCCAAACATTCAAAAAGCATAGAAGTTGGTATGGGAACCAGGTCAGAAGTTTCAGGAGCAGATTGCTTGATGATTTTGAGACATCGGTGTCATTGACAGGAGAGAAACAGGTCAGTGGAACACCATGAAATGGTTTATCAAGAGGATAAGAGTCAGAAAGCTGAGAGTCAAGATCATTCCTGAGCCTTTCAACGCTACGATCATGTAAACAATCGACATGAAAATTTAAAACACCAAGCAGACATAAATTGCCATAAATTAAATTACATATCCTATCCTATCCAATTCTTAAACTCGAAAGTTGTTGGGGCACCACGTTTAACCAGCGTACTCCATCTGTCTCCGTCCTCAGCAGTCCTTATGGCTTAACTAAGTGTCAAGCCAGTGCATTCTCGAATGTTGTCTTCCCGCCTCTTTTTCTGTCTCCCTCTTCTTCTGGCTTCTTGCACCGTATCTTGCAGTATGGTCTTTGCTAGGCCTGAAGTTCTGGTGACGTGGCCATACCATCGGAGTTTCCGTTTCTTCACCAATGTGAGCATGTCATCGTGTTGTCCAATGGCTTGTGTGATGGCTCTGGAGGTGGTGTCCAGCCAATCCATCAATGTCATACGCAAAATGGAGGTTGGAGATTGCTCTACCTCCTATGCTGACTGTGCCTTCATGATCTGCAAGGGCATCCGACATGCGCTTTAGGAAGATGTTGAAGAGTGTTGGAGAGAATAGGCATCCTTGACGCACGCCTATTATTGTTCTGAACCAGTTGCCGATGGCGCTGTTGTTGAGGACTGCATTGATAGCCTTGTCATACAGGCTTTTGATACAATCAATAATTTTGGGGCTGATGCTGTACATGGTTGCCCACATAGCTGCATGCCAGACTCGGTCAAATGCTTTCTTAAAGTCCACAAACACATGATATAGATGTTGTTGGTACAGTAGGTATTTCTCGCAGATTATTCTGAGGTTGAAAAATTTGTTCAGTGATACTTCACCCTGCCCTGAATCCTGCTTGTTCTTCAGCTAAGATTCGTTCAGCCGGGGTTTCAACCTGTCGAGTACTAGTTTCAGGGGGACTTTACATGGGTGGCTGATGAGGCTGATGTTGCGGTAGTTTTGACACTCCCGAAGGTAACCCTTTTTGGAAAGAGACTGGGTCCATGATGTACTGTAGGCCACTCTCACTCTGCCAGACCTTGTTGTCCACTCCCGCTGAATTCCCATTCTTCAAAGACTGAACTGCTACTGTCTTCTCGGAGAATTGGGAGGACGTTTCTTCTCTCTTTTGGATGCATGCTAGAACTGATGGGTGTGCGATTGTAAAGGTCAGAGCAGTACTCTGGCCATCTATCCAAGACTTCTTATTCTTCTGTATGGCACAAGCCAGGTTTGTTTTGGATCTTGAAGACATTGGGCCGTTTAACACTTATCACCCGCTTCACAGTCTCTTCTCTATTTCCTGGCATTGGTCTTCTATCCAGTTTTCATTTGCTGTTCGCATGCCTTTTCGGATGTCACTGCTGATTTTTCCTTTTCATCTCTCTTCGTTTGTCACACAGGTCCAAAAGTTCAGGCGTGATCCACGGTTTCTTCTTTGGGCGGTGCTTGCCAAGGTTATCACAATAAACATTAAAATTAAAATCACCATCCAAACATAAATTGCAATGAATTGAATTATAATTATCTAAAATGTCAGGAAACTTATCAAAGAACATTGTCTCTGTAAGTTTGATTTTGAGCGTGGGCCAGGGACGGTACACACACACATAAAGTGCAACACACTGTGTTTAGAGGTTAACGTCAGTTCAAAAGCAGTTTGTGTGAATGAGAACTTTGAAGGGTAAATTTACGTCCCCGGACACGTTGTGTATAGGGGCACTTTGAAGCAAATGTCAAATGTTTATATAGGCTCTCCTTGTAGATGATAACAATGCCGCCACCACGACGACCTGAGAGACGAGGATACGACTTCATCGCGTATCCACTGGGTGTCAGATTACCAATGAACATCATGTCCAGGTCCTCGTCAACAACGAAAGAAAAAAATCAGTTTTCTATATTCAATTCCTCTTCTTAAAAGCCATTTAACTGAGTTTTGTTCTTTAAATCTCCAATTTAGCTCTTTATGTTTGTCTGAAAGGTAAGATTTATCATTTTGCGAAAAAGATTCAGGGTTGGATCATGGACAAGGAAGTTTGACTTTTTATCAGTACATTCTGTGTTTTATCACTTTAAGGGGTGCTACAGTTCAGGCATGCTGATTCAATTCTGAAGTTTAAACACAAAAAAATAGTGGTCGTACCACATTCTGCATGTAAGCCGATATCTTATCCAGAGCTGGACAAGTCACCCAAGCACCCAAACGTGTAAATAATGAGACTTATCGAGAATGGCAGATAGTCAGAGAAGAAAGAGAAGCAAAGGCTTAACTCTTTTTATGGCAATATATATTAAAAACGTTAAATCATGCAGTATTCCTATCACACTACACAAAGTTTGTAAATAATACAACACAATTTTACGCGCGACTGTACAATTATGCACTGTCACATCGCATTGGCTTTTCAGTGTTTGGAAATTCAAACTCTTTAAATAAAGATACTACAGAAACTCATTAATTCTATCTGCAATTCATATTTTCAACTCCCAGGTGGGGTGTTAGAGGTTGGTGTATCACTCTGACAACGGTTTCAGTGGGCCTTTTTCTAATGTGATGCTCAATATTTTTACACTTTATTGGTCAGTCGGTTTTCTTCTTTAGTTATACTGATGGCGAACGATAGCGTGTATGTAATTATAGTATTAATTTGTAGTTAAAATTAAAGTAGAATTAAAGTAGAATTACTAGTGTATTATAGACTTCCCTTTTAACACAGTCAGTGCATTGTTTTTAGGCTTCATTTTAGTAAGTGTGTGGGTATAACGTTGCTGTGGTGCTATAAAGGTGATGACATGATGTGAATATATTTGATGTGAATCTGTTATGTTTGCATGGTTTTTGATTAATGGATTTTACAGACACAGTCGAACTTTTAATTTCTCTTTTAGAGATTAACAAAGATGTATTGTATTGTATTGTATTATATTGTATTGTATTGTATTGTATTGTACTTATACCTCACGTCTATTTTCTTTTCATAGAAAACTCCACCTTATAGGTCAGTGGGTTAATTTCGTACTGCTCGAAGTTACATAGGAGATTTCGTCGAGACGACACAATACCACTGTGTGAAGTCTAACATTGCTGATAATAGTATTAATTATATTACACATTGTACAGTGACAATCAGTTTATTTTCGCAGTAGGATGCGCTTTCAAGTTTATTCTTTATCTTCAAATGCATCAAGCAGCCCACTTAAGAATTAGCTACAGCAAGCTACACGCTTCAGAATGAGCTGCATTAAGATATACATTTGTCAGAAATCGGGTATAACTGCCCTTACAACCGCGAGTATAATTTAGGCCTAACGCAACACTTTACAGTAGCCAAAGAGTGTATGAATTTATTGTTCATACACTCTTTGTAGTAGCACAGAATGTGGCTTTGGGGAACCCGAGCATACCCAGTATCACCCAGCTGTTATTTAACAACACTTTAATACTACTGAAAGTATAGTGCAATAAACCTTCTTCCACAATATTGTCAAACCATAATAAATTATTTTCTCACAATAGTTATTCCAAGAACACGGCTTCACACATTGCCCTACAATGAAACATTTGCTTAAGTAACCTTGAAAGTCAATATAATTTCCGAACACTGCTTGACCAGTGTCTAAACCACCCGAACAAAACAATTTGGTAATTATTCTGGCTAAACAGCTTCTTAACAACCTTCAATTAAAGCAAATATTCAACAATGTCGTTAAACCAAACAGCTTTTGAATAGCCACTATTAGTAGAAGGGGAAATAATTTTTTAAGTTCCCGGGTAACACTGTTTTTGAAAAAGAGTTGTTGAATACATTAAGCAGCTTCTCTCACAAATATTTAACAAAATCGTGACACACAAAAATCCATTTCTGAACAGCTATTAGAGTAAGTTAAACTGCTAATAAACATCTCGAATAAAATACAGCTTCTTAACAACTCAACATCTTTCAGTAGACTGGAGAAAACAACAACCATGTTCACTGTATAGTCCAAAAACACACACCTGACGCTGTTATGAGATCATAGCTTTCTTTTCACAAGCACTTTAACAATCTTTTTTCATTTCACAGCAATTGAATCAATAAACTATACCAGTTTACCAATTGACCATACACTAAAAAAGATCCTTCATGTTACCTACTTTAAAAAAAAAAAAAAGCAAGACACTGTCAGCACTTAAAGTGAACCTTACTTCTGTGCAGGTACACATACACTATCATGTATAAAAAGTCTTTCACCGTACGTGTACCCTCTTTTCATAATAAAAACGCATTTTACTCACCTTTAGGCAGGTAGACTAAAGTCTGCACCTTTCAGCAAACGCTTGTGACAATTTTAAAAGCCGTCGAGGCAGAACCACGTTTACACTATAAGAATATCGTGTCAGGTTTATCCAGGAAGTTGTTTAGCTGCTGGTCACCAAGGTTAAGGTCCCGGAAGATTAATGCAAATGGTTAAATGTGTTAGAAGGTATATATATAGGGAATGTTCAGACTTCTTTTCCGAAGGGGCCGGGTAGCTCAGTTGGTAAGAGCGTCTTGCTAGTAACCGAAAGGTCGCTGGTTCGAATCCCGGATTGGTCAACGTGTGATCATATTATTTTCCCCTTTACCAACAACTGGCCCGCTGGTGTCAGTATAAATCGGTCCAGTAGTCACCTATATGCGAAAGTGTCGTGTGACTATAATCTACAAACAACAACAACAACTTCTTTTCCTCCAAAGTAAATCTACCGCTAAGAATACTGGAAGAAAGAAGAAGGAAAATAAGAAGAAGAAGAAGAAGAAGAACAACAACAACAACAACAACAACAGCAACAGCAACAACAACAGAAACAGCAAGTGCATATACACCTGTACATCTATGTTTAAAATACATATGATTTTGTGTAAAATAAAATCGGTCCACCACAAACACTGAAACAAGTCGGTGGGGGTGGTCAGTACAATTTAGTACATGATGTTAATGTTATGTCTGAGAGTGTGAAATCTTGCAGAAACATTTGCATCTTGGGAGTCATGGATATATCCTGACTTCACTATAATCCATCGCCTTCAGCAGCCCATAGAGCTGAAAAGTGCCATCTGTAATAACAATACTTAACAACAGTATTGGCTTACTTTTACACATTTCACTTTCATATTATAGCCTAAAAGTAAGCTTTCGACCATGGTTTGCTAATGTAAATATTTTTTACAGTATTTATGGTGGCGTTCTATAATTATGCGTGCTAGTATGCTAATATAGAATGCTAAGCTAATCTGATCTGCCTTACTCTTATCTTCGCGTTATAAAAGTTTAAATCCTCTGATGTTCACATATTGTAATAACAATGGCATAAGCAATTTAAAACCCGATCTACAGCTTCGCTTTACAAAGTATTAAATCCATTGACGTTAGCGAATGATATTCAAATAAGCAATTCTGCGAAGTAAATTTCATCTTTAAAATAAACCCCGGACATTACTCTCCCGTGTGTGTGTGTGGGGTGGGGGGTGGGGGTGGTGTGTGTGTGTGTGTGTGTGTATGTGTGTGTGTGTGTATGTCTAGGTAGAAACGCCGTTACTCTGACATACACTTGAAACTCTACGTATTTTCTTTTGACGGACCCCGTTATTTTGACGTAAAAACAGTGTTCCGTAAGGGTTAGGGCTGTGTTAGGCTTAGGGTTAGGTTAAGGGTTAGGGTTAAGATTTGGGTTAGGGTTAAAGTTAGGGTTAGCTTTAAAAAATTGACAAATCTGTAAAAATGTCAAAGTAACGTATGTAGAGTTTTATGAAAGTCATCACAACGTCGTTTCTACACGGTTGTGTGTGTATGTGTGTGTGTGTGCGGGTGGGCATATGTGTGCGCGCGTGTGTGGGTGTGGGTGTTTGTGTGTGTGTGATTCGCTGTGATCTTTTGTACCCAAAAGCGCAGTATACCTAATAGATTCATCATCATCATCATCATCATCATCATCATCATCATCATCATCATCATCATCATCATCATCATCATCATGAGGTAAGAAAGTGGAGTGGAGAGTGTGTCCGGATCAGGAATGAGGCATATTTTGCAAAGCCTTCAGACAATTAGATTTCTTGAACCTACTGTAGACCTACTATCGACAGGTCCTACTACATTCCTTCAAGATACGAAGAGATCTACAGTAGCACCTTTCACGATGACAGCAAACAATGACAACAACAAAATCTTACCACGTCCTATCTCAAGCTTGGTTTAGGCAGTCATACCACGGTGCAGCTGTCCTAATGCACATTGGGGCAGGGTAGGCCTTCGCTATCAAAGTTGCCACTAATGCACTCATTCGAATTTCAAAGTTTACTTTGCGGCGTAGAGTAGGTAGGAAAACTGTAGTATAATCACACACGTGCTCTGGAAGCACATTATACTACATAGCTGCAATAGATTAGGCATAGGCATGGGTGCGAGTTTGTTTAATTATTTAGTTAGTTATTTTAGAGGGTACCTATATACAGTTGGATTGCACGTACACCTGCGCCTATGCATAAGCTATTATCGTAGAAAGCAGTAAGTCGCATAGATTCAGTGCGCCTGTGCTTCTCAGTAGTGGAAATACTGCATTGCGCACAGTGTTGATAAGCAAACTGCACACACTGCGTAGCTGAGACTGGACGAATACGAGGCCTTTTCTCTCTCGGACTAGACGAGGCCTGTTTCCTTAACCTAGTCTCAGCCACGCTCTATAGTAAGTACTGCCAAGCATTGGCTATCATAAATTCCTGGTCAAAGTACTCGGATTAATGAAGGGTAAACATAAAATATAAAAGAGGTGTTGCGTTTTGAATTTGCCGTTCTGAATACGAGGACTTCCGAAAACAAAAACGCCTGTGCCGACAGCCCCAATTAACATCAGACATCTCAATTCTTTCTTTATGCAATCACATATCATAAACAATATGTGGGATATGATTTTAGGGTAAATCAGCATTGGCCAGGGATGGGGCATTATCGGGGTTGCTTCTGGTTTAAGTTGGGTTACAATAGGGTTGGTGTTGGGTATCCTGACGTATGCCCGATCTTTGCCGGAATCGGGTTACCGTTCGGCAAAGGTTGGGTTACGGTCGGGTAAGTTTTGGGTACCCCGACGATCGCCCAATCTTTATCGAAAGTCGGGCTACTGTATGGCGAACGAGGGGTTACGATCGGGTAAGTTTCGGGTAGCCCGACGATCGCCCGATCTTTGCCCGAATCGGGCCCGAGTCGGTTCCAATTTCCATTTGCCCGATCGGGCCCCGATCGTGCTGCCGATCCGGGCCTGATCGGGCCCCGAAATTGTGGTTAACTGGGCTCTTTTAAATCAACATACATTTTCGGGGAATGTCAAGTCCTGGCGTTCTTCCTCTTTGCTAATAGTAGCAGAAATAGTGAGTATCCTATCAACCAAGTCACATAATTATTAAGTTTTTATTGATTGAGTATTTCCATAGCGTCAAAGGGTGTAATATTACAGCCGCGTCGGAAGAAATGTTTGGGAGTGGGAGGATTAAAGAGGGTTGGGGTGGGGGTGAGTGAGGGAGGAACACATTTTGATATACTATTGTTGTAAAGATTATTTACGCCAATTCTGCTGACAGTATCGTTGTCTGTTTTAGAATGTGTGTGTGTGTGTGTGTGTGTGTGTGTGTGTGTGTGTGTGTGTGTGTGTGTGTGTGTTTGTGAGAGAGAGAGAGAGAGAGAGAGAGAGAGAGCGAGAGAGAGAGGGGGGGGGAAGGTTGTGCCCCATGCCCATCGAAATCAGATCAGTGTCACAAACATAACTGATCTTGAAAAAATAATGCATGTTTATTTGAAGAAAATTTATTGTTACAACTCAATATAGACCGCGGTAAACTCTCGAGGGAGAAAAACAGTCTCCGCTAAAAAAAAATATCTAGCCCTTTCTGGAGACGTCATCATAGTGACGTCATTATCGTGTTTGTGTGTGTGTGGTTAAATATTTTCTAAAAACTTCAGACGATACACGTATGTTTTTTTGCATGCGTACCGAAGATACCAAACAAACTTTCTCTCTCTCTCTCTCTCTCTCTCTCTCTCTCTCTCTCTCTCTCTCTCTCTCTCTCTCTCTCTCTCGTTTTGTCATCGCACGAAAAGTTGGGGGGGGGGGGGGTGGAGGGGACGACGTGGGAGAGGGGGCGGGGGAGGCAGACAAATACACATGTTCCCCCCTCCCCCACCCTAAATACAGGGGGCTGCTGCCGCAACTGCTCTCACTTCTCTCCCCCCGGTTCCGACGCCACTGTATTATATAAACTACAGTCTACACAGTTTGATTTAAAAAAAAAAAAAAAAAAAAAAAAAAGGTAATTGAGCTGACTTGCTTGTCACAAAACATTTGAATGTCAAACTTGAATACTCAAGCGCTTTCAACTACACCGGCAAATTATATATCCTACTGTGCAGCACTCGTACAAGGAACATGACAGTAAAGTATTGCATAGATATCTACAGTGTACTTACTTTTGCTGCTTTCTTGAATTGTTACATGTGCTAAAGAGTGGTGGATAATGTTTTGTTAGATGCAAGCCACGGCATAAAGTATGCACTCCTTCCGTTGTCAAACTAGAAGTATCACATGAGAGAAAAACACATTAAAATGTGTTTCTGCTCGAGATTAAAATTTTGCGCGCGCGCGCACACACACACACACACCTACACACACACACCCACTCACACACACAAACTTTACTTAATGTCTAATTCACGCTAAGTGATGACTATTAATGTATATATTCATACATTATTTATTTTATGTGTGTCTAATATTTGCGAAAATTAACTAATCTTCTTGTCCGAATACAGTAGCCAAAAGGTCGTAAATTGTAAACATTGGGGGGTGACTTATCACCCTTGGAATACCAGGTCAAGATGTTTTTAAAAAAAATAAAAAATAAAAAGCTAACCCAGTGCTTATAGGGCCTACCCTTGTTAAACAACATTGTTATCTTATGCACTTTATATCAGGGCGAGGAAAACCTGGAGTCAAACGTAGTTTTAGTGTTTGACACGCAATGACTTCAAAGTGGGGAACTCGCCAGTTCAAGTCATAATGGGGACGCAATGTCTTTTTAAACAGCCTACACCCTTATTGAAGAGCTTCACCACGACAATGTAGTTTTATAAACTCTTCTATGACCATGCTGCCTAGTGTTACGTTTGAAAATGTGACCTCAGTCTCACTTTAAGAAAATGTAACTTTTTGTTGTTGTTGAATATATGTACTTATGTTGCCATAGTAAGTCTACATGCTTATGCCTATGCTCCGTGAATTTATGTTCAGGTAGATGGAACCACGGAATACGCGCTTGACAACCAATAGCAAAGCAAAACACCAAAATCGAAATGGCATTTGTATACGTGACGGGTGGGGTACACAAAATGAATGTCTTCTACCTCAGTAGATTCTGCATTAAATTAATTTTATTGTATAGTTCTTCAATAGCGCGTTTCCAGCTGAAGAGCTGCTCAAAGCGCTGGCCGATACAAGATCTAACTCAAATAGACCAAGGTGCCCACTTGCAACCTTTGGACGCATAGTCTGACGCCCATGCGACTGAGCACAATCCTGGGCAACGGGGATAGGGAGAAGGGACCTAGTGCGTGCTGGGTGTATTTGTGTAGCCGGCACTCACCCGCTTAGAACATGAGCGTCAGGATCTTTAAAGTCCATGCGACAGAATGCATGCGTGCACAGACTAGACCTTGGTTTATACTCTCATTTGAAAGAGTAGAGGCGCAGTTTCTCAGGGTAAATTTTAGGGTAAGTCAATAACGGCACACAGTTAAAAGGTTAGCACACAACCAACCATACTCGAGTTAGAATTAATTCTATCCCTGTCTCTTTGTCGCTGTCCCTCTCTGTCTGTCTCTGTCTCTCTCTTTCTCCTTCCTTCATTCTTCTTTCTTCCGAAATACTTTTTTTAAAGAGCTGACCATCTTGAAAGAAGAAAAAACAGAACTATCGTAAATTGTCACGGTAAAGAAGACATGTTTATACTGCAACGAATGACTCTACAATGTTAAAACGAAGTAACTCTAGTCTCTACACTTCATTATTGTACGGAGGCACATAATTATAGCCTACCTTATAGTAACTTGTAAAACAGTCGACACTGTATTTAGAGACTGTACATTTAGGAATTATTAAAATAATAAAATCCACAAACCGAAAATACCTTTACCGTCCAGTCGGAGTACTGCAATCAGAAAAATCACATGCCAGAAAACCCACACATACACTTGCACTCATATTCACTGTGCTGTTACACTTCTTTCTGTTCGGGTCCCCTTGTAAATTCAGTCCTGAATCAAAACTTGAAGCTTTTCAAGTTGACACACACACTCAGACGAATTGATGAAGTCTGTATCTTCGCTATCATTAAAAAAAAAGTAGAGTTTAGGTTCTGTGGAGTCCACAGTCCTGGATATCGGATGATCGAGAACACTACACAGGACCAAGATAGGCTTAAGTTCAAGTTACTTCCTGGTTGAAGTTGTTCTATATTAAAACGTTATAACCAACTAGAGCGGAAAAGACGTGTTGGGGAATATTTTCTGTTTGCTACAGTGGAGCGGTTATGAATAATGTTAATTCCTGCTTTGTCTTCCTAACAGTTGACTAAGTTTTTTGTTTTAGCTAATAAGCTGTCGATATCGAAAATGTGTGTCAATATGTTGTTTGTGTGTGTGCGTGTGTGTGTTTGGGTGGGTGTGTGTGTGTGTGTGTGCGTGTATGTGTGTGCGTGTGTAAATTCATCATAAATCATTGTTAAAGATGTATATTTGTGTGCGTGTGTGGGTGTGTGCGTGCATGTGTGCGTGTGTGCGTGTGTGTGTGTGTGTGTGTGTGGTGATTTAGGAACACCGTTATTGTTAGTAACAAACTCTTTATACTCTAACTACGTTCTTTTGACGGCCCCGTTATTTCAGCGTCAAAACAGTGTTCCGTTAGTGTTAGAGTTAGGTTAAGGGTTAGGTTTTTGGTTAGGGTTATAGATAGAGTTAGGGTTAGCTTAAAACAAAATTGGAAAAAAAATCAAAAAATGGTATAACAACGTATGTGGCGTTTCATGAAAGTCATAACAACGGCGTTTTTACATGGTTGTGTGTGTGTGTGTGTATATATGTATGTATGTGTGTTTGTGCGTGTGATGTGTGGGTGGGTGGGGATTGGTTGGTCCAGTTGGAGCGCATGGCGATGGTGACCAAAAAGAGTGTGGGAAGTGTCTCCGTTGGATGGGTGTGACTTGCGTGTTGTTATGTACCGTGAACCTTCATCGTCTGCAGAAATATTTCTTTAAAACCCTACAAATAAAAGCGATCACAGTCTGTGATGTCTTATATATGAAGCTATACACAGTGTTATCATTGGTCTTTTCATACTATCCTCTCATCTTATCTTGGATCTAAAAGATCTCTTTATGACCGACCTACCTTCAACACCACATTGTCACACACTAGGAACCCACCGATATGCTATCAACAGTCCCCACCTTCATTCGCCCACTCTCACTCTCTACCTTCACCCAAACGATCCACTCGATCTAAATGATAGCTGTAATCTACTCTAAGCTAAGTCCTTCACTCGCACCCCAGAGGTATTACCCAAGCTGGGTGGCTGCATAGCGGGTCTTGTATAGCAAAACGGATAGCACAATGTTTACGAAGTTTCTCAATGCACGTTCCCTTACGTAAGCCTGTGTGCTTGCTATCTATAGAGCTTCAGGCACCCCTGTTCCCTTGTGGCCCTATTATTTCCCCTTTGCCATCAACTGGTTCGCTGGTGTCGGAATAATGTGACCAGTGGTCGCCTATACGCGCTGGTGTCGTGTGACTACAAGTAACCTTAACCTGTTCGCTCACACATCCAATGCTCCGTCCTCACCCCCAGGTCTTCACTCGTGCTCCATGACATCCAGACTCTTATTATCATCATCGCCCCACCCCTGACTCACTCTTTCACGCTAGGACAACGTGTGTATTATTACACTCCATCACCAACCCACAAGCGTACCCACCAACTCGTCCCCTTAAAATAGCCAATACGAGTTCTTTACCCTAAGCCTCTAGCCAATCAGAGGCGAGTGGGAACACGCACCCCCAGAGAACTGGTTAAGATTGTGGCCATTTGACAAAATAATGAAGTGTTCCTTCCACGCGCTTGTCGTTCTTTTCCATCACGTGATGACCCGTCATGCACCGCGCTAGGAGAGTTCCGGATCCGCTTATTGCGCGCCTTTTTACCGCTTTCGGAGCCTCAGTGTCCCTCCGCAGACCTTCTATAGGTCTGAATTTGGAGATTATTACTCTATTGTTATCATTCCTCATTCTACTTTTCCAATCCTGAGGATGGTGAGAAGGGTTCCATTCAGTCTTTCTACTTGTCCGTTACTGGCTGGGTGGTACGGTGGTGTGCGAATGTGATGAACTTGTATCAACTCGAACACGTCTTGCATCAGGCGGCCGGTGAACTAATAATGTATATTTAATATAGCGCGTTTTCATATAAATGCTCAACGCGCTTTACAATAACAGCCATTTATACAAACATGCTACACATAGAAAGCACAATATTTAAAAACAACATCAGCAAACAAGCAAAGCATACCAAGCAAGACCTCAATAACATAGCCATACATACGAACTGAGATCCGTTGTCCGTTCTAATGCCGTCCGGGAATCCGACTCTGGTAAAGATGGCGATGAGTGCATCTGCAATCTTCCTGGTGTCGATCGCTGGCAACGGGACTGCTTCGCACCACATCGTACATGCGTCGACGAGTGTGAGTAGAAATCTGTTCCGCTTCTTGGTCATGGGCAGTGGTCCGACTATGTCTACTGAAACTTGCTGGAATGGCACGCCGACTACTACTGATGGTCCTAAGGTAACTGGTACGGTGTGATGTCGCGGGGAATATCGTTGACATTGGTGACAAGATTTCACGTAGCGCTTGACATCCTCCGTGATTCCTGGCCAATAGTAGTGTGCGCTGATTCTCTGCACTGTGGCTCCAATTCCCATGTGTCCGCTGAGTGGCATGCTGTGGCCTAATTCTAGTACTTGGGCTCGAAGGGTGGCTGGTAGTACTAGTTGGGTGTGATCTCCATCTCCTTGTCGATGTAGAACTCCGTCTTCCATGTAGAAGTCTCCTTTGTGCGGGGGTGTGTGCGCCTTGGGTAGCTTCTGGAAGCACTTGGCTATCGAGGTGTCCTCTTTCTGTGCTGTTTTGATCTCTTCGAGTCCTGGATTCGGAGCTAACTCGGGCTGGGGTGGTTGGGTTTTAGCTTGGGCCCTGGTTTGCACTGCAGCTATCTCTACAGTTTTAGGGGGCGTGCCTAAGAACACATACCTACATCCTAGCCAAGGATGGGCAAGTAGCGAGAGTAGCGACTACATTTTGTAGTTTCGCTACTATTTGGAGTAGTTTGTTACGATCCAAACTACATATTGTAAAAAAGTAGTTGTAAAGCAACGAACTACTAATTTGTTAGTAGCGAAGTAGCAAAAATGTGTTTTTCGCTACGCTACTTTCGTTGCCATGTGACTTGCACTTTCAGTCAAGCTGAAGCGAGTGCTGTCTCGCGCGAGATTGATCGCTCGCTCAGCGAACGGAAGCATGATTGTGATAGGCTGAAAGCAAAAGCCAGCCACGTGACTTTCAAAAGCGCGCGAAATTTAAAGCTTAAGGAAGCAGCTAAGATGCTGCTGACAAATGAAGTTATGTCCATCAAGCCACCAGCCCAGGCAGCGGTCAAGTCTCAAACTGATGAGGACTTTATCCTCTTTGATAATGTCGCTGACGTAACCGAGTCTACAGCCTACTTGACAGAGGGACTGGCCAAATCTCTGGATGAACTGGACAAGTACCCTGGTGTCAAGGCTGTCTTCCTGAGGACGAACACCTCATTGCCCAGCAGTGCAGCAGTTGAGCGTTTGTTTAGTCAGGCTGGACTTATTTTAACTAAGATCAGAACCAGAGTTACTGATTCTAACTTTGAGGCAAAAGTGTTGGTTAAGTACAATTCTAAGAAAGGTTTTTAAGGAAGTGTCAGTGTTTTCTTGATTCATTGAATGATTAGTTGGACTGCAGTCTGTGTATTTATTTTGTAAAAACTAATTTGGCCCATTTATTCTCAATTGCCTGTACAACCTTATGGCTGTATTTATGTTTTGTATCAGACATAACAGAGTACATATAACTTTTTTTTTCTATTTTGATATTTATTATTAATTTATTATTAATAATATTATTTTGTATTTTGCAAATGGTATATTTATACCATACATAATGTATTAAGTGTGTTCCTATATAATAATATTGACTTGCAATGTTATCAATAACAAATTTTGTAGTCTAAGGAAATATATATATATATATATATATATATATATATATATATATATATATATATATATATATATATATATATATATATATATATTGTGTGTAATCTGATGAAGAGCTTATATCATTAAAAGTATTTCTTTATTTGTTTTTTTTCTTGTCTTTTTTTAATTTACTTACATTAAAAATACTTAGCAGTCCCAGTTGTGATTACAGTTTAAAAAAAAAAAGTAGTTTGAAAAGTAGTTAGCTACTTTTTAAAAAGTAGCGCAAAAGTAGCGAACTACATTCCTTCAAAATGTAATTGTAAAGTAGCGAACTACTTTTTTAGACTAATGTAACTGTAGTGTAGCGGACCAAAGAGCGTATGACAGAAAGAGAGGGAACTTGGAACAGAACCGCGAGACGGAAGATACGAGTTACGCTCCCTTGTCGACATGCTAAAAATGGATCGTGGCCATGCTCGTGGCAGAAAGACAAAGGCGACCGAGTAAAACAGGGCGGTGACTTTTGCACAGCCATCAATTGCCGTAATGCCAGATACAAGAAAATTGTGATGGCAAGTTCTTTTTCAAGTTTTCAAGAGACAAAGAAAGGTAAATTGCAATCGAAAAACTTCTTTCTTGTGTGTTTATATAGGCCTAAACCAAGACCTCTGCAGTGTTGTTAAAACAATCGGGGAGAGGCTTCAGTGATTCATGTTATATCTATTCTATGTGCTAAAACAAAAACTGTTTGCTTGCTGAAAGTTTACGTTCAAAAGGTCGCTCACTGTTTACGTTGTTTCTAGGTTGTTTGACTATTATATTTGTGCTTACATTTCAAATGTAGATGTTGTCAGATTGGCAGTTTGGCTTCGTCAAACTGCTTATGTTAACAAGTTAAATTAGACTAAGTCTGTTTTCTCCTCGTAATCAAATACTGTGCAAGATATCCCCTTACCTAGGCACAAAAATGGTCCCTGATCTGTTGTAATCCCTTTTCGTTTGAGTGTAAAGGGGAAGAAAAAAAATGTACTGTAGAAACTCAGTCCTTGTTCTGATCTGTGAATTTCTGCGCATTAGATCCATATTGCGTGGAATGTTGTAGTCTAGGTTCTGATTGTTCTGTCTGATTAATTAATTATTTTCCATGAAGTGACTGATGTTATTAAGCCAGTGATGTGGGAGGTGAGAGGGTTGGGGGGTAGGGTGTTACGTTGAAACGCGAATGATAATATGGCTGAAGCGTGTACGATAGATCTAATCGTTTCGATTTGCAAAGTATTCAATAATGGAGCTTATTTACCTTTGATTTGAGTTTGCATTGTTGTTAGGAGAGGCTTTGTATAACGTTGATAATTTGCGTTAGTCGATATTATTTGAGAATCTTCTGGATATGCGTGTTTACTCTTGATAGAAATTTCCGGATGGATATCGAAGGTCGTGAATGTTCCCGGAAGTAGAGAAAATGTGAATGACGTAAGTCAGTGATGACGATCTTTAGTTCGATTGGTGGCAGTGCGTCATTTCTACCACGTACCAAATCGTTCCAGAAAAGAGAGAGGTTATTTAATCGTGTGCCGAGATTGCTGTTGAGAGTAAAGTTGTTGATAGTGATTTGGAAAGTTGCTGTGAAAGTTGTATGCAGTTGTTGATGTGTGCTGAATAAAAGTGGAAAATTTCATACGTCGACTTTGTGACTTGTATGCTGTTTGGACGGGCTGTGTGAATAAACGAATCTGAGTTACACAACTATCAGGAATTCAAGCATCGGGGCTGAATCAGATACTGATAGAAAACACCAACATCAAACTGAGTGTAACATTTTGGGGGTCAAGCCGCGATTCACGCCATAGCCAAGGGTTCAACTGCTACAACAAGCGAGTCAACGTTACGAGAGGCAGTCATCGAGGGTAGCCGCCAACGAGTTGCGTCGAGAGGGGCCAACATACTGGGACTACATCACCGATAGGTTCGGGTTGACTGCAAGGGCGTGTGGTCGCTGAAGAGTTGCTTCGTGAGCGAACAACAGATCGGGACTACGTGGCTACCGTAAGACTACGTCGAGGGACAGTCTCGGAGCTACATCGCCAGTGTTACAGCGAGCGTCGAGCGGACGTCGCGTCTACTTCAGCACAGGAGCGTGTACATCAACACCAGCGTGGTGCAGCGTCGCATACGACGAGGACAGCGGGGCCTGCGTCAGCGAAAGCGACTAGTGACAAGCATCAGTGCTACTGCAGAAAGCGTGCTGTTCTAGAACAGTCTAGAAAGGTACAGCACAGTCAAGAACTTTCCAGAAAAAAAAAGAACTCTACAGTCAAGAACTTTCTAGAAGAAGAACCTTACAGAAAAGAACTTTCTAGAAAAGAACTTTCTTGAAAAGAACTTTCCAGAAGCATCAAGATGGCTGACTTCTGGCAGAAAGGGGTTGAACTGAATCTAAAAGGCAAGCAGCTGACGGAGTACGTCAAGTCTCAGGAGAGAATACGAGAAAGAGAATTGGAAGAGAAGCGTCTAGAAAAAGAAATAGAACTAGAACAGAAGCGTCTAGAAGTAGAAGAGCAGCGTCGCCGTGAAGAACGAGAATTAGAAGAGCAGCGTCGCCGTGAAGAAAGAGAATTAGAATTGAAGCGTCTGGAAATTGAACAGCAGCGGCAAGAAAGAGAAGAGCAGCGTAAAGAAAGAGAAGATGAGCGCAGGCGTGAGGAAAGAGAAGCTGATCGGCAGTTCCAACTAGAGTTGGCGCGCATCCAGCAACAGCAGCATGCGCCACAAGTTATCAGTGACAACACGGCTCCAAAATTGCCAGCTTTCGTCGACGGGAAGGACCAGATTGACAGTTATCTGGCGAGATTCGAAAGGTTCGCTGAAAGCTCTAACTGGCAACCTCGAGACTGGGCGATTCGACTAAGTGCACTTCTGACAGGGCAAGCGCTCGAAGTTTACACCAGACTGTCGAACGATGACGCCAAAAACTACGACGTCTTGAAAGAGGCCCTGTTGCAGTGCTACAACTTTACAGAGAAGGGCTACCGTAAACGCTTCCGTGAATGCCGGCCTAAGTCAGACGAGACGCCAAAGCAGTTTGTGGAGCGCCTGTCGTCATATCTACACAAGTGGGTGGAGTTATCAGGCGAAAGCAAGTCTTACGACAGTCTCCATGACCTGATCGTGAAGGAACAATTTCTCAATGCCTGTCACAAGGACCTAGCGACCCACTTAGAAGAACAAAAGCTGCAGACGCTTAAAGATGTGACTGAGGCTGCTGAAAGATATCTCATCGCTCATGGGAAGACCCTGGGGCCACCCAGCGCGACGAAACATTTTCAGAAGACTGGAAACCATGTGAACCAGATCCAGGGGAGCCAGACGAACCAGAGACAGACGGACTCCACGCCTCCTCCCAGGGAAGGGCATTCAAGAGGCTGTTTCACTTGCAACGCTACAGACCACAGAGCGGCTAACTGTCCTCAAAACAAAAGTAGCGGACAGCGGAGCAGTACGGACAATGCAGCGGTGGGCAACCGACAGAGACATTTCTCCAATCAACGGCAAACCAGTAGATCTGACCATCAAGTGTGCGGCGGGAGCGTCATTCTTCCGAGTGAGACCAAGCGCACAGCTACTCCTGCGGACGTGCAAGAGTGCATGACTGATGGCCAACTCCTCCTTGCCAACGGGAAATCCATCCCCGTCGTCGCCAGCGCAGCTGTGACCGTACAGAACATGCCTGTTTCAAAGGGACGCGTCGGAAATCATGAAGTGACTGTTTTAAGAGACTCTGGCTGCAGTGGGGTCATCGTCAAAGAAGACCTAATCGCTAAAGAACAGTTCACTGGCGATTCTAAATGGACACTTATGGCCGACAGCAAATGTGTGAGAGCGCCAGTTGCAAAGATTCAAGTCAACACCCCTTTCTACGTAGGCGAAGTCGAAGCGGTTTGCCTGAAGAAGCCGCTGTATGATTTGATGATCGGGAATATCGACGGCGCGAGACGACCCGACGACCCCGATCCAGAGTGGAGTCCTGCCTCAACCCAACACGTCGAAGTTGTGGAGGAGGATCCATTGCCGTTTCCCGATGGAGACCTTACAGAGCTGCTACTGGACAATGTGGTTACTCCGGCTCAGCCCTGCCGACCAGAGATCGTCGGTGCTGTTACTACCAGGGCCCAGGCCAAGAGAGACAAGACGTCTACGCCACTGAAGGTCGCCGACAACTCCAAAGCTGCCATCGTGGACAGAGATAAGCTGATCCAGCTCCAGGAAGCTGATAGCACTTTAAACAAGTATAGGAACCGCCAAGACCACGTGACCAAGGGCAGTGGCACGGTCTATTTTGAGGTGAAGGCCAAGATCCTGTACAGATTCTTCCAGCACCCGAGGGTCAACGGAGGTAAACCACTACGTCAAGTTTTGGTACCGCTACCCCTAAGGCGCCAAGTGATGGAAGTAGCGCATGACTCAATCATGGGAGGTCACCTAGGTATCAAGAAGACGTCAGACAGAATCCAGGCGGTGTTCTACTGGCCAGGACTTCATGCGGACGTCAGCCGTTTCTGCCGATCGTGTGACATTTGCCAGAAGACCATACCTCGAGGAAGGGTCCCTAAAGTGCCTATGCAGAGAATGCCTTTGATCGACCGACCTTTCAAGAGGGTGGCCTTAGACTTAATCGGCGAAATAAGACCTCCGAGTGAAGAAGGTCATCGATGGGTACTGACTTTAGTGGACTATGCGACTCGGTACCCAGAAGCAGTGCCACTGAAGAAGATTGACACTGAGACTGTTGCAGAGGCGCTGGTGGACATGTTCAGCAGACTCGGAGTGCCTGAAGAGATCCTGACAGACCTCGGGACGCAGTTCGTCTCTGACTGCATGAAGGAGGTCAACAGACTGCTGAGCATCCGGCATTTGACTACGACACCCTACCATCCGATGTGCAACGGGCTTGTCGAGAAGTTCAATGCTACGCTGAAGTCCACCCTGAAGAAACTGTGCAGCGAGCAGCCCAGACAATGGCATCGCTATATCAACGCCTTACCTTTCGCCTACAGAGAAGTACCGCAGGAGTCCACCGGCTTTTCTCCGTTCGAGCTGCTGTACGGAAGAACCATCCGAGGGCCTATGCACATCCTAAAAGAACTGTGGACGAAAGAAGTAGACACCCCAGAGGTGAAGAACAGCTACCAGTACGTGTTTGAGCTACGGGAGAAGCTTGAGCAGACTCTCGATATAGCCAGAGAAAACATGAAGAAGTCCCAGGACTGTGGAAAGCACTACTATGACCGTAGGGCTGTGAACAGGAAGTTCAAACCTGGCAACAAAGTGCTGGTGCTGCTACCTACCGATCACAATAAGTTGCTGATGCAGTGGAAAGGCCCGTACGAAGTGGAGACCGTGGTGGGAATCAACGACTACAAGGTGAAGGTCGGCCAGCATTCCAAGATATACCACGCCAACCTCCTTAAGCTGTACGTGGAAAGGCCATCAGAGACTGTGCACGCAGCCACAGCAGCTGTGACCGACGACAGCTTTGACAGCGAAGAACTGTTGGAACTGGGAGACCTCCACAGCAAAGAAGGCATCAATGACGTTAAGCTAGGACCAAGCTTGACGGAAGGTCAAAAGATGGAGCTCAAGGACCTTACGGGCGAGTTTCCCCATAGCTTCAATGATGTCCCAGGCTCTACGACTTTGGTCGAACATGAGGACCACACCCAGACCTGGAAGGAGCATCTGCAGACCTTGAGGGAGCTGTTCCACCGTCCCGCAGAAGCCAACCTGACCGTGAGACCCGGCGAATGCATTCTGAGAACTGACGACGTCGACTGCGTCGGACGTTCGATGGAAGAAGGAGACAACGGAGGACGCACTGATTCCGGGGAAGCCCACGTGATCATCGTCTTTGACCCTGGGCCGATGACGACCGCAACTGACGAGGGCGTTGATTCCTTGCGAACGATAGTACATTGACTGTGTGGACGAACTAAGAATATTGGTAATGACAGACTTGAAAATGAAAAACGTTGACTGGGTAAATGATCTGTGAACATTGACAGTATCCAGAAAGATTTGCAGATGAGAAACATTGACTCTGTGTGAATGAACTGTGAACATTGACAGTATCCAGAAAGACTTGCAGATGAGAAACTTTGATTCTGTGTGAATGAATTGTGAACATTGGCAGTATTCAGACAGTCTGAAATAAGTTTTAATTCTGAACTTTGTTTGTGCATTACGTTTCAACGTTGTTGAAAGAAATTAGGTAAATTTCTTCTTGAGTGGGGGGTTATGTTACGTTGAAACGCGAATGATAATATGGCTGAAGCGTGTACGATAGATCTAATCGTTTCGATTTGCAAAGTATTCAATAATGGAGCTTATTTACCTTTGATTTGAGTTTGCATTGTTGTTAGGAGAGGCTTTGTATAACGTTGATAATTTGCGTTAGTCGATATTATTTGAGAATCTTCTGGATATGCGTGTTTACTCTTGATAGAAATTTCCGGATGGATATCGAAGGTCGTGAATGTTCCCGGAAGTAGAGAAAATGTGAATGACGTAAGTCAGTGATGACGATCTTTAGTTCGATTGGTGGCAGTGCGTCATTTCTACCACGTACCAAATCGTTCCAGAAAAGAGAGAGGTTATTTAATCGTGTGCCGAGATTGCTGTTGAGAGTAAAGTTGTTGATAGTGATTTGGAAAGTTGCTGTGAAAGTTGTATGCAGTTGTTGATGTGTGCTGAATAAAAGTGGAAAATTTCATACGTCGACTTTGTGACTTGTATGCTGTTTGGACGGGCTGTGTGAATAAACGAATCTGAGTTACACAACTATCAGGAATTCAAGCATCGGGGCTGAATCAGATACTGATAGAAAACACCAACATCAAACTGAGTGTAACATAGGGGGACACCTGATATAAATTAAATTCACACTATTAGTGAAACATTTTGTTATTGTGCTTTATTGTGATTAATTGATTGAATGACAGAGCTCTTCCTTCCCCCAACCTCTCTCTCTCTCTCTCTCTCTCTCTCTCTCTCTCTCTCTCTCACGATTACGGATTTACACAATTTCAGATAATTGAAACTGTCTGTCATGCATATTTTAATTTTAAAATATCTGTCGTTGATTAAAAAATAATAAATTCCAGGGCAGAAAACGAACTATGACATACACACATAAGCAGCATAAAAGCACCTAATAAATGTCAATAAGTAAACATAAAGAAACAAAAAAAAAAAAGACAGCTGTAGCGGAATGTTAATAATAATGATGGTTAAAAGTTTGGTTTTTGCAAACGTTGCCATAAAAATGTTCTTTTGCAATGGCATAGGCTCAATAAGTTACCACGCACAGATCATTCATATAGCAGATGATGAAATATAGCCAGCCCGAGCAAAGGGAAATAATCCGTGAGAGCGTCTCGCATTTTTGTATAGGTCATAATGGAAGTTCTCACTCTTTCCGTAATAAGCTCTTTGAGCGGACTACTTTTCAAAAGTAGTTTGCCCATCCTTGATCCTAGCACTAGATCATACAGGGGTTTCTGTAAAACAGCTGCTTGGATTCGTCCTGTGACGTACCTACTCTCTACTTCTATCCAAGCTATTGGGCAAGTAGTCGTCGGTTTCGTCAAGTCTGCTCCTTGTAGTTCGACTGTCTTGTCCGTCAAGTCCGCGCGCGATACAAGAGATTCGCTAACTATCGCGTCGTATGATAGACCTGTGTCATACAGACAGTTCGTTTCTTTACCGTTGACCTTGACCGTGTCTGTCACCGATGGGTGATCTCCGTTAGTGTGTGGCTTGTTACCGCTGCTTTGAGTTAGAACTCTGTGCGCTGGCCGGCTTTCGCGCTCTTCCCTACGTTGTGCGGCCAACTTGAAACATTCTGCGGTGGAGTGATTATTTCTGTTGCAGAACGAGCAATACCGTTTCTGTTCTGCGGGACCTCTTTTCCCGAATTCCGTGTTGGGTCCTTTATTTTGCCCTGGTCTGGGGTGATTCGGCTTATTCGCGGTGCGCTCTTCCCGGTGAGGGCTTCGTTTCTGTGCCTCTTTCCCGTTAGGCTTTAGGTCTCGCCTGAAGCTCTTGGCTTCTCCGTGTGCGGCCACGTACCTATCTGCGACCTTGACCAGATCCTCCAGTCTTTCCGCGCCCTGCTCTACTGAGAATGTTCTCAGCTCGGGGGTCATGGTTTCCCGTAGCTGTTCCCATACTAACAGTTCTGTCAGTCCATCATATGTCTTAGCCGTGGCTGACTGGCTAACCCACTTATCTAGCATTGTGGACAACCGATCCGCGAACTGCGCATAGCTCTCTCCTTTCACTCTCCGGTTGGTGCGGAATTTTTGCCGGTAGCATTCTCCTGTTAGTTCGAATCCCGTTAGGAGTGCCTCTTTTACTTTGTGATAGTCAGTCACTCAGTCAGTCGGTAGCTTACTGTAGATGTCATATGCCTTTCCTCTAAGCCCTTGACTAAGCTTGAAAGACCAATGGGTGGGATCTAGTTTATACTCAGTTGCTAGGCGCTCAAACCTAGTCAGATAGAGATCTAGACCTTCTTCTCTTTCGTTGAATGTCCCCAGTGGAAATGACATCCCTAGTACGGGGTTGGATGCTACCTCTAGTTGATCTGAGTGGGGAGGGGTTGAGGAAGAACTTGAAGCCCCTAATCCTAATCTTCTCAGCTCTAACTCATGCTGTCTGTCTTTGTCCTTTTCTGCCCTCTCATACTCCCATCTCCTAACTTCTGCTTCTCTCTCTGCTGCTAATGCTGCCTTCTTCTGTTCTGCTTCTAATTCTAGTTTCTTCTGGTCTGCTTCTAATTTCTTTGCCTCTCTCTCTGCCTCTAATGCTAGTTTCTTCTGCTCTGCTTCTAGTTCTGCTTTCTTCTGTTCTGCTTCTCTGTCTAGTTTTTTCTGTTCTCTCTCTGCTGCTCTCTCTGCCTTAGCCTCCTGTTTCTCTACCTCTGCGTTGATATACGCAATTAGGTCTCCTCCAGCTAAGTGTAAAGCTTCTCCTAATTCTTTGAAGCGCAATCTCAAGGCCACTGGGTCCGACATTGTCAAACGTGTCTATGACCAACCTCTGAATCCCGTGGAATACAAACACTAGCAATATTGCAATTCAATAACAACAATGCAAAGACCATAAAATTCGTAATCAATAATAGAATAAAACAAGAGTCAAATGGCATACAACAGTTATTTAAGCAAAACCTGCAAAAGAACAATGCAACATACAGGCACAAAAAGACTTGAAGCAAAAATGTTTTTAAATAACAGAATAGTGCTCCAAAACTGAGTCCTTGTCCTACACTTTCTCTCTGATATGTGCTGAAACTCGTGTCGTCACAACAGTAGAAGTAGAATAACTTAGAATAGTTGTAAGTGTAGGATTATATATTTTGTGCGAAGTTGCACCTCTCCACTATGGCAGTTTTCTTTATTCCGTATGAAAGATGCAGTAGCTCTACGTCCACGTGCTTAACGCAGGAAATAGGGATATGTTGAATTAGAAGGGGGGCACTGAACGAGAGCTCGACCGTTTACCTGTGGCCTGGCGTGTGTTTAGTAGGGCAGAGTCGATGTGGCGCTTTTTGCGAGAGGTCAGCTTTAGTCAGAAAGTAACCTTGTGACTGTGTGTCAGACGAGAATTAGGTTTTCTTTTTGAAAGGGTGTAGTAATCGCGTGTTTCGAACCACCCAAGGTCTTACGCCCTTGTCGGGGTAAGAATGTCTAAAGACTGTAGTAGGAGGAATGTAATCGCCATTTATTGGAGATAAATGTAGGATTCTTTCCTAAGGTTGTGTAGTCCTCGATTGGGCACCTGCCAAGGCTCAATGTCTTTATCAGAATTGAGATGTCCTTGTGATTAGCTAGCAATTAGCCAAATATTGAATTAACTCTCAGAATAACCATTGTGTACTGTGCTGTGTTGTACTGTGTTGGAGAGGTGTGTCACAGGCCGAGACTTATAAGGTGAGTGAAAACCCTGTAATTCATTTCCTCAGTGGCGAGCGCTTGAGACTGCGTACGTACGCGAATGAATGATGATGAATGAGGGTGGTCCAGTACCCCATTGTCCTGTGTATGTGTGTTGATTGTTGAATAAAAGAGTGTGTTTGTTATTCTGGCATTTTGTGTTAGTTTATTTTGTTTGAGTTCTATTCTCCCACTCGTTGCTGTGAGCTGACGTCGCGGAACCCGCTCTGGTGACGCGACAACTGTTATCTTATCCTATTGTACCTAGATCCGGTTATACCCAATTCTTATTATACACAGATCCTGACTAGGCTCGCCAATTAAAGTGTCACGTGGGGTTTAGTTGTTACTGGGCTCTGCACAATGGATTGCTGTAACCCTCACGCTTTATTCGATTGGAACCGCTAGTGAGTCACCCGCTGAATTACTTTAATACATTTATTTATTTAGCTCGGTCTGTGTTAAGGCTGGGGTACAGAGATAGATAGAAAAATGGTAAAAGATCACTGTCACACTAGCTTTCACACGGCTATGAATCATATGTAGTCCAGCCACTTGATAACAGTTAAAATCACACATTTATTTCTTCTACTCTATACAAGATCTTCTATGTACTAATCTACCTTAAAAAGTCTTGTCAATGCAAATAATTCGATCGCTGATAGTCTAGGCAGCTTTTATCTCATCCTAGGGCACTGGCTACTAACGTTCTTGAAGATTGGACTACTGTGGTCCGTTTTACTATAGTTTCTGAAGAGTGGACTACGGTGGTCCTTTTGCTATCAGTTTAAGTGCACTTTTTCCTCTGCACTTAACTGTCATGTAGCGGGATTGAAGCCCTTCGTTGAGGTAGCTTCTGGTACACGCTGGGTCGTCGTGTAGTTTGGTCCCTTGACAAGCTGTGTTGTCTTGTAGGGTGTTTTCCAGGGTTGCTCTCTCAGTCCTGTGTTGTAGAGGCTGAACAGCCAACTCGTCTTTTCTGTGGAGTTGGGCGCACGTTATAGCTCGCCTGCTCATCTGTAATCATAAGAGACGAAATTCTGCACAACCTTGAATAATAGGTCTGTGCAGAGCGTCTCACTGAAAGCCAAAGTAGCCCTCAGTGATAGCTCCACATCTCTATACATAAGCGACGAACATTCTGCTACGTCCGTGGTCCACTGGAATCTCAACTCTAATTTCCTATACATACATAAATATAACTCGTGGCTAATTATACACATAAAGAATTAATAATATTATAAACATTCATGGCTACAGCCACTGGTCTGCAAACATACATATAGGTTCAACAACAGTGGTTCCGTCAGGTATACAACATGGCGTGGACACCGGTCGTGCTTAACACGTGTTCGGCTTCTCCACGTGGTAAGGCAAATTCTGATTAACAATTCAAATCTATGCATAGCAAATTCCACAAACATAATTTCAACAATAATATCAATATATCACGATGAAACAGAAGTATGTTCATTTACCTGTTTGACAAAGTCAGGCCCGTGGCTACTTGATTGAATTCTAAGATTCCCAAGTCCTGCTTCCTGGTCTGTTCAGGAGAGATCTTACTGCTAACTGTATAGCTGTTTACTGCTCCTCGGTTCAAACACGACTCCCATCCTTTCTCTCTATTTGAGTCAGCCCGACCTGGTTGAGTCCATTCTAAACTGTGTTCCCATTGGTGGGTAATCGACTCGCCTAACGTAGCTACGATGATGTCATGGCCTGCGCTCTTACCGTCAGCTACCACTGTGTGTAAACGGCAGTATATCATTGCTACGCTTGATTACTTCCATCGTCTGCTGCAGCCTAACATTAACATTCTAAGATTACAATGACTAAACAAGGCTAAATAGTAAAGTAAGCAGGGTAAAACTAGTCATCTTGCGACAGAGGACAAAATTCGAGAATGGACTGGCTTGACACTGAACGAAGCCACGAGGGTTGCTGAGAACAGAGAAAGATGGATTATGATGGTTAAAATATCTGTGGTGAGCTACGGGACAGCTTTGTCCTCCTAGTTGTAACCAAGTTGTAGCCTTGGTTAAGAGTTTAGAGGCTAATCCCTGAGACACTCTACATCTAAAAGCTAACGTGTTAGATCTTAGGATAGAAAATATTTGCGATGCCAAGTTTAGTGAAGATGGGAAAGATGTAATGATACAAGGATCAGAGCGTCCAGTTTACTGGATCTTGCTGACTAATGATACTGTGTGCTGTCAGGCAGAGTTGACAACACCATGCATATAGTTATGCTTATCGTTTGTTTAAGTGCCTTATAGAAAGGGTCAGTTATTTAGTAAAGATCTAAGTTATGACTCTAGTTTAGAGGAGGAGCTTAAAGGGAAGTTAGGAGATAGAAATACCATCACGGATGGGTTTCAAGATTTGATCGACAGGAAGGAGGAGGGAAGGACTAGTGTTAGGACCAACAGTAGAATTTTTAGAACTGAACTGCCCCTGGGATGAGGAGAATAAGAACGGGTGCAGGAAAAGGACTCGAGGGAGATAGAAAGAGAGATTGAAAGAGGCAGAGATAGAAAGAGGGACGAGTCTAGGACGTTCCCGAGAGAAGATATGTAGTTTAGTTAGAGTAAGTTAGTTAGGGGAAATAGACTATAGGGTGTAGGACCTAGTGTAGGACAATGTCGTAGTCTGAATGTAGAATTTGTGAACTGTAGAAGAGTTCAAGATAGATTCGTGATGACTTTCAATCCAAATAGTCAAGAGTGTTTTCTGTGTTTGTGTTCAGTAAAGTTGCTATAACGCACACCTTCGAGCCTGCGTGTTTTATTTATGTTTCTGAATAATTTTGTAAATTATCTCTTTTGATTCTGGACAATGGTCAAAGAAAGATATAATCCTTTTAGGCCGCCACCACCACCCTGATCCCATCATATAGTTAATACATATCAGTTTTAAACAAGATCTTTTAACAGTTCCGTGTGGAAAGATGTTTAAATATTTAACAGAGTGAGAGTGGATTTTTTTAATGTTTTTATTGGGATGTTTACCCCCGTTGGGGTGCCGGGGGTTTCAGTATAAATAGTATCCCCACTTTCTGGAAATTTAGTGCTTTAAATTCCCACTGTCGCTGTCTTTCTCATTTGCTCTTTCTCATTCCTGCTCTTTTCTATCAATCTGCTATATTATTGTCTTCTTCGCTAGACCAGTCTCCTACCTTTTTTCTTCAAAACTCTTCCGGGACAAGACTCCTTGTCTGTTGGATCAGCTTGGGAATATTGGACGCTTTCTGCCAGGTGGTCACTAGGGCTTCCTATGATGTTATTATTTAGCAATGTAGGCATTTTATATGTATGTGTTTTGTTGATAATTTATAATGATGTTTGTATTCTATTTTGTTTTTGTAAACGGAGGTTCGATAAGTTTGGGTGAAGCCTCAGCCGTCCCCTGCGTGGGATGTCTTTATTGTAAAGTGACTGGCTGGTGGAGAGTTTTCGGTTTTACCACTAGGGTTGTTTCAGCAGATCTTTTATGCGGATCTGGGGTTGTCCGGTCCTGATTTGGCTCGGAAGAGTCCGCTGGACCTAAAGCAATAATAATGCAATGTAATGTAATGTAATTGGGATGTTTATATAATATTTTATTATACAACTTTTCAGGTCCTGATTGTGCTCTTTATAGTCCGATGTTCCCTTTAAACAACGAATAACTAACTAACAAATTGTTATTGGTTAAAAACAAACCAAGGATCAATGTCACAATTTGTTTTACATTGGTTTTGGACGATATTATTTCAGAATGTACTGGTGAAATACTGTTGCTGGGACCAAATTCCACATCACAAAATCCATTTTTTGATGCTATTAATCAACAAACATGTCAGATTGACGTTCTTACACCAGAATACCCAAAGCAATCTCCTATCATCGTGCGTTGATTGAAGCATGTTCAAGAATCATCATACTAAATCCTGTAGACTTTTGCCATCCAACGTGTCTGGAGACATAAGATTCGCCGCTCCTTCATCATTTGCAGAGGGATTGTTGACAGTGATGCCTATCCAAGTGGCGAGAACGCGTTTCTCCACCAGCTTGGAGTTCACACAAATCTTGATCAGCTGCTCCACTTTGCTGGGGGACCATTTGGTGATCTCTGTCTGCAACATTCCCAGCATCCTTCTGGCGTGATCCTCCATCCGCCGTAGTTTTCGCTGTTCCAGCACGCCGTTCAGCGTGTACAGGAACGGGTTGAGCGCCGAGTTTAAGGGCAGTACGAAGATGGCGACCCACACGTTGACCACGCCCGGCACGGCAACCCCGCCCATCGCCAGAAACCCCATTACGCCGATTGGGAACCAACACAGAAAATTCGTCAGCACTACCAGTGACAGACGTCGAGCGAGCGTCATGTCCCTTTTACTGTGGTTGGTCTTGGCGTCTGATCCCGCCCTTTGTACTGTCACATAGATTACTATCTGTCCTGTGCCGATGCAGATGACAAGAACAAAGTTGAGGCAGATGAAGACCGAGAAGGCATAGGTCTGTCCAGTAAACTCCTGTCGTGTGATGGGGAGTGGAATACAGATACCGTTTTGACCGTAGAACTCCAAGCCAGCCAGCAGTGGTACAGCGGCCATCACAACCCCCATCAGCCACATGCTACAGCAGGCAGCGATGGTGGAACGATGATTGAAATGAAAACGTTTGTTGAAAGAGAAACAGATGACCAGTACTCTTTCCAGTGTGATAAGGCAGATGACGAAGGCTGACACTTCATTTGACAGGAAGGATAGAAAACCTGCTGCAGTACAAAACACGCTTTGTATCCACTCTTTCTCCTTCTCCACATAGACTGTGCGGTACACAGTGTCTGCCCCGCCAATCATCAACATGTACACGCCCATCAAAAAGTCGGCCACACACAAGTTCTTCACCAAAGTGTGGAAAGGTAAAGCTAAGCTCTTTCGTTTTGAAAACTGCCTGTACAAGAGAACACTGGTATTGCCAAACATGGCCAGTATGGAGAAAGTCCACAGGAATATTCTAAAGAAGTCTTGGGCCAGCAAATCACTGCATGACGACAACTCGTCCACTGGTGCCTGACATTGGCCTAGACGTGGGTGAAAGTAGTCACAGCACAGTTTAGGAACGTCTGTGTACAGATAGTTCAGTTTAATTAGTCCCTTTAGTGAGTTCTGTTCGAAAGTTGTAATAGGGTTGTTCCTGATGTCCATATATTTCAAATTAACCAGGGAGATAAAAGCATCATTCTCTATAATATGAACGCCTACACTGATCATCAACAACGTCTCTAAATTTTGAAGCTGTCCAATGTTAAGAACTTCAGTAAAGGAACTGTCCAATATTTTGACGAAAATGTTGTATGACAGATCTAGAAAGATTAGTCCAGAGAGAGCTGATAATGTAAGAGTAGTGAGGTTGACTAAAGCGTTGTGACTGAGGTCCAGAGTCTTCAGCTGAGGCATGCTGTGGAGATGGACAGTTTTCAGGTTACAGGAAGACAGGTTGAGAAACAGCAGATACTCCATGAAGTAGACTTTATCGAGAGAGACGTTCCCGACATGACTGAGATCTAGATAACGCAAGTGAAGGTGTTGCAGAGGATCTATCATCGTGGAACATTTGAAGGCCTGACCTTCACAAACACAGCCTCGGGCACACGTCAAGTGACAAAACATTTCATCGTCTTTGTATGGACAATGAAACACCGAGTCACACACCTTATCTCGATGCACGCAGCTGCCGGTGTTTTGACACCTGTAGTAACCTGGACAGGTGAGGTTGTCCAATGGAATATTTTCATCATCTCCCAGAGGACAATCCAGCTCTTCATTAGTCAGCAGATAGGTAGGTATGCAGTAGCTGTCCTGACACCGATAAAAGCCCTCATCACACGTGTCCTTGCTTTGTGGATTTCTGATGTTTACCATTATTGACATGCCATGGCCATCAGGTAACACAACAGACGAAACGGCCACAGAATCGTAATATTTTGGTATTGGCGGACATACAGCAATAAAGCCGACATGATTTGCATATACACATCCCAAATGTGGACATAGAATATGTTTGCCACCTTGGCACATTCGGCAGTTTTCTTCATCGCTTTCATCAAAGCAGTCCACAAAACCATCACAATGTTTGTAGTCAGGGATTGCCTGGAGGTTTGTACAGGTGAATATGGAGGTGATGAGAGGTTGGAATTGCGGTTTTTGACAGCCCAGCTCATCACTGGAGTCGACACAGTCTCCCTTGCCGTCGCACACTACGGAAAAGTGCACGGCCGGCCCATAGCGACACCGGAACAATTGAAAGCCATTGGTTGACCATTGATGATTGACGTCGCCCTCTTCATCCTTTACAATGGCATCTCCCCACCGACAACGATGAAACGTCTGTGCTAAAGAACCATCCTGACATTGCTTTGTAGAGAACTTGTCCACGCTGACTGCTGCAGGTAGATGCAGGCCACTGATTTGTACGTTAGAGCGTTCTTTGTTCGATAGCGTGTAGTTGTGTTTGACTTTCATGCAGATGAATCCTCTCCGGTATGATATCCTAGAGTTATCAAAACATGACGTGGATAGGATTTTACCACTTGTGTGCATCACAGCACAATTTTCAATAGTACCACAGTCTTTTTCGGTGCAGTGTCTCTGAATATCCATCTGTTCATAAGCTATGGGACTGTGTGCTTTCCCCCATTGCCATACAAATCTGTACAGATGCTTGAGCTTTTCGTTTTGTGGAACCACCCTTCTAAGGCCAAATCACAGCAGATGTGAGCCCCATTTGGTTTACTATTCTACTGGCGATCCCCAAACCTTCTTCATCAGGCAGCTGGGCTAGCGTAGCATTGTGTTTATTGCACGTTTTTTCAGCTTGTACAGGGGCATAAGGAGCCAATTGCCCAAATGTTAAGGCATATGTACTTTGGAAAAAAACTTTGAGGCAGAAGTTTTTGTATGGAAACCAGTCACCACAGCTGTCACGCCATGGGCACTGTGCTTCGTCCTCGCCGTCTTCACACTGCAGCACTCCGTCACAGACGATACTAGGAGGGAGAAAAGTGATACCAGTACACTTGTACAGCAGTTCTTCTGAAAGAACGTTGACCGGTTCCGGTATTAATGGCATTGGATACACTATGAAAGCGATGCTAAATTTAGACATTGTTTTCGAATTCGGTGGCACGCTGACTTCGATGGCGATAACTTGCTTCTTAAGAAACAAAGGCCCTGTATGTGTTGGACTAACATGTTGGACAGATCTGGCAAATTCGTCAGTGCCATTATCTATTGTAAAGAAGGTCAGCTTTCCGCCATTTACCAGCGTTATGTGCTCACACACTGCAATAAAGCCATGTTCAGCTTGTGTGGTAGTTATGTTCCATCTGAAGTGCGTACATCGAGTGTCGTTGTGCCGCCACTGAAGGTTTCCTCCAGTGTGGAATACCAGGTCAAGGAGCTGCAGACCGCATTGTGCTTCTGTGGTTGCCATTGTACCTTGGGGATTAATTATGGTGGATCTGTTTAGATCCTGTGTTGAGGACTCCTGATCATTACTTGCTGTATTCCAACAGAATGTTGCATCTCAGAGGATTTGTCAGTTTCAGGCTGCGTTTTTACATAAAAGTCTGGGGCTTATGAATTGAGAAAATGTGTAACCCCTGTCCCCGTCTTTTACACACACATAGTACTTCCTACCTCTTACGCCTCCTCCCTGTCCTACCCCATGTGCATTTGTGTGATTTACATTCTCATAGTACTATTAGGTTACATTGAAAGAGATTTCTACTCCGTCTGTGACGAAGTATTTGCGTGTCTAAATATTGCGTTTTACAAATAGCTGAAATGGAGTTGAGTGACTTGCCAGGTTGAGGACTATAATCAACTGGACTATAATCAACATTGCGTTAGGGTACTGACGCCAATTACTTAATCCTTTCCTCGGGGCATGTTGTCGTCCATTTATGGTGTGAGGCTTTTCATGTCACCTTACTCCTTGAGTATAAACCGAGGTTTCTTTTAATGTGTGTTTTTTTAATTGTCTAATGTTGCCTTCATGACTGTGATATATCTTTTGTATGTTCCTCGCGGCACAGGATATTCCTCGTTCATTGTATATTACATTACATTACATAATTGTTGCTTTAGGTCCAGCGGACTCTTCCGAGCCAAATCAGGACCGGACAACCCCCAATCCGCATAAAAGATCTGCTGAAACAACCCTAGTGGGAAAACTGAATGCCCTCCACCAGCCAGTCACTTTACAATAAAGACATCCCACGCAGGGGACGGCTGAGGCTTCACCCCAACTTATCGAACCCCCATTTACAAAAACAAAATAGAATACAAACATCATTATAAATTATCAACAAAACACATACATATAAAATGCCTACATTGCTAAATAATAACATTATAGGAAGCCCTAGTGACCACCTGGCAGAAAGCGTCCAATATTCCCAAGCTGATCCAACAGACCTCATACACAAACAAGGAGTCTTGTCCCGGAAGAATTTTCAAGAAAAAAGGTAGGAGACTGGTCTAGCGAAGAAGACGATAGTATAGCAGATAGAACAGAGCAGGAATGAGAAAGAGCAAATGAGAAAGACAGCGACAGTGGGAATTTAAAGCACTAAATTTCCAGAAAGTGGGGATACTATTTATACTGAAACCCCCGGCACCCCAACGGGGGTGTTCATTGTATATTACTTGACAGTTAAGAATCTGAATTATAATGTAGTCTGTGCACGTATGCATTCCACCGCACGAACATTAATGGTCCTGACGCTTATGTCCTAAACGAGTGAGTGCCAGAAACACCGATACACCAACCATGCGCTATATATAGATCCTTACACCCCGTGTCCTTGGTGGCGCTACTATTGCTAATGCGGCTGCCTTTCTTTCACTGAGAATGAGAATGCAGCCAGAATTTCGCTCACATCGGTGACGAATAAAATTAAATCCATTGCCACCTTTGGAGATATCGAATAAGTTTGAGGAACAGGTGTGGAAAGCTCATAATTGAAAATGAAGCGAACAACATTATGGCAGCAGCACACCTGTAATATGGTGACTCTCTCTCTCTCTTTCTTTCTCCTTTGATCAATTCATAGATTATAGATGTAGATTAAAGGTTCAATGATATAAGGAATAGACATTTTTTTTATTACAGAAGTTACATCATGTTCTGTTAACCGAGGTATAATAAATGAGGCAGATGCGTGAAGTTTGTTTCTGCAAAACAGGTTGACCTTATCGTATATTGTATCTGTGTTTGTGATTGCGGTATTAGATTTAATAATAGAGTCAGTTAATGAAATAAAATATTAATTAAATTCATCATTACTAAAAAAAATTGATTTGTTTTTCTTGTTCTAGATTTTTTAGGGTCGTACAGTCGTGGTACACTTGTTTTGTAATGTTTACGGACCCCAACTAGGGGCCAGTAGCTTAGAGTAATTATATTTTGTTCATTGTTCTCTCTCTCTCTCTCTCTCTCTCTCTCTCTCTCTCTCTCTCTCTCTCTCTCTCTCTCTCTCTCTCTTTCAACAATCAAACCCCTACCTCCTACCCCGCCTCGGTGACGGTGGGTCTATTGTTGCTGGGCTCTGCATAATGGAATGCTATTACCCACTTGTCTTTAGTCGATGAGGATCGCTAGTAAATGTCCCTGTGACTCAAATTAATACATTTATATGTTTAGCTCGGTCTGTGTTTAGGCTGGGGTACTGAGATATAAAGAAAAATGGTAAAAGATCACTGTCACACTAGCTCTCACACGGCTATGAAACATAGGTAGTCCAGCCACTTGTTAACAGTAAATATCACACATTTATTTCCTCTACTCTATACACGATTTGCTAAGTACGATACTAACTTAAAAGTTCAAATGTCTGTTCGAATGGTTCGCTTCTTGATAGTTCTATGCAGCTACTGTATCATCATCGGGCACTGGATGCTTTCTGCCCTAAGGGTCAGAGTTCTGGAAGTGTGGACTACTGTGGTCCTTAGATAACAGGTTTGGTGCACTGAGAAAAAGAAATTCCGACCTCGACTGTACTGCCTTCAGAAACTCCGTTCTTTGAACATCAGCCGACCCATTCTTTCTTCTTTTTATCGCTGTTTTATTGAATCAGTTTTGACTTTTGGTTTTATCTGCTGGTTTGGAGGGCTAAGTGTAAAGAACAAGAGAGTGCTTGAAAGATTGGTGAGAGTGTGTGCGAGAGTGACGGGTGAAAGACTAAACAGTTTGAGAGAACTGCATGAATACCGTGTGGTGAGGAAGGCGGGAGTGGTTATGAAAGACATTATGAAATGTTGCCCTCTGGTCGCAGACTGCCTGTGCCTAAATGTTCTCTTGTAAGAACGAAAAACAGTTTTATCTCAAAATCTATTGAGTTTTTAAATAAGCTCTAAGTAATATTTTTGTATATAAGATCTTGATGTTTGAGATGTCTTTTAATGTTGGAAATTTACTATAGATGTAGCCTACTGTGTACTTGTTTTATCTATGTATGTATTGTTTTAATGTTTCATACCGATCAGCAGTTGTATGTCATAATTTCTCTGTTGAGATAATAAAGTATTCTTGAACTTGAACTTGAACTTGAGTACTTTGCACTTAACTCAATGTTAGAAGAGTTGTGTTGTGGTTGATTCCTTGATGAGCTGTGTTGTTGTGGATTCTTCTCCTTGTTGCTAGACTGGTGGGCTCTCGTCGCGCATTGCTTGAGAAGCCATGGCAGGCCAACTTTCAGTGAAGACTTTTTCTTGTCTTTCGCCTGGTCGGGCTCACGATACAATGCCTGCTCGTCTGTAACATATGAGACGAAATTCTGCACCACCATGTATACTAGGTGTGTGCAGAGCGTCTCACTGAAGGCCGAAGTAGCCCTCAGTGATTAGCTCCACATCTCTATATATAAGCGACGAACATTCTACTAAGTCCGTGGTCCACTGGAATTTCTACTCTAATTTCCTATACCTATATAAATATAAATCATGGCTAACTATACACATAGAGAAACAATTAATAATATACACATTCTCTGGTACAGCCACTGGTCTGCAAGAATACATATAGGCTAAACAACAGTGGGTCAGAAGGGTCTACAACATGGCGTCGGACCCGGTCGTGTTCGCCACGTGGTCACGCAACGTTTGACTAACAATTCAATTCTAAACATGGCAAATTTCACAAACATAATTCAACAATATTATCAATACATCACGATGAAACAGAAGTATGTTCATTTACCTTTTTGACAATGTCAGGCCGTGGCTAACTTGGTTGAATAGAGTTTTCAATAGTTCCTGCTTTTCTAGTCTTCAATGGAGAGATTCTCTTAGAGCGTAGCTGTGTCTTGCTGGCAGTTTACCACACGAATGACTACCTAGCTGTCTGCCTAAACCGGGTAGAACCGGTAAACCTAAGCGTCCACTGGACTGATTGGCTGTACTACGGCTATCCGTAAGCTGCGTGATGTCATTACCGACTGGGCTATCGTCAACATACAAATGTGTAGCATATAGCAGACTTCTGTCGTCTGCTGCAGGGTAACATTAACCTACTAAGGTTACAGCTGACTAAAGGCGATAAGATATCGTGCTGTATGTAAATCTAGCCTCTTGTTACACTCTCTCAATCCTATCATATCCCGTAACTCGAAGGTCGTTGGGGCACCAAAGATGATCGTTTAACCAGCGCATTCTTTTTCTGTCCTCAGCAACTCTCATGGCTTTGTTAAGTGTCAAGCCAGTCCATTCTCGAATGTTGTCCTCCCACCTCTTTTTCTGTCTCCCTCTTCTTCTGCCTCCTTGCACCGTGCCTTGCAGGATGGTCTGTGAGCTTGTCATCCTGTTGTCCAATTGCTTGTATGATGGTCTGTCGGACTTCGTCGTTGGTCACGTGCTGGGTATAGGAAATGCACAGAAGTCTTCTGTAGCACTTCATTTCCATGCTTTGTTTTCTTCGTTGTATGTTTGCTGTGAGGGTACATTTTTTACAAGCGTTTAGGAAGATGGAGATGAAAGGGAGCGCAGCATCTTTACCTTGTAGCGTAGACTGATGGTCCAAAGCAGGGTGCTATTGAGGCATATAGGGTCATGAGAAAAGACAAAGAGGGAAACAAGGTACCCACAAATACTCTGTTCTTGACCTTTTGCACACCAGACATGCCAAAAAAAGTGATCGTTTGCTATGAAAGTATCTCTGTTCCCACATTTGTACCTTCGCCACTGCGTTGTTTTAAATGCCAAAGGTATAGTCACGGTAGTACGGCATGCAAAAACACACCGACCTGTTTCAAGTGTGGGGGAGATTTCCATGGCGAACAATGCAGTAATGCTCCGAAGTGCTATAATTTCTAGGGATATCATCCTGCATCGTTAAAGTCTTGCCCTACTTGGAACAGGGAGGCTGAGATTAAGAAAATCAGAACGCGAGAAAGATGCTCATTTCCAGAATCGAAAAACCGATATGTGACTCTCAACCCGTGTGATACAAACAAACTGAGTTTTACTGAAGTGGCCTCAACAAACACTTTGCCAAACATGCTCAAATCTATCTCAACAATGATTTCTGTTTCTGACAAATTGGCTTTAGGGCCGCTTTGAATTATCTGAAAGATTTGACAAAAACACTAGAAAAACGTCTGTTGGATAGTGAAAAATGAAGGAAAAGTTAGTATTGCCTCTAGTAATCAGAAGAGGTCGAGCCCAAGCGGGCCGAGACTCGCCCCATCGAGGTCGAACAACCTCGTCTGGGTCGGCTCAGCGGGTGACGAGCTCGAAGTCCACTTCAAGGACTGACAATATTCCAGGACCGTTGTCTTTTTAAAAAAGACATTCATTCGAATCGTTTCACCTGCCTGGAGGTAGAATCAGTTGACATGGAGGAGTCACCTCTACAGGGGTCAGCACCTCCATCTCCAGCTAAAACATATTCTGTTATAATTATGGAGAAACTTAAGAGTATAAAATTGCTTGAAATAAAACATACCACTTTTATTTCTTCCTGTCATGACCTTTTTAATAGGATGGAACATTAGAGGCCTTAAAGCCAACTACGAACAGTTGCTCCTGCTTACTAAAAACCGATTAAGTGTAATTTGTCTACAGGAAACTCTTCTGAGTCCTGGTAAAATACTTCAGTTGTCTGGATGTTCTTGCTTGCAATCCAATGTTTCTCGTGGGAACGCTTTATGTGTTCGGTCAGACATTTTATTTAGCTCAGTTGCATTGACCACAGCCCTGGAGGCGATTGCTGCTCGGGTATCTTTAAAAAAACCTGTAAGTCTGCTCCTTATATTTATGCCCTTCAAAAACCATATGCAAAGCTGATTTAATAAACTTGATAGACCAACTCCCATCTCCCTTCGTGATTGTTTGGGATCTGAACGGTCACTACCCCAAGGCAAAATTTTGGAGAATGTTGTCGATGACCTCAATCTCTGTATTTTAAATTCAGATTCCCCTACGTATTTTAGTCATTTAGAAACATTTTCTAATTTAGACCTGGTCATCTGTGACCCTTCTCCTTTTTTGGACCTGGATTGGAAACCTCATTCGGATCTCTTTGAGAGTGATCATTGTCTAATTTTTCTAAAGTTTCTAGAAGATCAATCTGAGGAGCCTTAGCGGCGCTGGAATTTAAAACAAAGAAGATTGAAACACATTTGGACACTCCACAGCTTGTCGAATTACCAGGGACATTCTAAAGTCCAAAGATCCAGCTTTGGAGTTTTCTAATATCCTAATAGATTGTGCTTCCGAAAATATACCCAAAACATCTATTAAAAGCAGTGCCCCGAAGACCTCTTTGTATGATGAAGAATGCAAGACTCTTCATCACCAAGGAAAACAAGCCCCACGAAGTTTGTTTCAAAATCCTACTGCTGAAAATAAACTTAATCACCAGAAGCTGCAACCCAAAAGTAGGTATTTCTTTTAAACAAAAAAGGCGTCAATCCTAGAAAACCTTCTATTCCAAACTTCATACCAAAACCTCTTCCAAAACAGTCTGGAAATAATAAAAAGAATTAAAGGAAAAAACTCCAAAGCTGTGATCCAAGGTCTGAAAAAACCTGAACGGATTATCACTGACACAAAGTAGGTGGCTGATTTGTAGGTCTCTACCATCCATCACAATTCGTCGTCTGCTCATTATTCCCCCAAATTCCAAAACCTCAAAGATAAAAAAGAACGAGGACCCTGCTTTTTTGACTCCGATAATCGTGAACCATTTAACCTACCCTTTTCTATGGAAGAATTGACAGATTCCATCCTGAGATCCAATAACTCTGCTTCATGATAATATTCATTAACAGTTAATTTCGCACCTGCCTAAAGATTCCCTTAAAATTATCTTGGCTGTGTTTAATCATATCTGGTCTTCTGGTTCCTTTCCCCCATCTTGACAGGAAGCAGCCATTGTTCCAATCCCTAAACCTGGTAAGGATCACTCTGATGTAAACAACTACAGGCTCATTGCTCTTACAAGTTGTTTGTGCAAAAGTATGGAAAAAATGATCTATGAGCGTTTGATATGGCAGTTAGAATCCATCAACGCTCTCGATATCTCTCAGTGCAGTGTGGTTTCCGCAAAAACAGGAGCACTTCAGATCATCTCGTTCGATTCGAGTCGTTCTTCAGTGTCACAAATATAATGTTGCTGGGTGATCACTACTCGTGAAGGACTTTTTTTTACTTACTGTCACGACAGACTAGTTTTACCCTGCCTATTTACTATTTAGCCTTGTTTAGTCATTGTAACTTTAGAAAGTTAGAGTATTACACAGCAGCTGATTACAGTCTAGGAGGTACACACACTGCGAGCTTGACGCCGGCAGTTAGTGACGTCAGCACTGTGGGCCTTGAATCTGAAAGTTTTAACCTATGGGACGCAGGCAGAGCGGTTAGAGCCGGTTCTGACTGGGTCAAAACCTAGCATAGCTTAGGTCAGTTGAGAGTAAGACACCGAAGTGTACACAGCTACACCTAGTAGAGCAATACCTCCACTGAATAGACCAGGAAGCAGGACTTGAGAATCTTAGAATTCACTCAAGTAGCCACGAGCCTGACTTTGTCAAACAGGTAAATGAACATACTTCTGTTTCATCGTGATATATTTATATTATTGTTGAATTTATGTTTGTAGAATTTGCCATGCATAGATGTGAATTGTTAATCCGAATTTGGGTGACCACGTGGCGAAACACGATCGGTTGCGCCGCCATGTTGTATACCTGACGGAACCACTGTTGTTGAACCTATATGTATGTTTGCAGACCAGTGGCTGTACCAGTGAATGTTTATATTATTATTAATTCTGTATGCGTGTAGTTAGCCACGATTTATATTTATGTATGTATAGGAAATTAGAGTTGAGATTCCAGTGGACCACGGACGCAGCAGAATGTTCGTGTACTAGAAGCTACCGCATCAAAGGGCTTCAAACCACAAGCTAAGTGCCCAGGAATCAGTGCACTTAAACTGATAGAAAAAGGACCACAGTAGTCCACTCTTCAGAACTGTAGTAAAACGGACCACAGTAGTCCAATCTTCATGAAATCTAGAAGCCAGTGCCCGATGAAGACATAACAGCTGCCTAGACTATCAGCGATCGAATTATTTGCATTGACTTATGACATTTTAAGGTAGATTAGTACATCGAAAATCTTGTATAGAGTAGAAGAAATAAATGTGTGATTTTAACTGTTATCAAGTGGCTGGACTACATATGATTCATAGCCGTGTGAAAGCTAGTGTGACAGTGATCTTTTACCATTTTTCTATCTATCTCTGTACCCCAGCCTTAACACAGACCGAGCTAAATAAATAAATTTATTAAAGTAATTCAGCGGGTGACTAACTAGCAGTTCCCATCGAATAAAGCGTGAGGGTTACAGCAACCATTGTGCAGAGCCCAGTAACAACCATAAACCCCACGTGACACTTACCCCGGAACGTGGTTTTATTTTTAAAAAAAAAACAACAAAAAACCCAAAAAAAACCTAAGGTACACCATTTCTTTTAACTACTTCACAAACACATAACACGTTTTTCCAAGTTCAATTCTTTTATTATCTATTGTTCGTTTTTCCCCCTTCGAATGAGGAAATCGAAATGATGTACAGTATCAATATTACTTTTAGTCGTGATTACCGAAATGTTCGTTTCACTTAAACTTCAGAATTAACTTTGGAGTCTTGCCGATGTTGTAGTTGGCAATGAAGATCCGAATTGAAAGGATGGGATCGGAAGAGAAGCCTATCGAAGGTAGAACTTGACGTCGATGTTGATATGGAACTTGTGACTGTCTAGACCCACCAGAGATATCCGTAGTCACGTTAACACACAGTTCTTACTGTAGATCCAATGGCTATGGATACAAACGTCACAGAGGAAGACAGCCCATGCAGATCGAAGACGGAAAAATAAAAACCTGCCGAACAAACCTTGTCGTAGACATTTGCATGAAATAATATTTTCATACAAACCTACACTTATCCAGGTCCGCCTACCTAGTCACATGGGCATCCGCGGCAATATTGCAGTGGATAAAGCGGCTAAAGAAGCTCTGCACCTAGATTTCCCTTCAGAGATTTTCAAGTTTATTCCATACTCTGGCCTGCATTGTATGACTGGCTCTTATTGTAAATGACTGTGGCAGACCGATTGGTCTGATTAATTTAATAACACATTATTTCAAATTCCTCAAGATTTGTCTGTTTCTTTGCCTAACTTT
Source organism: Oncomelania hupensis (assembly GCA_036898135.1). Classification (NCBI taxonomy): domain Eukaryota; kingdom Metazoa; phylum Mollusca; class Gastropoda; order Littorinimorpha; family Pomatiopsidae; genus Oncomelania; species Oncomelania hupensis. The sequence continues at coordinate 91,636,142 of CM072511.1, read as the reverse complement.
GCGTCCACCCGCAAAGAAGAAACTTTTTTGGTTCCTCTTCGTATTGGGCATAATTATGTCACCCATAGTTTCTTTTTAAAAGGAGAAGAACCACCATTGTGCTTTCCATGTGACCAAACCTTTTCCATTCGCCATTTTATGTTGAATGGGTTAATATGGTTGATGAAAGAGAAAGTTATTTTGGTTGAAAACCTTTTAATGAGATTTTTTAAGTATCTAATAGTGTTTCAATTTTTACATGGTGTTGGTTTGTTTTATGCATATAAATCATATCGTCTTGTTTTGTTTTCTTGAGTTCGATTTTTATTGGTGAGACTGATTTTATCTGCATCTTTTATCATATTTAAATGTTAACAGTTTAGTCTGGTTTTACTTAATTTTGTATGGTCCTGATTCAGCTCTTGGCAGTCCGCTGGACACTATAAAAATGAATATCTATCTATCTATCTATCTATCTATCTATCTATCTATCTATCTATCTATCTATCTATCTATCTATCTATCTATCTATCTATCTATCTATCTATCTATCTATCTATCTATCTATCTATCTATCTATCTATCTATCTATCTATCTATCTATCTATCTATCTATCTATCTATCTATCTATCTATCTATCTATCTATCTATCTATCTATCTATCTATCTATCTATTCTGCAACCTTGTCAGGGCAGAAGTATTGTATGCGCTAGTATTAACTTGTAAGAACTGGCTATTGTTTTTAACTTGCTAAGAGTCCTATCCTATCCCGTAACTAGAAGGTCTTAGGGGCACCACAGATGATCGTTTAACCAGCGTACTCAATCTTTCTCTGTCCTCAGCAACCCTCATGGCTTCGCTCAGTGTCAAGCCAGTCCATTTCCGAATGTTGTCCTCCAACCTCTTTTTCGGTCTCCCTCTTCTTCTACCTTCTTGCACTGTGCCTTGCAGGATGGTCTTTGCAAGTCCTGGTGACGTGGCCATACCATCCGAGTTTCCGTTTTTTCACCACTGTGAGCATGTCATCGTGTTGTCCAATGGCTTGTGTGATGGTTTGTCGGACTTCGTCGTTGGTGATGTGCTGGGTATAGAAAATGCCCAGAAGTCTTCTGTAGAACCTCATCTCCATGCTTTGTATTCTTTGTAGTAGATCTGCTGTGAGGGTCCATGTTTCGCAAGCGTATATGAAGATGGAGATGACAAGGGAACGCAGCAGCCGTACCTTGGAATGTAAGCTGACGGTCTTGTCTTTTGCAAATGGGCTTCAACCTTGCCAGGGCAGCAGTTTGTTTGTGCGATCCTGGAGAGGACTTCATGTGGGGAACCATTGTCTAATACAATGGCTCCTAATATTTGAAGCTATGCACTGTGTTGAAGGATTGGCATTGGACTTTGATGTCCGTGTTGATGCTATTGGTGTTGTTGGTCATCATTTTGGTCTTCTCTGCATGTTACGTTGGAGACGCGCACGATAGATCCTATCGTTTTGTTTTGCAAAACATGCAATAACAGAGTGTAGTTACCTTTGATTTGATTTTGCATTGTTGTTAGAAGAAGCTTAGTATACTAGTGTTAATTTTCGTTGGTCGATATTATTGGGCATCGGGTTACGGGACAGGATAGGATAGGATAGGATAGGATTTTAATAAACCACTCAAAGAGCAGTCTCAGCTTTGATTAATTCGTGAAATTAGCAAACTGCAGATTGAACAATGCAAGGGTTTGCTCACTTCTTGAATGAATCAATACCCCCGTTGGGGTGCCGGGGGTTTCAGTATAAATAGTATCCCCACTTTCTGGAAATTTAGTGCTTTAAATTCCCACTTTCGCTGTCTTCCTCATTTGCTCTTTCTCATTCCTGCTCTGTTCTATCAATCTGCTATAGTATCTTCTTCTTCGCTAGACCAGTCATCTACCCTTTTTCTTGAAAACTCTTCCGGGACAAGAATCCTTCTTTGTGTATGAGGTCTGTTGGATTAGCTTGGGAATGTTGGACGTTTTCTGCCAGGTGGTCACTAGGGCTTCCTATGATGTTATTATTTAGCAATGTAGACATTTTATATGTATGTGTTTTGTTGATAATTTATAATGATGTTTGTATTCTATTTAGTTTTTGTAAACGGGGGTTCGATAAATTAGAGTACAACCTCAGCGTCCCCTGCGTGGGATGTCTTTATTGTAAAGTGACTGGCTGGTGGAGAGCTTTAAGTTTTACCTCTAGGGTTGTTTCAGCAGATCTTTTATGCGGATCCGGGGTTGTCCGGTCCTGATTTGGCTCAGAAGAGTCCGCTTGACCTAAAGCAATAATCATGTAATGTAATGTAATGAATGAATCAATTTTGCTGCTTATTTCATGCATTAGAATTTTTTTTCCTTTTAATACGGAAGTTCACAAAGTAATGGCCTGTCTTAACTGAAAGATCAGTGTGGTGTTTCAAACACTGTTTTTCGGGGTTCTCAGATCCCGGGCCTAAGTTGCTGAAACTTTTGGACCAAAAAAAAAATTAAAGAACAAAGATTCGGGATTTGACAATTTGGAAAAAAAACGTTTTTGAACAGCCTTCCAGTTAAGGTAAGCCATAAGCGTATCGGACACATATTCTTAAAACTAATTTTAGTGAAATACTTTAGAGGATCTTTCATTCTGGAGTGTTTTTTCTCCTTAAACCTTTTTTCATCGTCTCATACTACATACACATAAACTTGACCTGAGTTCCTGGTCAGGTTGGCATTCGAGGCAATGAGGTTTTGGAGCAAATTGCTAAGAGTGCCTCCAAACCAAGAACTATCACATATTGTTATCCCTTTCACAGGTTTGAGATCCAAGGACCAGCCAAATATATATATATATCCGAAAGACCTCGGGCCAAAACATTGGACACCGAAACGAGCAATAAATTCTATAATATAGATATATTATATAAGATATAAGATATATATATATATAATCACAAGGGGACAAAGCGCTCCATTGTCATCTCCATCTTCATTTGCGCTTGCGAAACATGGACTATCACAGCAGACCTACAACGAAGAATACAAAGCATGGAGATGAGAATATACAGAAAACGTCTGGGCATTTCCCATATACAGTACATCACCAACGACCAAGTCCGACAGACCATCAAACAAGCCATTGGGCAACATAATGACATGCTCACAGTGGTGAAGAAACGGAATCTCCGATGGTATGGCCACGTCACCAGATCATCAGGCCTTGCAAAGACCATCCTGCAAGGTACGGTGCCAAGGTGCAGAAGAAGAGGGAGACAAAAATGAGGTGGGAGGACAACATTCAAGAATGGACTGGCTTGACTATGGGCGATGCCATGAGGATTGCTGAGGGCAAAGATGGAGTACGGTGGTTAAACGATCATCTGTGGTGCCCCAACGACTTCCGAGTTACGGAATACTTCAACTTCAACTTCAACTTTTTATTGGCTCCAAATACATAGAGAAATTGCTTAGCGCATAGAAAGAACATATAAAAACCTGTTACAAATGTAAAAGACATTCAAATTTTAAAAAGACATTCACGCAACATCGACTCGCACACCGTCATTGTATCACAGCAAAAGAATATCACACTGCTACTTATTGTATCACATCACCTGTGTTATACGGGAATTGTACCTGGAATTTACGGCTAGCTCTGAAGGTTCCGACCCAAAGTTGAACATGTGTGGTGGTGATGTGGTTGTGCTGCTAAAAGTGTTGCTTATTGCTGAGTTTCCATGAATTACGGATACCGTATGTCTGCAGGGGAGAGGGAGGTGCGTATTTTATTGGTACGTAGTGTCCGTGTATGTGAAAGTGAAGTCTCGTGTGTCGCTTGCCCCTAATCTAGTATAGGATATCATCACCCCAGCTGCTTGCGCCATACTACCACAAGTCGTTTGTTTGTCTTCTGAGTTAAAAAAGAATAACATAAATTTGTAACGAGAAAATGTTATCCACTCAATTCGTTTGTTTATTCTTGCCAAATGTTGTATTTCTAAAATCCTTCTTCCGGGAATTACAAAGTCAGTGTTGGCAAGAAAAGAAAACAAACAAATTGTGTGGACAACATTGTTCGTTTCAAATTGTTGTATAATGTGTGTGTTTATATATATATCGTCATGACATGGCGGCAGTAGCAGGGTCTGTCATAGTTCTCTGTTGTACGTTACTGCTACCTGGCGTCACCCCCGTCGTGGCTGTCGTCGAAAATACAGCGACGAGTAGAAGACAGAACCAGCTCATCATGGGACTGCCTGAAGACTTGAAATCTGCCTTCAAGGAAGCGCTTCAGGTCGGCAAAGTTCGAGAAACCACCACTCCACTCAAAACGTCAACAAACATGGCGGCCAGCGATCAACACACAATGAACAGAGGTATGTTGATGCCCTCATTTGATGTGTTCAACGCCGATCACTGGAGTAATTTCGCGAAAGTCTGCAGTGAGAATGAGTGGACATTATTCGTGCATTATGAGAACATTTTCCGACAAGCTATTGCAACTAAACCCCTACATGTCAAACGAGCGTACCATCACCCTGCCCCAAAGAAGTGGATCGAACTGACATCACTACTAACACGAACTTTTTATGAAGAGGGGGTTTTCCGACCCACCAAACCCAACGGTACACCCTTCAGTACACAGTTTCTGAAGTATGTTCTACGTGTCCACTCCTTCCCTGTTGCTGTGCCAGAGAGTCTACTGGCCAGCTGTGACAGCGAGTATGATGCCTACATTACAGAAATAGACTACACGTTATGTGTCATTCGTGATGAAGTTTGCCCCTGCCTTTCAGCCAATCGCCACGATGCTGGAGTGCCCAAACGTCAGCAGGAAGCTCCCATTATCGGGAAGGGGGAGTTGACTCGCCTTTGGCAAGAAAAAAAGAGTGAAGCTGTAAACATCATTAACAACGACAGCAAGAAGCCTTCTTCCACTCGCTGCGGCATTGACAGAGACATTGTATTCCAACACTTCCACACACGCTGTCAGAGAGTTCTAGTTGACACACTACCACCCCCATGGCGAGGCGAAATCAGCATCCCTCCTCCACAGTGGACTCCGCCGCCTGTAACGTTTAGCATGAAAGAAGTCACAGCTATTATTAGCTCACTGCCTGCTCGTCGCTCGCCGGGGTTTGACGGGGTTACCTACGACCACGTGAAGCGATGTAAACAAACACTCGCCCCCTTGTTTACGGCGATCATGAATATTTGCGCCATCAACAAGCGTGTACCCTCTGACTGGAAGCACTCCATCATCACACTGGTGCCTAAGAAGAATGGCGATCCCAAAAACATAGAAGACTGGCGACCGATCTCTCTCCTCTGCACAAGCTACAAGATCTACATGAAGTTGATCCAACAGAGAATGGTGCCTTGGATCGTGGAGACGGGCAGGCTATCCAGTCGACAAAAGGGGTCCATGCCACGCAATGGTCTGCAGGAGCATGTCTTTACACTGAAGGCTGACATCACCGACTTCCTCCACACATCCTCCAAGCTGTATGTCACCTTCATTGACATCAAAGATGCCTTTGGCAGCATCGAACATCAGGTGATGCTGAACGAGCTCAGTGATATGGGCTACCCTGAGCAGGTGATCAGCATCACGAGAGACATTTACACGGGATCTACCTTTCAGGTGAAAACAGCCAGCGGCCTTACTAAGCCTATCACAAGGGGCAAAGGCATCATCCAGGGCTGCCCGTGGTCCGTGCTCATCTTCGAGCAAGGCATCGACAATGGCTGAGATGGATTGAGCAGGGATCACCAGCGACCAGCTCTCCAAATCCAGTCCAAGGCTATGTTGATGATGTGGACATGACGGCTACCAACGAAGAGGATATCAGGGCAGCGGCTGAAAAGACCGATCTCTTCATGACCTACTCAGGCATGGAGGTAAAGCATCGAAAGTGTGCAGTTCTACATGGGCAACGCACCGGTAACAACTGGAGTAAAAGTGACAATACAGCCTCTACCCAGCTTGTGGTGCAGGGATCCCCCCATCCCCATGTTAGACAGAGAGCAGCCCTACACGTACCTAGGCTACAACATCAACCATGCTGCTACGGCTGAAGACGAACAGGTGGGAAGGATCGTCAGTGACTTTAAAATCACCTTGGACAAGATCGACGTTGCCCCTCTCGCGGTAGCCGCGAAACTCCAGGCTGTCAACACCATGGCCACTTCCAGGCTGCACTTTTATTTCCCCAATATTCAGTTCACAGAGAAAGTACTAGACGGCCTGGAAGACAGCATCGTATCCAACGTGAGGCACTGGCTTGGCTTGAACAAGTCGTCGACGCGCTCTTTCATGTTCTGCGCACGAAGCGAGGGTGGTCTGGGTCTGTTCCATCCACGGACCATGTACTACGCCAAGAAGCTGTCCTTCATGCTGAGCGTATTGAACAGCGATGACGAGCAGACCAGACACTCGGCCAGAACATCACTTGCACTCCATCTCACTAAACGCAAGTGTGCAGCAGCACCCGAAGACGACGATGACCACAACTTCGCTGGCTACCAGACCGATGCCAAATACCGGCTGGTCAAGGCATCTAAGGTCACCTGGCGTAAGTCACCGTGGGTGCACCTTAACGACATCTGCGGTAGACTGGGGATCCAGCTCCACCTGAATGACAGCGAGCAGTACATCCTCAGAGTCAGCCCAGAAGAGGAGATCCAACTGTCCTTCGTGGAGCCCAAGGCTTTCTTCACGTCATTCAAACGCCAACAACTACAGGGCAAGCTGGCAGAGTGGAGAGACAAAGAATGTCAGGGGCGCCTGGCGCGTACCAACAACGTCGATTTCTCACTGTCCTCCTCCCACCTGACCAACCTACATCTAAGTGACCGACTGCTGAAGTTCGTGGTGAAGGCCAGATTACAGCTGCTGGAGTGTAACGTCAGGCTCCACATCTACTATCCAGAGACTTTCTCGCAGCAGTGCGGTAGGTGTGGTTTTTACATAGAGTCTGTCAGCCACTTGTTGAATGGCTGTAGGGAAAGCAAGAACTCTATTCAGAACCGCCACAACAGAGTGTTAGATATTGTGGCCAGGGCGGTGAAAGATGCTAATCCCAGAGCAGAAATCCTGGCAGACTGTATTGTAAAGCCTTCTCACTTCCAGAACGATAGTAGTGCAGTTTTTGCCAACTTGCCCCACACAAGGCCTGATATGTGTGTCATAGACCATCCTAATAAAACCTCTACCATTATTGAAATAGCAGTACCTTTTGATGACTTTGTAACTGATTCTTACAATAACAAATTTAACAAATACCTCCCGCTGTGCCAGACGATTAGCGATCTTGGTTATAGCTGCAAAGTTGTGGTTCTGATAGTTGGCTCGCTAGGCCTAGTCCACGGACGGTTTGTTAGCGGACTGAAGTTGGTGGGCCTGCCTGTTCGACGAGCCAAGGCCGTTGCCCGCTACTGTTCAGTTAGCGCTATGCTAGGGTCGCTGATTATCTGGAAGCAGCGATGTCGAGACACTCTGCCCTAATGCCTAATGCCAAAAGGACTATCAAAGATGATGCTGTACTGTGTTGTATGCACCTATGAATTTAAACTGGAAATAATTAAAATGAAATATAGTGTACTTGTTTTATAAGTAATAATATTTAATATTATTATTCATATTTTTGCGTTCCATTATTATATTAGGCAGGCAGAGAGAGAGAGAGAGAGAGAGAGAGAGAGAGAAGAGTGAGAGAGAGACAGAGAGAGAGTGAGAGAAAGAGAGAGAGAGAGAGAGAGAGAGAGAGAGAGAGAGAGAGAGAGAGAGAGAGAGAGAGAGAGAGAGAGAGAGAGAGAGCATTTGCCATTGACGTATTATTTTATGTGTGTGTGCATAATTTGCTTCTGTCCAATCATGATGGTGCTTGCTTCGTGTCATCCATGTAATTCTCTAAATGCATATATGTTCATGCGATGTTATAGAGAATAAAATCTTGAAATATATATATATTCGAAGGTGTCTGTATCCGTGTCTGTGTGATGCTCAATAGAAATCTGCAGTTGGGCTAGTGAGAAAACTACAGCTCACAATGTATAACTTAAGGCAATTGTTTTCTTGGAACTGGTTGGTTTTATTTGCATTCAGTAACAGCATTCCCCAAATTAAAATGTATTGTTCAAAGTTAAGTTTTCGAGCACATCGCTATGAATAAAACTATTTAGCAAATTTGAAATTCTTGAATAAAGAAATTTTAGTCCTTATTTTTGCAGTGTACTTCTATTTGATTAAGTTTCCGTTCTGAATACCGGGATATGTGATTTCCAATCTACCCACAGGATGAACGGGAATTCCGATCTTCACTAGCTAAGAGAAATAACAGTGTTGAATGGAATTCTCATTCTTACTGTAAGTAATGGGAATTGTGAATCGTAGATCTACTGCAGTCCTGAATCATCTGTGGGCAAACCGAGCTTTGATGAGTTATTAGAGATTTTAGTGCCCAGTGTATTTTTATACCCTGACGTTTTTGTATCGAGAGAGTCAGACGGGGGGAAACCATAAGGGAAGAGGGGGAGAGAGAGAGAGAGGGAGGGAGAGAGATAGAGGGAGAGAGAGAGAGGGAGAGAGAGAGACTGATTGATTTAAAATAGTGCTAGTTGTTTACTATTCAGGTATTTGCCACTTGTGCGGGTAAAATTGGCCTAGGGTAACGTTAAGGTTTTCAATATGTAACACTTCGAAACGAAACAATCGACTCCTGTTATTTAACGGGTGTATCGCGTTGAACAGATTGCGCGATACAAAAAGTGTGTGTGCGTGTGTGTGTGTGTGGGTGGGTGGGTGTGTTTATTGGCGCGTGTGTGTGTGTTTTTAATACGAATCGTGTTTGTCTGTTTGAGCGCGTCAATTTGTTTTTCTACGCGCGTATGAGAATACCTAATATTTGTTTATTGTTGTGTGTGCTCATGAGCGCGTGCGATTTCATTGTTGTTTTCATTGCGATTGTGTGTGTGTGTGTGTGTGTGTGTGTGTGTGTGTGTGTGTGTGTGTGTGTGTGTGCGTGTGTGTGTGTTTAAGCTTGCGGGTATGCGCGCGCTTGTTTCTATGCGTAACGAGCGCGTCATTTAGCTGTTTGTGTTCAACAGCGAATGATTTTTAACTCGCATGCATAGCAGTGTATTAAGTCGCAAATCTGTGCCAGAAAAGTCCTAAACAGTCAAAAAATGACATTAAAAAATCCCTTTGTCCGTCTGGCTGTGCGCCGTCCGGCATTCTGTCTGTACAAAACTTGCAAGTGGATTAATATCTCAGAACCTATTTTAACTATCCTATCCTATCCCGTAACTCAAAGGTCGTTGGGGCACCATTGATGATCGTTTAGTCTTAAAAAGTGGAGGGTGGGATGTTTTGGAGGATTGGGTGGGGGGTGGGGAGGTGGGTATTAGAACGAGTCAAATGTCGGTCTGTCGTTCGGTTTGTCGGTGTGTTGAAAGCAATATCTCAAGAACCACTGATCGAATTTTGAAAATCAAATTCATAGGAATATTACCTCTATGTTAGTGGCCTGCCTCCAGTGCCATCATGTCCGCTGGACCCTATAAACACTGAATATCTATCTATCCCGTGCCATCATGTCCGCTGGACCCTATAAACACTGAATACCTATCTATCCCGTGCCATCATATTTGCCATGAAAGGACAAGGTCACTGGAGTCATTTTGTTGCTAAACACGTTTGCTCAATATCTTTAAAAAAAAAAAAGGCTGAAGCGATTTTTTTGCGTTTTAGTATACTGGGACTTTATAATCAAGGACCCCGCTGCGGGTTGTTTATATCATTGTGCTTCATCAGTTTCTATACACATTTTGAGCTGTGTCTCAAACTTGGCTTAGCCTATCGGGATAATTTTTGTTTTGCAGATAGTTCAGGTAATACAGTAGTCTATTATTTCATGTTTTCATTTTTGCTTCTATAGGGTAAAGCCGAATCACAACACGGCCCTAAAGTTGACATATTTGATAACGCTTATTTTTCTGCTAAGTTTGTGAGTGTCTGGAAATACATTTGAATGGCTTGCCATCTTTTTATTTAATTTTTTTAATGAATGCGCGCGTGTTTTAGTGTGTGTATGAGCACATATATCGGTATGTGTGAGAGCGCGTTTGATTTTAAGTTGTGTAGATTTACAGTTCATGTATCATATTTGCCGTTTATGCGGGTAAAACTGCGCTCGGATCTTAAAGGTCTTCAGTGTGTAGCATTCAAAACAAAACAGTGGTCTCCCGGTGTTTAATTGGTATAACACTGATCTGATGTCTGCCTGGTATTAAAACTGTGTACGTGTGTGTATTGATGTGGATGAATTTCTTTTAAAATTCTTGTTTGTATTGTCAATTTTTTTTCTTGTTTGCGCGTATAAGCGCGCGCGTATTGTTTTTGGTTTGTGTGCGTTAAGTGCGCGTGCGTTTTCACTGTTCATTTGATTTGTGTGTCGGGGTTGAATGAGTGGTGGTGAGGTGTTTGTGGTAAAAGGGTATTTGTGTGTAGGTGTATGGACAGGGGATGGGGGTGGGCGGGAGGTAGTTATAGTGGTGTGTTTGTGGTGAAGGGGTATTTGTGGAGAAGGTAATTGGATGAGTACGTGTCTGTGTCTCACTGTGCTTGTGCATGTGCGTGACATTGCAGGTTACAACATTGTTTTGCTGCACTGTGTCTTTCGTTTTGTTTGTGTTGCTTTATTTATTTATAGATTTCGTGATTGTGTGGGGTTCGGTTCTAAGCCATAAGTGTAATTTTCACTTCATAACTAAAATTTTTCCGTGTTCATTGTAAATATGTCATTGATATTTATAATTATCCCATGATATTGTTAATTATCAGGTTTTTGGCGCTATTAGGCAGTCATATCTGTAAAGTACACAGAACACGTGTTAATTACTATTATCAATGATACCTGTAAATGCAGTTTTTGGGCAAGCCCGCTGTAACGGAGGGTTTTTTGTGTATTATAATCTAAATAAATATATGTATAACTACTTATGGTGTAATGAATGAGTGTGTGAGTGTGGCTGTCTGACGTTCAGTATAAGGTGTGTGTTCTATCTCTGTTTACTATACTCATACACTGCCACACACGTACTTACAGACAAAGACAAAGAATACACAGCTATTTCTCTTTGCCCTCTGTTATGCTATTACTCATTCAAACATGACCATACACATTAAACCATTTACATATACACTAAATTCACAGATACATTAAATCATACAATTATTTCTAGCATATAAATAAATTCACACATACGATAGTTAAGTGCCCATAATTAGTGTAATACTTCCACCCGGGCGCTTGGGTGAGTGCACGCAGATTACTCAATAAGTTCACGCAGTTTCTGATATGAATGTACACAGTTTCTTTCAGAGTTCAACACTAGTAGAAGTCGTTGTCCCTTTCTGGGGACGTCACTCGACTCTACTCTGTTCATTAGCACCGACACAAATATCTCACGTTAAATGTTTCACTTTGATGACTTGGAGACACAGAGGTCACAGTTTTTATTTACTGACCTATTTCACGGATCAAGCACTCCAGGCGCGGAATTATTAGCCGTCGCTGGAGTCACAGCCACCCACACTGAAGACGCTGCAGATGTCTTCGTGGCGTCGATCCGGAGATTTACTTCGGCACCGTTGTTGCAATTCTGCACCAGTGATGGTATCCGAAGGAGAGGCAAGGCAAAGATGGGGTCCACATCCGGTCAGGCCAGTGATGTCATGGGGACCAGATCCATCCGCCGCACATCAGGGGTTCTTTGCTCCGTAACCGCCCCGCTGTATACAACATGTACACAATCGTAAATGTTTGCTCCTATCCTTAAAGAGACTGTATGTCTTTATAGCTCACATTGAGCAAGGATCATTTCCTTTTGTAGAATGTCTCTACACGCCACCACAATCACTACAATCACTATTATCAGCATTCCTGTGACAATACCTAGTATAGCCACTTTACACACATTGCATAGGCTACACACAATGGACTATGAGACAAATATTACAAACACAGCTCACCTTCATTTTATAACATAGTTATACCCATTCATTCATCAATAGATATTCAAATTACACAACTGAAATACGTTCCTATTTCAGCCCATATCTTCACATATGACTGAATATAAAAATGGTATCATAATTACAAACTGAGTCACACATACATGTATACACATGATCAAATAAATATTTGACACGAGTTAACGAACTTTGTTTTCAAACATGGGTTCTTCTGTACCCTAAACGTACTAATTTACAAAAAGCAATACTCTTCCTTTTTCGTAAGAATAGCTTAGCAGTTCATTATAAATACCACTAATAATAATAATAATAAACAAATACCTGTATTCTTATACAGCTAAAGTCCTAAAGAAACAGGTCTTTCCAGAGCACCCACAAAAACGTCCTCTCGCTTAGGCTGATGTATAGTCTCTGCTCTAACAACAGTTCACAAACTATTCGAAAAATTACGCAGTGACGTCATCACGTCTTCATACACAAATGTGTACGAACTGCGGTCGTTACACTACCCCCCTCCCAAAGAAAAAAAGAACCGACCGAGGTTATTTTTTACAAGTTCTGAGGATAATGTCAAAACACAGCAACGACCACGAAACCTTGATCTATGGAACCGATTGATCACGATCAGCGCGTGACAACAGATCCGCGAACACATTCTGTGTACCTGGAAGTGGTTCAAGAGTGAATCTGAACTCTTGTAAGGACAAAGACCAACGCATGATGCGAGAATTCTTAAAGCGACTTGTATGCAAGTACGTCAGCGGTCTGTGATCAGTCTGAAGGACGAAGTCAACCCCCCAGAGAAATTTTGAAAATTTCGAAATAGCCCAAACAATAGCCAAACATTCCCTTTCTATCGTGCTATATCGGGTTTCTCTGTCGAGCAACTTTCTGCTCGCAAATGACACGGGGTGAAGAGTTTCCTCCAACTCCTGAAGCAGCACAGCACCCAGGCCAGTAGAACTAGCATCCGTGCGCAAAATGAAAGGTTGGTCCAGCCTAGGTAACTGAAGAACAGGCGCAGAAGAAAAAATGTGTCTGATCTTAACCAACGCTTCCTCACAAGCAGGAGTCCACGCAATTGTGCGCGCTTTCGTCTCCTTTGTGAGATCGGTAATGGGAGCCGTGATAGTTGCGAAAGCAGGGACATATCTTCTATAAAAACTCAACAGCCCTAACAGGGAACGGACCTGCTTTCTGGTAGTCGGAGTAGGGATGGCCAAAATCTTTTCTATCTTTTTCTTTTCTGGACGCAGCATCCCCTCTCCCACCACATGTCCAAGAAACTCCAGACTTTTGTAGCCAGACGCGATCTTAGCCGGTCTCGCCGTCAAATTGTAGTGAAGCAGCTTGTTCAAAACTCCTCTAACATGCACCAAATGATCTTGGAAAGTAGCACTATGAACCAAAACATCGTCAAAGAAGTTCATGGAATTGGCCTCATCAAGTTCGAGCATCCTCATCATCCGGGCAAACACTGCAGGAGCAGAAACCAAACCAAAAGGCATTCTAATCCATTGGTAGAGACCAATGTGCGTTGCGAACGCCGTCTTGTGACGATCCACCGGGCTGACAATAATCTGCCAGTAGCCCTTAGAAAGATCAATACGTGTGAAAAACGTACTGTTCGCAAGCCTTGTGAACAACTCGTCCACATCTGGAATAGGCTCGCATCAAAAACTGTAATTTTGTTGAGGGCTCTGTAGTCAATGCAAAATCTACAAGCGCCATCTTTCTTTTGAACCAAGACAACAGGTGATGAATATGCAGACTTTGACTTCTCGATCACACCCAGATCAAGCATGGCTTGAATTTCTCTCACGACTACCTGCTTGGAAGAGAAAGGTAAATCATAAGCCCGTCGACGAACTGGAACATCAGTCGTAAGTTTGACGTCAAGGAATAGATTTCCATTGAATGCACCGGGTCTCGATGTCAACACCGTAGGAAAATCTGCAAACACTGAATACAGGGACTGACCATCAGAATCAGAGAGATCATTGTTGAAATCGATCTTTGAAATGTCCTCGTCATTGACAGACGACAACATGAGAGGAATAGTGGGAAGACCACCAACATCATCATCATCTTGGACAACACCAATAGCCACTGATGGGACAGTATGCCAATCTGAAACGTCAGCATGAGGAACAACACACTGAGGCCCAACATCCTCGACATCTGGAAGCAAAAAGGTAGAAATGGAAGACCAGTCAACTAAAACACCTGTTGACAACCGTGTAGAATCCTCAACAATACCAACAGCAGCATCAACACGACGAAGATATCGTTTGAGCATGTTTGCATGGAAAATCTTCGACTTTCCCTTCACAAGAATTCTATAATCTGGATGAAGACATTCCTGTACAAAATAAGGACCTGACCATGTCATAAGAAGTTTGTTAGAGTCAGTGGGGAGAAGAACAAGTACCTCATCATGAACAGAAAAAGTTCGTGCCTTTGCACGACGATCAAAGTACCTTTTGTTCTTGACAGACGAATCTGCAGAGTTTTGGGAAGCAATTTCACAAACTTCAGAAATAATATTCTTCAGGTCAAAGAGGTAAGTGTACAATGGCTTCGCTGATGTATCACTAGAGTTGTGATCTTCGGTCCAGAAATCAGCAATGAGAGAAATGGGACCTCTCGGTTTGCGACCGAACATCAGTTCAAAAGGACTGAAACCTGTACTTTCTGACGGCAATTCTCTACATGCGAAGAGCAATGCAGGAAGATAGCGATGCCAAGCTTTAGGTTGAGAATGAACAACCTTTCGAAGCATAGATTTCAAAGTGCCATGAAACCATTTGCTTGAGGATGGTAGGGCGAAGTACGTATGGCTTGAGTACCACACAAAGCATGAAACTGTTTCATCAAATCTGAGTTGAACTGAGAACCTTGATCTGAAAGAATTTCCTTGGGAAAACCTAACCTTGAAAAAATACTCATCAAAGCTTCAGCAACAGCAACAGAAGAAATGTCTTTCATAGGAACAGCTTCGGGAAACCTAGTAGCTAAGTCTATCAAAGTCAGAATATATCTGTGACCTTCAACAGATGGAGGAGACAAAGGCCCAACTAGATCAATAGCGACCCTCTCGAATGGAGTCGAGATAAGAGGCATAGTCGCCAAAGGAACAGGGGAAACCTTTCCTTTTGAAATTGTTTTCTGGCAAATGTCACAAGTGTGAACATAAGCACTCACATCAGCAGAAACACCAGGCCAAAAGAATTGGGACAGAATCCTAGTCAAAGTTCTACGAACTCCACAATGACCTGCCAAAAGTTGATCATGCGCAGCAATCATGACTGAAGTGCGAAGTTTTTCAGGAACAACAACCTGATGCAAAATATCCTTGGATTTCTGATACCTTCTGTACAAAATATCATCTTTAAAATAGAAAGTATAAGTAGCAGAACCAACAACCTTTTCTTCACCTGAAACAGCTAACTTAAAACAACCTTGCAAAGTAGCATCACCTTTCTGCAACTGAATAAGTTCAACACGAGTGACCTTCAAGTCATCGCACACAGTGACAAGAGGTTTGTGCGGGAGATCCTGCTTCCTAGCCTGAGCACGAGTAGTGACAGCAGCAACAGGGACATCAGCAGCAGCAGCAACTTTGGTATCTTGGGTCTGCTGAACAATCAAACCTGGAATATTTCCTACAAAAGTCAGCAACTGGATCCTCAAGAACACAACAAACCAACTCTCCAACAAAATATGGGCAAGAAACAACAACTTTAGCCTGCTGATAAATGTTTATCTCTCCACCAAAAGTTTTACAACGAACAGTACCTGGTATATACTGCTCATCAGAAACCAAACGTTTTCGAACACCACAAATGGTAGCACCTGTGTCTCGCAGAACTGAGCAAGCAGTAGAATTTACAGAACCAACTTCTAAATGTAAGTGACCAGGTGTCTGATCAAAAACAGAACAAACAACTTCAGAGTCTACAGGGACAACGGCACAACCTGAGCTTGATTTATTAGTCTTATCATCTAAAGCTGTGGCTTTCTTTACAACAAAGGGACAAGCTTTTCTAGTATGACCACCAATGTTGCAAACAGGGCAAGGGTTTTGACTATTTCGAAGGGGACATTGTTTAGGACCATGACCTTTACCATCACAAAGAGGGCAATTATCAAAATTGGTGTAAAATGAACCACCTCCACGTCCACGTCTATAAGATCCCCGAGTTTGATCAAAACGACCTTCGACCTTTTGGTTCGAATCTGTGTATGTTGGGTCTTTCTTTTGAAAACCACCACGATTTCTCCAATAGCCACGACCTCGATAGTTTGAGTAACCACCGCGAGAATCTGCAGAGCCAGCAGCAGCCTGCGATTCCTCAGCTACATCAACTGATCCTACTGAACCGAAAATTGTAGCAGCCGATTTGCGTGCTAAGTTCTTTCCGGGACGAGCAAGACGATAACTTTCAGCAGTTTTAACCATATCATCCAATGTGACAAGTCCACGCTCGCGAATGAAAGTAGCAAGATCTTGTGACACACATTCTAGAAACTGTTCACCTAACACAAGATTCATTATTCCTTGCATGTTTCTAGGAACACCTGACAAAGCTATCCACCTATCAAACAATCTGTTCAGTTCAATACCAAATGTTTGGAAAGGTTCGTTTGAGTCTGGTCGGACTTCACGGACAGCAGTACACTGGAATTCTTAAGCAAATTGTCTTTCAATGTTGGATAATCAACCTGACCATTTGCGGCAAGACTGTGGTATAAGTTCAGTGCATTACCTTCTAACAAAGCTGAAAGAAAAGTAACCCATTTGCTTTTATCCCAGCCAAGGGCTGTAGCATGAGTCTCAAAACGAAAAAGGTATGAATCTATGTCATCTTGTCTTTCTTTGAAAAGAGGCAACTTGGGGTAAACAGGTCTAGCACCAAAAGAAGTACTATCTCTACCTCTGTTTCCATAACCCGTATCTTGCTCCTCAGGTCTATGTTCAGAACGTAACTCAAATTCCTTTTGTTTTGTTTTCTCTCGCTCTAACTCAACATCTGCTTGTTTATTTGCTAGTTCAACTTCTGCCTGTTTTTTTAGCTAATTGAACTTTTTCTTTTTCTAACTCAACATCTGCTTGTTTTTTAGCTAATTCAATCTCCGCTTCCATTTTTTTTTCATCTCTCAATCTTTGTCTTTCAAGACGATCAAAACAATCCTGTACATATTTCCCACGTTCTTTATCAGGAATACCCAAATTTGTAGCTTGAGCAATAAAAGATTGGAACAACTGATCATAATCATCAGACATGGCTAAGTACAATGTAGATCAACAATCACAAAAAAAAATTACTATAAAAGTATCAAAGTGTTCAACCAGTAAATCAATAAAATATCAAAGTGTCAAAATAGTAATGGCAAAATGCAATCAACCAAAGCAACTATAAATTGCTCAACGGATCTTATGAAAACAATTAAGGTTTTTCAAAAGCAGCTTTTCAATACAATGCACAATTCAGATTATAATGAAAGCAGTCAAGTATCAATGTATACAAAACAAATTATATATTATATTATCCCAATATGTTTTACAAGTTCTGAAGCAATGACAAAATTTCTTAAATATCAAATTGAATACAGTAAGTCAATATATTCACAACATATGTTGAAGAACTTCAACTGAAGTTGATAATAAGCACAATGAATATACAGTGAAAGATTAAATTACTAAGTTAAGTTTGGATCCAAGTATTTGTCAAACAGTCTTTTAGTTTTAAAGTATGATAATATTATTATGCATAATCACAGTAATAAATCTATTCACAAGTATTTAAAGTTTGTATTAATGTCAATAGGAATTTAAAAAAAAAATTTTAAATAAATTTCTAAGTCAAATAAAATATACCAACGTTCAACACTCACAATCAAAATTGTTACCTCCCTTTCCCCAAGAGAATAATTATATAAACAGTGTAAAAAACTATCCTAATGAAAAATATATACAATGCCCACAAAGGAAATATTATGTAAACAAAGTTATTAAATAAAGAATTATGAAATGAGAAAAAAAAACAATTAATTCTCAACACAATAAGCACTAGAACTAAATAATACTATAATACCAAGTTGACGGCCAAAGGAAAATAAAGTCAACCAAATAACAAAGTCCTATGAAGGTTAATTTTATAAATAATAAAAATTAAATACTGTCACACTAACTACTATACTACTCTATATCCAATTAAATTCAAAGTCAAACAGAATTACTAAACCAAATAAAATCACAAACAAAACTATCAGCACTAACAATCCAACATGAACCAAAGGAAACAATGTATCAACAACTAAACTAAATCAAGGGAAACAATTTAACAACAACCAAGCTAAATCAAGGGAAACAATTTAACAAGGATAACCCAGTATAACTACATACATAAATACAGAATATTACGATATCAAACTCAATGCAAATCAAGAACACAATGAATAAATAAAATAAATTAAATTAAATGGGGCTGAAATTCTAACACTATAACCTACTTAAAATAAGGGCAAAGAGAACATACACCCAAACACACGCATGAAAGGACAGAACCCTACACAGCAAAGAACTAACAAAAACAAACAATCCCACTAACAGAAGAACAGAGCTGAAAATAAGAAAATAGCAACCCACAGACAGAAAAAGAAAAGAATTAAGCCCTTAGTGCCCAGAAACTGTACACAGGCACAGCCGTTACGCCGGAGACGGCATTGTCACACAAAACAAAACATCACAGTCATACACAATATAATCAAGAATTTCAAGGGAAATAAGCCCACTAGTCTAACTGTATATAAATATAATAACTAGTGGTGCCCTCAATAAATATAAATATGTATGACTTAATGCTAACTAACACAGAGAGAGTCTAGGGTCACCAAATGTAACGGAGGGTTTTTTGTGTATTATAATCTAAATAAATATATGTATAACTACTTATGGTGTAATGAATGAGTGTGTGAGTGTGGCTGTCTGACGTTCAGTATAAGGTGTGTGTTCTATCTCTGTTTACTATACTCATACACTGCCACACACGTACTTACAGACAAAGACAAAGAATACACAGCTATTTCTCTTTGCCCTCTGTTATGCTATTACTCATTCAAACATGACCATACACATTAAACCATTTACATATACACTAAATCATACAATTATTTCTAGCATATAAATAAATTCACACATACGATAGTTAAGTGCCCATAATTAGTGTAATACTTCCACCCGGGCGCTTGGGTGAGTGCACGCAGATTACTCAATAAGTTCACGCAGTTTCTGATATGAATGTACACAGTTTCTTTCAGAGTTCAACACTAGTAGAAGTCGTTGTCCCTTTCTGGGGACGTCACTCGACTCTACTCTGTTCATTAGCACCGACACAAATATCTCACTTTAAATGTTTCACTTTGATGACTTGGAGACACAGAGGTCACAGTTTTTATTTACTGACCTATTTCACGGATCAAGCACTCCAGGCGCGGAATTATTAGCCGTTGCTGGAGTCACAGCCACCCACACTGAAGACGCTGCAGATGTCTTCGTGGCGTCGATCCGGAGATTTACTTCGGCACCGTTGTTGCAATTCTGCACCAGTGATGGTATCCGAAGGAGAGGCAAGGCAAAGATGGGGTCCACATCCGGTCAGATCCGCCGCACATCAGGGGTTCTTTGCTCCGTAACCGCCCCGCTGTATACAACATGTACACAATCGTAAATTTTTGCTCCTATCCTTAAAGAGACTGTATGTCTTTATAGCTCACATTGAGCAAGGATCATTTCCCTTTGTAGAATGTCTCTACACGCCACCACAATCACTACAATCACTATTATCAGCATTCCTGTGACAATACCTAGTATAGCCACTTTACACACATTGCATAGGCTACACACAATGGACTATGAGACAAATATTACAAACACAGCTCACCTTCATTTTATAACATAGTTATACCCATTCATTCATCAATAGATATTCAAATTACACAACTGAAATACGTTCCTATTTCAGCCCATATCTTCACATATGACTGAATATAAAAATGGTATCATAATTACAAACTGAGTCACACATACATGTATACACATGATCAAATAAATATTGACACGAGTTAACGAACTTTGTTTTCAAACATGGGTTCTTCTGTATAATTTACAAAAAGCAATACTCTTCCTTTTTCGTAAGAATAGCTTAGCAGTTCATTATAAATACCACTAATAATAATAATAATAAACAAATACCTGTATTCTTATACAGCTAAAGTCCTAAAGAAACAGGTCTTTCCAGAGCACCCACAAAAACGTCACGTTGATAGTCGTCATCGGCTTCTGTGGCGCACCCGCCAATTAACACCAACAGGCGGGATATCCAGATCCAGAACGTCCTCTCGCTTAGGCTGATGTATAGTCTCTGCTCTAACAACAGTTCACAAACTATTCGAAAAATTACGCAGTGACGTCATCACGTCTTCATACACAAATGTGTACGAACTGCGGTCGTTACACCCGCCTTAGCCAAAATTAAGCATAATCACGTAAAACTTGTAATTATCAAATGAAAATTGTAATTATTATGTTATCATTACAGTTTTTGGTTTTGAAGCATTTCCAAGCGGATTGCTAGAGCCAAAATTAAACATGATCTCGCGAAGATATTGTCTTCAATTAAATTGTAATTATTTCTTGATATTTGTAATTCTCATATTTGTAATTCTTGTCAGGTTTTGACGCTAGTAGACCGTCATATTTCTGCAGAAATAAATATTATTCTAATAACCGAGTAACCAATGTCGTCATTTGTCATGCCAGTTCGAAGCTTAAGTTTGTCGCACAAATGGCGCCAGTTTGGAGTTCTTTTTGATAGTAGGTTCTGCCGAAATATCGCAATATAATTTTTAATAATAATAATAATAATAATAATTTAATAATAAGAAGAAGAAGAAAAGAAGAAGAAGATTAATAATAAATATTATGATTACTACCATTGGCAGTGTTGAGAAGAGCCTTCAATCGTTGTGCCCGCGCTCGGCGTTAAGAGATCGAGTGAATCGCTGGTAAACGGAAGTGTCAACAACGCCAAGTTAAGTAACCTGCCGTATTAACAAGATACATCCCAACGCAAACATCCCATAGGCTTATATGGCGTTCCAGCCCTTAGTTATGTCCTGTTCACCAACTATATCCAACCTCTCAGCTCTGTCATCAAATCCTTTGGTCATCTCTATCACTTTTTCGTTGATGATTCTGAAATGTACAACTCTGTACCCTCAGCAAACATCCCAATCCTGGCTCAGGAGATGTCTACTTGCATAAGTTCAGTGGCTGAACTAAACGTCCGATGAACAATGAAAACACTGAACTCATCTTTGTCGGAATAAACCAAAAACTGTAGCAGGTTTCTCTCGACTCTTTTGATCCTGTCAGGACATGAAATTACATTCTCTCGTTCACTTGACAGCTTGGGTATATATCTGGATCAGTGTCTCACTATGGAAACAGATCAGCTCCCTTTGCAAATCACTGAACTTTTAACTCCGTGGAATCAGCAAAATTCGCACTTATCTTACTGTTGACGCTACGTACAAATTGGCTGCTGCTTTCATTCTTTCCTGCCTTGATTTGTTTTGTAACGCTATATTGCCTCTTTTTTTTTCTTTTTTTTCTGCAACTCACTCTTCTGGCCTTCCTTGACAATAAGTTCCTAAAACTTCAGCGCATTCTGAACAATGCTGCTCGCCTTGCCTTACGTCAATCTCGCCGTGCTACCGCCATTTCTGTTCAAAACTCTCCTCTGGCTTCCAGTCAAGGCGCGAATAGAATACACAGTCGCTTGTTTGTCCTTCCATGCATTCACTCTGAATTCTTCACAAAATATCTCTCTGAACTTCTGATTCTGTACCAGCCCACTCGCACTTTGTGTTCTTGCGATGCTTCACTTCTTTCCTGTCCCAGAGTTTCCTTGAATTCCTTTGGAAAACGTTCTTTCTCTTCATTTGCTCCTAATCTCTGGAACTCTTTACCAGGTCAGCTAAACTACTCAGTCTCTTCAACTTTCAAGTTCAATCTAAAGACTCATCTCTTCACCATACATCTTTGGTTGTTTTTTTACTCTCTCTCTCTCTCTCTCTCTCTCTCTCTCTCTCTCTCTCTCTCTCTCTCTCTCTCTCTCTCTCTCTCTCTCTCTCTCTCTCTCTCTCTCCCCTGCTCTGCACAAATGTTTGGTGGTGGAGAATGTCGCTCGGAAACGTCCATGCAAATTTTTCTGGCGATCATGCTTGTGTGTAGGTGTGTGTGCGTGTGTGTGTGTATACGCATTTATGTAATTTTGTTTGAACCACTATGCAGTTAGTATGTGTGTGTGTTTGCGTTTGACTGCGAGTGATTGCGCAGAGCAGACCGCAAATCTGGTTTGAGCGCAATACAATTATTATTATTATTATTATTATTATTATTATTATTATTATTATTAGTAGTAGTAGTAGTAGTAGTAGTAGTAGTAGTAGTAGTAGTAGTAGTAGTAGTAGTACTACTACTACTACTACTACTACTACTACTACTACTACTACTACTACTACTACTACTACTACTACTAGGTTTTAGATGTTTGTAGTAGACATCGCGTGAAGTAACACCCAAAAAACAGAACACTTTTGTTTAAAAATTGTATTCCATTTTTTAAAAATTAATTATTTTATTTTATTTTATAACTTTTTTACTTATTTTTCTTTGTTCTTTTTAATCGTTTTTGTCTGTTTCTTTTCTGTTTCTTGAAAACTTTCCCCAAGCTCCTCATTTGTGTATGGGTTCTGTTGGGTCACTTTATGGCTACTAGACGCTTTCTGCCAAATGGTCACTAGGGCTTTCTATGGTATTAGTTAGCGATGTAGGCATTTTATATGTATATGTTTTGCTAATATTTTATAATGATGCTTATAAATTATATCTATTTTGTTCTTGTAAACGGGGGTTCGATAAATTAGAGTACATCCTCAGCGTCCCCTTCATGGGATACTTTTATTGTAAAGTGGCCGGATAGTGGAGTGCCTTCAGTGTTACCATTAGGGTTGTTTCGGCAGACCTTTTATACGGATCAGGAGTCAAACCTCTTTCAACCAAATTATCCCGATTCGTCCCTCTGCAGTCCGTTGTACCTAACTAACTTTCATTATAGTTAAGTGTGATTGTGGGCCTAGGGGTGGGTTAGTTATATAAATATATCGGTTGTTTGATTTGTTGTGTGAATACAAATGTTGTAATTGTTCCTTCTGGTGTTTCATGTGTTTCTATGGTGGGTGTCTCTCGTATGATAAGCGCACACTTCTGTACCCACTGTTGAGGCAGTGGACGTCACAGCATAGTATGCAACCACATTAGGTTATTTGATCATACATGAGCATGAGAGGTCACGTTAGGGTCAAGGTCATCCCAAGGTCAAAGTCACTGAAGGTCAAGGTCGTCACAAGGTCAGTGTTTTTTGCATAATTGCATAATACAACTTTTGCTGTAGTTTATTTGATAATACATGAGTGTATTTGGACCTGGAGTTCAAGGTTAAGGTCAAGATCATGGAAGGATCAAAGTCGGTATTACTTCGCATTTTAATGCCACCCTTTCGTGTGTTTTTTTATTTAATTTTATTATTATTATTATTTTTTTTGTTGTTGTTGTGGGCATTCATTTTAATGTTAGATATTGCTTATATATTCCATAAGGAGCAGGCGAGTCATAATATGGTCTTTGCCCTTCTAGTTAACACTTGCAGGCGTTCATAACACTTTTTCAGAACACTTTCCTACAGTTCTTAAACATTATATATTCTGTAACTCACAGCAGACCTAAAACGAAGAATACAAAGCATGGAGATGAGGTGCTACAGAAGACTTCTGGGCATTTCCTATACACAGCACATCACCAACAACGAAATCGACCGACCATCACACAAGCCATTGGACAACACGATGGCATGCTCACAGTGGTGAAGAAACTGAAACTCCGATAGTATTGCCACGTTAGCAGAGCATCAGGCCTTTCAAAAACAATCCTGCAAGGCACGGTGCAAGGAGGCAGAAGAAGACGGAGACAAAAAAGGGTGTGGAAGGACAACATTCAAGAATGGCCTGGCTTGACACTGAGCGAAGCCATGAGGGTTGCTGAGGACAGAGAAAGATGGAGTACGCTGGTTAAACGATCATCTGTGGTGCCCCTACGACCTTCGAATTACGGGATAGGATATGAAATAGGATAGGGTATTCTCATCTGTGTTGTTTTTTGTAAACGGGAGTTCAATAAATTAGAATACAACCTCAGCGTCCCATTCATGGGATGCCATTATTGTAAAGTGACCGGCTGGTGGAGTGCCTTCAGTGTTACCATTAGGGTTGATCTCTTATACGGAACAGGGGTGAACCTTCTTTCAACCTAGTTGTGTTCCAGATTCGGCTCTTTGCAGTCCGCTGGACCCTATAAACAATGACTAAATGTGGAGACCTTTTTCTTTTTCTTTTTGTTTCTTCGTTTTGCTAACAGAGTCGGTAAGCCGCAAGCTGCACAGATTTTTGTTGATGGTGGAAAAAGTGAATTTATGCGAGTATTTACGACTTGTTAACTCACCTGATGTGAACAATTGTTTTTTCGCATTCTGCGGATGTTTTGAACGCAAGAGAGAATTCTATCATTACGAATGTCAGCGAAGAGACTATAGGTGGTAGGTGTTTTGTGATTGTAACAGCAGAAATATTGACGACAAACATGTAGGAAATTAGCTTAGCGAAACAGAGATACCATCGAAACGAAACTGGACATTAATACAACAGTTAGCTAACAAGCAGCACACACATGGCAAATTAACGTCCTTGAAACAGTCACACCGCCGATAGCTACCGATACCATCAACAGACTTAGCGACCAAGAATGTTAACTAGCATACTTTAGTCAAAAACTAACCATAGCGTTGTCTTCGATTAACTAACTTACTGCACCATGAGACATTAAGTAGCTCACTCCAGCCAAAAGTTACCAAGATGATGTCACCCGTATTGGGCAGGCACCGCTTATCGTTATTACATCTATCCTACCCTCGAACCCTGACACTCTACTTTAAAGATAATTCTGCGTGGCCAGTGACAAGAGGGAGGGGGAGAAAATATTCAAAATAAAACGATTGGTCAGAAGACTCCTAGGGACTTTTGCATACCCTTGGGGACCAAAAATCAGCTAGTCAGTCGCAAAAGAACTGTTAAGCTGTGAGGGTCGACCAAAGGAACAAACTGCAGTGTTCGTCTATCTCCATCTCATCAAGAGAGTGCTAGAGACGTAAAAGACGATTTCACGAGTCCCAGAGTCCACAAGTAAGATAACACTAATAGTTTTGATATGTGTATGTTTATTGTATATTGATTGCCATGTATAAATAATATGTTCTTGATATATATAGTTACAGAAACAGATTATTGTTTCTGAGACAGTATGCATGTGGTTTGATGTACCTTAGCCTTAAGATTCGAATTGAATTGTGCATATGGGAACCCTGCAGGTGTCTGATGCTATGGACACTTTGCAGAGGGGACCGCACACTTATAGCTAACGAGAATACTGTAGCCAGGGCTCCGACTTTTACAGGTCGGACCTGGGATCACGTTTGTGGAGACGAACGCCTGACCGTCGCTCCCGTGGAACCAAGGAGAACTACCACGATTCTACCTGACCACGTCCAAACCCCACAGCTTCAAGAGCGACCCGACTTACCTTAGCTAAGTCACCCACAAGAACTGAGTCATACCCTCGAGAAACTAGAACATTAGAAACGTACGAACAGTGAAAATCGTAACCGCAGGTAGCAAATGACGAAAGAAACCTGTTAAAACATTTTCCCAGCACTTGGAACTATATTACTTATTAATTTACCGATTAATGCAGAAATGTTGAAGTTTGTGTTGAATATATAAAAAGTGAAATTACATACATACGACTGGTGTCATTCTATTTGTATTGTTGTGTAGCTATTAGTTTTCTTCCCTTGAGACATAATAATCTAGTCTTTTGATTAGTCATCACCGGTTCTCAAGTTGAGCCAAATGATACTAAAATTCCCGAGAACAAATATAAATTTTATGTGACCAAAGTACCGTGATCTGTCTCTCACACCACTTTAGGACTTCTGGTAAAAGAACGATCGATAGTGGTAGCGCATCGCCCATCTATCAATAAGTCTTACCCCCTAGTAAGATAAACGTATCTTCCCCAGAATATCATCACAGTGATCATGCATGCCAGAGACGTTGACCGTTATATCCGTCTTTGCCTTGTCTCTCACTTCATTCATTCATACATCACGCCTAGCGTTGTTAATATCATAATCATCATCATCAGCAGCAGCAGCAACAGCAGCAGCAACAACAGCAGCGGCAGCAAATTTCTGATTCTATATTTAATCAAATAATGTGATGACACCTATGCTTTAGAATAGAATTCGATGTCGTTGTTGCCTGAGTTAGAGGTCACAGTAGTGGTGCCAGCAAGCGTTATATCAGTCTGTTTATAATTCGTAAGAAATATTCAGATTGGCGATTCAGACGCTATCTGCAGTTTCGAAGGCATTCACTATTGGGTCCTCAAGGCGACAGATATACATTATCTACATGAAGCGAATCTTTTTGACTGTTACAGGGAAGGGGGCGTGGTGAGGGGTGTGTGTGTGTGGAGGGACCCTTCATTATTCATCAGTTTTCATCGTCTTCCGTTGACTGCTCTCTGTTCACCGTTCGCAGTTTATAGCATCACTGTTAACCATTAATTATTCAGCAGTCTTCACCGTTCTCCGCTGACCGTTCTCCATTCATTATTCATCAGTCATTCAACGTTCTCCGTTGGCCGTTCACCGTTTATACTTCATCAGTCTTCATCGTCTTTCGTTGATTGTTCGCCGTTCACCGTTCACCGTTCGCCGTTCACCGTTTATCACATCACAGTTCACCATTCCCTGTCCATCGGTCTTCACCGCTGTCCGTTCATCGTCCTCCTTCGCCGCTCCTTCACCGTGCATTCTTCACCATTACCAATGCCATTCTTGCAGCAATAAGTTATGTAAACAATGCTTTAGGGCGTGCGAACCGCACAAAATACAGTGATCCTATCCTATCCTATCCTATCCTATCCCGTAACTATCCTATCCGTACATCTATCGTTCGGCTAATAAATCCACTCGTTATAACTATCCTAGATAGATACTCAGATGTTCGTTGGTACAAAGTCCATTTACACGTTTGTTTCCTGGGTGAAAATGAAAAATGTGAGCACAGTTGCCTTTACCAAAAGCTGAGTCTGAAAGCAGTTACGTTGTTGGCGTTAGCATTCATGCTACGTCGGTGGGACATCGCTCCGAAAGCAATCGTGTGTAATGGTGAACCAAAAGCGGGCAGTCCTGTCCACAACAGGCAGGTTGCATTTTGAAGCTGATGGGCTTCGTTTAACTCTTTTCAGGATTTTGATCCTTCAAGACAGTTCAGTATCAAGAGAGGGGAGGGGGAAACTATATAGTAGAGAGGACAGGGCAGAGGGGGTTGGGTCTGGGGAGTCGAGGGAAGTCCAATTTACATTTAAAACAGTCATTAATGAAAACAATGCTAATTATTTACTATTGAGGTATTTCCACTCATGCGGGTGACATTGGACTAGGGGGTATTATCTTAGATTTCCAATTTGTAGCCTTCAAAACAAAACAACTGTCTCCTGGTGTTTAACTGATATTTCGTTGATCTGATTGCGCGATACAAAAATTGTGTGTTTGTGTGTATGGGTGTGTGTGTGTGTGGGGGGGGAAGCATGGTGTGGGGGGGGGTGGGGGGGCATGTAGTATCGACGTTACCCTGACACACACATGAAACTCCACATGGTTTCTTTTGACGTTTTTGGAAGGGCGCTATATTTTGACGTCAAAATAGTTCCCCGTTGAGTTAGAGCTGTTTTAGGATTAGGGATAGGTTAAGGGTTAGGGGGGTGTGAGTGTGTGTGTGTGTGTGTCTTATTTAAACGTTGTTAAAGTTAACGGTTTTGGTTGTAATAACGTTTTCGAAATGTGTCTATGTATGTGTGTATATTCCTTTTAAGATTCGTGTTTGTCTGTATGAGCGCGTCAATTTCCTTTTCTTTGCGCGTATGAGCACGCGTGCGTTGTTGACTAAACCAGTCCGCCGTCCGCCATCTGGACGTTTTAAACTTGCATATGGATATATTGTTCATCTGATTGCGCGATACAAAAATAATTATTTGTGTGTTTGTGTATGTGTGTATGTGTTTCTTAAACGTTGTTACAGTTAACGGTTTGGGTTGTAATAAAGTTTTTGAAATGTGTATGTGTGTGTGTGTGTTCCTTTAAGATTCGTGTTTGTCTGTATGAGCGCGTCAAGATGCTTTTCTTTGCGCGTATGAGCGCGCGTGCGTTGTTGACTCACATACATAGCACGGTTTTTGAAAATCTGTTCGCCGTCCGCCATCTGGACGTGTAAAACTTGCAAAAGGATTAATGTCTTAGAACCTATGTCTACTATCACAAACAAACTTCGTAAGATTGTGTATATTTATGAGACCTCATAAATGATCAATGAATGAATGACTGCACTTCAAGGTCAATGATTCAGTGTCAACACATGTTAGTGAAAAAAAGTCAATTTTTCACAAAATTTCACTTTTTGTTCTTTAAGTTATTAATATTGAACTTATGATTTTTGATGCATGATAGTTATCCATAAGACACTCATACTATGCACATTTGGTCAACCTCACTCCAAAGTCAAGGTCACTGGAGCTGTTCCAAGTCAGTACATGTACTTTGAAGTGACCTTGACCCTAAACCATGAGATATTAAGTTCAAACTTGTTGTATTTTGTCACGTCCCGACTGCCTGAACAGCGGTTCGACATGCGTGCACTTCCACACGAGAAAACAACCCAACACCTAAATATAATCTAAAAGACAAGACCAGAAGTGACGAGACAATTTCTTTTATTTCACTCACACATTCACACTCAAAATTAACTCCCTTTTCCCCCTTCCCACCTTCCAACCCTACTAATACAACCCAAAACTATACATAAAACAATTATTCACTCAAAATAATAATGATAATTAAATCAAAATAAAAACATGACTAACTACAAAATATTTATAATAATTATGTCTGGATCAGCTTACTATGCACAAAATAAATGTAAGCAAATGCTTTAAATCTTTACGTATATTCGAAACTTGTTTCACTTAAACTTGAAACAGCTGTTAACAACTCTTTTCTATTATATAAAACAATAAAGAAAATTTATAGTTTATACAAATAGAATTTGTAAGAAACTTGTTCCAATTGATAACTAATAATGGTCTGGCGAATTAATTCCCCCAGACAAACTATACATCACATTTGCATTTGCATTCTAAATTAACGTGCCCGGACACAATGTGTATACATCGCAAAGCTTTTTTTTTTTTTTTTTAAATCAGTTTATAGTCCCATATCTTCCCGTGAAGGATTTTCAGAGAGGAGACTCTCGACTCTCGATCACATGTTTGTATGTAGATTATAGTCACACGACACTTTCGCATATAGGTGACTACTGGACCGATTTATACTGACACCAGCGGGCCAGTTGTTGGTAAAGGGGAAAATAATATGATCACACGTTGACCAATCCGGGATTCGAACCAGCGACCTTTCGGTTACTAGCAAGACGCTCTTACCAACTGAGCTACCCAGCCCCACGCTCGATCACGAACGAACGAACGAAAAACGATGCTTAACGTCCTATTGCATGAGCGTTAAGGACGATCACCACGTCGCCACCCTGACAACAATGACCATCATCATCATATCAAACGAACGAACGAAAAACGATGCTTAACGTCCTATTGCATGAGCGTTAAGGACAATAAAATTGGGCTAAAAAGCCCTCATCATACATATTTACCAGACCATTTGGTCTAAACATGTATGTGTATCAGTTTATAGTCCCCTCTCTTCCCGATTAGGTCTAAACAAAGCTACACTACCAGGTATGTAATATTTCAAAGTCAAAAGTTATTACTCAATTCTAATTAAATATATTCCAATCCACTGTAATTTACAAGTTATCACATGTAAATAAATATTTCTTTTTCACAAATGTTCCTTGATAGTTATAGTTATTTGTTGTGTAAATGCAGGGTGCGTGTGTGTGTCATGTAAACAATTATAAACAGTTTCGTATAAAATACAGCTTTTTCCTCGATAACAAAAATTTTAACCCAAGGTCGACCAGAGGAAAGGGCGTTGTTTCAGAATGCTTCACACAACGCGGCCCAGCTAGGACGTGGAACAGTCAACACTGAATCTGGTTTTGGTTTTGGTACATCTGCAGCAATACATACAAAATACATAACCATAAATAATTATATTACAACATATTGCACAATCATCCCTCTGACGGTATGATTGTCTCCCTTACATCATTCTTAATCATTCTCCCTGTCATAACTTCTGTCATTGCGCACATGCACTTCCATTCACCTCCTCCCTGTCACTCCTTCGCTACATAACAGCGAATTCTCCTATATTAACTTATAATCATTTTATTTATAATTTATTCTATAAAATCCTTTCACTCTCTCTTTGGTATTTATGTAACAAATAATATGGAACATAAAAATAGAAACAAAGAAAATATAATCAATTAACCATCCACGCTCACATTCACAACCCAGCCCCCGAACGATATGATTAATAATAACGAATAATAATAATAATAATAATAATAATAATAATAATAATAATAATAATAATAATAATAATAATAATAATAGCGAGTTGTTTTGGAGACAAGATCTAGAAGTTTACAACAATCAAAACAAAACTGAATAGGTCATAATAATAATAATAATAATAATAATAATAATAATAATAATAATAATAATAATAATAATAATAATAATAATAATAACCGGCCAGCACCTTGAGCAGCTCTAGAGCTGGAAAAGCGCTATAAAAGAACGATTAATAATAACGAATAATAATAATAATAAAAATAATATAAAAAAATAAAAATAAAATAATAATAATAATAATAATAATAATAATAATAATAATAATAACGAATAATAATAATAATAATAATAATAATAATAATAATAATAATAA
Source organism: Oncomelania hupensis (assembly GCA_036898135.1). NCBI lineage: Eukaryota > Metazoa > Mollusca > Gastropoda > Littorinimorpha > Pomatiopsidae > Oncomelania > Oncomelania hupensis. The sequence goes on along the minus strand of CM072511.1, from coordinate 91,604,955 downwards.
TAATAATAATAATAATAATAATAATAATAATAATAATAATAATAGCGAGTTGTTTTGGAGACAAGATCTAGAAATAACATTGTAAGTTTACAACAATCAAAACAAAACTGAGTAGGTCATAATAATAATAATAATAATAATAATAATAATAATAATAATAATAATAATAATAATAATAATAATAATAATAATAATAATAATAATAATAGCGAGTTGTTTTGAAGACAAGATCTAGAAATAAAATTGTAAGTTTACAACAATCAAAACAAAACTGAGTAGGTCATAATAATAATAATAATAATAATAATAATAATAATAATAATAATAATAATAATAATAATAATAATAATAATAATAATAATAGTAATAATAGAAATAATAGTTGATTGATTGATTGATTGATTGTTGCTTTAGGTCCAGCGGACTCTTCCGAGCCAAATCAGGACCGGACAACCCCCAATCCGCATAAAAGATCTGCCGAAACAACCCTAGTGGGAAAATTGAATGCCCTCCACCGGCCAGTCACTTTACAATAAAGACATCCCACGCAGGGGACGGCTGAGGCTTTACCCCAACTACTCGAACCCCCGGTTACAAAAACAAACTAGAATACAAACATCATTATAAATCATCAACAAAACACATACATATAAAATGCCTATAGTGCTAAATAATAACATCATAGGAAGCCCTAGTGACCACCCGGCAGAAAGCGTCCAACACTCCCAAGCTGATCCAACAGACCTCATACACAAACAAGGAGTCTTGTCCAGGAAGAGTTTTCAAGAAAAAAGGTAGGTCATTGATCTAGCGAAGAAGAAGATAGTATAGCAGAGTGATAGGACAGATCAGGAATGGGAAAGAGCAAATGAGGAAGACAGCGACAGTGGGAATTTAAAGCACTACATTTCCAGAAAGTGGGGATACTATTTATACTGAAACCTCCGGCACTCCAACGGGGGTACTGTTGCCGCAGTGAATCAGTCATGCCTACAAAGGCAAGACAGGTTTTCAACTGGGGCCTTCACTTTTCCCTTTATAGGTTAGAACAATCTACAGTGGCAAGATTGCTCATGACCCCAAGGGGTATAGAAATAATAATAATAATAAAAATTTAAAAAAAAATAGTAATAATAATATTAGTAATAATAATAATAATAGCGAGTTGTTTTGGAGACAAGATCTAGAAATAAAATTCTAAGTTTACAACAATCAAAACAAAACTGAGTAGGGCAATTTTGAAGTGCTTTTATTTTCATCCACTGGATCGATTTTTAGAAACGAAACATCGTTAATAAAAAGGAAATGGATCCCTCTGTTTCATGCAATTGTTTCATAGCGTGCATATCCAATTTTGAGTTATTGTTCGCTATACACAAATTCACATTTTAGCATTAATTTAAAAATCAACATCCTATTGCCATCGAAATAGGGACCTGAATAATTAAAATATTACCACAAAAATTATTGTGTTTCGCAACAGAGGTTGCTTTCAAAAACTGTAAATTGCATGCACATAAATGAAAACGCTTATGAATGCGAGCCCTATAAAAAGGCATACTTTATGCGCAACATTCGTTCTGTTGAGTGCACTTGTTAAGTCCATTGGTAGGTTCAGAAGTAGGCCCTATGTCCCATTATAATAGCCCATATAATACCAAAAACATTTTTTTGTACATTTTCTAACAAATCTTAAAAATTTCTTTTGCAAATACATTGAAATTAACAAATATGATCAAATTTTGGGATACAAATATTTTTAGAGTGGTTTCCCCTGTGTGCGTCTGATGCACACATGGTACTGAACGGGGGCATGGACAATTAAAGGATAGTGCTTTGACATGGCTACTTTTTTACTTTCCTTGTGGCTTTCTTTGTGATAATATATTATTGAAGTAGTTGTCGAAGACGACATGATATGGGCGCTTTGGCAGATCTGATAGAAGGTCCTTTACTACAGGCCAAGTGGTCCATAGGTGCCGTTTGCTCGAGCACCAGCGTAAGGCTCGAACTGGACAACATAACCCAGCGGGTCGGCCAATGCCCACAGTTTGAAGCCAAACCTTATGGGCTTTCCTTTGATGAACTGTTCAGAAGAGTGATGACCAAAATATGGAATCATACTTTCATCTACTGCCAGCTCTCTCCCAGCTGGGAAACAGAGGAGACACTTTTCATTGAGCATGCAGTAGAAATTTCGGATCTTTGTTAGCTTGTCATTGGGGTCAAGTTTGGCATTATCAGTAAGGTGCAGATTTTGCATCATGCTGTAGAAGCAATTTCTGCTCATGGCAGAGGAGATGGCAGCATTATGGCAGTCTGAACTTCGACCAGTACAGGTGGCGGCGAGGAAACTGGTTGTACCCAGACAGCAACAATATGGCCAGAAATGTCCGGAACTCCTTCCGAGTGGTATTGAAGCTGTGATCACCTTTGTCCCTTGAAGCATACAAGTTAGTTTGCTCAACAAGGTAATCTATCACCTCATCATCGAAAAACAACTCGAAAAACGCAACTGGGCCATGGTTTTGCTGCAGAACGGTGGTGGCTGGAAGTTTGGCCATTGCTCTGGAAAGTTCTCCAGGAGGTCCTCTTTTCTCCACTGACGTCTAGGCCGCTGTTGGCGTTGCTGCTTGGGTCAGTTTGCACCAGCCTCTCTCACTGAAGTTGACGGTGCTACAGATGGTCCTTCTTGTGAATCACTGTTCTTCTTCTCCTCCTGCTTCTTCTTTACCGTCGTTGTTGGTATCCGAGTCCTCATCTTTTGGTCCACCAATTCTGTACTCATTGCCATCAGCAGCGAGAATCCTCCCTTCGCCTTCGGCAAGTAGCTGTCAGTGATTCAAATTGTTTATCTCTCCTCCTTCTTCCTCATCATCACTATCTTCACCAGACAGCTGCCCATATCAAATAGATGTCAGCCTAAAAAAACACCTCTTCTTCAAGTCTATTTAACACATCATGAACTGTTAAGTTCCTTCGAGCGTTTCTGAAATACAATAAAAATTTTTACAAACTACAAAATGTGCTGAGATAAAAAATCAAATTAAAATATATTATATAAACCATTGGTCAATTACTTATTTGAATATAAAAATATTTATTTAGCTACAGACAAACACGAGTATGAATTTATAATTAAAAGGTAACAAGAATGCTTAACATATGACATGTAATTTCTATAAATAATTATAATAATTTTGTTTTCTTTTCAAACATGCGTACGAGACATGATTGATGACAGCAAACGGCGGAAGTCAGTGACACATGGGAAGCTAATCATCAAACTATTATAAAACAATAGTTTCAACAGTTTTCTCCCATAGGCTTTTTTTTTTAGATAACAAAACGTGAATGTGCGCTTAAAGCGCACAAAGTATTATATTCAGATTCAGATTCAGATTCAGAAAAACTTTATTATCTCCAAGGAGAAATTCTAACATGGATTTGCTGTCAGCAAAAGGTAATAAAATGTAACAATACTATAAACATGTAAACATGTACGTGTAACACGCTTATGTACATATTAACAAGAACATTTCCGACACATTGTAAAACTTAAAATACATATCACACTACATGTCCTTATTGCACTTCAACATAAATAAATAAAACACCTACCCACAAACACACACACCCACACACACACATCCACACACACATGGGTTAGACATTAGATTATAAAATTATAAACCTTATAAAGAATCTTAAAAAAATATACAATCATCAAACTCTGCGTATCATTCTACTGACAATCACAGATTTTAAAACTTATGCATTAGTTAAATAGATACATACTGAATAGTTGAAAAATTGCTGCAAATATTATAAAATTCATCTCTAGTACTCCCATAAACCACTCGCACCCAACTCATTCAGTCAACACTTATTAAGAATTTGTACTGATTTGGGTACAAAACTGTTCTTAGCTCTAACTGTAGAAACATTTGGCACTCGGAAACGGCGACCAGAAGGAAGGAGCTGGTAGTGCTGGGCTAGGATGTGAGTGGAGTCTCTTACAATCATACTCGCTTTCTTTCTTACTTGCCTTTCGTACAACACACATAAACTCTCCTGCTTTTCACCCACCACTTTCCCACACACCTTCACAATTCGAACGAAAAACTGGGAGATTAACGTCCTAGTGTTTGATAAACGTTAAGGACAATTAAAACCAGTGGCAAGGGCCACTCTTTATTGTTAAAACAACCAGACCAGGTCTGGTAGGGAAGAGGTGGGTGGGGGATAGGGAGGCCGTGGGGTATATAAAACGGGGAGGAAAGGAGAGAAAAAAACTTTATAAAACCTCCTGCATGCATTCATCATTTGTACAAATCTTTCGTACTTCGGGGACCTATATAACAATTTCTTTGGTCGTATGGCATAGTTGAGACGCCGACCAGAATATTTGTACAATTTTGGTGTTGGGCAGTAAACTACCCGCCTTGATTATGCTAAGTGTGTATTAGCCAAGGTGGTGGGCGGGACCAAGTCCTTTCCACGAAATTATGGCAAGTGGTCGTCGGTTGATGCCGTAGGCCACCATATGGGAACCCGTAAGGCTAGGCCGAGCGGGACCCCACTTACAATAAGGGGGAAGACCAGGTCGTCCCCTCAGCGGAATGAGTTAAAATCCCCACCTGTGGACCAGGTCCAACAAGACGGTAAACGGACATGCTAAGATGTCTTTGTAGTCCCTGGGGACCAGGTCCCCCAGAGTCAGTCGTTTATTCCAGTCGCCAGGGGCCAGGCACCTGGGGACTTAGGGAGTCACGACTGTAGAAGGATAAATAGCCAGCGAGGGTTCAGGGAACCTTTCTAGGCGGGTGGATGCCTTAGTACTATGGAGCTCCCAGGACCAATAAGGTCAACTGCGGAGCACGTTTTCGCGGTTACGCTAGCTAGCGGTCTCGTCGTTTATAGTATATTTGGTCAGGACAGTCTGTCTACTGAAACCTTAGTGAGGGAGAGTCAATGGTGTGTGTAGTCTTCAGGACCCGTGGGTACAACTGGAAAGGGACTACTGATGTATATCTCATGGTTACGGGTTATATGGTATATAGTGAATTTTGCCCAGGACTCGCGTGGTCACTACAGGCTTCTCCGGTGGTCAGTCGATAGTGTTGTAAAACACCCAGGACCAGTGTGGTCTACTGGGGAATGTTTTACTAGCCGCTGTGGCCAATTAGTTAATGGTTTTATGGTGTATAGTAAGTGGTGCCCAGGACCAACCGGTCAACTGCAGGCACTACGGGTAAGTCAGTCGATGGTGGTGTAAAACGCCCAGGACTCGTGGGTCAACTGGGGAGGTGTTTTACTAGTCACTGTAGTCAGGAAGTGAGTCAGTCATTGGTAATAGTCTTAAGGTATGTGTCTTGGGTGAGGTCCCAGGACCACAGAGTCAACCGAGAGCACTGGTCCTAAGACTGATCCGGGCCCTGTGGGGTCGACTGGTAAGTAATGTAATAGAAGGATCGGGTGTTGTCGTAGCCGTCGGGGGTTAGAAGAATCTGCCCCAGGGAGACTTTAGTATAGTGTCCGACAGAGCTCTTTGTGGGATCAACCCCAGCGAGGGGTGAGGGAGTAAGAAGTCTCCTGAACGGAGTCCATGTGTCTTGACGAGGTCGCGAATTGCAGTGCATGGTCCAGCCAGTGGCAAACACTGTCCCAGAAAGTGCTGCCAGAATAGGGGCTCCCCGCAGGGGCAGTGGATGGTGTTGAAGTGGGAGATGGTTGACATGGTTCGGATCCGTCCCAGAAGGCGCTGGTTGCGACGGGGAAGTGGTTGAATAAGGTTGTTTCCTGCTGGTGAAAAGACGAATTCTTTCCGTCTGCAGTATCTTTTCATGAATCTGTCTCTGGCCTTTCTGGTGACGGCTTTTAGGTCCCCCTTGATTTCAGAGAGGGAGGGTGAGAGATGAATGAGGGGGCCGGTTTCGGCTGCAATGGAGGCAGCGCCGTCAGCCATCTCATTTCCAAGGATGTCGCAGTGTGAGGGGATCCAGGTGAAGGCGACCTGGCACCCCCGGCAGATAAGTTGATGGGAGAGGAGGAGGATCTCCTGTTGGAGCTCGCTGCGATTTGTAGTGCCGCCGCGCGATAAAGCCTCCAAGGCGGACTTTAAATCGGAGAAGATGGCGATAGCCTGTGGAAGGTTTGTAAGGTCGTTGATGTAGGAAAGTGCCATGAGTATGGCATGCAGTTCAACGGTGAAAGTACTGACACCAGACGGAAGTTTGTAGATTTTTGTGGTTTTGAAGTATGGAATAGCAAAGGCAGAACCAGCCCTGCCATCGGGTCCCACCGAGCCATCCGTGTAGATGGGTAGGTGAGTAGTGGCAGCCGAGTGGATTTTCTCCTTGGCAAGTGTTGCCAGGAAAAGGGAATTTGTCCGCTTGGAGCCTTGGTCAGCAATGGTTGTATCGAAGGCGGGTGCTTCTAGTTCCCAGCGGGGAAAGTACGCCGAAGGGGTCGGTGCAACGTCTGATGGTTGACGCCCACATTCTTCCCAAAGAGTTTGGGTGTACGTGGACAGGGCAAGAGTTTTTTTTGCCGAGGATAGGTTGTATGGAGATTTTCTCTCGTAGAAGTAGGGAAGCATCGGAGCTGGCGCTGCCCAGTACCTCTCTGACCTGACAGGGGACTGCAAATGTGGCGGCCTCAAAGCCTGCTGCTAGTTCCTTGCATTTTTCTTTCAGCGGAATCCATCCGGTTTCCTGGTATACCAGGTTGTTGATGGCATAAATAGGGAGTCCCAGAGCAGTTTTCAGGGCGGAGGTCTCGGTGGAGATTAGTCGCTTCCATAGATAGTCTGGTGCATTGAAGAAAACCTGATGACCATATGTAAGACGAGAACGCACTAAGGCCCCAGTCAGGGTGATCAAGTTGCGTATTGTGAAGACTGTTTGGGAGGTCAGGAGTTTAAGCAGTGAGATGGAGCGCCTGGCCTTGGTAATGAGTTTGGTGATGTGGGGGCCCCAGGTCAGTGATTGGTCGAGGGTAACCCCTAAGAAGACAACTTGAGCGCTGGGAGTGATGGTGTGACCGTCCAAGTCGATCCAGAAATGTCTTCGCAGTTGTTGGAACCGGGTGAAGATCACGAGGGCAGTTTTGTCTTGGCTTAAGCTAAAGCCGTTTTGTGCCATGTAGTCAGACACCGCATCGATCCTGTCCTGATATCTGTCAAGCCAGCGAGTGGTGTAGTTTGCATTTTTGCCGACGAAAGTTGACCAGATGGCCAAGTCGTCCGCGAAGAGTGAAATGTGCAGTCCTGGGTGTGCCAGAGTAGTGTCGATGTCGTGTAACATGATGGCAAATAACAGGGGCGCTACGACACTCCCTTGGGGAACTCCCATGTCGAGGATGTGGCGAGTGGAAAAGGCTGAGCCAACCCTGACTTTCATTCCTCTTTCGTGAAGAAAGGATTCGACGAAGTTAAGGAGCCGCCCGGAGATGCCGAGAGCAGCCATCTTCTGTATAAGTCTACCATGCCAGACGGAATCAAATGCTTTCTTGATGTCAAAAAAGGTGGCAGCGACGGTGTTCCCTTCTGCCATGGCCTTCTTGGCATGTTCGACCAGGTTTACGACATGTTCCATGCAATTCCGTCCTCTCCCAAAGCCAGCCTGGCAGGTGGGGATGATGCCTTTCTTGTCAAGAAGGTACTCTAGGCGTTTCTTGACGATGCGCTCGTAGAGCTTACACAGGTATGGTGTGAGCGAGATAGGCCTGTAGTTCTCTGGTAGGTTTTGGGGCTTCCCTTGTTTGGGGAGAGCCACCACCAGGGACTCCTTCCACGCAAGGGGGACGATTCCTTGTTGCCAACAAGATTGGTAGAGATGTAGTAGGGCACGCTTCATGTTAAGAGAGAGATTTTTAAGCATGTTATTGTTTATGGGGTCAGCTCCCGGAGCTCGAGAGCCCCCCCCCCCCCCCCCCCCCCCCAAGCTCAGACAGGGCTGCTTCCAGTTCTGTGAAGGTGAGGTCGCTGTTATGAGGTAGAGTATTGTCGGCCGGTGGAGGTGAGAATTCCTTTTCCCCCTGGGTTCTGCGTTGTATCATCTCTGGAGGAAGATGTTTGGTCTGGCTTGCCTTGGCAAAGGTGGCAGCAAGGGCGTCAGCCTTGGCCTGTGCCGAAAATGTGAGGTGGCCGTCTACCAGGAGAGGTCTAGCAGGTGGGCGGTTTCTGTTCCTGATAGTGCGGAGCTTGCTCCAAACTTTTGAGCCATCACGGGGCTCGTGTACTTCTGTTGCGATAAAGCGATCCCAGAAGGCTTTTTTGGCAGTGGAGATGATGGCTTGGCAGCGGTTTGTAGCTGCACGGAGGGCGACTCTATTTGTCTCCGAGATATTTGCCTTGAAGGTGCGGATGGCTCTGCGCTTGGCAGCAACCGCAGCATCGCATTCATCCGTCCACCATTCTGTGGAGTGGGCATGGATGGTGGTGTTTCCTGGTCGGGCCTTTGGAATAGTTCGATCTGCCGCGTCTAGTATTATGGTGCGGATGTTGTCAAGGTGGATGTTTACATCCGCGTCAAATGGGTCGCTGGTAGTGAGCCCGAGGTCCATTTGCTTTCGAAAGGAGGACCAGTTGGCCTTTTTATATAGATATTTCGGTGGAGGTGGTGTGTCCAGCAGCTCCGACTGGGTAGATCCCAACAATAGATGTATAGGGAGATGGTCAGATTGTAGGTGATCCTCTCCGGTGTACCATGTGGCGTCCACCCCCGGTGTTGGGGAGACAAGGGTAATGTCTATAGCAGAGTTTCTTGTTCCTTCGCGGTCTGCAATACCGGTCCAGGAGCCGTCGTTGAGACAGACTAGGTTGGCCTCTGCAATTGTAGTGGCGAGATGCCCTCCGCGGGTTACTGGGGAGAGAAAGTCCCAGTCGGGGTGGCTAACATTAAAGTCGCCACCGATTACCAGTTGGTGGTTTAGATGGTCCAGAGAGCTAAGCCACTCGACCTGCTGGGGGAGGGAGCTCCCGGCTGGGTAATAGACGTTGATTATGGTCACTGGCTTGGCTCCAGATGATGGGAGTGTGACTGCACACACTCCCAGGCGTCCGGTGGCTGTGAGGTCAATTTGAAGGTTGGGGCTATGGTAGGCCAAACGGGAGTTTACGTAGGTCGCCACGGCGACCTTACCTCCCTCCATGCCCAAAACAGGTGGGTAATGAAAGCCAGCGAGTCGAGGGAGAGATCGTGGCGTCGTGGCTAGTGATTGAAGTAAGAGAATGTCAAATGGTCCAGCTTCTTTTAGGTATTGTTCCAGAAACGCAGTTTTAGATTTGATGCTTCTACAATTCCACTGTAGAATGGAAATTCCCTTTAGGCTTTTCTGGGTCATTTTCCGGAGTTACTTTTGGATGTCGAAGGCCCTGTGGCCGGTTTGCGAATGGCAGTAATAATGGTCCTGAGCGCGTCGATGGTACCAGCCGCCCCTCCAGGGACGCTGGCGAGCGCTTCCTCAAGGATTTTGAATGCACTTGCAACGGCAGGCGTGAGGTCGGTTTCAGGGGTGGTCGTATTTGATGGACGATCCCATATCATGATTTCCTGGGGAGCAGCCGGAGTCGGTGTTGTATGTTGAGCCTCATAGGCAGGCTGGTCAGTGCCTGGGGTCTGTGTTGGTGGCCTCAGTAGTTGGGTGACAAGTGTGTTGACCGTGATGGTCAGCCGATCAATTTTGTCCTCCAGAAGCCGGATGGCGGCCCAAGGATCGGGGGCCGAAGCCTGTGGAGGGATTTGGATGTCTTCTGAAAGGCTGGTCGGCGCCATGGTGGTAGCCGAAGATCCGCGGGCTCTGGTGCCTGGGGGCCCAGAAGGTCGTCTAGGTGGAGATAGGCGTCTGGGTGTGGGTGTAGATGGCAACATCCGCCGCGGCAGCCGTGGTATGGGCGCCGCAGCAGCAGAGTCGGAGCGGCCGGCAGGCCGGCGAACCAAACCAGTGTTTATAGGTGGAGCGGGGGGTCCTCCGGGAAGGTCGTGAGGAGTCACCGAGGAAGTAGGAGCAGGGGTGGGGCGAATCGCCCACGCATTTGGTTTCTGGGTCGTGGCAGTGTTGGCAGTCGCTGGCGGTACTGGAGGAGTATCACCCAAGACGGAGGCAAGTTGAGTCTTGGCCATGTGGTGGGCCTGTGCCCTGGGCATGTACGTGCTGGCTCTGATCTGATTTGCCAGCATTAGCTGTCGACGAGCAGGGCAGTTAGGGTTAGCAGCTGAATGATTGCCTTGACAGTTTATACAGCAGAGTTTGGTAGCTCTGCATTGGTTTCCCGAGTGGCCCTTGGCGCCACATGAAGAGCAGGCTTGTTTCTTTGACTTGCAGTCTTTCCTGGCATGTCCCAGGCGTTGGCAGTGGAAGCATCTCAGAGGTGGCGCAGAGTAGGGCTCAACCGGATATTCTCTGTGATCTATCAGTAGTGTGGAGGGTAGGTTGGTAGTCTCTATCGTTACTCTGATTGATTTGGATGGTTGACCATCGGCCAGAGGTAGGCGTCGAATATTTCTGAAGGTACAGGGGACCTGCAATTTCTGTAGTTTCAATGTGCGTGGGTATATGTTTGATGACGCCTTCGACCATGGGAAGAGGGATCGTGCATTGTATGGTAATTTGCCCCAGGCTGGTGACTTTTAGCAGTTTAGTTTGTTGGTTTTTTGATTTGCAATCAATCAGAAAGCCGTCCCTGAGGCGGCGCACCCTGGATGGTTCAACGCCAACATTTTTGAGTAGAGCGGTCATTTTCCACTCAAGTGAGTTTAGAGATACAGAGTCATTTTTCTGTGTCTGTTTGACAATGATGGGATGTTTGCAAAGTCCATAGTTTGGCTCAGGTCTGGGCTGTGTAAATTGGATGTTGGGTGCTTTGGTTTTTGTTTTTTGTTTTTTGTGCCTCACCTTTGTCCAGGGGGGTTCGTGTTGTGCAGTGTTAGTATCTGTGGGAGGGGGGGGAATGGGGGACCTCAAGATCTTCTTCCCTTTGGGGCTCCCCAGGGGACCCAACCCCCCCATCCTCGCACTCAGTGTGCATAGAGTCATCGTCCATCAGGCCTGTCTCGGCGTCGTCCCCCCCACCCCCTCCGTGTCAGAGGATTCGGAGAGGGTTTCATGGGGGCGCTTTCGATTTGGGGTCGTGATGCTTCCCGGTGTTATAGTCTCTGACTGCGTGTCCGGTTGCCTTTGGAAGAACACGTCTCGGCCCCCGGTGGGTCGGCGGTTAACCTCTGGCGACTCCGCATTAGTTCGATTTCTAGCCGTGCTTTCCGGTATTGTGGTATCTGACTGCGTGTCCGGATGCCTTTGGAGAAACACGTCACGACACACGGCGGGTCGGCGGTTTACCTCGGGCGACTCCGCATCAGTACGGTTTCTAGCAAGTGGAGAATCTCGCCTCTTTTGCTTGGCCTTCTTGGAATGTTTGTTCGTGACCGGAATATCTAGTGCAGGATTTGAAGTTAGATCAACCTCACCATTTCGAGGAGAACCCTCGTTACTCGATGGAGAGGACAGTGCAATATCTGCCATCCTTCGTCACACAACCAGCACTTTCACACACACAGGAAAAAAAAAAAAAAAAAAAAAAAAAGGGGGGGGGGGGGGGGTGTTTTTAAGAAAGGGCTTGTAAAAAGACAATACAGAATTAAAATCTGGGGGTTCGGTTTTTGTAACTACTCTGCCAAACCAGGCAGGGCGGGCAGAAAGGGGGCTACCACAAGGGTGCGTGTGGAGGAGTTAAAAGTTAAAAGTTCCAATTCAGGACCTAAAACCTATAAAAACCATCTGTTAAAAAAGTGGGAGGAGGCCGTACTGGAGTCCAGGACTCCCTTGATGCGCCGGCGACCTAGGGTCACCCTAAGTTAGCGCACCGGCTATCTGTTACGTTGAAACGCGAACGAAAGTATGTCGGAAGCGTGTACGATAGATCTAATCGTTTCGATTTGCAAAGTATTCAATAATGGAGTTTATTTACCTTTGATTTGAGTTTGCATTGTTGTTTGGAGAGGTTTTGTATAACATTGATAATTTTTGTTGGTCGATATTGATGTAGAATATTCTGGATCTGCGTGTTTACTCTTGATAGAAAATTCCGGATGGATATCGAAGGTCGTGAATGTTCCCGGAAGTAGAGAAAATGTGTATGACGTAAGCCAGTGATGACGATCTTTTATTCGATTGGTGGCAGTGCGTCATTTCTACATTGTTCGAAATTCTTCCGGAAGAGAGAGAGGTTATTTAATCGTGTGCCGAGTTGCTGTTGAGATAGTAAAGTTGTTGATAGTGATTTGGAAAGTTGCTGTGAAAGTTGTTGAGTTGAATTGAGAATTGTATGCAGTTGTTGATGTGTGCTGAATAAAAGTGGAAAACTTCATACGTCGACTTTGTGATTTGTATGCTGTTTGGACAGGCTGTGTGAATAAACGAATCTGAGTTACACCTTATCAGGACTTCAGCATCGGGGCTGAATCAAATACTGATAACGAAAAGCACCATCATCGAACTGAGTGTAACATTTTGGGGGCCAAGCCGGGATTCACGCCATAGCCAAGGGTTCAACTGCTACAACAAGCGAGTCAACGTTACGAGAGGCAGTCATCGAGGGTAGCCGCCAACGAGTTGCGTCGAGAGGGGCCAACATACTGGGACTACATCACCGATAGGTTCGGGTTGACTGCAAGGGCGTGTAGTCGCCGAAGAGTTGCTTCGTGAGCGAACAACAGAGCGGGACTACGTGGCTGCCGCAGGACTACGTCGAGGGACAGTCTCGGAGCTACATCGCCAGTGTTACAGAGAGCGGCGAGCGGACGTCGCGTCTACTTCAGCACAGGAGCGTATACATCAACACCAGCGTGGTGCAGCGTCGCATACGACGAGGACAGCGGGGCCTGCGTCAGCGAAGGCGACTAGTGACAAGCATCAGCGCTACTGCAGAAAGCGTGCTGTTCTAGAACAGTCTAGAAAGGTACAGCACAGTCAAGAACTTTCCAGAAAAAAAAGAACTCTACAGTCAAGCTTTCTAGAAGAAGAACCTTCCAGAAAAAGAACTTTCTTGAAAAGAACTTTCCAGAAGCATCAAGATGGCTGACTTCTGGCAGAAAGGGGTTGAACTAAATCTAAAAGGGAAACAGCTGACGGAGTACGTCAAATCCCAGGAGAGAATACAAGAACGAGAATTAGAAGACCAGCGTCGTCGTGAAGAAAGAGAATTGGAAGAGAAGCGTCTAGAAAAAGAAATAGAGTTAGAACAGAAGCGTCTAGAAATTGAACAGCAACGTCAAGAGAGAGAAGAGCAGCGTCGCCGTGAAGAAAGAGAGTTCGAGCTGAAGCGTCTTGAAGGTGAGCGTCAGTACCAGTTAGAGTTGGCGCGTATCCAAAACAATCAGCATGCGCCACAAGTCACCAACGACCATACGGCTCCTAAATTGCCAGCTTTCGTCGACGGGAAGGACCAGATCGACAGCTATCTGGCGAGATTCGAAAGGTTCGCCGAAAGCTCTAACTGGCAACCTCAAGACTGGGCAATTCGACTGAGTGCACTTCTGACGGGGCAAGCTCTCGAAGTTTACACCAGACTGTCGAACGATGACGCCAAAAACTACGACGTCTTGAAAGAGGCCCTGTTGCAGTGCTACAACTTTACAGAGAAGGGCTACCGTAAACGCTTCCGTGAATGCCGGCCTAAGTCAGACGAGACGCCAAAGCAGTTTGTGGAGCGCCTGTCGTCATATCTATACAAGTGGGTGGAGTTATCAGGCGAAATGAAGTCTTACGACAGTCTCCATGACCTGATTGTGAAAGAACAATTTCTCAATGCCTGTCACAAGGACCTAGCGACCCACTTAGAAGAACAAAAGTTGCAGACGCTAAAAGACGTTGCTGAGGCTGCTGAAAGATATCTCATCGCTCATGAGAAAACGTTGGGGCCACCCAGCGCGACGAAACACTTTCAGAAGACGGCAAGCCATGGGAACCAGATCCAGGGAAGCCAGACGAGCCAGAGACAGACAGACTCCACGCCTCCTCCCAGGGAAGGGCATTCAAGGGGCTGTTTCACCTGCAACGCTACAGACCACAGAGCAGCTAACTGTCCTCAAAACAAAAGTAGCGGACAGCGGGGCAGTACGGACAATGCAGCGGCGGGCAACCGACAGAGACGTTTCTCCAATCAACGGCAAACCAGTAGATCTGACCATCAAGTGTGCGGCGGGAGCGTCATTCTTCCGAGTGAGACCGAGCGCACAGCTACCCCTGCGGACGTGCAAGGATGCATGACTGATGGCCAACTCCTCCTTGCCAACGGGAAATCCATCCCCGTCGTCGCCAGCGCAGCTGTGACCGTACAGAACATGCCTGTTTCCAAGGGACGCGTCGGAAATCATGAAGTGACTGTTTTAAGAGACTCTGGCTGCAGTGGGGTCATCGTCAGAGAAGACCTAATCGCTAAAGAACAGTTCACTGGCGATTCAAAATGGACACTTATGGCCGACAGCAAATGTTTGAAAGCGCCAGTTGCGAAAATTCATGTCAACACCCCTTTCTACATAGGCGAAGTCGAAGCGGTTTGCCTGAAGAAGCCGCTGTATGATTTGATAATCGGGAATATCGACGGCGCGAGACGACCCGACAACCCCGATCCAGAGTGGAGTCCTGCCTCAACCCAACGCGTCGAAGTTGTGGAGGAGGATCCATTGCCATTTCCCGATGGAGACCTTACAGAGCTGCTACGGGACAATGTGGTTACTCCGGCTCAGCCCTGCCGACCAGAGATCGTCGGTGCTGTTACTACCAGGGCCCAGGCCAAGAGAGACAAGGTGTCTACGCCACTGAAGGTCGCCGACAACTCCAAAGCTGCCATCGTGGACAGAGATAAGCTGATCCAGCTCCAGGAAGCTGATAGCAGTTTGAACAAGTACAGGAACCGCCAAGACCACGTGAACAAGGGCAGTGGCACGGTCTATTTTGAGGTGAAGGCCAAGATCCTGTACAGAATCTTCCAGCACCCGAGGGTCAACGGAGGTAAACCACTACGTCAAGTCTTGGTACCGTTACCCCTAAGGCGCCAAGTGATGGAAGTAGCGCATGACTCAATCATGGGAGGTCACCTGGGCATCAAGAAGACGTCAGACAGAATCCAGGCGGTGTTCTACTGGCCAGGACTTCATGCGGACGTCAGCCGTTTCTGCCGATCATGTGACATTTGCCAGAAGACCATACCTCGAGGAAGGGTCCCGAAAGTGCCTATGCAGAGGATGCCTCTGATCGACCGACCTTTCAAGAGGGTGGCCTTAGACTTAATCGGCGAAATAAGACCTCCGAGTGAAGAAGGTCATCGGTGGGTACTGACTTTAGTGGACTATGCGACTCGGTACCCAGAAGCAGTGCCACTGAAGAAGATTGACACTGAAACTGTAGCAGAGGCACTGGTGGACATGTTCAGTAGGCTTGGAGTGCCTGAAGAAATTCTGACAGACCTCGGGACGCAGTTCGTCTCTGACTGCATGAAGGAGGTCAACAGACTGCTGAGCATCCGGCATTTGACTACGACACCCTACCATCCGATGTGCAACGGGCTTGTCGAAAAGTTCAATGCTACGCTGAAGTCCACCCTGAAGAAACTGTGCAGCGAGCAGCCCAGACAATGGCATCGCTATATCAACGCCTTACTTTTCGCCTACAGAGAAGTACCGCAGGAGTCCACCGGCTTTTCTCCGTTCGAGCTGCTGTACGGAAGAACCATCCGAGGGCCGATGCACATCCTAAAAGAACTGTGGACGAAAGAAGTAGACACCCCAGAGGTGAAGAACAGTTACCAGTACGTGTTTGAGCTACGGGAGAAGCTGGAGCAGACTCTCGAGATAGCCAGAGAAAACCTGAAGAAGTCCCAGGACTGTGGAAAGCACTACTATGATCGTAGGGCTGTGAGCAGGAAGTTCAAACCTGGCAACAAAGTGCTGGTGCTGCTACCTACCGATCATAATAAGTTGCTGATGCAGTGGAAAGGCCCGTACGAAGTGAGACCGTGGTGGGGATCAACGACTACAAGGTGAAGGTCGGCCAGCATTCCAAGATATACCACGCCAACCTCCTTAAGCTGTACGTGGAGAGGCCGCCAGAGACTGTACATGCAGCAACAGCAGCTGAGATCGACAACAGCTTTGACAGCGAAGAACTGTTGGAACTGGGAGACTTCCACAGCAAAGAAGGCATCGATGATGTTAAGCTAGGACCAAGCTCGACGGAAGGTCATAAGATGGAGCTCAAGGACTTTATGGGCGAATTTCCCCATAGCTTCAGTGATGTCCCAGGCTCTACGACTTTGGTCGAACATGAAGTCCACACCCAGACCTGGAAGGAGCATCTGCAGACCTTGAGGGAGCTGTTACACCGTCCCGCAGAAGCCAACCTGACCGTGAGACCCAGCGAATGCATTCTGAGAGCTGACAACGTCGACTGCGTCGGACGTTCGATGGAAGAAGGAGACAACGGAGGACGCACTGATTCCAGGGAAGCCCACGTGATCATCGTCTTTGACCCTGGGCCGATGACGACCGCAACTGACGAGGGCGTCGATTCCTTGCGAACGAAAGAACATTGACTGTGTGGACGAACTAAGAATATTGGTAATGACAGACTTGAAAATGAAAAACGTTGACTGGGTAAATGATCTGTGAACATTGACAGTACCCAGAAAGACTTGCAGATGAGAAACATTGACTCTGTGTGAATGAACTGTGAACATTGACATTATCCAGGCAGATTTGAAGATGAAAACCATTGACTCTGTGTAGATAAGCTGAGCGCAATTACAGTATTCAGAAAGTCTTAAATTAGTTTCAATTGTGGACTTTGTTTGTGCATTACGTTTCAACGTTGTTGAAAGAAATTGGGTAAATTTCTTCTTGAGTGGGGGGTTATGTTACGTTGAAACGCGAACGAAAGTATGTCGGAAGCGTGTACGATAGATCTAATCGTTTCGATTTGCAAAGTATTCAATAATGGAGTTTATTTACCTTTGATTTGAGTTTGCATTGTTGTTTGGAGAGGTTTTGTATAACGTTGATAATTTTTGTTGGTCGATATTGATGTAGAATATTCTGGATCTGCGTGTTTACTCTTGATAGAAAATTCCGGATGGATATCGAAGGTCGTGAATGTTCCCGGAAGTAGAGAAAATGTGTATGACGTAAGCCAGTGATGACGATCTTTTATTCGATTGGTGGCAGTGCGTCATTTCTACATTGTTCGAAATTCTTCCGGAAGAGAGAGAGGTTATTTAATCGTGTGCCGAGTTGCTGTTGAGATAGTAAAGTTGTTGATAGTGATTTGGAAAGTTGCTGTGAAAGTTGTTGAGTTGAATTGAGAATTGTATGCAGTTGTTGATGTGTGCTGAATAAAAGTGGAAAACTTCATACGTCGACTTTGTGATTTGTATGCTGTTTGGACAGGCTGTGTGAATAAACGAATCTGAGTTACACCTTATCAGGACTTCAGCATCGGGGCTGAATCAAATACTGATAACGAAAAACACCATCATCGAACTGAGTGTAACACTATCCCACTGGGAGGGGATCAGCAACAGCCGGCTATTTATCGCCGACCCATGGGTTGAGATACTAATCTCTGGTGGACAATTTTGATATTCAAATGTAAATATCGTGGCTCGAGGTAACTAGAGCAATGTATGGAGTATGAAGCTGCAGGTATTGTGCAGCCAGGTGCCCAGGAAGTCAAGTGGGCAATAGGGTTGAATTGACAGCAATGCGTTTCTTGAGAAGTCGGCAAAGCGTATCTGTGTATTCTGCAAAGCGTATCTTGTTGGAAGGTAGATGGGGGGAGCAAGTCCCACGATGGAAACAGCAAAGCGTATCTTGTTTGAAGATGGCTGGTATGGCAGATGAAGGGGGGAGCAGGTCCCGCAATGAAGACAGCAAAGCGTGTCTTGATTTAGGCAGTTGACGATGTCCAAGCAGCATATGAGTCTGGCAATTTAAAACGACGATAGAGTAAAATTGTACACCTTTCTTTTTATATCAAGAGGAGCAAAAGATATGCGACCTCTCTCTACAAACATCACCTCCTGCTTCACAATTCTATCCAACACATTCTTACTCCTCACACTGAGACCTCCAAACCAGCAAAGAAAACCAAAGGTCAGCACCGATTGGATAAAACATCTGTAAAAGTTACATAAAACAGACTTGTTGACTTTCAGAGAGCGCAATTTCTGGAGGCAATATATTCTTGACTGACATTTCTTATGGATGTAAGTAGTGTTGGAATCAAAGGTAAGCTTATTGTCAAGTATATGGTAACTCAAGTGGTAGAGCGTTCGCTTGGCACACTGGTAACCCAGGCTCGACTCCCGTGATGGGTACCATAAAAGTGGCCATTTTAAAGTCCAGTTTAGCACTACGATTGCACTGGCGATTTAGGTCCATACCACTTTTTTCCCGCTATGGTTATTTCCGCCATATTTCCAATGGTAGGTGTAGACGTTAAACTTCAAATTTTCATTCGTAGGTGGTTCTCATCCAGAGAGCTCACAAAAAACCTTTTATATATTATAGGTCTGGATAGCGAGTTGAATCCACATTCGTATGCTTTAAAGCATTTTGAATTTTCATCTCGAGATTGGAAATCCGTTTCCCTCTCAAAATTAATCTGAACGTTTGGCGCAACTTCTAAATTCATCAAATTTTCTACCTTTTCCATAGTACCTTTTGGGTAAGTTTTTATTTTACGTTACTGTACATTTAACCTACAATATGCATCTCTATTAGTTTTATTTCATCATATGTGAGCATCAAAGGTAATGTGAAGGTCAGGGTAATTTAAGATTGGCCTCCAAACGAGCTTAATAATATGAGGCCACCACAGGCGCTTGTATCAAAACACGCGAGCGCCTATGCCAGTGACGCGTCTCCCTTTGGTTATCTATTATAGATACCAAAGGGAGACGCGTCACAGGCATAGGCGCTCGCGTGTCCTGATACAAACGCCTGTGGAGGCCACGTATAGGGTGTTGACATCGAGACATACAGGATTTGCAGTTCCTTCACCAGTTTCTGAAGAATCGTGTTTGTCCACCAGTTTAGAGAGCACCAGCTGCTCCGCCCTTTCATCGTGAAATCTGATCACGCGACCATATTTAATGCTTACTATGACCGCCGTGATCGAATCTTACGTGAAACAATTTCACCTTGATTATTTTGTTCATGTCTGAAGCGCAATGGTTATGTTTGTGAAGCGGATATTTAAGAGTTCAAAATAGGTGCGTTTAGTTTAGCGCAGCGTATTACGAGTTCTCTACCCTAAATTCCTGCTTCAAACATGAATAAAGGTACAGGACAGAAGTGATAATAAATAAAGGCTCGAATGAATGTATGCAAATAAAGGATTTAATGAAAGATCAGTTATACATTCATTCTTAAACACGTACATGCAGGACAAATAAATAAAGTTTCAGAGCGTGGTAAATCATTCCAATGGTGTTTTTTTTTTAAGTGACCTTGACCTTAAACTATAAAAGATATGTGCGCAAATATCACCGCCGGACGGACGACGGCTCACTACGACGACGTCACTCGATAAACATAATAATAATAATAATAATAATAATAATAATAATAATAATAATAATAATAATAATAATTAATAATAATAATAATAATAATAATAATAATAATAATAATAAGGGTATTTATATAGCGCTTGTTCCTATTGACAGTAATTCGAAGCGCAGTTCTCACGCATTCATACTTAACGTTCACATCGAAATACATACGAAAAGAAGTGAAACAAAAACGAGACACTAATAAATTATTCAATGACATAATACAAACATGAAAAATAATATTTACAAGTAAAATATAAAAGACGAGGGAGGGAGGAGGGAGGAGGAGAGCAGCTAAGGAGTGAGGGAGCTGGGAGTGTGACTGTAGTGGTCTGATTAGGAAAAGAAGGAATGATGATGGTGATGGGAGGCGAGATCAGACATTTTTAAGGAAGAAATGAGTTTTCAAGTCGGACTTGAAAGTGGCTATATTCAGAGAGCTGCGAAGAGAGAGAGAGGAAGAGAGTTCCAAGTTGAAGGACCAAGCACTGAGAAGGATCGACAGCCTGCAGAGGAGAGTTTGTAGCGGGGTATTTGTTGCATGAGGGTGTCAGAGGAAGAACGAAGATTTCTAGATGGCTTGTAGAAGTGAATGTTTTTAGTGAGATAGGAAGGGGCTAATCCATGGACGCACTTATAACAGAAAGTACAGATTGTGTAGGTAATCCTCCGAGATAAAGGAAGCCAGTGGAGAGAATGTAGGATCGAGGGGTGTGATATGATTTTTTTTTCAACCATACGCATCTGTACACTCACTTTAAATAAAAAGTTTAAAGGAAATGTTTTAAAAAATAAAGATGACTTCATCATGATTACGTCACTATATTTGCATAAGTTTGGTTTTACGTTTGATGTATAGGAAAAGTCTAAGTATATAATAAACTTGAACCAAATCCATCCAGTAGTTTGGGAGAAAATAGGATTAGAAAAACAACAAATTATGATGCCACCATAATGACGTCACGATCATTACATCTTTCGAATTGCATAAGTTACATACCAAACTTGATTCAAAAACCTCCAGAAGTTTGGAAGAAAATTGAGTTTAAAAAAACACAAACAGCACGACAATTTGCGTTGTCACCGCGCGTGATGACGTCAACCGAAGTACATGCATTTTTGTGATCTGGTAGTATTCATTATTTCCTAACTAAATACCAAGTTTCAAAGAAATTCGTCCATTAGTGGCAGAGAAAAGTGCGTAAATATCAATATCACCTCCGGACGAGCACCGGACTGACGGACAAAGCCTAAGCGATAGTTCTCAGAACTTTACAGCTCGGGAACTAAAAATTGTCATCGTGCAAAGGAATGGCTGTTTGACCCATAGTATGCATCGACAGTGGGTTGTTTGATCATACGTGAGCATAAGAAGTCATGTGAAGGTCAGGGTCAATGAATGTCGAGGTCCTCCCAAGGTCACTGTTTTTTTAGCATTATACAACGTGCTGTAGTTTATTTGAGAGTCCATTTCAGCCGGAGGTCAAGGTAAGATCAAAAACAGTATTATTTTGCATTTTAATGCCACCGTTTCGCTTTTTTTTTCTTTTTTCTGGGAACCCATTTTCATGTTCATTTTCCATTTTCATTTTGCAAGTTCAATAAGGAGCATGTGAGTCATGTAGACTTTGCCCTCCTAGTTTATGACATTACTTCAGCATTTACTATCTTCTGTGGTCCTGATTCGGCTCCTAGCAATCCGCTGGACCCTATAAACATTGATTATCTAATTTAATCTAATTCGGAATTTACTCATGAACTCATGAAATACCGCTGCTAGGACCAAATTCCACTTTCATATCTTCATGCTGTCAGATTTACATTATTACACCGGAATACCCAAGGCAACCTGTACCATCGTGCGTTATTTGAAGAATGTCCACGAATCATCATTACCCCTAAATCCTTTAAGCTGTTGACATCCACCGAATCTGGAGACTTAGAATTCACCGTTCGCTAATCAGTTGCGGAGGAATCTTAGTGATGCCTATCCATGTGGTGAGAACGCATTTGTCCACCTACTTGGAGTGCACACAGTTCTTGTTCAGCTACTCCACTTTGCTAAGAGATCATTTGGTAATATCCGTCTACAACTTTCCCAGCATCCTTCTGGCGCCAGAAGCCCCATAACGCAGATTGGAACCAACACAGAAAGTTCGTCAGTACCACCATTGACAGACATCGATCCAGCGCTATGTCTCTTTTACTGTGGTCTGATCCCGTCCTGTGTACTGTCACATTGATCACCTCTGTCCTGTGCCGATGCAGACGAGATGAACCAAGTTGAGGAAGATGAAGACATAGAAGGCATAGGTCTTTCCAGTAAACTCTTGTCGTGTGATAGGGAGTGGGATACAGATACCGTTTTGACCGTAGAACTTGAGGTCATCCAGCAGTGGTACAGCGGCCATCACCATCCCCCATCCTCACTTTACAGCAAGCAGCGATGGTGGAACGATGACTGAAATGACAACGTTTGATGAAAGCGAAACAGAAGACCAGTGCTTTCTCCACTGTGATAAGGCTGGCAGAGGACACAGGCTGACATCTCATTTGGCACGGAAGGATAGAAAGCCTGCTGCAGTACAAACCACGCTGTTTCATCTCTCTCTACTTCACCCACGTAGAGTGCTTTACACAGTGTCTGTCCCGCCAGTTATCAACATGCACACTCCCATTAGAAAGTCGGTCACGCACAAGTTCTTCACCAACATGTGGAATGGTAAAGCTCGGCTCTTTCGTTTGGAAAAACTGCCTGTACAAGGGAACACCGGCATTGCCTACCATGGCCAGCATGGAGAAGGTCCACAGGAACACTCTGAAGAAGTCTGGGCAAGCAAATCACTGCATGACGACAACTCGTCCACTGGGGCATGACGCTCGCCCAGACGTTGGTGAAAATAGTCACAGTTTAGGCACCTTTGTGTACAAAAAGTTGAGTTTAATTAGTCCACTTAGTGAGTTCTGTTCGAAGGTTTTGACTTCTTTGTTCCCGATGTCGGTATGTTACAAATTAGACAAAGGGATAAAGGCGTCATTATCTGTAGTACGGAAGCCTATATTGATCATCAACAACGTCTCTAGATTTTGAAGCTGTCCATGGTTCAGATCTTCAGTAAAGGAACTGTCTAATATTTTGACAAAAGTGGTGTATGACAGATCTACAAAGATTATTAGTCCAGAAAGAGCTGATAATGTAAGGGTAGTGAGGTTGACTAAAGCGCTGTGACTGAGGTCCAGAGTCTTCAGCTGAGGCATGCTGTGGAGATGGACAATTCTCAAGTTACGGAAGATAGGTTGAAAAACAGCAGATATTCGACGAAGTAGACATTACCATGAGAGACGTTCCCGACGTGACTGAGATCTAGATAACGCAAGTGAAGGTGTGGCAGGGGATCTATCATCATGGAACATTTGAAGGCCTGACCTTTACAAACACAGCCTCGGGCATACGTCAAGTGACAAAACATTTCATCGTCTTTGTATGGACAATGAAACATCGAGTCACGCACGTTATCTCGATGCACGTAGTTGCCGGTGTTTTGACACCTGTAGTAACCTGGACAGGTGAGGTTGTCCAATGGAATATTTTCGTCGTCTCCCAGAGGACAATCCCGCTCTCCATTATTCAGAAAATAGGTAGGAATGCAGTGGCTGTCTTGACACGAATAAAAGCTCTCAATCACACGTATGTTACACCATTTTTGACATACCATAGCCATCAGGAAACACAACAGACAAGCCGTCCGGAATATCCAGATATTTTGCTGAAGGCGGACATATAGCAATAAAGCGACACGATTTAGAGGCATATATCCCAAAATGTCCACATAGAATATGCTTGCCATCTTTGCAGTATATTTTCTATAATTTCATCGCTTTCATCAAACAATCCACCAAACCATCATATAGTAGTTGTAGTCATGAATTGCCTTTTAGGTTTGTACAGGTGAACGTGAAGAGAGATTTGAATTGCGGCTTTCGACAGTCCAGCTCATCACTGGAGCCAACACTGGAGCCACTTGCCGTCGCACCACGGAAAAGTGCACGGCCGACCCGTAACAATCGAAAGCCATTGGTTGACCATAGTTGATTGACATCGCCCTCTGCATCCTTTACAACGTCATCTCCCCATCGACAAGGGTGAAAAGTTCCCGCTGACTGCTGCAGGTAGATGGCGGCCACTGAGCTGTACGTTATAGCGTTCCTTTGTTCGATAACGTGTAGTTGTGTTTTACTTTCAGGCAGATGAATCCTCTCCATTCAGTCGGGAAATTATTATTTTGTACATGGCGTGGATAGGATTTTTCCACTTGTGTGTATCATAGCAATCTTGAATAGTACCACAGTCCTTAGTGGTGCAGTAGTGACTCTGGATGAACATCTGGTCCCATAAGCTATGGGACTGTGTGCCTTCCCCCTTTGTCATACACATCTATACAGATGCTTGAGTTTTCGTTCTGTGGTGCAACCCTTTAAGGCTGCAAGTGGCCTCGTGGCGCAGTGGATAAGTCGCCGGTTTCCTATGCCGAAGGTCGCGGGTTCGATTCCCGCAAGGGGCGAACTTATGTGACTTAGGTACGAGACTATTGAGGTCACCGAGGGTTTTCTCCGGGCACTCCGGTTTCCTCCCTCCCTTCAATAATGGTACAGGACGCAGTCAATATAAAAATTTCAAAAATAAAAATTCGATTTTCTTTCCATCTTCTAATAGCGATCTCCCTGCCTTTACACCACCTGTTTGAGTGCTGGATGTGTATTTGGTGTGTGTGAGGGTGGATGAGACAGGTGAGCGTGTATGTTGGTATAGATCGCCGCGCTTTGAGACTGATTGATTTGGGGAAAGGCGCGTATATAGCATCCTGTATTATTATTATTATTATTATTATTATTATTATTATTATTATTATTATTATTATTATTATTATTAAGTAAGATCCCCGTTTGTTTCGTTATTCTATTGACTATCCCCAAACCTTCTTCAGGCTGGGATCACAGATCACAGGGCCAACTTTGCATCGAATTTATTACAGGTTGTTTCAGCTTATACAGGTGAAGTAGGATTCAATGCCCCCAATGTTTTAACACTGTGTAGCACTCCGTCACAGGCGATAAAAGCAGAGAGAAGGATGATACCAGTACATTTGTACAGCAGTTCGTATGAATAATCGGTGACCTGTACCGGCATTGATTGTATAGGGGAAGGTGATGTTCAATTAGACATTGGTTTCGAATTCATTGGCACGCTGGTTTTGATTGCCAACACTTGGTGCTTGAGGGAAAAAAGACTCGTTGTGTTTGACTGATATGTTGGACAGATCTTGCCAATTTTTCAGTGCCATAATCTATTGTAAAGAAGGTCAGCTCTCCGCCATTTATCAGTGTTATGTGCTCACACACTGCAATAAAGCCATGTTCAGCTTGTGTGGTAGTTATGTTCCATCTCGAGTGCCTACATCGAGCGTCGTTGTGCTGCCACAGAGGGTTCCCCACAGTGTGGGATTCCAGGTCAAGGAGCTGCGGACCGCACTGTGCTGCTGTGGTTGCCATCTTCCCATGGAGATTATTCATCGTGGATCGGTATAGATCGTATGTTGCGGACTCCTGACCATCACTTGCTGCATTCCCAACAGAATACTACAAGTCATAGGACTTGTTTGAGTTTCAGGCTGCGTTTCTACATAAAAGAGAGAGAGAGAGAGAGAGAGAGAGAGGGGGAGAGGGGGGGGGAAGGGGGGGGGGTCCTGGGTCCTCTGTAAGCGATAACTAAGCTGCACACAATCTGCATCTCCGTGGTTGGATGTTAAAACAGAAAAATAGCGAGCAAGATCGACTTGAGGTCTTCAGTGATTAGTTTCAACTTTCAATGATCACAACGTAACCGTTCTGGATAAACCTAGGTACTCACACCTGATTGATCTCAGCCTCATAGTGATCATCATCACACATACGGCTGAGCTATATTATTATCTCACAATAGTGCCACACTCCTCAAATGTAAACCCACACGCACAAGCCATACATGATTTGGTGCAGTGTGCAAGTCATAGCGTATTAAGACGTTTCACGTCAGCCTTGGCAAAATAGTGCGGGAAATAATAGATTTAGTGTTTGATCTCTAAGATTCAGCAAACGCGTGTCGTCACACTTACTATGGTTTAGATCGAACGTCAGTCCATCCGTCTGTCTGTCTGTCCGCCGTCCTTACTTAGCCTCTGAAAAACTTGCAAGTGGCTTAACATCTCAGAACCTATTTCAACTAACACAACCAAACTTGGTAAAATGGTGTATATTTATGAAGCCTTATAAATGATCAGTGAATGAATGAAGACTTAACTTCAAGGTCAAGGTCACCGGGTCAAAAATGTTAGTCATAAATTGACAATTGAAAAATTTTTTTTTTTAGGTTTAGTAATATTGAACTTGGTTCATGATAGATATCAATGAGAAACACATACTATATAAATTTGGTCACCTCACTCCAAGGTCAAGGTCACTGGAGCTGTGTCCTACATCGGTTAGTATAGGTAATTTGAAGTGGCTTTGACCCTAAACTATGATAGATATAAAATCCAAACTTCTTGTATTGAGATGTGATAGATTGCTCTTTCATATATTTTCCGGTTTTTTGCGTTGATCTTGAAGGTCAAGGTCATTTTAGGTCTTGCAAAAACATTCCAAAAATAGGTCATCGTACAGTGGAATGGCTGTATGCAACAACATTGGATTATTTGACCAGACATGCTTGAGAGTTAACGTGAAGGTCAAGGTCATCACAAGGTCAAAGTCGGTGAAAGTCAAGGTTATACCAAGGTTATCATTTGTTGGCATACTACAACTTTTGCTGTACTTTATTTAATAGTCGATGAGTGTATTTAGAGCCGGAGATCAAGGTCATCTCAAGGTCTGAGCGTAGAAAAATCGAAGTCGGTATTACTTTGCATTTTAGTGCCACCGTTTCTTTTTGTGTTTTTTTCTGTGCACTCATTTTGGTGTTAAATATTGCGAGTTCCATAATGAACATGTGAGTCATATGGGCTTTGCCCTAATAGTTATTAATTTTAGCGAAGTACACGTATAGGGAATCTTTCAATTTGGTTATCTTCTTCAACCACTTTTACTCGTCTCCTACACATACACTTGACCTGGGTTCCTGGTTGTGTTGACATTCGAGGCAATGAGGTTGGTATCCAAATTGCTAAGAGTGCCATAAAACCAAGAACTATCACATGTTGTTATTCTTTACACCGAAATCCAAAGACCGGCGGTCATTTATCAAAGACATTTGCAACACCCAAAACTAGAAGTTGTGTGCACCTCAGTCATGTTCGCGGAGTGTATCATAAAAGCCATGGAACAAACTCCGTTAATTACATGTAAAACAGTATTGTAAATGTTAAACATCGATTTTAAGCCTATATGAATGCATAAATCTTAAAGCGAGAGATGCAACAGAATTGGTTTAGAATGATTTCAAACACGGGGCCTCACCCAGATCTGCTCATAACACGGAGGTGTGTTTTGACTGGTGTAAAGATGCAAATGTATCCAATTTTAACCGATTCCACTTCAATATAATGATAACATTACACAACTAATAACATTAAATTATCTTTGAAGAACAATTGTGATATATTTAAAGTTTGAAACAGACTAAATAAAACTGATACCGTAATGAGCAAAAATGTTCCACACAAAAACGTTTTCCAGAAAGACAGGACGGAAAAACAGGACTGAAAGACATATTTCAAACACCAAAATATTGCCCAATTTGAGGTGATTGTTTCTTTAACATGAATACAAGATCTTGACATTATAAATGTTTTATTACGATTCCGTTCTGTGGATTAGAATGTTGAATTTCCAATCTGCGCAGATTTAGTCCTAGGATGAATGAGAATTCTGATCTCACCAGCTTCAAGAAATAACAGTGCTGAATGGAATTCCCATTCTTCCTGTAACTAATAAAAATTGTGACTCGCAGATCTACTGCAGTCCTGTCCCGATCATTTGAAGGCAAAACGGGCTGGGATGTGATAATATACCAGCTTTCAGACTCTAACAAATTTTGTTAGGGTTATGCCATGACGCCTTTGTAACCAGAGAGGTGGGTAACGATAGAGGAGGTAGGGAGAGAGAGAGAGAGAGAGAGAGAGAGAGGTGGGGTGGGGATGTACAATCTACAGATACAAGGTACAACAATGTTAATTGTTTTCCATTCATGGTTGTCTCTTTTCATGCGTTTGAAACTGGTCTAGAATTGAATAACTTTAAAGGTTTTCAATGTGTCGCCTTGAAAACAAAACAACCGTCTGCTGGTGTTTTAACTCGTATATCATTGATCTATTTGCGCTTTACAAACATTGTGTGTATTGGTGTGGGTTCATTTTTTTAAACAAAAGATTTTCATTTGTCTGTACGAGCGCGCCATTTAAAATTTTTATTTTTTGGCGTGGCCTGAACGCGCGTTATTTGCTTTTTGGTATCGTACTATCATGAGCGTGTGCGATATTTGTGTTTGTGTATGTGTCTGTGTCTGAGTATCTGTGTCTGCTGGGGAATTAAATTGCCTGTGTGTATCCTTGGAAATGAGATTGTTGGGTTTTTTCCCCCTCGTGAGCGCGGATTGTGGGTGTGCGCGCCTCTGTATCTTTCTATATGTGATGAGCGCGTCATTTTGCCCTTGTTTATGAGCTCGCGTTCATGATTTAATCTTGTTTTGTATATGTGCACGCGCGTGCGTTTGCACGTGAATAAGCGCTTACATAGATAGGTATGTGTATTAAAGCGTGTGGTTTTAAGCTATTTAGGCATATGAGTGCGTGCGATTTTAAGCAATAAAATTTCTTTACAATGTCCTTATTCTACTCTTAAAATCATGTTTTATTAAAAAAGATATGCATCCACAGGAACACCTTTAATAAATGGAGGTGGAGGGTGCACGTTAACGTAGTGAATCTAGTCAAAAAACATGTGAGACTGCTTTGGAAGAAAAAGCCGAAACTTTCTGTAAAAAGCCGAAAGTTTCACGGCTGTTTCGGCCAAATCGCCGAAGAAAAAATGTCCTAGCAACATCCCTGCTTTGTACTGCCTTCTAAATCAAACACTTTCTTTTTTAACAGAAGATGATGAAATTACCATTTGTAAATTCAAGCCTTTGTAAGTTGTATGCATTATACTCATGTTTTCCATCTTTTGGGCGTTCAGAATTAAGCATTAAAACAGACACGTTCGCCGTTTCCGCATCCTAAGTTGAAAATTAATATAATGAAGCCAGTATCCGTCTTTCCATCTTCCTGATAGAAAAGTACGAATCGATTTCCTAAGTCTAACTTTCACTCTCTCGCTCAGAGAAGGCTAAAATGAAATTTGTAACGTTTTACCGTCTCTCATTTTTCGCTATTTACCTTCCTGTGTCTGTTAATTGTTATTAAAATAAACACGACGTTCCAATGTAACTAGTATATATTCTCCCCCCCCCCACCCTCATCTGTCTCTCTGTCCCCACACTACCTTTCTCCCCTATCCTATCCTATCCCATAACTCGGAGGTCGTAGGGGTACCACAGATGATCGTTTAACCAGCGTACTCCACCTTTCCCTGTCCTCAGCAACCCTGATTGTTTTGCTCAGTGTCAAACCAGTCCATTCTCGAATGTTGTCCTCCCACCTCTTTTTCGGTCTCCCTCTTATTCTACCTCCTTGCACTGTGCCTTGCAGGATGGTCTTTGCAAGACCTGATGATCTGGTGACGTGGCCATACCATCGGAGTTTCCGTTTCTTCACCAATGTGAGCAGGTCATCGTGTTGTCCAACGGCTTGTGTGATGGTCTGTCGGACTTCTCCCCCGCACCATATATATATATATATATATATATATATATATATATATATATATATATATATATATATATATATATATATATATATATATATATATATATATATATATATATATATATATATATATATATATATATATATATATATACATATATATATATATATATATATATATATATATATATATATATATATATATATATTTAATTTTACATTTAAATATATATATATCGATGTCTCTCTCGTCCCACTCCTCTTTCTCCCACCTCATAACGTTAAAAAAAGTTGACTGTTGGAATATAATTAATATATTTTGAAATATTACAGACACCTGCAAAGTAGCCTACTGCTTGGCTATATATTGATTCATGGCATTTTCACGCTTGAGTCTGGGGTGTGTGAAGAAACCATTCAGCCCGAAGCAAGGCTACTGTGCACCAGTAATAAAAAATTTAATTAGTTGGTGAAATGATGATGGCGTGTGGAATGCTGAAGAGAAACGTAAGCAGAACATGAAAGTGCGTCTGAAGTCGACACTAAAATTGCGCAAAACTTCTAAATTACGTAATGAGATGACTATTAAGTTTTATATTCTTGTGTGTGCATGTGTGTCATAATTGGGTAAAATGAATCTAAGCTTCGTGTCCGACCATTCAAATGTCGCCTGCTAATAATCACGAAAAAGGATGAAGTTATCGGTCGTGACTCTACGCTATCAGCGTACTTTAGAAGGCTTTCTGTGGCTTTTTAAAAATTTAAATAGCCGACTGGTTCTCGGCCTGTTGAATCGGCTGACTAATGACTGCATAGAAGGCGCATAGAAGGAAGCTCGCTAGGCGACGTTATATAGGGACCGAGTGTCTTTCTAGGCTGTGGACACGTTTATTTGATAGCTTTGACCTTACTAATGTGGACTAAAAAAAAACTCTTGACTACTACATTCTAGGATCATATTATATAGTGTAAAAGTTTGGAAAATAAATATTTCAGACTCCATTTTTAAATTGATATGATAACATATTATATTGTATAAGTCCTGGTTTACACCTAGGTGGTTTATAAAATATTGTCCCTAGCAAATGGAAATGGCTGATATTACGTCCGTTTAAAGTCCTTTACACCTAGGTGGTTTATAAAACAAGTGACCCTAGCAAATGGAAGTAATCCCCTTACCCCTTCCCGCCTATAAAGTGAACTTTTGTGGAAACATGAGCCATGGGGCCGGGTAGCTCAGTTGGTAAGAGCGTCTTGCTAGTAACCGAAAGGTCGCTGGTTCGAATCCCGGATTGGTCAACGTGTGATCATATTATTTTCCCCTTTACCAACAACTGGCCCGCTGGTGTCAGTATAAATCGGTCCAGTAGTCACCTATATGCGAAAGTGTCGTGTGACTATAATCTACAAACAACAACAACAACAACATGAGCCATTTTACGGTGTAATGACAAAATAAATGAAGTCCAATTCAGTTAATTTCAATTCACTATTTTATTTTTAAAAGCCCCAATTCGAAGACTCTGTTAATTTTTTTTATTTTATTTAGTTAATCGCTCTTATATATTTTTGGCGGGTTTGCCCTACAGTTGGCGTTGTTATTACATTACACAAAGATACAGTGGGCTTTCCTTGCTCAAACCAACCGCTAGTTTGAATTTTCCATTTCGGTTCTGACAGGGAGTGAGTTTCCCTGTTTTAACGGTACATCGATACCATAGCTGTGTGACATTTGACCCTATTTCGGAATGAACCACCCGGCTTGCAGAAATGCGTATTTGGTGTCTAGGTTAGGGTATGGTTTATTTTATCAACCTAAAGCGAGAAACCTTTTCGAGGAATTGTTTTTACGGGTTCTGTTTCCTAACCGTCATTGATAGCTGTTAATTTTAGCTCCAGGATGTTGGTTGGCTAGCCAACTGCTGTTGCTGTAAATAGGCACCACAACTAATAATAATAATAATAATAATAATAATAATAATAATAATAATAATAATAATAATAATAATAATAATAATTTTATTTATAAAGCGCACATATCAGACAACATTTCTGCTCAAAGCGCATAAAACATAAAAACACACAATGCACATAAACATCACAATAGACAACCATAATGAATAATGAATAATCACAATAACAATGAATTGGATAACAATTTAAAATACTTTGAGGTTTTAAAATCATGGTAATAAATACAATAAAATGTGACAGATAATGAACACACGCACACACACACACATGCACAAATAAGTAGGAAGGTAAAAGCAAGCATCAAACAGATAAAATGCATGGGATAAATGAATGCATACTAAAAACATAACAGTTTTAAGTAAAACTCGTATGAGGGAGAGGGTAGCAGGAAACCAAAGGTGAGGGACTCAGGAAAGGTACTTATTAAATAGATGAGTCTTGAGGAGTTTCTTAAAAATTGTGAGGCACTAAACTTGTCTTAGAGGTACAGGAAGAGAATTCCAAGTTAAAGGTCCAAGCACACTAAAAGAACGTTTTCCAAAAGTAATCAAGGAATAACCTGGGACAGTGAGAAGAGAGGTACTTGCAGAACGTAACGAACGTGCAGGTGTGTATGGATGAAGCAGATCAGAGAGATATGGTGGGAAAGACTCAGAGTGTAGGCTATGGAAGCAGAGAATAGATAGTTTATATTCAATACGAGCTTTGACGGGCAACCAGTGCAATCTTCTGAGCAACTGGGTGGCACTGACACGACGGGGCTGACGAAGAACCATACGCGCAGCGCTGTTCTGGATCTTTTGCAACCTCAAAAGCTTGTTGTCAGGCACACCTGCTAGAAGTGCGTTACAGTAGTCTAACCGAGAAAGAATGAATGAGACAGCCAGTTTGTTTGCATCATCAACAGACAAATAGTGACGGATTTTACTTAATCTGCGGAGCTGGAAATAGAGAGCTTTACAGAGCTGACTGATTTGGGTCTCCATTGACAAGCAGCTGTCTATGTGGACTCCAAGGTTTTTCACAGAATCAGAAAATGTAATCTCACTACCAGAAAGAACCATGGAATGAGTTGCAACCTTCTCCAACTTAGATCTGGTACCGACCAGAATGAGATCCGTCTTGTCATCATTCATTTTCAATTTATTTTCACGCATCCATTCTGCAACATTCTCAATGCATTCTTTCATGTTGTCTGCAAGGCTTTGTTTGTGAG
The DNA here is from genome assembly GCA_036898135.1 of Oncomelania hupensis. Lineage (NCBI taxonomy): Eukaryota > Metazoa > Mollusca > Gastropoda > Littorinimorpha > Pomatiopsidae > Oncomelania > Oncomelania hupensis. The sequence continues at coordinate 91,572,317 of CM072511.1, read as the reverse complement.
AAGGAGCGACAGAGTTGTGAAGCTGAGTATCGTCAGCAAAGAACTGGTAAGAATGACCGAAATTTTTGATTATGGAACCAAGAGGCTGAGTGTACATTGTGAAAAGAATTGGGCCTAAAACTGAACCCTGAGGGACACCAAACTTAAGAACTGATGGGGCAGACAGTGAGTTTTTCACAATAACTGACTGAGTGCGGTCTGTCAGGTAAGATCTGAACCACTCCAGAACCGTTCCAGTGCAGCCAAAGACAGCCTCGAGGCGTTTACAAAGAAGGTCATGATCTATCGTATCAAAGGCTGCGGACAGATCCAGCAACGATAAGATCGACACATCTCCGCGATCCGATGCCTGCAAAAGATCATTGACCACGCGCAAAAGTGCCGTTTCTGTGCAGTGACTTTTCCGGTAGGCTGACTGGAAGGGCTCTAGGAGATTATGATTTTGAAGATGAGACATGAGCTGGGAAAGAACAAGACGTTCAAGAACTTTTGATAGAAATGGCAGGTTTGAAACGGGGCGATAGTTTTTTAAATCATTAGGATCCAGGCCAGGCTTCTTTAAGAGAGGATTTACAAGAGCATGCTTGAAGGACAGAGGGACGGAGCCAGAAAGGAGTGAGGTATTCATTATAGTAGTGATAGCAGGAAGAACATCGTCCAAACATTGAAAAAGAAGATCAGTTGGAACAACTTCGAACATTATCCATAAAAAAAAATCAAAAAAGTAATTTTTTTGTTGTTAGCTTATTTTTTTCGTGGGGCAACCTTCACTGTGAATGTTTAAAGGATCTATCGAGGTGCCGTGGTCAAAGTGGGTTTCTTAAATTTCTATTCACAGTCACTTGATTTTGGACCACTTCATTGTCGCTCATGGACATAAAAACATACAATCAAACAATCAAATCTTACAATTCAAAGTTGAACTGCAATCATAGGAAAAAAAACACATTATTACAAAAGTTTACTAACGGCCAAAAATGTTCAGCAACCTAGGTTCGGGATCTGAGAAACTCGAAAAAGAGTTTTGGAACCTCTACGAACATTCCACAGACCTTGTAATTAAAACACATCATTACTGCGAGCACAATTAAAGTATAACTTGCACGAGGAATATGCAGTAGTGTTACTGTGGCAATAAAACGTCAATGGATTTTTGATTAAAGAAATCTGTTTTGGTCAGTAACAAACATTTTACATCCGGATGGAGAACACGAGGAATCATGTAAATTTTATAGGTCAGATGTCCGTAGTCTGTGAGATCCAGACAACTATGTCGCCTTACACTATATACGATGCCCTAGATTAAGTGGTGACTTGATTCAGGTGTACAAGATCTATCACAACCTTGATGATTTGAGCTGGCCAGACTTCTTTGCTTTACCACACTGTAACAGAACACGTAATACTGAAGGAAAGATTGTTATTTAACATTGTAACACTAACTTAACCAGGTCGCAAATTATTGGAACGACGTTCCCGTTTCACTAAAATAAAATATAAATAAATAAATAAATAAATAAATAAATAAATAAATAAATAATTCTATTAATAAAGCAGTTGAATGATACTACAACGTTTAAATTATTATTCTGTGGTTATGGTGAATTAAAACAATCATAGGAAAATTTGTTGCTTTATTAACGTCTTCTTCATGGAGGTGATAAGACGCATACTCGCACGCACATAGGCACGCTCTTGCGCGCGCGCATTCACGCACACCACATTAAATAATAAGTTTTCAAAATTAATCACATACGCCGAGCTACTGGAGGATCCATTAAAGCTTTAGCTAACATAAAGCTCACATCAAAACTTAGGTTATCAACAGAACTCATTATTTGGAAATCGGTTGGCTAAAAAAAGAGACGAACATGACTGCGTTGAAGTAGCACGTGCTTCAAAGATACAGTTTCATTCCATACGCGACATTTGTACGCGACATTTCCCACATAACATTTTTACAATATTTTGTTTTAATTGAGTTTAGTATTATTATATGTGCCATGCTTAAAACTGATCGGGTGATTCCACAAGATTTATCATGACTCAGATTAAAAGCACTGATATTCATTTAGACTCTGCTGTAGTGAGATTTAAATTAACACACGGACAGAAAGCGTATTTTTCAGCCCCTAAAAGCTTTCTTAAAATATTACTACTTTTAGACCGTAAAGCAATAAAATTAGCGCTAAGGGTCCCAATCCATACAAAAGCTAGTATAAAGGCATATAAACTTGCAGGTGTTATTCCCCTTGAGGAATGGCCAAAGTTATTATGTGGCAAATATATAGTAAGAGCAAATGCAGTTCACAGTAGTACTGACGAAGAGCTGTTCATTCGATCTGATATAGGTTTTCCCAAACAGGCCTAAAAGATACACTTTCCCTAACAATAGGTACTTTTACGAAAGATCTTATTCAAGTATGTTTAATTAATGCATATTGAAAATTCACAGAACAACATAATTTCACCAGTACCTATGTGAAAAATGGAAAAGGCAAATTATGATATTAATTGTTCTGTTCTGTTCTGTTTGTTTATTGTCTTTTCCAGCAAGCTGATAAGACATTTAAAAAAAATTGTTAGATTAGATTACCATATTAATTGTTGTAATGTAAATAAGAATCATAAAACTTCACACTTCACGGCGGTCGAAGCACGACATCATATGAATTAAAAGTATCCTAGATATTTAAATACATACAGATGGATCTGTTTTTGAAACAGGTGAAGAAGGATCAGCGTTTGTTATACCGGATTTTAATATATCAGAATCGTATTATTTGGGTAAAGGATAGTCCATTTCCATTGCAGAATTAACTGCGAACATAATGGCCTTTCCTAATATCTCTCATCTATCATAGGGAAATTGCATGCAAATGAGACCAAAGTAAACATGACAATGTTCGGACGTTAAGAAAGGCTTCACGGCCTGTTTTGTTCTAAATACTTCTCTTCCTTCTCCTCCTCCTACTACTACATAACACAGGCAGACAAAGAAGGTGATCAAGACACACAAGTCAATATTCTCAAAAGTAGCTCGAAGTCTCGCCATATCCTAATGTAGATATCTCATTTATTGCAAAAAGACGACCATCATCTATCTGTGCTTGAACTTGCAGCAAATGAAACCAGAATTCGGCGCTGCACCCAATATGTAACCCCCAGCAGTTAATCAGTAGGCTACGTTGACTGACTGTGCAATAACGCTGCGTTCGAACTCGCAACAACTGAAACCAGGCCTCGGCGCTCCCCCAATTTGGCTAATTCTTACCCGTTTAAAAAAATCATTATCATGGGCTGCAGCTTCTGGGTTCCGATTGACTGCGCGCGTGTGCTTCATTAAGTCTTAATTTCCCATCCCCCCCCCCCCCCCATGCTAGCACAGGCTGTGCCGTGGATTGACAGCAACTGTATTGTTCACTAGCAATTATGAAAAGTAAATGATTACATGCCAGGTAGTTAGGTACTCAACCACATTAGGACTTGTCTCTCCTTCCTTGCAAGAGTTGGCTTCTCTTTGGAAACTCAACACTAAATGGCTTTGATTGTTTGCTAGAACACAATTGTCATTGAAACGCTAGCAGTGTGACTTCAAGGTACTCAAACTACAATAGGATGACTTGTTTCTTCTCATTTTCTCATTTTATGGATGATTCACAATCCGAAGGAAACAAAATGACTGCTTAACGCTTGCCAGGACTTGTTCTCATATCCTATAAGTTGTTGTTGAGTCAGTTATTAAAACAATGTTCAGTTCTTGTTGAATGAATTTTGAAAAAAAAAGGGAAAAAAAAAGCAAAATGATTGCAAGGTACCCAAGCCACAATACGACTTGCTTCTCATTTCTTGCAATGGCACCTTCATTTTACAAGAAAACGCAAACAAGATTGCTGCATGCCCTCCAGGACGTGTATTTGGTTTCTTGTTGGAGTACTTTCTTATGGAGTCGAGTCCGTGTGACTCATTGAGAATACTGATTTTCGAAAAGCGCGCAAAATGACTGCGAAGTACAGAAACCAAATCATGAATATTTCTTCTTTTTCTTGCAAGTGCACGCTTTCCATTTATCCAATGGTTTAGTAGTTTATTTAGACTTTTCTTTTGATGGATTTGTTTCTTGATCGAGTTAATTGCTGTTTTCAAAAGTATGCACAACTCGCGCGAAAAACAATTGCAAATCCTCGAGCAGAATATTTGTTTGTTTCTAATTTTTCGCAGGAGTACCTTTTCTTTAACTTAGATGTTAATTTGTTTATTTGCTGGTTCCGTGGTTTGGTGGTTTATTTGCTGGTTCCTTGTTTTCATTGTTTATTTGATGGTTCATTGGTTTATTTAAGCTATCAAGTTAATTGCTCTGATTGAATCCTTTCAGGACGTTTCGTTATTTCTGTGTGTTTGTTTGTCTGTATGTGTTTGTGTGTGTTTGTGTGTGTTATTTGTGTGTTTGTGTGTCTGTGTGTGTAGGTTTGTGTGTGTGTGTGTACCCCCGTTGGGGTGCCGGGGGTTTCAGTATAAATAGTATCCCCACTTTCTGGAAATTTAGTGCTTTAAATTCCCACTGTCGCTTCTTTCTCATTTGCTCTTTCTCATTCCTGCTCTGTTCTATCAATCTGCTATACTATCTTCTTCTTCGCTAGACCAGTCCCCTACCTTTTTTCTTGAAAACTCTTCCGGGACAAGACTCCTTATTTGTGTATGAGGTCTGTTGGATCAGCTTGGGAATATTGGACGCTTTCTGCCAGGTGGTCACTAGGGCTTCCTATGATGTTATTATTTAGCAATGTAGGCATTTTATATGTATGTGTTTTGTTGATAATTTATAATGATGTTTGTATTCTATTTTGTTTTTGTAAACGGTGGTTCGATAAATTAGAGTACAGACTCAGCGTCCCCTGCGTAGGATGTCTTTATTATAAAGTGACTGGCGGGTGGAGAGCTTTCAGTTTTACCACTAGGGTTGTTTCAGCAGATCTTTTATGCGTATCGGGGTTTGTCCGGTCCTGGTTTGGTTCGGAAGAGTCCGCTGGACTTAAAGCAATAATCATGTAATGTAATGTAATGCAATTTGTGTGTGTGTGTGTGTGTGTGTGTGTGTGTGCGTGCGTGTGTGTGTGTGTGTGTGTTTGTGACTGTGTTTGAGTGAGTTGGAAGAGCGCGTTGATTGGAAATAATTATAGGGTAGTTCTTTTTTTTTTTTAAGGGTGGCAGTTGTTTTATGTTTGTTTAACTGCATGAAACTAAGCGTTTATTCGAATTAAAGTTCTTAGCAACAATAAAGCACCTCCCCAGCAAGTTAAGCAAGTCCTTATTTATTCCATTTATTCTTAACTCGGCGCACTTGCGATGGACATGACAACTAACATGCACATAGTAAATATGTGTCATGTTTCACGAACAATTTGAACCCTGTCTTGATCTATCATACCCTAGCTTATCCTATCCAGTAGGTCGTTGGGGCACCACAGATGATCGTTTAACCAGCGTACTCCATCTTTCTCTGTCCTCAGCAACCCTCATGGCTTTGCTCAGTGTCAAGCCAGTCCATTCTCGAATGTTGTCCTCCCACCTCTTTTTCTGTCTCCTTCTTCTTGTGCCTCCTCGCACCGTTCCTTGCAGGATGGTTTTTGCAAGGCCTGATGCTCTGGAGACGTGGTCATACCATCGGAGTTTCCGTTTCTTCACCACTGTGAGAATGTAATCATCTTGTCCACTGGCTTGTGTGATGGTCTGTCGGACTTGGTTGTTGGTGATGTGCTGGATATAGGAAATGCCCAGAAATCTTCTCCATGCTGTGTAGATCTGCTGTGGGAGGTCCATGTTTCACAAGGAAGATGGAGATGACAAGAGAGCGCAGCAGCCTTACCTTGGAATGTAGACTGATGGTCCTGTCTTTCCAATTGGGCTTCAACCTTGTCAGGGCCACCGTTGTTTGTGCGATCCTGTCTGATACAATGGCTCCTAAATATTTGAAGCTGTGCAGTGTGTTGAGGGATTGGCCACTCTCCTCTAGTGAAAAACAAACGGAAACTGACACGCCGCAACCTCAAGGCCATCAACAAGCATTCATTCTCCTCTGAAGCAGCACATCCCCCATAGTCCCTTCCACCTGACGTTGGCTCTGCCTCACACTACAACAACGCACTCCGCGCCCTCCTTAACAAACACGCACCTTCTTCCAATGTCCATCTGCGCCGTGGCACACTCCTGAAATCGGCAAGGCCAAGCGGGAACGGAGATAGAGGAAATGACAGATGAATTCCATTCCCCCTCTTTCCTATCCTATCCTCCTATCCTATCCCGTAACTCGGAGCTCGTAGGGGCACCACAGATGATCGTTTAACCAGTGTACTCCATCTTTCCCTGTTCTTAGCAACCCTGATGGTTTTGCTCGAAGTCAAACTAGTCCATTCTCGAATGTTGTCCTCCCACCTTTTTTTTCGGTCTCCCTCTTCTTCTTTATCCCCCTCCTTTCTCAATAAATATGCCGTTTTTAAGAACTTTACCACATTCCCCTTCACTCTCTCTCTCTTCAATTGCCCTATGTCTTTTAAAGTCTATGCTATTTTAAAGGATCTTAAATCCCGTTTTGAATTAAGCCCATCATTCTCTAATACATCTATTTTTCAATTTTCTTTGCCTCTCTATATTACCAGGTAATTTAAGCTGATTTTGAGAATTTTATGTGTTTTATTTAAAACATAAAAAAAATTTAAATGATAGTATTACTTTTTTTTAAAGCAAATCAATCAGCAAGCCAGGTTTTAACTGAACAGCATATTAAGTCAAGGATTAGATGTGGAGGTCTGGTGGAAATATTTTGTGCTTAACGAGATAGTCTTTTGTTGCCATAGATAATGTTGAAATTCCAACAAGCTTAGCAATGTCTGTGAGATCCATTTTCCCTAATTCAACAGGTTTTGTTATAAACAGAGATTTTGCATCATTGTGTTTGTAGACTTCAAGAAAGCCTTTGACCGAGTCTGGCATGCAGCTCTGTGGGCAACCATGAGAGTGTACAACATTAGCTCTAACATTATTACATCAAATGCCTGTATGACAAGGCTACCAATGTAGTCCTCCACAACAGCACCATTGGGAACTGGTTTAGAACAACAATTGGCATGCATCAAGGATGCCTACTCTCTCCAACACTCCTTAACATCTTCCTGGAGAGCATCATGTCAGATGCTCTTGCAGATCATGAATGCGCAGTCAGCCTAGAGGGTTTAAGCAATCTCCAACCTCTGTTTTGCGGATGATATTGATGGATTAGCTAAAGAGGAACAAGTACTTGAATAGCTGGTACAGAGGCTTGACACCACCTCCAGAGCCTATGGAATAAGTGCAGATAAGACCAAAATGATGACCAACAACACAAATGGCATCAACATGGACATCAAAGTCCAAGGCCAATCCCTCAACACAGTGTACAGCCTCAAATATTTAGGAGCCATTGTATAAGTCAATGGGTCATGACAGGTAGTCCTCTCCAGGATCACACAAACAACTGCTGACCTGACAAGGTTGAAGCCCATTTGGAAAGACAGGAGCATCTGTCTATATTCCAATGGAAGGCTGTTGAGCTCCCTTGTCATCCCTATCTTCCTATACACTTGCAAAACAGTGAAGAATACAAAGCATGGAGATTAGGTGCTACAGAAGACTTCTGGGCATTTTCTATATCCAGCACATCACCAACAACCAAGTCCGACAGACCATCACACAAGCCAGTGGTCAAGACGATGACATGCTCACAGTGGTGAAGAAACAGAAACTCTGATGGTATGGCCACGTCACCAGAGCATAAGGCCTTGCAAAGACTAAACTGCAAGGCACAATGTAAGGAGGCAGGAGAAGAAAAAGAGGTAGGAGGACAACATTCAAGAATGGACTGGCTTGACACTGAGACAAAGCTATGAGGGTTGTTGAGGACAGAGAAAGATGGAGTACGCTGGTTAAACGATCATCTGTGGTGCCCCAACGACTTCCGAGTTACGGGATAGGATATGATAAGATAGAAACGGATTGCTCTGGTCGCTATATACAGTAAAATATAGAGATTTAGCTATTGCTGATTCTCATCCTCATGCATTCCACAAGAAGAGTAATCAATTACGCATTCGTCACAAAGAAGGAGACGCAAAAACAAGACAGAAACGTGTATTCAAGCAAACAATGCAGTATGTTTACACCACTGAACTAAATCTTTTAGATCAGTGGTTTACACACTGCCAAAGAGCATCGTCTGCTGCGGCACCTCCGTAGTCGCCGAATCATTTCCATGTGTTTATTTTTGCTATACCAAAGGAAAACCTGTTAATTATTCCTTGATTTTGCCATTTTTATGCGGCGACGATTAAATTCAACCTAGAAATCGCACTAATTGACAAAATAATGTACTTGGATTGATCGCTTTAAAATCATAGCTGTAGTTGTCTCCCATCGGTTGCTATGGTAAAAATATTCAACCAAGCTATGGCTGGCCAATGAGTACACGTCATAATTATACCGATCAATCAATCAATCAATCGATCTTTATTTATTTACACGTCATAAGTATACCGATTTAAAATGGAAAATGTCTCCATTATGCAGAGATGTACATTGGTATAATTTGATGGAGATGTTACCCCTTGGGGTCATGAGCATTCTTGCCACTGTAGATTGTTCTAACCTATAAAGGGTACAGTGAAAGCCCCAGTTGAAAACCTGTCTTGCCTTTGTAGGCATGACAAATTAACTGCGGCAACAGTTCCCCCCGTTGGAGTGCCGGGGGTCTCAGTATAAATAGTATCCCCACTTTCTGGAAATTTAGTGCTTTAAATTCCCACTGTCGCTGTCTTCCTCATTTGCTCTTTCCCATTCCCGATCTGTCCTACCACTCTGCTATACTATCTTCTTCTTCGCTAGATCAATGACCTACCTTTTTTCTTGAAAACTCTTCCTGGACAAGACTCCTTGTTTGTGTATGAGGTCTGTTGGATCAGCTTGGGAGTGTTGGACGCTTTCTGCCGGGTGGTCACTAGGGCTTCCTATGAATGTACTATTTAGCACTATAGGCATTTTATATGTATGTTTTTTGTTGATGATTTATAATGATGTTTGTATTCTATTTTGTTTTTGTAATCGGGGAGTTCGCGTAGTTGAGGTCAACCCTCAGCCGTCCCTCGCGTGGGATGTCTTTATTGTAAAGTGACTGGCCGGTGGAGGGCATTCAATTTTCCCACTGGGGTTGTTTCAACAGATCTTTTATGCGGATCGGGGGTTGTCCGGTCCTGATTTGGCTCGGAAGAGTCCGCTGGACCTAAAGCAACAATAAATCAATAAATCAATCAAAAATCAAAGATGGAGATGTTAATCTAATATCACTCAATCGTATCCATTCCATATTCTTTCTATCAGTACAACTTATGTTAATCTGATGAATAAAAATTGATGCAACAACAACAAAAACACCTTTTCTTTCTGTAATGATTAGTTTTACCCCTTCTCTTTTATCCCCTTGTTGACTACTACGCCAGCTTTTGGATTACGAATAACGAATAACGAATCTTTATTGTCCCCATTGGCACAAGGATATTTGTGTGTGATGCACAGTAACTGTTGACATATTAAGAAGACAACACAAAGGTTAGCGTACATGTATACAATAAAGAAACGGTAGTGGATATTAGAACACCTTAATGCATAACAATACTAAAAAATCTCAAGACTATTACTGCCATTTTCTCAATCATTCACGCTTTCTCATGACCATGCTAATCCTTGCACATTCATTCTTATCCACGCACCGACTCACCCCACACACACCCTTAATACATTTAAGGGGCTCACTGTAGTTACGCTAGTCGTTCTAGGGTTACACATTACACACTTCCACTGTCAACGCTATGTCACCATTGTTATTTCCCTTCACTAACTACAGGGGAGTGGAGGTTTTACATACATTATAAGAAAATAAGTAACAACAATAGGCTGCTGAGCAAATTAAATGGTGTATACACATGACTAGTTATGTACAACTAGAGACATTCCGCAACGAATACATCAGTAAACTGTTGTTATTTCAAAAACATATGACTTTGATTTAACATTGCTAATAAAATCATGGTATTACGTAGGCATCACGGATCAGGGTCACGTATGATTATGAACCACTTAATTAAGAAACAGCCACTCACATACACATTACTATGTGTGCATCACATTCGCGTACACACACTCACACACCCAAACACACAGACACACGCACACACACATGCACGCACAATGTCACAGGAATACGTAGTCAATCAACTGCTCTATGCACTGATGTAGTATCCATGGCTCTATGACTATAGGTTTCCGGTCAGTCTGCATATCTCTGATACACTACGCGCGCACACACACACACACACACACACACACACACACCCCACACCACACCACACCACACAGTCATAATACTGTTTTTCTGTGGCACATGACTTAGTGCACACACACACACACACACACACACACACACACACACACACACACACACACACACACACACACACTCTCTCTCTCTCTCTCTCTCTCTCTCCAGTCTCTTCTGGTCAGCATTCGGGGCTGGCTTTGGTGACGAGGCGGATGGCGGACGGTAGGAAGGTGTTCAGGTAATGGCTGGTGCGGCAGCGCATGGACAGGAAGCGGCCAGTGCGGCGCTTGGACTCAGCAGCTGAGACCACTGCATGGAGCGGATGGGTCTCGTCCTGCAGGATCCGGCGGATCTTCTTCACAGTCGCGGTGTCGTAGGCCTGGCGCAGGGGTCGTACCTCGTTGCCAAGCAGCCGCTCAGCGGTGGAGATGATGCGGTCCAGCCTCTCTGTGTCGGTTTCGTTGGCCCCATTGTAGTAGCACAGCTGGTTGTAGAGCAGTGTGCTTTCTACCACAGACTGGTAGAACATTTTCAGGATGGTGCTGCTGACCTTGAATTGTCGTAGCTTGCGTAGGAAGAAGAGGCGCTGGTTAACCTTCTTGGTGCAGACATCGATGTTAGGGGACGTTTCAACATTGCGCAACAATGTGTGAGAAAATGCATTCATGGCTACACAATACGAATTTTAAAAATAATAATAATAATAAAATTAATGACAGCTGCCAGTAGGAATTGAATTAATTCAATTGAACTGAAATGGATTACACGGAATTGAATTGAGTTTTGAAAAAATCGTGGAAAGTTTCTCCCATTACTATCTTCGCGAAGATGGACTTCTTGGCTGACTGAGACAAGACGTGTTTTTGTTATGTGTGGCAGTTGGATGTGAATTTCAGAAAGAAAGAAGACATTGTCAACTATGATATTTGGCAGGCAGGATAAAGAAGATGCGGTGATTGAGATGGAATTTGAATTTTGATTTGATCTTCTTTAGAACGTGAGATAATTGATAAATAACGTTTCACATATAAATTGAAGGAAGATTTTGAATTTCGGTCGTGAACCCTGATAGACAAGTAATCTTGTCGCTGATTGGCTGATATTATTGTAAGCGACCTATGACTCTCAACACAGGGTGCGGCGTTACGTGGCCGAGTGTTTGACCTTTACTCACTTATTATTTACATTGCGTGCTGTTTACCTGTGGTGGAGTGCGAGGGGGTGGAGTGTGAGAGTGGAAAATGCCATCACACAACCTGGGGTGGAATTCATGGCCAGTTAAATTATAGGCGATGGTTAACGTTACCAACATTGGTTTTGTAACCAACAATGGTATCGTTAACCATCGTTTAGCAGATCGCTATTCATGAGGGAGTGTCAACCCATTGGTACGTAACCAAGGCTATTTTTGGGCTGTGCGGGAATATCCGTAAGGGGGCATAATTCAAGCAGCTGTTTTCCTTCTTTCGTCAACAAAAGAGGCCTATAACCCATCGGAATCGTGCAGCCGCACGATTAAAGTCTGGCAATGGTGGTGTGATTAGCAAGCCTACCGACAGCATGCTGGATATCATAGTGAGCAAGGAGAGCGAGCTTTTTGTTGGGGTGAAAGGAGAGAAATCACTTTTGATCACTTTGTAGTTTGTAATGTTAGGCCTACATTTTGTTTTTAGACTGAGGTGTCAATTTCTGCCGTTTCTGGGTAGTTTGGAACTTGAAATGTTGTCTTTATTTCGTAGGGTTGCATTACCCTACGAGTATAAACTATACAGATACACAATAAGCCTACACATCACCAGTCAAAATCCAACAACAATATTTTAATAATAATAATAATAATAATATTAACCCGTTTTATTAATATGACAGATTATTAAAGGTGCCAGAGGCATAAAAACAAAGAGTGAGACACACATGTAAAAGTGGTGACAAAACGCCTTGCCGATCACACAGTTTCAGTCTGTCTACCGCGTTCGTTAACGTGATGATATCATGCCGACGAAAACGAAATTTTGATACCAGTTCCACATTATCAAATTTGTCAAGTGGATTACTTCTGTCGCGAAATACTCTCTCTCTCCTCGGAGCTCGTCTCTGTCGAAGTTGCCACCAAACGATGGCCGCCATTTTTAACCAGTGTTCCATTGGTTATCGGGTGGTGCCCCCTCCGTTAAAATAACCATGGTTAGCAACCGTCGTTAACTCTGCTAAGGCCTCATGAATTTAAAATTTCCAGCTTAACCAACGTCGTTAATTTTACCAACATTGGTTAAGCCTTAACCAACGGTCATGAATACCACCCTTAGGGCGTCATGTGGCCTATTTGTGAATACTTTCTGCCACTTCATGTTACAGCGTGCAAATTCACAACTTTCCGGCACCTCTCATAAAAACTCGTGGGTATCGCCATTATAAATTAAAACGAGGTTAAAATGAAACCAAGTTCCGGTCTGCCTTGTTTTGCTTTTATCAAAGCTTGATGCGGGACTTTTAAATATGGCAAATTGCCGAAAACGACGATTGTTAGAGCCAGAAAACGAGTGGGATAAGTATAAAAACGGTGGAGAAAGTACATGCTGAGTGAAAGGATGCAAAAAACAATCGTAGAGGCCTGTATTTGTGGCGACTTCGGAGGTGCGTCGATCATCGACAGAAAGTGAAACAGGACCTGAAGACTCTTGTAGTTTTCCATAGCTTCGCCGTCGCAACCTTCACAAAACACGAAGTAGTTGACTATGTTAGGCGAGCGTTGTGGCCAAGTGGGCTAAGGCGGGACTAACTTGCGTTGTCCACAAGCCAGAAACCAATGGCGCCTGACAGGTGTGGGTTCGAGCCAGCATCTGGGCGTTATGTTTTTCCGAATATTTTTCGAATATTTTTCAAAAATTCACAAATAATGTTAGGTAGGTAGGGTTTAGGCGCGCCACTGGCGATAGAAAGGGATAATAAACTGCAGCAAAAAAAAAAAAAAAGTGAGGGCACGATACTGGTGGCCAGTGACACATGTTATTATTCTTGAATATTTGGAAATAACTCACTAAAACACGCGGAGAAAGAAACCGGAATTATGTTTCATTGAGGGGATTCCCGTTGGTGCATAGGATAGCAGAAAAGTGTGAATACTGCAAGGACAATGAGAAAACAAGTTATAGCTGTGAAGACCAATTGGCAGTGTGTATTGTTCGTTTTCGTCGTTACCTACTTTCTGTGTTGTGGCGACGTAGAAGTCAACCCTGGACCCACGACCGCAATGAACAAATCACAGAGTGATGCAACAGCCGACGAACAGGAGATGACCAAGACCAATGGAGACCATACACCAAGGACAACAACGCAGAAGTCAATCACACAGATGTTGCAATCATCGAGATCACAGTCCAGTGCCAGCTCTCCTTCTTTGTTAGACGTCATGACCATGCTACGTGATATCAAGTCTGACATTACAGATGTGAAGGCGGACAATCGATCAGTCAAAACCAGGTTGACTGATCTCGAGGATCAAAATGTCAAACTACATGTAGAAAACGAAGTTTTGAGTGGACGGCTAAAAGACGCAGAGTCTAAACTAGAGGACCTGGAGGGGCGGACTCGCCGAAACAACGTGATATTTTTCAACGTACCGGAGTGCGTGACAGAAAACAGTAGTTGGGACTGTGAAGAACGAGTCAAGAAGCTGTTAAAGGAGGAGATGGATCTTCATCATGACATTCCATTCGACCGAGTTCACAGATTAAATACACAAACATCTCCTAGACCCATCATCGCTTGCTGTACTTTTTACAAAGATAAGTTGCTCATTCTGCAGCATAAGAAGAACTTCAAAAAATCCTGCATTACATCAGTTTCGGAGGACTACACCAAGCGAGTGAGGGAAGCGAGACGCCAGTTGCGTGATCAACTCAAGGACAAAGTGAGCGACGCCAAACGCTTGAAGAAAACAGTTACCATGGTGCATGACCACTTGTACCTCAACGGTGTAAGGTGGGATTACAACGCTGAATCCGATACGGTGATTCAGAGTCAGAGATAACCGTCTCTGAAAAGAAAACCTGCCAATTTGCAGACGGACTCCGGTAGCGGCAGAGCTACAACTCGTCTCTACTCCGCGGTAGTGTCGGAGACTGCGGATGCGGTTGTCCGGCGACACGGCGCCTGGTCCCCCAGTCCCCCGAGGACGCGTCAACAAGCAAGAAACACTATGCGCAGCAGGTCAGTGCAGAATCAGAGCAGTACTAGCGGCAGGGATGATCAACATGTTTACAGCCCTTTAGAAGCAGAGAACGAAGAGGTCGATGTTGGCGTACGACAGAAGACAACGAATGAGAAGTCAAACGGCAGCGGCAGGGGAAGAGGCAGTCGTGGGGGTGGGGGACGTGGCGCTGTTGGCGGCGGGCATGGTGCGGGAAGAAACGGCGGCAGATGATGTGCGGAGTTCGGTGGGAGTGGTGTTGCTGCTGAGCTCGATGATCAAGCATAGGATGCAGGCCGAGCTTCGCAGCACAAACGTCAAGAGTGGAGATTTGGATCTTGGAATGTGGAGGGGCTCTTGGCCAAACTAAACTCACCAGATTTTAGCACTTTTATACAAACCTTCGACATTATGTGTTTAACAGAGACCTTCTTACAATATGATTTTAATTTTCAAGCGTTTAGTGATTTTAACATTTTCAATTGCAATGCCAAGAGGCTGGGCCAGTTTGGCCGTTGTTCGGGGGGTGTCACAGTGTTTGTACGTAAAACAATTATGCAGTACGTTGAAAAGCTAAACGTTGAGTATGATAGCATGTTAGCGTTTCGCATTTCCAAAGAGTTTTGTAACACAGAGAGAGACCTAATTTTCCTCTGTACATACATACACCCTCAAGGTTCACCGTACTGGAACACGGCTGAACACGGGGTTGGAATAGAAGTTCTTGAACAATGTATCCTGGATCTTAGTTCAGATGAATACAGTCTTGTTATTTGTGGTGACTTTAATGCACGAACTTCAGAGCTGAACGGCAATGATCTTGATGACTTTGACACGGATCTCGCACTGCAAAAATCAGTTCAGACTGTTTCCCAGGGTGTCAGCAGACAATACTACCAACCTTTTTGGTGAGCAACTCATTGAACTATGTACTATGTTTCATTGCTCTATTGTGAACGGATGCGTTGCGCTGCCATCAGAAAGTACTTTCACATATATCTCTAAAAATGGAAGTAGTGTTATTGATTATTTTATTCTGTCGAACGATCTGTTGTCCTCTAATTTTGTGTGCTCATTCAAAATTGGCGAGCGAATTGAATCCCGACATATGCCTGTTATACTTACTTCTAAGGCTGGAGACGAACATGGTCATGAATCGCGCGGTGAGCGGGTTGCGTGGTCAGAGAAAATATTGTGGGACAGGGACAAAGTGGACACCTTTATTGATAATTTAACATCAGACAATACAGCTGAGCATCTGGAGAGAGCGATGTTGGAGATCGACAGTGATGTGGACGCGGCTTTGAACACGTTTGCGGGCTGCCTTTTGTCTGTTAGTGAAAGTATGAGGGAAAGATTTTATCATGGTCCTCATAAACAAGAACACAAAGCCGCATGGTTCGATTCTGAGTGTTCCGATTCCAAAAAGGAAGTTAGAGAGCTCCTTAGACGTTATAGAGCAACTCATGACCCGGCAGACAGACAAAATTATGCGAGCTCACGGAATGTTTACGTTACTCTGTTAAAGGAGAAAAAGAAATCTTATGCTCGCGTCAAAATTGATAAACTTGTTAGTAGCACTCGTGACTCTTCTGCATTTTGGAAGGAAGCTAGGCAATTTATCAGAAAAAGGAAACATTTGGTCGATGTCCATATTACAGCTAAATCATGGTACGACTACTTTAAAGGGGTTTTCAATTCCGATCGGCAGCCAGACGACACGCAGCCGGTGGACGGTGATGTCGAAACGCTTTCTCAGCCAAAATCATCGGATGATGGTGATGATGATGATGATGATGATGATGATGATGATGATGATGATGATGATGAGGATGATGATGATGATGGTGATGATGATGATCATGATCATGATGATCATGATGATGATTGTGGCGATGATGATGATGATGATGATGATAATGATGATGATGATGATGATGATGATGATGATGATGATGATGATGATGATGATGATGATGATGATGATGATGATGATGATGATAGTGTTGTTGATGTAGGTGCCACTACTGAGGACGTGAATTTTGAACTTAATTCAGATATATCAGTGGAGGAGGTAAGACGTGCAATCCGTAGGCTGAAGCATGGCAAAGCTTGCGGCTTTGATGGAATTCTACCTGATATGCTTAAGGCAGCTGAGGGTCTTGTGGTAACTTTTTTGACTCCTTTGTTTAACAAACTGTTTAAAGAAGGTTTTTATCCTGAATCTTGGTGTAAAGCTGTTATATGTCCAATCTATAAAAAGGGTGACAAAAATATATCTGATAATTATAGGGGGATATCCCTTTTGTGTATAATGAGTAAATGCTACACATCTATCCTAAATGATAGGCTTGTAAACTGGATGGAACATAACGGGAAAATTGACGAAACCCAAGCTGGATTTCGTAAAAGCTACTCCACTGTGGATCATATATTTACTTTGTCTGCAATAATTGAAAGGGCTTTAGGTAGGAGGGGTGGTAAACTATTTGTTGCCTTCGTTGATCTACGCAAAGCATTTGACTCAGTCGACAGAATTTCTCTTTTTGCCAGGCTAACTGATGCCGGCGTCTCTGGACAAATATTTGACGCATTCAAATCTATTTATAAGTCAGTTTTATCTTGTGTCCGAGTGGGAAATGATGTTACAGACTTTTTCGAGTGCCCAGACGGCGTGAGACAGGGATGTGTTTTAAGTCCCTCTTTGTTTTCCCTGTTCATTAATGTTGTCGCAGAAAACGTAAAAGAGAATGGTAAGCATGGGGTACAGCTCATGCCAGGTTTGATTGAGTTGTTCTTACTCATGTTTGCTGACGACATAGCCCTCATATCAAACTCCGCTCTTGGGCTTCAAAATCAGCTTAATTGTCTTTTTAATGCATGTACTAATCTTAAACTTACTATTAACACAGATAAAACCAAAATAAGGGTATTTAGAAATGGCGGTATACTGAAGCAATGCCAAAGATGGTTTTTGGATGGCGTTCAATTCAACTTGATGTAAATAATTATGTTTACTTGGGTTTTAAGTTCACAACTAAAATGAGTTTTACCAGAGGTGTTGATCATTTTGTACAAAAAGGCAGAAGAGCAACTTTTGAATGTCTAAAAATTTTGAAAACATTGAAAGATTTGCCAAGCCATGTATTTTTTAAGATATTTGATTCGCAGATAACTCCTATTCTCCTATATTCTTCAGAAGTCTGGGGTCTGCTAGGGCTTGAAAACCTAGAGAGGGTGCATGTCATGGCAATAAAACGTTTTTTGAATGTCCCAATCAAGACCCCCAATAGAATGGTCTATGGTGAATCAGGCCGTCATCCATTATTCATACAGAGTACCTTGAGAAGTATTAAATACTGGTTAAAACTGCTTGCTATGCATGACACAAGACTACCAAAGCAAGCATACAGAATGATGCTAAAAATGACAGAAAATGGTAAGTCGTGCTGGGCAACCAGAGTTAAAGATCTTTTATTCCACTCTGGTTTTGGTTTTTTATGGATAAAACAGCATGTAATAGATGAGTCTCGTTTTATTCATGACTTAAAGCAAAGACTAGTTGATAATTATTGCCAGGAGTGGTGGTCAGCACTTAACGATAGTGAAAGATATTCTAGGTACAGGCAATTTAAAACCTCCATCGAAATTGAGCGCTATTTCATCACAGTTTCAGAAAGATGTTTCAGGGATGTGTTAATCAAGTTCCATCTTGGCATATTGTACCTTAACTATAGTGTTCAAATAGTGCATGTCGGAAACCCCGCTGACGCATCGTGCGTCGCCTGCGGAGCTCCAAGAGAGTCAGAGGAGCATTTTTTATTGCACTGTCCTGAGTATACAACTATCAGAAACAAATACATTGCTCAATTTATTCAAGGAGAGCACTCTTTTAGCTACCTCTTGAAATGTACAAACGATGATATAACCAGTAATTTGGCTCGTTATCTTTTTTTGGCATACAAGCAGCGACAGAGGTGCGCAGTTTTCCTAATTAGATACATGTGTAGGTGTGTGCGTGTGTGTGTGTGCGTGTGTGTAGGTGTGTGTCCTATCCTATCCTGTCCCATAACCCGAAGGTCGTAGGGGCACCACAGATGATCGCTTAACCAGCATACTCCATCTTTCTCTGTCCTCAGCAGCCCTCATGGCTTCGCTCAGTGTCAAACCAGTCCATTCTCGAATGTTGTCCTCCCACCTCTTTTTCGGTCTCCCCCTTCTTCTACCTCCTTGCACTGTGCCTTGCAGAACGGTCTTTGCAAGACCTGATGATCTGGTGACGTGGCCATACCATCGGAGTTTCCGTTTCTTCACCACTGTGAGCAGGTCATCGTGTTGTCCAATGGCTTGTGTGATGGTCTGTCGGACTTCGTCGTTGGTGATGTGTTGGGTATAGGAAATGCACAGAAGTCTTCTGTAGCACCTCATCCCCATGCTTTGTATTCTTCGTTGGAGATCTGCTTTGAGGGTCCATGCTTCGCAAGCATATAGGAAGATGGAGATGACCAGAGAGCGCAGCAGTCTTACTTTGGAATGTAGACTGATGGTTCTGTCTTTCCAAATGGGCTTCAACCTTGTCAGGGCAGCAGTTGTTTGTGCGATCCTGGAGAGGACTTCCTGTCGAGACCCATTGTCTGACACAATGGCTCCTAAATATTTGAAGCTGTGCACTGTGTTGAGGGATTGGCCTTGTACTTTGATGTCCGTGCTGATGGATTATTTTTGGATTATGCTCTCGATCTACGATATTATATTGTATGTTTTATATATTTGTCGGTGTTATCATTTTATGTTGTGTGAATACGCCAGCATGGATGTGTGCGCACTCGTGCCATACACCTAATTTTACTTCCAAATTTAATGAGTTGTATTATTGTCAATACCGTGTCTCATGTATATGGTTTTGTAAATACATGTGTGTGTGTGTGTGTGTGTGTGCGGGGGTGGGTATGTGTGTGTGTGTGTGTTTGCAAGTTTGTGTGCGTGTGTGTAGTGTGTATGTGTATTTCTGTGTCTCTATGTATGTGTCGGTGCGTATCTGCTTGAGGTTATGTCCGGGTTTTTGGGTGTTTCTGCGCATGATAATGCAACCTTGATCGTTCTTGTGTTCACTTTGTGTTGAAAGTTCTATTGTTTCTTGTAATGTTTTAATGTTAATTGCTTGTAGCAAAACACAATAAACTTTGAGTCTTTGAATCTATCTTCGCGAAGATCAAAGCACTTATTTTGTTTCCTGCTCTTTCTTTCATTTGTTTCGTCTGTTTTTTTGTTTCTATCCTTTCTAATAATTTTCTTTTTCAATTCTAATGAATTTAGTTTTAAGATGATCCTCCTCCCTTCTTTTACTTCTAATAATTTTTCTTCCTTTCATAATGTTCAGTTTTCAAATATTTCTTTATTTCCTTATCTATCTATCTATCTATCTATCTATCTATCTATCTATCTATCTATCTATCTATCTATCTATCTATCTATCTATCTATCTATCTATCTATCATTATTTTTTTTCTTTCTTTATTTCTTTTATTCCCACATTCCCGTTGTCTTAATGTCTAATATCTGTCTTCTTTTTTCCCCTGACTTTTGTGGTATTTTTCCCTGCCTCCTTTCTTGTTTTTCTTAAAATGGATGAAATCTGTTAAAAAGGAGTCAGAAAGAGAGAGAGAGAGAGAGAGAGAGAGAGAGAGAGAGAGAGAGAGAGAGAGAGAGAGAGAGAGAGAGAGAGAGAGAGAGAGAGAGAGAAACACGAAACAATGGAAGGGGCATTATTTGGGATATACTATACAAATATAACGGACTGCTTCCCCTTTAGTGAATTCATGCGTGAAATGTTTTGATGAGGAATGTGTGTGCGTGTGTGCGTGTGTGTATGGGTGTGTGTGTCTGTGTCTGTCTGTGTGTGCATGTGTGGGGGTGGAGGTGGGAGATGTAGACACGGCGCTATTTGGACGATCTAGTAAACTTCCACGTGCCTTTTTTTTTTATTAAAAAAAAAAATACACCTCTCCTTATTTTGACGTCAAAACAGTGATCCGTTAGGGTTAGAGCTATCTTATGGTAAAAGTTAGGGTTAGCTTTAGCGTTAGTGTTAGAAAACTTTAAAGTAATTAAAATTGAGGACCAAATGTCACAACCGTTCAATACAACGTATGTGGGGTTTCTGGAAGTAATAATTATAAGGAGGCATTTTGATGGATTTGTGTATGTGTATTTGTGTTTGAACGTTCGCATTTACATTTGTCAAAAATAAATGGAAAAAATGAGTACAGAGAGAGAGAGAGAGAGAGAGAGAGAGAGAGAGAGAGAGAGAGAGAGAGAGAGAGAGAGAGAGAGAGAGAGAGGAAATATTACTATTTAGATTCAAACTCTGTACAAATCCTACTATTTTTAAATTTTCTTTTTTTTTGGTGTGTATTCATTACAACATAAACATTCACATACAAAAATAAATGTGTTTCCAAAACACATAAAATAACAAACACGGTGACAGGTATGAAAGGTAACAAAAATAAATTAATACAAAAAGAGTACTGTTTATAACAAAAAATGTAATAAAAAGTATATACACAATATTTATATCCGAACCAACCACATACAATAAACTAAACTAAATTTTAAAAATCTAAAGCACTTTATAAGTTGTTTTAGGTCCATGTACGGTGGAAAAACTATTATTCCAAGCAAGATTACAAAACAAAAATAAAATAAAATAATTTTCCATTCCTGAAAGAGAGAGATTGCTAAAGTGACTTGGTCTCCATGACCTACATAAATTATGTACATGATTTTAAAGGATCCTCAAATCACACATTTTGGTGTCACCGATTCTTTTTAAATTCAAATTCATAGGGAGTGTTGCATCACAGGGGAAAAAAAGATTCAGCTAAAAGTAACCTCTGTTAAAACTACGTTATTGTTGCGGTTTTTGTTTGTTTTAAATCGATACATCCATTAGTTTATGTGCCAATTTATAGCATCAAATTTGATTCTAAAAATAGCACCGCAGCGAACGTGTAGATAGCAGGCACAGTTGTTTGTTCACATAACAAAGAAAAGATGTCTAAACAATTACATATTATATTATGTTTTAATAATAAAACAAAATGCAATTTCCAAAGTAAGCTTAGCAGAAAGAAAAAAAAATCGAACTTCCTTGATACCCTGAATCTTCACACACACACACACACACACACACACACACACACACACACACACACACGCGCGCGCGCGCGCGCACGCCCGCACACGCATACACACAAACACGCGCGCGCGCACACACACACGCATACACATTTATTTTACAAACTGTACGTTTGCACAGAATTACAAAAGATTTTTTAAAAGAATACGTGACGTCAAAGCTACTAAAAGAATGACAAATTCGTTTCTATTAATATAATACTGTTTGTAATCAGATTTAAAAAATATATATTTCATTGCTTTCAGTTGCATACACAAGAAAGAAGATTTCTTGTAATCATCAAACGCTTGTGAATCTTCGCCAGTTGTTTCACGTACAAAAACGATTGTATTATGTAATACCCATTACAAAACAGTACTACACTTTGAATTTAACAGAGGAAAATATAAGAGAAAATAATGAAGTCAAATCAAAATCAACAAGCAAACAAAAAATGTTTGTCATGATGACAGAGCACAATGTAGTCAAGTTGAGAAAGGGAAAAAATGAACTGTTTTCGAGTTCTTATTTTAAAACAAAATAATTATTTATCACGTAAACGACAAACATTCTAAATTTTTGTAACTAATAGTATCAAATGTACTAATCATTGTTAAGTAGAACTATCGTTTGTACTGCAATAATATTTTAGAGTGTTTAAGATTTATTAAGAGCAGCACTTAAAGTTGTGTACTAGGTCAATAGACTGACAATTATTAATATAGTGTTTCACATTATCTAACATTTTTGTTTTACTTTTGCCAGCTGAACAGTTTATATATATTACTACAAGTGGTTCAACCGAGAAGGATTAACACTGGAACAAAACAACAACAAAAAAACTAAAACTGCTACTGGAAGAAGACAAAATTGAAAACTCAGAATCATCGATAAATCAACAAGACATCAAAATAAGAAAACACAAAACCCGAACACAAAATACTAAATTGCAGCCCTGAAATATAGCCGAGTATTTACTTTTTACAAATTACAACAGTAATAAAAACAAAATTAATCAAAACAAATATGAGGTCAGTTAAAAATATTGCAAGCCTGGATTTCGACTGCAAGGTCAGACTGTGGAAAACAAACAAACAGACAAACAAACAAACGATATATTTATAAATGTATACAAAAACTACTACACTTTAATGAACTAAACTGAGACAAATGGTGGAAAATCAAAATAAACTAACTATACATCTTATTGCACACAAATAATGAATTACATAAAGACTAAACCTGGGTGGAAACTGGGGTGACGGTTCACCGTCAGATTTTCACCCAGCACCGCAATGTGGTCAAATGTATGATCCGCGATGCGAAGGCCTCATACATGCGAGAGAGGATAGAGGCCGCAACCAGCTCGCGAGAGTTATTCCGCATCAGTGGTGAGCTCATGGGTGTGCCCACTGGCAAGGCGCTCTCCACCTCATATTCCGCCTGAGAGTCTTCCGGAGATGTTCAGCGAGTACTTCAGCGGCAAGATTGCTGACATAAGGAAGACCCTTAACTCCAACCCTCCAATCTGCGACTCCTTCCTCCTCGCTGGGCTTCTCTGGAACTCAGTGCTTTCAAACCAGTGTCTGACGAGCAAGTGAGGAAGATTGTTCTTTTTATACCCCAAAAAAATCATGCCAACTTGACCCTCATCCCCGCCGACCTGTTCTTTGAGTGCTTGGACGAGGTCACTCCTACCATTACAACTATCATGAACACTTCCCTCTTATGAGGTTCAGTTTTCTCTGTCTTCAAACATGCTCTAGTTAACCCTCTTTTGAAGAAACCTGGCGTTGATCCTGAAGTTCTAAAAATCTATCGTCCTGTCTCTAACTTGCTTTATCTGTTTAAAGTTCTTGAGCGCATTGTTCTGACACAGCTTCTGCCTCATCTCGAGGCACATAGCCTGCTGGAGCCGTTTCAGTCAGCCTACCGAAAAAGCCACAGTACAGAGACCGCGCTACTACGCGTGGTCAATGATCTGTTGCAAGCGGCGGATCAGGGTAGGGTATCGATCTTATCGCTGCTTGACCTGTCCTCTACGTTCGATACCATTGACCACGGAATTCTGTGCGCCCGTCTGGAAGAGCGCTTTGTCTGTATTGGGATGGTTTTAGCATGGTTTCGTTCTTACCTCTCCTGCCGCACTCAGTCTGTCATTGTGGGCAACGTCAGGTCCGCTCCCTCACCCTTGGAGTATGGAGTGTCACAAGGCTCAGTTCTTGGCCCTGTCCTATTCACAATGTACACTCAACCACTCAGTTATGTGATAAATGCTTTTCAACATTTTATCATTTCTTTGCAGATGATTCTCAGTTGCATGATTCTGCTCCTCCTTCAGGGGTTCCTGCTCTTGGCCAGGACACGTCTGAATGCATCAGTTCCGTAGCCAGCTGGATGAGCAAGAACAAACTAAAAATGAATGACAAAAAGACAGAGCTCACTTTAATTGGTTCACAGAACAGAATGCAGCAAACCTCAACTCACTCAACGTCTGTCTCACTCAGATCATCAAATTGAATTTTCTAAGTCTGTCCAAATCTAGGTGTGCATCTGGATCAGAGCTTATCAATGGAGATGCAAATAAATAGTCTGTGCCCAGCTCTAAATTTCCATCTCCGAAGACTGGGTAAAATACGCCAGCATCTTACTACAGATGCCATCAACAAGCTTGCTGTCTCTTTTATTCTTTCTCGACTTCATTACAGTAATTCACTTTTGGCTGGCTTTCCAGACAATAAACGTTCCAGACTTCAGCGCATTCAAAACAATGCTGCTCGCCTCGTCCTTCGCCAACCTCGTTATTCTAGTGCAACTTCCGCTCTGAAAACCTTACACTGGTTGCCTGTAAAGGCTCGCATCGATTACAAAGTTGCTTCTCTTTGTTTGATTCCTGTCCTTCCTATCTTTCATAACTTCTCTGCCCCTACCAATCTGCTCGATCAACCCATTCACAAGATGCAGCTGTCTCGGTTCCTAGGTATTGTTCTATGGCAGGAGATCTTTCTCTGTGTTTGCCCCAACTCTTTGGAACTATCTGCCCTCCAATCTCCGGCACTCCTAGTCGAGTCTCATACCGTGCTCAAAAAGAACCTCAAACCGACCTCTTTACCAAACACTTTAAGATCCAGAATAATCGGTTTGTGTGATTGAATAGTGGTGTGTGTGTGTGTGTGTGTGTGGGTGTGTGTGTGTGTGTGTGTGTGTGTTTGTGTGTGTGTGTTCCATAAGTGTCTTTTGTGTAATGTTCTTGGTTTAAATACTTTACTGTCTGTACACGTCTTTTTATTGTTTACAGGGGTTGGCACTGTATGTTTTTAAAAAAAATAGTGTTAGTTAAATGTAACTCTGGTTTATAAAAGAAATTCTTTTGAATTTTGTAGGGCTTTTGAGTATTGGTTTCTTTACCGTCATATTAACTTTTTTCCCCCATGTCACTAAATAGTACGTTTTATTTTGAGTTATTTTTTTAATCATTGCTTCATTATTTATTTTTAATGCTGATGTCCTCCTTTGTTTGTGTGCGTGTGTATTTATATATTTATGTCTCTCTTGAAACATTTCTTTTTATACTTAGATGTGATGTTTGTTATTATTTCTTGCGATGTTTAACGAGTTTTATCTCATAATGTTGTACCGTATTGTTCAAATATGTATCCTTGTTAGATGTGATGTTTGTATTATTTCTTACGATTTTTAACTGTTTAATCTCATAATGTTTTACCACATTGTTTACACATTTATCCTTGCGAGCGTGTGTATACATGCAAGCTCTTAGAACAAGCTTTAGGTTTGGTTTTGCGTTATAAAAAATATATTATTATTATTATTATTATTATTATTATTATTATTATTATTATTATTATTATTATTATTATTATTATTATTATTATTATTATTATTATTAAATCAAACACACAATCTTTATAACTAAACTGAAGAAAAAAAATGTAAAAAACGATTCAAAATTACTAAGACCTGTGGCAGATCAAAATAATAGCACAACCTAAAAAAAAAACATACCTATAGGTAACAATTAAATATCCATTTGTATATTAACTATTAGATGATGTCACAAAGATATATACAGGAAAACCAAACAAATTGAACAAGCTTCCTATTGCATTGATGAAAAAGCCCAAGTATTTTTCTTTATAAATAATGAAATTCACCAAGAATTGGCAAGATGATATCAGAAAACAACAACAATGAACATTATACATGTCTATTCTGAAAACACTTATTACAATAAAACTATTGAAATACATAGTAAAAATAAAAATGACAAAGTTTACAAATACTGAAAACGATGCCAGGATATTTCAACAACAACAACAACAAAACACACACACACACTCACACACACACACATAAACACACATTTTGGGCTGAACACCTGAACAAACTCCTGCTTCATGTCATGGCTGCCTCCATATTCTAAGTATTGGTCAAATCTGAGTCATGTAATTAATTACATTAAACCAAACAACATGTAAGGAACTAAGCTGGAGAAAAAAAAATTCAATAGCTGCACAACAATAATGTAAGGTTGTTTTAATTGCAATTTTTTGCTAGGATATCAGGTCAGTGGTGAAAATGGTCTTGAGGATGAGTTCCAATTTGTTAGTTATTCATTGCTTACAGGGTCCAACGGACTGCAAAGAGCCGAATCAGGACCACAAAATCAGGACTCATCCCTGATCCATATAAAAGATCTGCTGAAACAACCCTAGTGGTAACACTGAAGGCACTACACCAGCCGGTCACTTTAAAATAAAGGCTTCCCACGAAGGGAACGGGGAGGTTATACTCTAATTTATCGAACCCCCATTTGCAAAAACAAAATACAATATAAACATTATTATAAAATATCAACACAACACATACATATAAAATGTCTACATTGTTAAATAATAATATAGGAAGTCCTAGTGACCATTTGGCAGAAAGAGTCCAATATTCCCAATCTGACTCAACAGACCTCATACACAAATCAGGAGTTATGGAAGAGTTTTCAAGAAAAAAGGTAGGTGACAGGTCTAGCAAAGAAGAAGATAGTATAGTAGATTGATAGAACAGAGTAGGAATAAAATATTAATATTAATAATAATAATCATAAGGATATTTATATAGCGCTTTTTCCCAAGGAACAATACCAGTTCAAAGTGCAGTACTCATGCATTAATTCTAAACATCCAGCTTCATACAAAATAAAATCAGACACTTGCTAACGAATAAGAGACGAGGGAGGGAGGAGGGGAGAGCTAAGAAGGGGAGATGGGGGCGGTATAGGATGATGGGAGGCAAGATCAGAAACATTTAAGAAAGAGATGAGTTTTCAAGTTGGATTTGAAAGTAGCTATGTTTCGAGAGCTGCGAAGAGAGAGGGGAAGAGAGTTCCAAGTTGAAGGGCCAAGCACTGAGAAAGATCGACAGCCAGCAGAGGAGAGTTTGTAGCGGGTTATGTGAAGCATCAGAGGAAGAACGAAGATTTCTAGAAGGCTTATAGAATTGAATGTTCTGGGTGAGGTAGGAAGGGGCTAAGCCATGGACGCACTTGTAACAGAAAATAGCGATTTTGTAGATAATTCTATGAGACACTGGAAGCCAGTGGAGTGAATGCAGAAGGGGAGTAATATGATCAGATTTTTTCTTTTTGAGAACCAGACGTACAGCTGAGTTCTGAACACGTTGGAGCAGATAAATAGAAGAAGGAAATGAGGGAATCAGGGAATGAGAAAGAACAAAGGAAAAGGACAGTGACAGTGGGAATTTATAAAGCACTACATTTCCAGAAAGTGGGGATACTAATTATATAGAAACCCCCGGTTAATTAGTTATTCCCTGCTTACAGGGTCCAGCGGACTGCAAAGAGCCCAATCAGGACCACAAAATCAAATGAAACAACCCCAGTGGTAAGTGGTAACACTGAAGGCGCTCCACCAGCAGGTCACTTTAAAATAAAGGCATCCCACGCAGTGGACGCTGAAGCTATACTCTAAATCTAATTTATCGAACCCCCGTTTACAAAAACAAAATAGAATACAAGCATCATTATAAAATATCAACAAAACACATGCATATAAAATGCCTACATTGCTAAATAATAATATCATAGGAAGCCCCAGTGACCATTTGGCAGAAGGCGTCCAATATTCCCAAGCTGATACAACAGACCTCACACACAAATGAGGAGTTTTGTCCAGGAAGAGTTTTGAAGAAAAAAGGTAGGTGACTGGTCTAGCGAAGAAGATGGTATTATAGTAGATTGACAGAACAGAGTAGGAATTAGAAAGAACAGATGAGAAAGACAGCGACAGTGGGAATAATTTAAAGCGCTACATTTCCAGAAAGTGGGGATACTATTTATACAGAAACCCCCGGCAGCCCCTCGGGGGGGATTATACCCCTGGAACCCTCACTGGGGGAGGATGAGTTCCAAGGTTAGAGGTACTTTAAAAATATATTGTGTATGCAAAGGAATAGAGAAAAAAAACTAATTTATTTTCATTAAAAAAATGAAAAACTCAATTTTTATTTTAACCATTTCAGGGGTGCCTATTTCTCCAACCCCTGCCCCTACCTCACCACCCTCCAGCAAGTTCATACAAAATTCATTTTAAAAAAGGAAATCATTTGTACATAGATGACATACATGTAAAACTAACCTAATATTTAGGTTGGTCCATTTTGTGCCAAAAGTATACATTTATATAGTTCATCATTTTTCAGCAAACTGAAATCAAACACAAACATTTGTCAACATTGTGCTTTACAGTTAAATGTTTGAGGGGAAAAGAACTAGAAACAAAATCCCCCTGATTCAGCGGTTGGCAATTTAAATGGTCAATTAACTTGGTTATTCAAGCAACATATGTCAGGTCAAAATACTCAAATGAGTATAAAATCAGACGTAGAATCAGAAGAATAAATATGCATGCTAATGTTTTCAAAAGATGTTGATATCTTAGAACAATTCAATAGCTCAAAGTTTTCTAAGCCAAATAAAGACTAAGATGAAAGAGTTTATAATGGAACACATCCATACCTCAAAGTGGAAAACAAAAATAGTTCAAAACCATAACAACAGATTGAATCTAGATACTTAAAAAATGTGTGTATGATGAAACGCAACCAGAAAACACGCAGGAAAAAAATCAGTACAGTACACAATTATGAAAACACTATGCATACATGAGTACACAAACATAGGAAAATAATCTAAACATTATGAAACACATAATATGCAAGAACACATACAGGTAAGTACACATAGTATAAATACAGAACAGATACAAGTCATCTAAACAAATGAGTACAAAATTCTAACCAGTGTATGCAATGCAAGAAAATGAATACACAGTAAAGGTAATATAAACTAGTGTCAAATGATTCGATTTTCACATAAGTGTCGAAGAGTTCAAGACTATGTTCACAACAAAATAATGATTGTTACTTTTGTTCCGTTGTTACATATTTTATGAGGAAGACAAGAAATATATAGTTTGCTAACACTTGCCTCAAACATTTCATCTCACATAATTTTGTTCCAATGGTCACCTGCAATGCTAACTCAAGACTTTCAGAAAAACAATAAATTACTGTTGATATTCACTAAAAATCTCATTGATGGTCATTGATGATATGCCTTCATATTTAAAGACCGCTTTTATTTGTGAAATTATATATATATGTGTGAATCTGTTAAAAAAAAACAACAACATTTCAATCAAAAATGTATGTCATACAGTTAAATAACACATGTCTAAATGCCATTATGAAGAATTAATTTTAAAAAAAAAAGTAAAAGTAGCAGCACTGTATATAAAACCTGAAAAACTGGCCATGGATTTTACGGGAGGCAACAATGGCTCACAAAATGAGGTGATTGTTCTGACGAGTTATAGGACTTGAGTAATGTTTTCCCATTGGCTGGCGTCTATCATTACTTACCATTACCAATATCATCTGTTCTTGTACACATGCTTGCAATTACAATAATTGAGTGCTTTAAAAAATTATTTTATCCATAAATCTGATCAATAAAACGATATAACTAGCATAAATAGTATGACCCATTATGACTAAACAACGTTGAGTATAGGAAAAAGATAAAAACTATCACAGAACATCTGAAAGATTTTCTGTGCTTTGTTATGACAAAAATAGTTATGCACTCATTCTTCATTCACATAATAAACATGTACACATGTACGGATACAGGACTAACATTTTTTTAAATGTATAAAACTGATACATGAATGAACCAACTATGACATTCATGCAGACATACAAATGCCATTCAGCGCTCAGTTTTGAGTTAAAAACCTTAGATTAGCGTTTAATTGCCTTGGAGGTAACACACACAAACACACACATTTATATACATCCTGGCAGACTGAACACACGATTATTTAGGTAGAAAGTTCTCATTATGCAAGTATGCATCACACTCACACGTATGAACTGACAGTATGCAGCAGATTCCAGCAATGCCTGTCAAACAATCTGCAAGTTCTCAACTGTATGTTATCGAATATTTTTTTAATCCCAATCTCCATTACGTCGTTGTAATGCACTTCAGTTTGTCAACACGAGGCAGGACAGTTCAACCAAAGTAAGCACCAGACGATTTTTTTTATCCACACACTACAGTGTAGAAACAGAATTCAAAGCAGCTGACTTTTTTTTCACACGAACACTGAAAAGGAATATAGGATTCAATGCAGAGCATCACCAACTGGTGAGCATTCCTTGGTCTTTTCTCGGTATCAGATTATGCAACATCTAAAACTACTTGCATTTGCCAGCGTAATATAACACACTAATGCATATGGTATTAAATCAATAGACTGAACACAAATATTTGATTGAAAACAATTTCTGTGCAGTATCTAGTGCCATATTTAAAGGGTTTTAACTGAAAGCTGACACAGTGGAAAGAGCTGCCTGGCGCACAAATAATGATAGAAAACTAAACAAAATGCTGTTGTTGTGGTGCAGTTACAAAGTTGAGCTTACTACAAGTATGGTCCAAATTCAATCTGAGCAGTATGAAATCTGCAAGATTGATTGCTGTTGCCATGCAATACAAATACTTCATAAACTAACAAAGACTACGAGAATCAAACAATTGCTGAAGGGATGAATCTGAGAGACACGATCTTTCTTGTACACGAGTCCACTTTTAAACATTGTTACATACATGTGCAATTATACTTGTTCACCAGTCCAATGACTTTATGCATTTTACACGCATTTAAAGTTAAAACAGCACAACGATATACATTGCTGATTCCTTGCTGGAGTATTTAAAAGTACCAGGATTGTAACTATAGGCTAATTTCTCATCGTTGTCTCTGGCAAATGTCTGATGTCCTTGTCACCCGGAGAAGTATCATCTCTCTAACACTCGACCCTTTGAATGATGCAGCAGAGAAATTTCACACACACAAATGAGTCAAGTTTTTATTTCTTTTTGTTACAGGAAAACGACCACATTCTCCCAAGTGCTGTAGGGTAAAAGGAACAGACACTTGGAACATGGCACAGTAGGAAGTAAAAGACATTACCCGTTGCTGTGGCAGTGTCAATGCAGTAATAAACAATTACCGCCAGAAGGTTCCGAGGGAAACAAGGATACTGCACTTTGGTCATCTGTCATTTCTCAAAACGTCAGTATTCTTCCAATAGTACAGTCTCAAGGACATCCAAACAGTAAAACCCATCCATTTGTTTGACTGTATGTTGTTGTGGTTTTTGATTGTTTGTTTGTTTTTGTGCCAGTTAATGGCGTAATTTTGTTTCAAACATAATTATGCCCGTAGAAAAAAAATACAATCAGTCTTGTTCGTGCAACGATCGAGTTTGAAAATTCAAAGAGAAGCTCCGCAAGACGTTCGTTCTTGTGGATGCTAACACTTCATTCTAGACACCACCAAAAAACGTTTGAAATGCCGACTGATCCTGAATTGATTCTATAAGTATAAAACAAAGTCCTGGCCTGCACACTTATCCACGGAATGACCTTGTCAGCTAAACGGGTGTAGACTTGTACACACCTCCGCCGTCCCTGCGACAGCAGACAGCGATGGTGATGGCCAGCAGACCGATAAGCAAAATGACCCCGGCGATGGCTCCGACGATGGTGTAGATGGTCCAAAGACTGATTAGTCCTTCCCCTTCTCCGACAGAGCCTCCTGTGTAACCTTCTTCATCATCCTTCCCAGCCTCTTCCTTCGCGTCCTCGTCGTATTCGTAGCTGTCGAGATCACCCATGCCGTCGTTGAAGTTCCAGATGGTGGTGAATCTGTCGTCACCGGGAGTGGTGCTGGATGACCCATCGACCGGAGAGGAAGGATTGAATAAAGGGTGTTGAGGGAAGAAAGTTGTTGTGGATGCAGATTTGTCCTTGTTCTTCCTATTTTTGTTCTTGCGGTTCTTGTTGCGCCGCTTTCCGCCGTTTTTGCCGCCCTGCAATAAGAGAAAAGAACGGATACAGGCTACAGTCATGTTGTTACAGTCGCCATTGTAACCACTACCATTATAATTTTTAGTATCAGCGATATAATTTTAACCAATATCCTCCTCCTCCCCCCCCTCGTTTTCATCATCATCATGCAAGCATCCTCGTCAGGCTGACCCTCGTAGTCAAGTAAGACTTGATAGGCTTTTAAAGCACGACTGAAGAGTGAATGTTAACAGGAATAATGTAACTATCAGCAGACAGAGAATTACATCCTGCTGGTCGATTAATACCTTGGAACAGTCACGCAAAACTATGATAGATCTGTTGATGAAAGATTACAAGAACAAAACTCAGCATTACCCACCTTCTTTCTGGGTGCCCTGGTGGTGGTGGGGCTAGGGTACAGATCGGGCCCGTAGGTGTAAACTGGGTATTTAGGCGCCAAAGTTCGCCCTCCTCCAGGGAAAAAGAACACTGAACTCGTGGTGTAGTACGGAAAATACAGTGGAGGCGTTGTCGGTGCTGGGGTGGTCGTGGTGGTTGTGGTAGTGGTGGTGGTAGTGGTGGTTGTCGTCTTTGGACGTGCTAGCGACAAAAGAATATATATGGGACCCAAGAGCTAAACACAAACATGCAACACACGTCACACGACAGATTACTTAAAACATCCTTGGAAAGTGGTTTGTTTGTTTTGTTTGTGTATTTTGGCAATAAAATGTAAGCCTACTCTAAATCTAATGCATAGAAATCTCATGTCAGTGAAAACATGCAGGAAGAAATAAACACACATTCTTCGGAATATCTGGCCTTGTATTAGAGAGTACGCCTACCCATATTAATATGTAACCAATTTGATTACAGTGAGGCAAGGGAAAATAATATGGTAAAAATATACTACTGCCCTACTTTAAAATAATATACTATAAGCGGCAAAGTGAATACACAAAATTAAAGCCAAGAACTCTTGATTTGACAGAGTACTGGGTAAAACCAGACAGTTTCTACTATAATTAATTATAGTAAAAGCTGTCTGGTAAAACTGCAAACCGAGGAAACGAGCTGAAACAGACGATGCACCTATAGCAGCTAGTGCGCACCTCGAGCGGTTTGAGTTAGATCCTGTATCGGCCAGCGCCTTGAGTAGCTCTTGAGCATGAGAAGCGCTAAAGAAGAACAATAAAATTAAAATATAAAATGAAACTTGAATTTATTGACTTTTGTTGGGATTACCAATAGCAGTTTAGTATTTCATTAAGCTGAAACTTTTGTGACGGGTAATGAAGAATGATGATACCCTTGTGCCTTGCAAAGATTGTGATAGGGTAGATTACAAAGAGTGGAAGATTCTAGATAAAATGGTATGGATGCGATCGCGTACAGTTTACAAACATTTACTGAAGGTTTAGCAAACTGAAACTGTTACCTGTTGTGGTGATTTTGATGACAGTGAGGTAGGCGGAGCTGTACTTTATTCCCCACACGTTGCCTGCTAAACATCTGTACTCCCCAGCGTTGGCCTCTGTCACCTGAAACAGCTCCAGCACCTCCGGGTTGCCGGAGTTGTTCAGAAACTGAAAGCGAAAGATGCATCATACTGAATTTTTACTGGCAATTTACAAAGGTGCTGCCCTAAAAAAAAACTCAAAATCACAAAATGAAAATCTTGAAAATGGTTTTTAAGGGGTATGATAAAGTACATAAATATTTCCAGAGAGTGTCATCGCTGGAGAGGATGCAAAAATTACATTTAATCAGAACTTGCCTTTTGTCGTTTTACTAAAACAAAATCAATACTGAGAAATTAATACTTTAAATTGTGTTAAAAACACTGAACTTAAACTCCAGCATGGGTGTTGTGAAATGTCCTCTTATTTATTTTTTTAAACAGCTTACAGAGTGCTAAATAAATGCTATACTATGGCGAAAAAAAAACCTTTAAAATCTTATGTAACATTCTGGAGGTACAAATAATTTTAAATATTGTACATGGAGGAATTAAAATGCCTAACAATTTTCCATGGAGATGCGAGTACAACCTTGCTATACACTGTATACTAAATTTCTTGGGAGAGAAAAAAATGACAAAATAAATAAATACATGAATGAAAGAATGAATGAATGATTGAATGAATGAATGAATTGCCCAGAACAATCAAAGACATTTCACCTCTGGCAGTTTACCGAAGCTAGAAGAGACGGAGGTATCCGATGGGTCAAGGGCTTTGGGGTGCAGCCAACGGATAGTGGCTTCACGATCATTCAACACGCGGCATCGGAACCTCGCAGACTCTCCCTCCGTCACGGTGATGTTCTGAGGACCCTCCACCTCTAAAGGCCAAATTCGAACTGCGTGGAGGCAACAAGAACAAGGAACATGAGCCAAAAGGGTGAAATTTGGGCGGGAGATAATCCTGTGTACGTTGGACACTAATGCAGTAAGCGCCACCGTAGGGAGGGTAGTCTAATAAGGGTGAATAGAAATAACTGCAGCTATTAGCGACCGTTGGACGAGAGATATAATCCTGTGTAATCTTATGTAGCGGGTGCCATCCAGTGGGAAAACTGTGTGGGGTGCCTGGTAGTTCAGTTGATAGTGAGCTGGTTTCCTAAGTCGAAGGTCGCGGGTTCGATTCCCGCAAGGTGCGAACTTATGTGACTTAATTACGAGACTAATCAGATCACCGAGGGTTTTCTCCGGATACTCCGGTTTCATCCCTTCCTTCAATAATGGTAGTGGATGCAGACAATATAAATATTCCAGAACTAACCATTCGATTTCCTTTCCGTCTTTTAATTGCGATCTCCATGCCTTTGTACTACATATTTGAAAGATAGACGTGTGTTTGCTATGTGTGTGAGAGTGGGTGAAACATGTGAGTGTGAATGTTGGTACAGATCGCCGCGGTTTTAGCCTGACTATTAATACGGGGAAAACCGCGTATATAGAATAGCATCCAGTATTATTTATTATTATTATTATATCGTTAAATAGAATTGTTTCACACACACAAAAGAGAACGATATTATTTTCTTAAAAAGCCTACTTTTTCTTTGTGTCACCTATCTTTTATTGTGGGCAGACAACTTAAATTTTTTATTTAAAAAAACTGTTGTGGGAAAATGACCTTGATGCTGCATTTTAATAACTCTTGTGGTAGTGGCAGTAAAACTTTGATTGCAACTGTTTTGCTGACTCCACTAATTCGTGAACGAGTCTTGTCCTGTGGACCGTCTCTTTGTGCGGACACACAATCATGCACATATATACATGCCTAGCAAGGCAGCAACTTCTTTGCCCGAGCGAGAAAGCGCGCTCTGGAAAAAACGTATTAGGGCCTGCAGAGAAATACGGCTGATTTATTATAGGGGAGAATGCACTGACCAATAATTCAATTCAATAATTTATTTTAACGTCTTTTCACATATGTGATTTTAGACCATACAATCATTCTCACGCATGTACACAAACATATAATATAACAATTTAAAGTTGAACTATAATCATACAAAATATTTAACATTACTACAGAAGTTTGCCAACTGCAGACTTGTGAATTATTCGGGCAATATCTATCATTGCTGGACTATGCAACAAAATATCAATTGATTTTTGACTATTTACCTCGATATTCTTTTCTTTATATAACATAACCAAAATAGGACATTCATATAAAAGATGTTTAACAGATATTGGTTGTAAACAAGTACTGTACAAACTACATCTTTTGAATTGAAAACTTAGTGTTCCATGAATTTACTCTTATTTTATTTATTATTCTACACAAATGTCTTGGACAAGAAAATTTTTCATTCTTTCCATTGCTAGGTAAATTAGAATATATATTCTTTTCTAATAAAGATAATAATTCAAATACTGAAAGTTTTATATTTATTATATGCAATAATATCACCTAATTCCATTGCTCCTCGTTTAGCCAATTTATCAACTATATTATTCCAATAAATGCAGGTATGAGAAGGAATCCAACAAAAGGATACTCCAATACCTTTAGATATAATATAATGTATTAAAAACTTGATTTCAAATAAAATATCTGTCCTCCTTTTACATGACCAATATTTTAAAGAATATAAAACTGATTTTAAATCTACACATAAAAGAATATTAAATAAAGCCAATGAAGAATTACAAATAATATTTAAAGCCATAAGGATTGCTTACAATTCTGCTGTAAAAATTGAGACATTCTTACTAATATAATATGACTTTTTAATTTTTAAGTCAGGAATTGCAATTCCAGCGCCAGCATGTGATGTTTCTAGAACTGAGCCGTCAGTATAAATTTTCAAATGATTAGAATATTGTTTCTCCAGCAGCTCTCTAGCCTCAGTAACAATTAACTGTACATTTTCACTTTTCGTGGTATCTGTGTAATCAGTATGGAACGTCGCGTTTCTATGTTCCCATTGCGGAATCTGAGGTGTAATTGGTAATATAGGAATAGAAGAAATGTCAATATTACAATCTGTTAAAATATCGTATGTATAATTTCGTATTGGTTGGAGATATGATAAATGTCTAGCTCGTTTGGGGAAATCTACATTAGCATCAATAAATATTTCCTCTGAAACAGAATTTGAAACTGATAAACTTCTAACAACATATTTTGCTACTGATAATTTTTGTTGTTCAAGAAAAGATAAAAGGCAAGCTTCTTTATATGATTTTATTGTACTTGAATGCACTGGAACCCCTAAGGAAATTTTCACTGCTTTACTGTCAATGCTTTGCAACTTATTCAACAATGAATTTGATGCTGAAAAATATACTTCTTGTCCATAACTAAGTACAGATCTCACTAGTAACGATATTGCTAAATGAAGTAATGTATTTGTGTCTTGTATACAAAGTAGTTTCAAAAAATGTAATCTTTTGCTGGCTTTTGATATTAAGTATTGAATATGATAGTTCCAGTTTAGTTTAGGAGTAAGATGTACACCCAAAAACTTTACATTTTGCTTGCTTATAATTTAAAACTTTTCCATTTAGTTCTAACTTAGGAAATATTGTGAATTTGCACCATTATTAAACAATATTAGACAAGTTTTTTCCTCAGATAACTGGAGACCATTTTCTATCATAAATGCATTTAATTTATTGAGTTCGTTCTGATATAACTTCTGCACATAGTTTACAACTCTTTTGCATGTATTCTTTCTTAAATTAGGTATTAACCCAAATAGCTACATCATCTGCATATTACACAATATTAGTTTGTTGGGACACAGCTTTTGGAAGATCATATATAAGAATAGAAAATAAAATTGGAGCAACTATAGATCCTTGAGGAATACCCATGTCAATTTGTTCAAAAGAGGATTAGATCTTGCCAACACGAACACATATATATCTGTGAGATAAAAAGTTCTTGAAGTATTGATACATAATTCCAGATAATCCTTTATTCTTCAATTTATGCAGTAAACGTGCGTGCCATACACTATCGTATGCTTTACGTACAACTGACCAATAACTTCCACAAAGAAGGACCATTCCAGTTCTCCGTCAGAGTTGCTGACTCTGCACGTGTAGTTACCCTGATCCTCCCCTTTCGCCGACTGAATCGTCAGCTTGAATTTTTGCACCTGTAGCAATGACAACAGAATACTGCATGAGGAACACATTTGTTGACATGGAAACCCATATAATAAAAAGCTCATCAACGTTATTGTAAAGCGTAAAGTTTACAAAGAACTAGTATACAATTTATCGCCGTCGACTTCGTCATAGTCGTTGTTGTTATCGTCGTCGTGGTCGTGGTCGTCGTCGTCATCATCATTATCATCATAATCAGCAGCAGCACATCATCATCATCATCATCATCATCATCATCATCATCATCATCATCATCATCATCATCATCATCATCATCATCGTCATCATCATCATCATCATTATCATCATCATCCCTACTTCGGGGTTAATCTACTGTATTAACACAGCATCTTTCAAAATTCAAATCAACATCACTTTACTGATACGCTTAAGCCAGTGACTTTCTAAGCGCTCTAAAACATTCCAATTAACGAAGTTGCCCTTGCCTCATATTTGTCGCTGTTTTCGCTGATAGGTTGTCCGTTCTTGAACCACACGACGTTAGGGTTGGGTTTGCCCTTGGCCCTGCAATCCAGCTTGACCGGCGACCCTTCATTGACGGACTCGAACTTTGTGTCTTTTTTGGGTCCGGACCCAGTTTTCCACTGTGGGGCTTGGGACTCTGAGAAGATAAAAAGGAGCCGGTTTGTGTGATGTTGCCTGGGAGGACGTGGGGGGCGGGGAGGAGCGTCGCGGGGAGGGAGGAAAGTTAAGTATGACGGATGTAATAATACTATATGCTACATGGGCGCTTTTCCCCAAATCACCGATCAGGCTCAAGGCGCGGCCTGAATATATAGCCTGAAGCAAACTTCTAACTTCGCTTTGTAGAGAAAGTGCAGCAAGTCTAATCCGATCCATTCTCCAAACATTATGAAAAAATAATCATATTTGGCGAGATATTCAGTGTCTCGATTTTTTCGTAGTCCAGCTTATTGCTTTATAACAACGTATAGATTATACTCTGTAAGTCTGCGTTTGTGCAGGGTTGTTTGTTCAATTAATTTGTTAGAACCAACTGCTATTTCGGGCGTTTTTTTTTTTTTTTTTTTTTTTTTTGTTTTTTTTTTAAATCTCTACTTGGGTGTTCCATTGCTGTTGTAACTTCGTACTGTGGAAAAGAGTTTAGAATAAACCGAAGCCCAGTGTTTTAACTCCTACATGGGTGTTCCCCCTTGTCTCTGCTCTTCCGTAACAATTAAGAGCCTTGTAATAACTAAAGCGCTTGAGCAAACGCATAGAGCCTGAACCCAGCAACAAACGCCACCAGCCTTAACACATTTAGAGTGCAAACAAACTAAACAATCCCACTCCCCCACCCCCACCCCTAAAAAAAAAAGATAAATTTACCATTGTTTCTCATTTAAAAAAATAGAAATAAAAAAACAAACGAATTTTTAAAAAAAAAGCGAAATGTGGGGCGTAATTGAAGCACACGCCTACACAAAGACAATATGATTTTCCCTTTAGTTGTGGTCTCAGGACGCACAGCTTCCCTTGTTTATAAATACAAAAAACTAAACTCACGTTTTCTTCCTCCCTTCCTATTCTTAGCGAGGGTTCCTGAAGACGCCAGACACAGCAGCACCACCACTACCATCAAGCCAGTCGACGACGACCACCTCATCCTCGTCTTCGTCGCTATCGTCCTCAGCTCAGCTCTCAAAGTGTGTAAAGTCCTGCGTGCGTAACTATGTTCTGAGTCTCTTTGTTTGGAATGTGGAATGTGGAACAAAGTTTGTTCTTTTGACAGCTCTCCAGGATGGCGTTAGTGTTCCGAGGATTGAAGGTCACTTCAGAACACTTCACGTTCGTTGACAAAACGTTGTAAAGCTGCACACAGAAAACAAGAAATAGGTGGTAAAGAAAGAAATCTCCGCAAATAGATACGCTCTCGCATGTGCACGCAAGGCATATTACATTACATGATTATTGCTTTAGGTCCAGCGGACTCTTCCGAGCCAAATCAGGACCAGACCAAGGCATATGAGCTGAAAAGAAGATAAAAATTGTTTTTGCCACCTCCGGGTCTTGCAGTTTGTCCAGGTCGAACTTCAGCCTAGTGCACTTTGCTGTATTTACTCTCTTCAAATGGAGCCGGAAAGACATCATCACGAGATCGTGGTCACTTCCAATGTCTGCTCCTGGAAAAGTGCGTGTCCTGCCAATGTTGATGCTTGATCTGAAGCGTTTCTTGACCATGATGTAGTCGATCTGTTGTGATGTTCCCCGCCGGGACTGTGCCATGTCCATCGTCTGGATTTTTTGTGGAGACCAAGCGTGTTTGCCAGTACCAGATTGTTGTATCTGGCAAACTCCAATAGCCTCAGACCCCTGTCATTTGTCTCGTTGTTGCAGTGGGGTCCACATGTGTCTCTCCAGTTGTGGTGCGCATCTTGGCCAACCTTGGCATTCCAGTCGCCTTGCACTATGACTATGTCCTTCTTCGGCACTTGGTCAAGGACCCGCCTGAATATTTTCATAAAAAATCCTCCACTTCGCTGTCTTCATAGTCTGATGTTGGGGCATAGGCCTGGATGATGGTAATGTTGAAAGGGGTTGCTCTCAGACGGATGGTAATGAGTCTACTGGAGACTGGGCGGCAACCCATGACAGTGGCTAGAATGTTCTTGTGGACCAAGAATCCAACGCCATGTTCGTGCCTGTCATCTCTACCGCTGAAATAGAGCTTGTGGCCTTTGTCAGTCGTTGTTTCACCTAGGCCTTTCCAGCGCAGTTCGCTGATACCTAGAACGTTCCATCGATAGTGGTCCAGCTCGTGGGCCAGTTCTTCTAATTTTCCTTCCGCAGTTAGGGTCCTGACATTCCAGGTTCCTATGACGATGTTGTTTCTCGTGCGGATCTTGCTAATTTGTCCATCAGTAGCATACTTTTCACCTCCGTCCTGGTGGCCAACGGAAGGCGCGGTCCTTGTTCCGGGCGACGACCGATCCGGCAGGGAATTAGTGGATAGCCTCATCATGTGTTGTGTCTTGGGCAAAAAAAGACCTGGCAGGGCCCAATCCTCTCCAGGCTGTTGGCCACAGCCGAAATCCACGAATACAGTGTGGCTCGCCTTGGCCCTGAGCACGTGGTCGTTGAACCTGTAGTAACGTGAGGTTCCTCCGCCCTGGCCGGTGACTTC
Organism: Oncomelania hupensis; assembly: GCA_036898135.1. Taxonomy (NCBI): domain Eukaryota; kingdom Metazoa; phylum Mollusca; class Gastropoda; order Littorinimorpha; family Pomatiopsidae; genus Oncomelania; species Oncomelania hupensis. The sequence goes on along the minus strand of CM072511.1, from coordinate 91,531,316 downwards.
TGTGTAGAAGACTTTCGCCCAGTGATGCCGTGCTAACATCACCCCTGTTAGTCGCCTCTTACGACACGCCGGGAAACGTTGGGTCTATTCTATTTGCCCGAACCCACAGAGCACAACATTTGCGTGCAAGCCTAATAATGATTAAATAGGATCAAATCATTAGTATTTCTTTTTTTTTAAATGAATACTCGCACCGGGATGTAATATTTATAAGAACCAATACGAAGCTGATATGCTCTTGTAGATCCGCCTTAATAATTCAGAATTAACCAATTAGTGATAGAGAAGGCCTGTATAACAGGTGCTTGTATCTGGATACGCGAGCGCCTATGCCTGTGACGCGTCTCCCTTTGGTTATCTGTATCAAGGAGGTTAGATCCTTGATCTGTATTATAGATAACCAAAGGGAGACGCGTCACAAGCATAGGCTTGGCGCTCGCGTATCCAGATACAAGCGCCTGTGGCCTGTATCTACTTTAGTTTGAGACTGAATCGCACCGAGCAAAATCGTTTCACCAAATGCATCATAACCATCGCCTTCCACAAACATACCTTTATGTGTTTGTTTTTTAAAAAATAGTATATGAAATACGGAGACTAAGCCTAAAATAACAGCTTTAAGACCAAACAATTTGATTTGTTTTTTTTTTTTGCTTTACGTTTCATCTCACCAAACAAAGTTCCTTAATTTCAGACCTGACGCATAATCTACTTATTGCAGACCCTTTGTGTAAGCACTCTTCCCGATTTAAATGTTGGTTTGGAGGAACGCACGTGTAAGGATGTGCGCACTGTTTGTACCTGCGTGTCATAACATATTTGTAGAGAGAGTTGTAGAGGGAGAGAGAGGGAGAGAGAGATTTGGAGATAGACAGAGAGAGACAGTCAGTCAGTCAGAAATAAGATAAGATAAGATAATTCTTTATTTAATGAAGGTAGAAGAATCTAAAGAGGGACTATTCTACTGAAACTACCGAGAGAGAGAGAGAGAGAGAGAGAGAGAGAGAGAGAGAGAGAGAGAGAGAGAGAGAGAGAGAGAGAGAGAGAGAGAGAGAGAGAAGGAAAGCGAGAGAAGGTGATAGCCAGCGAGCAAGTGTCTCTGTCCCTCCCTCTCTTTCACTCTCCTTCTTTTGCCCGCTCGTTATCTCTCTCTCTCTCTCTCTCTCTCTCTCTCTCTCTCTCTCTCTCTCTCTCTCGGTAGTTTCAGTAGAACAGTCTGTGTTCGAGACAGAGAACGATTAGTGCATAGGCTAAATATGGTCGCGCAAGCGTATATGAATGTTGCGTGTTTGTCTCCATGGTTTTTATTTGTTTGTGGGTGAGCACTTACAGGTAGATGTGTGTGCATGTGTGCTCATGTGTGTTTGATTTATATATCATTATGTACTCATATATGCAGGGGCGGATCTGGGGGGGGTGCACCGGGTGCACGTGCACCCCCCCACGGACGACCAAAAAAAAAAAAAAGAAGAGGAAGAAGGAAAAGAAGAAGAAGAAAGAAGAGGAAGGAGAAAAAGAAGAGGAAGAAGAATATTCAGAATATCCATAATATTCATAATAATCATCATGCTAATAATCATGCTAATCATCATCATCATCATCAGCAGCAGCAGCATAATGATAATAATAATAATAATAATAATAATAATAATAATAATAATAATAATAATAATAATAATAATATTAATAATAATAATAATAATAATAATAATAATAATAATAATAATAATAATAATAATAATAATCATAATAATAATAAGAAGAAGAAGAAGAAGAAGAATAGAGGACAATAATAATAATAATAATAATAATAATAATAATAATAATAATAATAATAATAATAATAAAGGACAGTAATAATAATAATAATAATAATAATAATAATAATAATAAGAAGAAGAAGAAGAAGAAGAAGAAGAAGAAGAAGAAGAAGAAGAAGAAGAAGTTGTTTAATGTATTTAAAGTCTTTCCACCAAAGTGATACAATAATAATTTATTTAAAGTCTTTCCACCAAAGTGATACAATAATAATAATAATAATAATAATAATAATAATAATAATAATAATAATAATAATAATAATAATACTAATACTAATCGTCATTTACCTCAAAGATGCTGAAAAAGCGCTATATAAGAATGATAAATAATAATAATAATAATAATAATAATAATAATAATAATAATAATAATAAGAAGAAGAAGAAGAAGAAGAAGAAGAAGAAGAAGGCATTCTCTCCTATTTTCTTTTCCATATCAATCCCTGCCCTCTTCACGCCTCAATCTCCTGTTACCCACACCCCCTCCCTCCTTTCTTCTTTCGTTTACTCACACTCACCAATCGGCCTACACATGTTAGACATGTAACAGCTCAACTTCAAAGAACGGCGGCCAATTATGACGTGTAACATCCGCTAAAACGTCATATGCCGCTTGCATTTTGCGTTTATGTAAGAGGTTTATTTTCAATGTAAAACATTTATTTCCTTGTGCGCTGGGCTCATTGTTGATAGAAGCGGGGACTGTCCAGCCTGTAGACTAAACAAGCACAGTGTCAATGATTAGCGCATGATGACAAGACCGGAAATTGGGCGAGAATACCTCTGCTTATTTCGTTTAATTACACTCCTCTCATTCCAGCTCTATGTAGAAGAGTTCATTTTATATTGTGTCACTCTTTATTTAGATAGACGTCAAAGAAGCAACAGCCTAGCGTTGTTGCACAGCATTAGTGTTAGTTACCAGTTTTTAGGAGTATTTATATTTTGTGAAAAGACATTTTATATTGTGCTGAACCATTTTGTGACCTACCTCACACTGAAGTGGTATGTACATATTTTGTTTGATGATGATGATAGGGATAGAGATAAAGATATTTATAATTTATTTTATTTGTCGTTTATTCTTGTTAATATTATTCTAATCCTGTTTATTCCTAAAATGTATATTTACAGCAGTTATAGCAACAGCTTGATCTAAGTACAATTAGGTAGCAACTCAACAACAAAAGAAAGTGTAACACATGTATGTCAGGGCGTTTTGCCCATAAACTGTTGTTTTGAAAGAATAACTGTTCTTTGCTATGAATCTGAGGTAAGATACAAAAACTTCTCTCTACCCCCCCCCCCCCCCCCCCCCAAAAAAAAAAAAAAAAAAAAGTGCACCCTCCCGCGTGAACCTGCTGATCCGCCCTTGATATGTGTGTAAATGGGTGTGTTTGCTTGCTTTATAAGGGTGCTTGAACGTCCTCGCCCGAGGGACGGAAAGCGAGGGACTATGGAATTAGAATTAGACACGTTTGAATAACCACGACCCTGCCGACGCGTCCTAATTGGATGTCAGCAGCCCTTTGCTCTTGAGCCAGCCTGCTTCTGCTTGACCACACCAAAGGCAATCAAGAGGTCAAGAAATGCTGTCACAGTCATAATCATACACAAAATACAGTCATAATCCCAAATATCAAACTCCAATGGAATACAAAACGTCAGTACACGTGCGATCAATATCCAAGGTTAGATGAACAATCGGAATTCATAATCACAGACTACTTCGAATACAATCATAATCCCAGTTCCAATCTTTTATTACACAACGTTAGACATTGTCAAAATTCACCTTCAAGCCTTGTTCACATCCTTTATCACTTAAGTTCCCTCGTTGGGGTGCGGGGGTTTCAGTATAAATAGTATCCCCACTTTCTGGAAATTTAGTGCTTTAAATTCCCACTGTCGTTGTCTTTCTCATTTGCTCTTTCTCATTCCTGCTCTTTTCTATCAATCTGCTATACTATCTTATTTTTCGCTTGACCAGTCGCCTACCTTTTTTCTTGAAAACTCCTCCGGGACAAGACTCCTTGTTTGTGTGTGAGGTCTGTTGGATCAGCTTGGGAATATTGGACGCTTTCTGCCAGGTGGTCACTAGGGCTTCTTATGATGTTATTATTTAGCAATGTAGGCATTTTATATGTATGTGTTTTGTTAATAATTTATAATGGTGTTTGTATTCTATTTTGTTTTTGTAAACGGGGGTTCGATAAATTAGAGTATAGCCTCAGCGTCCCCTGCGTGGGATGTCTTTATTGTAAAGTGACTGGCTGATGAAGAGCTTTCAATTTTCCCACTAGGGTTGTTTCAGCAGATCTTCTATGCGGATCAGGGGTTGTCCGGTCCTGATTTGGCTCGGAAGAGTCCGCTGGACCTAAAGCAATATTAAGGTAATGTAATGTTATCACTTAAGTCTCGACAGCTCGTCTCAAGCTCTCAGCTAGGTGTCAAGTTGCAATCACTTCCTTTGGCTTGTAGCCTATCCCAGTATTTTTTATTTTTTTAATATTATAGCCCACAAATATCACTCTGTCACAAATATAGACAATTAATATTTATCAAACTTTAATAGCGGCTATAGTCATCCCGTCCCTGGCTGATGATTCCAGCGAACACAGCCTACTGCTCAAGGCTAGAAGATATAAAGGCTACACAACCTGAAAAGTACCATATAGACAATTTATATCAAAATTAAAATATAGGCTTTTACATAACTTATAGTTTGTAAAAAAAAATTACACCCATTCTGGCGTAGCAATTATGCTTTTAGAAGACTCATTCGCCGAAAACACTTTTGCCAAGCCTTGTAGGTCTACATTTAAAAGGTGACTGTGAAGGTACATTCTTAATAGTAACACAACAACAACACACACATTTGCACTTTCAGTTGGTGTTTCTCACATTTTTTGCACTGCAAGTGACCCAAAACCTTTCATGGGCAATCTATTTTACAGCAGCAGCAGTAGCAGCGTAGCAAAAGCATACACGATAATCTGCAAGGAATAACCGAAACCACTAACAACAAGTAACACTGCGGCAGCCAAAAAAAAAAAAAGCTATAATACATATAACAGGCCGAACGAGAGACCCTAACGACGATGCATCGGTGTATCACATAACTTTTTCGCCTTTAACCTCCCCAACATCTTTGATCCGGGCATAGAGCGATAAGACCCAACGGCGGTGGGTTAGGAGCTTGGATCGGGTTGGAGGTGGGGAGAGGAAGAGAGAAAAGTGAGAAAGAGGGATCAGGAAAGAGACTATGGGAACGGAGAGAGAGAGAGAGAGAGACAGAGAGAGAGACAGAGACAGAGACAGAGACAGAGACAGAGACAGAGACAGACAGACAGACAGACAAACAGACAGACAGAAACAGAGAGTGTTTGCCTCTGTGTGTATGTGCGTGAACGTACATGTACATAAGTGCATGCGTATGTCACTCACTGTGCGCGTGCGTGAGAGTGTGAATACGAATACGAATACGAATATTTATTGTCATAAAACCAAAACAAGGTTTACAAGACACAATATATGGTACATTGACGCATGCAATTCTTGTCATTGTGTCAAGAGAAAAGTCTTGACATTGGTGTGTGTGTGTGTGTGTGTGTGTGTGTAGGTGCGCATGCGTGAGAAAGAGAGAGAAAGAGAGAGAGAGAGGGAGGGGGGGAAAGAGGGAGAAAAAGAGATGGAGAGAAAGAGGAGGGAGGAGAGAGATAGAGATAGAGAATCCAATCACACTGCTGAGAATTCTCAGTCCAATCACGTCGAGGTGGACAAAATATAAAGTTCAATTTTAAATCAGAGAACGAGGGTGGACGTAGGTGAAAAGAGTAAAAGTAAATAACCTATCCATAGAGTCAAAAAGGTTGTGTAACACCTGGAGCAAACGCCCAAAGTCTCATCAGAGAGACAGACAGACAGACAGAGACGGAGAGAGAGAGAGAGAGAGAGAGAGAGAGAGAGAGAGAGAGAGAGAGAGAGAGAGAGAGAGAGAGAGAGTTACTCCGCGCGGAGAGTTGATCCCCGTTCCACCGGAAGCTTCAGCATATAACACCAGAACCAGTGCAGCACCCATCCCCGCTAAACTTGTAAGATCTACGTCTTTCCACCAGCGCTACAAGAGGTCTGATGGGCTTTGATGATAGAGAAAATAAAACTTTAGGTCGAGGCACTAAAAATAGGTTCATAGTTCCAAGCTACTCAGATGCCCGACGAGTCGATGAAAGTAGCATTTCACAACACGCGTTGGTATAATACACCTCCCTCTCTCTCTCTGTCTGTCTATATCTCTTTCTTATTTCAGCACTCTCTCTGTCTCTTTCTCTCTCTCTCTTCCTATCCTGTCCTATCCTATCCCATAACTCGGAGGTCGTAGGGGCACCACAGATGATCGTTTAACCAGCGTACTCCACCTTTCCCTGTCCTCAACAACCCTGATTGTTTCGCTCAGTGTCAAACCAGTCCATTCTCCAATGTTGTCCTCTCACCTCTTTTTCGGTCTCCCTCTTCTTGTACCTCCTTCCACTGTGCCTTGCAGGGTGGTCTTTGCAAGACCTGATGATCTGGTGACATGGCCATACCATCGGAGTTTACGTTTTTTCACCACTGTGAGCAGGTCATCGTGTTGTCCAATGGCTTGTGTGATGGTCTGTCGGACTCCGTCGTTGGTGATGTGCTGGGTTTAGGAAATGCCCAGAAGTCTTCTGTAGCACCTCATCTCCATGCTTTCTATTCTTCCTTGGAGATCTGCTGTGAGGGTCCATGTTTCGCAAGCATATAGGAAGATGGAGATGACAAGGGAGCGCAGCAGCCTTACCTTGGAATGTAGACTGATGGCCCTGTCTTTCCAAATTGGCTTCAACCTCGCCAGGGCAGCAGTTGTTTGGGCGATCCTGGAGAGGACTTCCTGTCGGGACCCATTGTCTGATACAATAGCTCCTAAATATTTGAAGCTCTGCACTGTGTTGTGGGATTGGCCTTGGACTTTGATGTCCGTGTTGATGCCATTGGTGTTGTTGGTCATTATTTTGGTCTTCTCTGCACTTATTTCCATTCCATAGGCTCTGGAGGTGGTGTCAAGCCTCTGTACCAGCTGTTCAAGTTCTTGTTCCTCCAGCCAATCCATCAATGCCATCTGCAAAACGGAGATTGGAGATTGCCCTTCCCCCTATGCTGACTGTGCCTTTGTGGTCTGCAAGGGCATCTGACATGATGCGCTCTAGGAAGATGTTGAAGAGTGTTGGAGAGAGTAGGCATCCCTGACGCACACGGATTGTTGTTCTCTCTCTTAACTGCTGCGAAAGAACGTTACGGGTCTACATCCTCCCTCTAACAAGAATTGACCTGTTGAAGAATAGTTTCGCATTCTCATGAACTGTCACGAATTGGCTAGTTTAAACTCTGCCTATCGACTATTTAGCATTGTGTAGCCTTTGTAACAGTAGAGAGTTAGTACAGTACACAGTAGCAATTAAATTACAGCACACTGCGAGCCTGAGCCATACACACAGCGCAGTGACGTCAGCACTTGAGTTTTGAATATGAACATTTTACCCAATGAGAGCTTACGCAAAGCGGTTCGAGCCAGTTTGACTGGGTCCGAGCCTAACACATTTTTAGTCAGTTGGGAGTAATACACCGAAGTGTTAACAGCTAGAAAGCTGGCAGAGAAATCTCTCTACACTTAGACCAGGAAGCAGGACTTAGGAATCGTAGAATTCTATCAAGTCACACGGGCCTGAACTTGTCAAACAGGTAAATGAACACCCTTCTGTTTCATCGTGATATATGTGTAGTATTGTTGAAATTATGTTTGAAGAATTTGCTATGCATAAATGTGAATTGTTAATCCGAATTTGCGTGACCATGTGGAAGAGCCTACCACGAGGCGAAACACGACCGGTTACGCCGCCATGTTGCATACCATACGGAACCACTGTTGTTTAACTTATATGTATGTTTGCAGACCAGTGGCTGTACCACTGAATGTTTATAATATTATTAATTCTGTATGTGTATAGTTAGCCACGTTTGATATTTATGTATGTATAGGAATTTAGAGTGAGATTCCAGTGGAACCCGGAAGTAGCAGAATGTTCGTCGCTTATGTATAGAGATGTGGAGCTATCACTGAGGGCTACTTGGCTTTCAGTGAGACGCTCTGCACAAACCGATTATTCAGGGTTGTGCAGAATTTCGTCTCTTATATTACAGACGGGCAGGCGAGCTATCCCGAGCTATCCCGAGCTATCCTGTGAACCCCACTCCACAGAAACAAGTTGGTTGAGGAACCTCTACCGCACAAGTCGGAACGAGCGACCCGGTAAAACTCCCTGTCAGACCCCACAGCGTGGCCAGGGAACCCAACTACACAACGACACAGGTGGACCAGAAGCTACCTCACAGAAGGACTTCGACCGCTCCACCCGCCAGTTAAGTGTGTTATCCCAAGTGCACTTAAACTGATCAGAACAGGACCACAGTAGTCCAACTATTCAGAAACTCTAAAACGGACCACAGTAGTCCAAATCTACATGAGATATACTAGCGAGTGCCCGATGAAGATAGAACAGCTGCATAGACTATCAGCGATCGAACTATTAGCATTGAAAGAGACTTTTTAAGTTAGATTAGTACTTAGAGAACCTTGTATAGAGTAGAAGAAATAAATGTGTGATTTTAACTGTTATCAAAAGGCTGGACTACATATGATTCATAGCCGTGTGAAAGCTAGTGTGACAGTATTCTTTTACCTTTTTTCTATCTATTTCTGTACCCCAACCTTAACACAGAACGAGCTAAACAAATAAATTTATTAAAGTAATTCATAGGGTGACTTACTAGCAGTTCCCACCGAATAAACGTGAGGGTCCATAATTCCATTGTGCAGAGCCCATAAACCCCACGTGACACTTTAATTGGCGAGCCTGCCAGGATCTGTGTATAATAGGAATTGGGTATAAACGGATCTAAGTACAATAAAATTAGATAACAGTAGGAGTAGTAGAATAACTTAGAATAGTGGTAACATTGACTCAGTTTGGGTGCACTATTCTTTAGTTAAAAACTTTTTTGCTTCAATTATTTTTGTGTCTGTATGTTGCATTGTTCTTTTGCAGGTTTTGCTTAAGTAACTGTTGTATGCCATTTGACTCTTGTTTTATTCTATTATTGATTACGAATTTGATTGTCTTTGCATTGTTTTTATTGACTTGCAATATTGCTAGTGTTTTGGTATTCCACGTGATTCAGAGGGTGTTCATAGACACGTTTGGCAATGTCGGAACCAGTGGCCTTGAGATTGCGTTTCAAGGAATTGGGAGAAGCTTTACACTTAGCAGGGGCGGACCTAATTGCGTATATAAATGCAGAGGTAGAGAAACAGGAGGCTAAGGCAGAGAGAGCAGCAGAAAGGGAGGCGAAGAAACTAGCCTTAGAAGCAGAGCAGAAGAAACTAGCATTAGAAGCAGAACAGAAGAAACTCGAAGCAGATCAGAGAAAAGCAGAATTAGAAGCAGAGCAAAAGAAATTAGAAGCAGAGCAGAAGAAACTAGAATTAGAAGGAGAACAGAAGAAGGCAGCATTAGCAGCAGAGAGAGAAGCAGAAGTTAGGAGATGGGAGTATGAGAGGGCAGAAAAAGAAAAAGAGAGGGCAGAGAAAGAAAAAGAGAGGGAAGAAAAGGAAAAAGAAAGACAGCATGAGTTAGAGCTAAGAAGATTGGGATCAGGAGCTTCAAGTTCTTCCTCAACCCCTTCCCACTCAGATCAGCTAGATGTAGCATCCAACCCTGTACAAGGAATGTCTTTTCCACTGGGAACATTCAATGAGAGAGAAGAAGGTCTAGATCTCTATCTGACTAGGTTTGAGCGTCTAGCAACAGAGTACAAACTAGATCCCACTCATTGGTCTTTTAAGCTTAGTCAAGGGCTTAGAGGAAAGGCTTATGACATCTACAGTAAGCTACCGACTGACAGAGTGACGGACTATCACAAAGTAAAAGAGGCACTCCTAACGGGATTCGAACTGACAGGAGAATGCTACCGGCAAAAGTTCCGCACCAATCGGAGAGTGAAAGGAGAGAGCTATGCGCAGTTCGCGGATCGGTTGTCCACAACGCTGGATAAGTGGATTAGCCAGTCAGCCACGGCTAAGACGTATGATGGACTGACAGAACTGTTAGTATGGGAACAGCTACGGGAAACCATGACCCCCGAGCTGAGAACCTTCTCAGTAGAGCAGGGCGCGGAAAGACTAGAAGATCTGGTCAAGGTCGCAGATAGGTACGTGGCCGCACACGGAGAAGCCAAGAGCTTCAGGCGAGACCTAAAGCCTAACGGGAAAGAGGCACAGAAACGAAGCCCTAACCGAGAAGAGCGCACCGCGAATAAGCCGAATAACCCCAGACCTGGGCAAAATAAAGGACCCAACACGGAATTCGGGAAAAGAGGTCCCGCAGAACAGAGACGGTATTGTTCGTTCTGCAACAGAAACAATCACTCCACCGCAGAATGTTTCAAGTTGGCCGCACAACGTAGGGAAGAGCGCGAAAGCCGGCCAGCGCACAGAGTTCTAACTCAAAGTAGCGGTAATAAGCCACACACGATCGGAGATCACCCATCGGTGACAGACACGGTCAAGGTCAACGGAAAAGAAGCGAACTGTCTGTATGACACAGGTCTATCATACGACGCGATAGTCAGCGAGTCTCTTGTATCGCGCGCGGACTTGACAGACAAGACAGTCGACTTACAAGGAGCAGACTTGACGAAACCGACGACTACTTGCCCAATAGCTTGGATCGAAGTAGAGAGTAGGTACGTCACAGGACGAATCCAAGCAGCTGTTTTACAGAAACCCCTGTATGATCTAGTGCTAGGTTGTAGGTATGTGTTCTTAGGCACGCCCCCAAAAACTGTAGAGATAGCTGCAGTGCAAACCAGGGCCCAAGCTAAAACCCAACCACCCCAGCCCGAGTTCGCTCCGAATCCAGGACTCGAAGAGATCAAAACAGCACAGAAAGAAGACACCTCGATAGCGAAGTGCTTCCAGAAGCTACCCAAGGCGCACACACCCCCGCACAAGGGAGACTTCTACATGGAACAGGGAGTTCTACATCGACAAGGAGATGGAGATCACACCCAACTAGTACTACCAGCCACCCTTCGAGCCCAAGTACTAGAATTAGGCCACAGCATGCCACTCAGCGGACACATGGGAATTGGAACCACAGTGCAGAGAATCAGCGCACACTACTATTGGCCAGGAATCACGGAGGATGTCAAGCGCTACGTGAAATCTTGCCACCAATGTCAACGATATTCCCCGCGACATCACACCGTACCAGTTACCTTAGGACCATCAGTAGTAGTCGGCGTGCCATTCCAGCAAGTCTCAGTAGACATAGTAGGACCACTGCCCATGACCAAGAAGCGGAACAGATTTCTACTCACACTCGTCGACGCATGTACGATGTGGTGCGAAGCAGTCCCGTTGCCAGCGATCGACACCAAGAAGATTGCAGATGCACTCATCGCCATCTTTACCAGAGTCGGATTCCCGGACAGCATTAGAACGGACAACGGATCTCAGTTCACCGGCCGCCTGATGCAAGACGTGTTCGAGTTGATACAAGTCCATCACATTCGCACACCACCATACCACCCCGCCAGCAACGGACAAGTAGAAAGACTGAATGGAACCCTTCTCACCATACTCAGGAAAGTCGCCGACGACAATCCAGAAGCGTGGGACACCTACGTGAATGCGGCACTGTTCGCATACCGAGAAACGCCCCATGCAGCCACAGGCTACACCCCGTCAACATTGCTATTCGGCAGACCTCTAGCAGGACCGCTAGAAGCCCTACGCAGAAGTTGGACGGAAGCCAAGATAGACGACACACCCAGAGGTGCCACCAAGTACGTCGCAGACCTGCAGGAAACCCTCAAAGCAACGTGGAAGAAAGCTGGTGAAGCACTGAAGAAGGCAAGAGCCCGTCAGGCGAAGTACTACAACCGCCACGCGAAGGACAGAGAACTGCAAGTCGGCGATCAAGTGCTACTCTTACTTCCAAGTGGAACCAACAAGCTGGACATCGCTTGGAGAGGACCGTACCGGGTGACGGCCAAGAAATCCAAGACAGTCTACCAAGTAGAGGTGAACGGGAGAGCCCGATACCACCACATTAATCTTCTAAAGAAATATACGGACAGACCAGCGACCCCCGGCACACACACATGGATGGCCATCGCCATCGCGGAAGAAGTTCATCCCCAACTTCAACAGCACCGCCGTACCACGGACAAATGGAACCCGGAAAATCGCCCCGGACAAAGTAGTATGGACAGCCGAATGCGAGACAGCATTCCAAACACTCAAGGACCGAATGACATCGGCGCCAGTACTCCACCTACCCGATTTGACTCAGCCATTCGTTCTTCGCACCGACGCAAGCGACTTAGGCCTCGGAGCAGTACTGCTACAGCGCGACCCCAAGAATGCAGAGACGCTATTCCCTGTCGCCTACGCCAGCAGAAAATTGAGACCCGCCGAGACCCACTACGCCACGTCGGAGAAAGAATGTCTTGGACTAGTCTGGGCCATACAGAAATTCCAACTCTACCTGTATGGGACCCATTTCACAGTTCAGGTGGACCACCAACCACTATCGTTCCTGGCAGCCTCCAAGTCTTTGAACTCTCGCCTGATGCGATGGGCACTCACCCTTCAGGCTCATTCCAAATCGAGTACATCCCCGGCAAAGAAAACCACGGAGCCGCCTACCTCAGTCGCCATCTCGTGGAGGACACAGCAGCTGTCGCCCACCCAACACAACTAAGGGCCACAGCACCAGAATTCGTCCCCGCCCAGTAATACCCTGTCACTAGTGTCCATAGCTACCTGGCACAGCATTGCAGCTCAGGTAGAGCAACTTACTTAGTTTGTAAATAGGATAGTGCAGTGTTAAACTAGGCTCTGTAGTAGAAAAAGGTCGAATCCAGTAGTCATCGCCTTTTTTCAGTTGAGGGAGCCTGTCACGAATTGGCTAGTTTAAACTCTGCCTATCGACTATTTAGCATTGTGTAGCCTTTGTAACAGTAGAGAGTTAGTACAGTACACAGTAGCAATTAAATTACAGCACACTGCGAGCCTGAGCCATACACACAGCGCAGTGACGTCAGCACTTGATTTTTGAATATGAACATTTTACCCAATGAGAGCTTACGCAAAGCGGTTCGAGCCAGTTTGACTGGGTCCGAGCCTAACACATTTTTAGTCAGTTGGGAGTAATACACCGAAGTGTTAACAGCTAGAAAGCTGGCAGAGAAATCTCTCTACACTTAGACCAGGAAGCAGGACTTAGGAATCGTAGAATTCTATCAAGTCACACGGGCCTGAACTTGTCAAACAGGTAAATGAACACCCTTCTGTTTCATCGTGATATATGTGTAGTATTGTTGAAATTATGTTTGAAGAATTTGCTATGCATAAATGTGAATTGTTAATCCGAATTTGCGTGACCATGTGGAAGAGCCTACCACGAGGCGAAACACGACCGGTTACGCCGCCATGTTGCATACCATACGGAACCACTGTTGTTTAACTTATATGTATGTTTGCAGACCAGTGGCTGTACCACTGAATGTTTATAATATTATTAATTCTGTATGTGTATAGTTAGCCACGTTTGATATTTATGTATGTATAGGAATTTAGAGTGAGATTCCAGTGGAACCCGGAAGTAGCAGAATGTTCGTCGCTTATGTATAGAGATGTGGAGCTATCACTGAGGGCTACTTGGCTTTCAGTGAGACGCTCTGCACAAACCGATTATTCAGGGTTGTGCAGAATTTCGTCTCTTATATTACAGACGGGCAGGCGAGCTATCCCGAGCTATCCCGAGCTATCCTGTGAACCCCACTCCACAGAAACAAGTTGGTTGAGGAACCTCTACCGCACAAGTCGGAACGAGCGACCCGGTAAAACTCCCTGTCAGACCCCACAGCGTGGCCAGGGAACCCAACTACACAACGACACAGGTGGACCAGAAGCTACCTCACAGAAGGACTTCGACCGCTCCACCCGCCAGTTAAGTGTGTTATCCCAAGTGCACTTAAACTGATCAGAACAGGACCACAGTAGTCCAACTATTCAGAAACTCTAAAACGGACCACAGTAGTCCAAATCTACATGAGATATACTAGCGAGTGCCCGATGAAGATAGAACAGCTGCATAGACTATCAGCGATCGAACTATTAGCATTGAAAGAGACTTTTTAAGTTAGATTAGTACTTAGAGAACCTTGTATAGAGTAGAAGAAATAAATGTGTGATTTTAACTGTTATCAAAAGGCTGGACTACATATGATTCATAGCCGTGTGAAAGCTAGTGTGACAGTATTCTTTTACCTTTTTTCTATCTATTTCTGTACCCCAACCTTAACACAGAACGAGCTAAACAAATAAATTTATTAAAGTAATTCATAGGGTGACTTACTAGCAGTTCCCACCGAATAAACGTGAGGGTCCATAATTCCATTGTGCAGAGCCCATAAACCCCACGTGACATGAACGCTAATCTGTAACTCTATTACTTTAAACATTATATCGTGTACCATTCTTCCTTCATTTAAACGTACACTAAGGCAATATTACCTTAATATTACTTAACTACTGATTTTGTCAACTGTGGCCGAATGGTTAGAGCGTTGGCTTGCGGATCGGAAGGTACCGGGTTCGAGCCCAGGCGGGGCATTGTGTTGTGTCCTTGGGAAAGACACTTTACTCCCGTTTCCTACTCCTTTGGATGAGAGTATAAACCGAGGTATAGTCTGTTTCGCATACATACCAACATAACGGACTTTAAAGATCATGACGCTCATGTCCTAGACGGGTGAACAAGAACACACCCAGCATGTGATAAAAAGTGCCATAATGATCAACACGATTGATTGTGGGCATATACGGCAAGACAAGACAAGATAACTGTTTCCCAATGTGCTACTTGATTACTTGGTCTAAAATAGACGTATTATATGTATGCGTAATTGTACCAACTGATTATTTGATAATTCATTGGGTTTTCGTTATGTATTGTGTAATTGTAACAAAAAATATTGATTGTCATATATCTTTTTATTGTATACTGCACGATAGCGTTTACAATTATTTTTGTGTCGTTTCATAGTTATTTGCTTTGTCTTTGGCAAGTAGACGACTGAATATTGCATGCAGAACGTGAGTGTGAATGATACAAGAAACGATTTAAGGTTAGGCTCATGCCTAAAATCTGTATCCATAGAATAAACTCGATTTACTTTCTTGGCTACATATATGTTTAGACTGTTTTGTTTTGTACAGTCCTTAGGTCTTACTGATGAATGTTTTATTCTAATAAACAGAAAATTTTAACGCCTATTAGTATTACCCAGATGTTGTTGTTGATTTTATCATCATCATCATCATCATCATCATCATCATCATCATCATCATCATCATCATCATCATCATCATCATCATCTCTCTCTCTCTCTCTCTCTCTCTCTCTCTCTCTCTCTCTCTCTCTCTCTCTCTCTCAGGTCTCACAAACGCAAATTGAAACAGACCCGCTATTTTCTTCTACGTACAGTAAAAGATTCTTTTGTTGAAAGAATGAAAAGTTTTTTGCTTGTCAAAGTGAGCTGAGCGAGAGAGAGAGAGAGAGAGAGAGAGAGAGAGAGAGAGAGAGAAAGAGAGAGAAGAAGAAGAAGAAGAAGAAGAAGAAGAAGAAGAAGAAGAAGAAGAAGAAGAAGAAGAAGAAGAAGAAAAAAAAAAGAAGCAACAACAACAACAACAAGATGTTGACGAAGATAACGATGCGGAAAATGAAGGTGATAACAAAGATTACAACGATTACTATGGCGTTGCTTAATTTTAGAATCTCCAGTGTTCACTCACTGGACTGAGACTAGACAGGCCGACTGAGGTACTCAACTCAGTTTCCAGCCACCACTGATGATAATGAATACAATACCAAGCCGAAGAGCATCGTCATAACATCGTTAAGAGGAACGGACTGCGAAGCCAAATATCAGCGTAGTAACATCGTCGTAACAGTCATAACATCACGTAAAAGAAGCCACGCCGAAACTCCCCCATGACATTAGACTGACAGGGAAACCGTAATATGATGAGAAGGACAAGAAGAACAAGGAAGATGGCTGCAATTTCTGTCTAAAAAATGTGAGGTCAAGACAGACCTCTAAAACGAGATTTTTTTTCACTCTAAAATGAGGTCAGTTTTCAGAAACGAGACAATTTGATAGACCACATAATGTGCAATAATTAATAAGTGGTCATCTAAAAACAGTGCAGAAGGTACCTACCTATATAAGGTTGTGACGAAGTAAAACGACAGTGAAGTACACAGGGCTATATAGCCTGGGCTTCGGGGTAGGGGTTGGGAGGAGGGAACATTTTCACGTAACAGGGTGGCAAGCAAATGATGGCGTTCTCGCAAAATTTATTTCAAGGTCTAAGAATTTTACAGGTAGCAGGTTTGTAAGATAATGATGGAATAACTCCGGGAAATATGTGTTGGAAAACAATTGACAAGCGTCAAAGGCTAAAATGAGGAAGGCAGACCTAAATAGGTCTACCACAATCACAAAGATTTAAGATTTTAGGTTTCAGGATGTAATCCAATTACTTGCCCCTTTTGGGATGTGGAGGATACAAAAGCATAAGCAATAATAATTAAGTTTAGTTTAAAATTACATTGCTAACGTTTTAACTTTAACCTTCAAAGCAAGAACTTTTGACCAATATTGTTAATATTATTAGCGCACGCCCTTTCATAATTTTTGTAAATTTACCCAATGTTAGTAACATTTCTTTTCTTTCCCGAACCTATAGACACTGAATACCTATCTATCTAAATACTTTAAACATTGCCTCGCACGATAAATATTTCATAAAAATAAACCTCGAGTTTGTTTGTGTTTTTTTTAACATTACAAAATTACATGTTTTCCTAACAAAACCCATATAACAATCCTTTCAAAAATCCACCTTTCTTTAGTATACCTTCCAGCCTTCCTAATTCTATAAATGTGTTCAGCAGACTCTATTTATAAGCACTTTGTTATCAGAATAAAAGTGTGTCCATTTCATTTACAGCAAAGTATAAAATGACTGGTCATCTAGCTAATTTTTATGGACTTTTCTTTATAAAATATTTATTTTATAACTTTCAGCTAAATAATCTTTATTTAGAAGCATATTTTCAAAATAACCATTTATTCACAAACAATGTAGGATATATCTAACTAATATATTTTGTCAGTAAATAACTTATTACTTACCTAAACAATATATTGTTTAGGTAAATAAATCATGATATTGGTAAATAAGGCGTTGTTGCTAAATAAGGGATTATTTACCTATACAATGCATTATTTAGCAGATTGTGCAAAATAATATATTATTTAGAAATTTTCTAAATAATTATCTGTTTATCTCTATAATACATTATTTTTCCATAAATTGTTAAATAATGTATTATTTAGAAAATGTTGCTAAATAATGCATTAGGCTTATTTACGTAAACAATTCATTGTTTAGGGACAGCAATTTTCTTTATTAGAGAATTCGCAGATACAAGTCGTATTATTGTGAGATTGTGTGTCAGGGCCGGATCCAGGGGGGGGGGGGGTACCTGGGTTCCGAAACCCCCCCTCCAAAGTAAAAAAAAAAAAAAAAAAAGATTTTTATTAATGCAAAGAGTTTCAATTTAAAAAAAAAAGTTTTATAAACATTGCAGTTTTTAGTCACTTTTGGTCCAAGGTACAAAGAGTTATTTATAGACAATTCAACGGAAATCCATTTCAAGGGATCCGTTGAAACGTCCAAAGCGTTTTCCCGTTGAAACGACCAAATAACCCAACCCCTAAGCCTAAATTAGTAAATGCAGCCATATTTTCCTGTTCTGGCCGCAAGCCTCTTCCAGCACCTTCACCTTGATACTGCCCTAATCCCCCAAAAACGACTTTTTAGAAATATTAATTAAGATGCTAAGTTGATAATTATGAACACAGCGTTCGTTGCCTGGTTTGGTGAAGTTAGCAAAATGGCAAATGCTTTGACAACTGATGTTATTGTTCCTCGTCAAGCATTCCGACAGACTCTCCGTGACAACCAACCTGCGGACACTCCAGAAGAATATTTCAAGATTAGCATTGCCATTCCTTTCTTGGAACACCTGTTAACCGAATTGGACTCGAGGTTCAAAAATGCTGACCTAGCAGTTGATGGTCTCTGTCTGGTGCCAAGCACTTTAATAGACACCCAGGATGGTTTCATGCAGGTTCCAGAAGGGGTGAAGACACTGGCAATGTTGTGGGAGTCTGGCCTACCAGACAACGCTACCCTTGATGCAGAATACCAACGGTGGGTTTGCAAATGGCGAAGTGCTGCTGAGAATGCGACAGCTATCATCCCATCCACGGCATCAGAAGCACTGAAACATTGTGACAGGGATTTTTATCCCAACCTGTTCATCATGCTAAAGTACCTTTGTACCCTGCCTGTCACTACTGCCGATTGTGAGCGTTCAAACAGTCAGTTGCGCAACCTGAAAAACTACCTGCGCTCCACAATGGGG
Organism: Oncomelania hupensis; assembly: GCA_036898135.1. Taxonomy (NCBI): domain Eukaryota; kingdom Metazoa; phylum Mollusca; class Gastropoda; order Littorinimorpha; family Pomatiopsidae; genus Oncomelania; species Oncomelania hupensis. Next base: position 91,512,850 of record CM072511.1, on the reverse strand, counting down.
CAACAGAGGCTCAATGGACTTGCTTTACTGAGAGTGCACAGGGAAGTTGATATTGACTTCAAAGAGGCAGTGAACTGTTTTGCAGGAAGATACAATTCACAAATGGTACTAATGCCGAGGAACCTAGTGCAGCAAGACTGAAAATGAAAGCAGGGCTGTGATGTTCATAAACTACAAGCAAAGTAGTGAATAATAATAGTATACAAAACATCTCTGCTGATAAATAAATGTTTGTGTGTGTGTTGTTGGTTTTTTTAAGGGAGGGGCAGAGGATTATTTTTGTACCCTAGAGTTTGTCAGTTCAATTGTTAAAAAAGCTCAAAGTCCCAGACCATCACAAATTGCCGTTTTCAAGGTTTAGATTGCACCAGATTGCACCATTTTGCAGCTTTGAAAAAAAAATTTCACGGGGGAGCATGCCCCCGGACCCCCCTAGAAGGCTCTGCGCTTCGCGCCTTCGCTGAATCTGTAACCCCCCCCCCCCCCCCACCTTGGACTTTTCCCAGGTCCGGCCCTGTGTGTAGTGATAAAGAGAATGGAAAAATCGGGAATTTACACTGCTTTGTCATTTAAAATGAGGCAATTGCTTTATTTCACTTTATTTTTTATATGTTCACAACATTATTAATATACGAAACTGCAAAGGTAAACGGCTCCGGAAAAGTGGGATCCATCATTATTTCTGCCTTGGCGGGATTGCCTTCAGAGTAAATAAACATAGATAACTCGCAAATTAACGGCGACTTTGTGGGAACAAAAATAGCAAAAGCGTTAATTCAATTTTTTCAACAATTCATTACTCCTGCCATGCCACTTCTTACACACCTATCTATGAGTTTTAGGGGTAAATAAATACAAAAATAAAGCATACTTTCTTTTCTTCTGACAGAGATACTGAAAACACTGAACACTCCCGCACAAAAGTGACCTTGACCTTTAGTTTGTGTTCGGGAGGTAACAAGTGTTTTATCTTCTAATTTGTGGAGTGATTAATGAAAAATAAATAATTAACACACACTTTGGATACACAATCTTTGGAAAGACCTTGCATTTAATTATACAAAGCAATCAAATTATAAAAACCAAGTTTTCAAGCAAATCCTGAAATCCCCTAAATAATGAAAAGTGCAGTCTCTAAACAAAGAATTGTTTACGGAAATAATACATTATTTAGCAACATGTATTATTTAGCAAATTATGCTAAAGGATGCATTATATATGTAAACAAATCTTTATTTAGCAACATTTCTAAATAATACATTAATTCACATAATCTGCTAAATAATGTATACCTATAGATATTATAATTTATTTACGTATATAATGTATTGTTTAGGTAGATAATAAGTTATTTACGGAGAAAATATATTATTTAGAGAAATCTTACGTTGTTTGTAAACAAATAATTATTTAGAAAATATGCTTCTATATAAAGATTATTTAGCTGAAAGTGGTAAAAACAACACCGAAAAAAAATCGCAAATAAATATTTTACAAAGAGAATTCCATACATTTTGCATCGAACTTCAGATATTTCACAATACGCAGGATATATGGATGTTAGACTCACCTGGACTGAAAAAAATATAGATATGCAACCACAAACGCTTCCTCGATTTGATGGGAGCCAGGCAGACGAGACAACCCTACCTACCCTATTTGTTTGTCTATGTTACCGTAGCGTGCCACACTTGATCATTTGCTTTTTTCACATCAAAGAAAGTAGCCAACATATTTTTCCTTCTAGAAAATTGCTTTTCAATTTGTGTGGTTAATTTAACTAAGTAACCTAAACTATTGACCTTCCATTTTTAAAACCAGCTTGATTTCTTGGTATTATTTTTTTTTCGCAATAGTATGATAATCTATTTAATATTATTTTTTCCATTGTTTTACCAGCGCGTGATGTAAGTGTAATAGGACGATAACTTGAAGATTCATGTAGAGTTGTTCCTACTTTGAATAGTGGACTATTATTGATGTTTTCCATAAATCAAGTAAAATATTATATTTCTAGGACTTATTAATAATTGTGTGAAAATGATGTATCCATAGTAATGGTAAATGGTTTAATAAACTATATGACAACCCATCTGGACCAACTGCAGATTTCTTATTACCAAGATTTTTGATTGAATCTTTTACTTCAGATAATATAATCTTCGAATTCATACACAAAGAATTATCTGGATTGGGATCTTTATAAAATTCTGATGTTTCTTCTTTTGTTATTTCTTCTTGAGTAAGACTACTGGTGCAGCTTGCATTCGCAAACATTTTACAAAATTCTTTTGCTTTTTCTTTTGGAGAAGAAAATATTTTGTTCATTTGTTTTGGACATTTTGGTAACTGACATCCATTTTTCATTTCATTGACTTTTTCTAAGCATTATTTGCATCATTTGGACTTAAAATCTCTTAAGCGCAAAAGTTTTCCCAGTATTGTTTCTTTGTTATCTTCTTACAATTAAGTTTTGCAATTATCATTTCTCTGTGTGCAGAAACAGACCTGTATTTTAACCACCTTTTTGTATGCGATCTTTTTTAATTTAACTGCATCTGGACATGCGTCAGTCGACCAAATATTACCTTGATGTTTTTTTCTCTTAAAAAAACACCTGGAATTGTTAGCTGCTGAAATTATTGCATTTGTTAACATTGAACAAAGTTCATTAATGTCACCATTATCAATAAAATGCTTTTCAGAATTCAAAAAATACCTTTGGTATTGATTCCAGTCTGCACGATTATATTATATAACATGTTTCGTCGTTAAAACTCCTCTTTTGTGGAAAAAGTACAGAGCTCTGCACGGTTCAAACTCAAACACACAAAAGCAGCGGCCTTGGGCTCCCCCACCTCCTCATCCCCCCACCTCCCACCCCACCTCCAAAAAATCGCCCCCCAGGTGGAAAAGGTAAAAAAAAATAAGATGCCGACCTACCTACCCTATTTGTTTGTCTATGTTACCGTAAACAGACATATTATTTTTGTGGCCTAACACAGGACCTTTCGCACGCCTACATACCTCTGTATACTACCGGCAAATCAAAACTATCACACTCGCGATTTTTAAGAAGGTCAACAATTAGATGCTTTAAAAGATCAAAATGGTTTTAGGAGAAAAACTGCGGCCTGTATAACAATTGCCATCAAACAGACACTTTTGTTTACAACTCATAGGGTCCAGAAAAACGGCAATTAAATTTTAAAAAAATACTTTTGTAGTGCTTTTTTGCGGGTAGTGTACACACACGCAAACACCCTCGCATGGGTGACAAAAAAACATATCCTGAACTATCTTGAAGTCGAAGTCGAAACTTTTTATAGGACAATAGAGCATTAGGTCCTATAGATCTGTCTCTAAAGCTACTCCTTCATAAGGAATTAAAAACAAACAAAATAGTTAACACACAATACATTTGAAACTAGCATATACCTTAAAACTATGGTTAAGCAAAAATTACCAATGCAACTAAACTAAAATACACATATAATGCTAGAGAGAGAGAAAGAGAAAGAGAGACAGACAGACAGACAGACAGACAGGCAAACAGACAGAGATAGGGAGGCGTAGACGGAGACAGACAGACACAGCGAGACGCAGACAGGCAAACAGACATAGCAAACTCATTCTGCGTCTCTTTCTCTATAATTTCCAATTCATTAGCTTAGCCCAGGTCTGTGTCTATGACCCCCTCTCCTATCAGATGTGATTGGATTTTGTCTGAAAACAGCTACATGATTAACCCTGGCAGACGTTGGCTTAGTGTGGGCCGTCTGGGCTACAGCACAAGGCATCAGACAGTGGCGTGTGGTTGATTCCATCCCGTTACGCAAGTCGAATACGAAGTAGAGCAATGATTTTTTTTCTCGCCTTGTTCGGTTAAATGTTTTTATTTAGGCTACCTTTGTTATGTCCTCTGCAATTACGTAAAATTTATTTTTTATACACCCGCAAGATTGAGAGAGAATGAGGGAAGGAGAGAGACAGAAAGAGACAGAGGTGAGAAAGACAGAGAGATGAGAGACGAGAGAGAGAAAGAGAGAGAGACAGACAAAAAGGTGATAGAGACCAGACAGACAGACAGAGACTGAGAAAGAACGAGAAAAAGTCGGACATACAGAGAGAGATGGTTACTTCGAGATTGAATGCTGACAGGATGACATACAGGGAGCGACGCATGTGAACGAGAATATGAGATATGATAAAGACTATCTTACTCAGTGTCTCCTTTCCTGCTGAGTAATGTATTATTCCGCGTAAGGTATTATTAGTGTCAAGGCGAAGCACCTCTCCGGGGACATGATCCTACCCTCTCACATCTAGGTCTTGTCCTAGTTTTTTGCCCGATGTGTGTGTCTGTGTGCGTGTGTGTATGTGTGTGTGTGTATGTGGAAGGGAGAGGGGGATGGCGCGATACTATTCAACTGTCCAAACTCATCTTAAAAATCGGTTGTAGGCTTTACTTCTAGATATACATAATGTTATAAAATCTAATTGGTCACAACTAAAAACCTACTTAAAAACCTACTTATTTCAGAAACTACTATTAATGCTTCTGTTAAGCTTACTTCTTGCTAGTCTGTGATTATCAATCAAATATCATTTCTTTATTCCACACTACAGGAAAACAACTTTTCGAGACTACAGTAAAGGAATGAGAACAAGCACAGCCTATGCTGTTTTCCTCGGACTTTGGGGTAGGGTAGGTTGAGGGCGGATGCGGAAGTGGGCGGGAGGGGGAGAGGGGACAGATTAGCCAGACTTGACCGATATACTGACAAACCCCTTTTGCCATAATACTATATGATTTTGCCTAGCACAGTATAATCATACGAACTCCGTTATTCGTCCACTAGGTTGCTGACCGTTGTTTTGTTATGCTGTGTTGTTGCTGGCCAATTATTTATTTATAAAAAAATAATTTAAGATTTTTTTTAATAAACCTGCCATCAAAAACATTGCAAAATACAAATGATCAGTCTTATTACGGGAGTGCAAAAAATCGTGACCTTCTCAACCTGTCCACCAACACAAAACAGGAGTTTGTCCCAGTTCAGACACAAAAAATTATATCGCAGGCTACTCTCATGACCACTTTAGTCACAAACGGTCGACTGAGGCCATAATCTAATTCCACCGTGGAGCACATGACGAGGCCTACGAGCTCTATAGTGCGATTACACTGTAATACTATGGAACACTGATGCGGCCGCATACTAATATGTCCCAAACCGCTTAACAGATACTGACATCACGAAGCAGAGAGTGGCGACGACGTGAAACGGAGGATAATGTCCAAATAAGAAATGTAGGGGATGGGGGGAGGTGTGGGTGGGGGTGGGGGTGGGGGAGGGAACGAAGCAGAACTACGCAAAATGTGTTTTCCAAGGAGGAAAAGGAAGTGCACTTCCAATAGAAGGCAGCTAATTAGATTTCCATTATCATTAATGCCTCAACATCTGTCAACCCACCTCCCCCTTACATCCCCTCCTCCCAAAAATCAAAAATCCGTTTTTCTCAAAGGCAACCCAACATGAAATTAAAAGGTTTAACGTTACAGAACACTTGAAAGATCTTGTCGATAAAAGAAGCAATAACTCCGTGTTCAAAAAGGACGATTTCCTATCAATGTTGTTGTCTTATACTTTAAACCAAAGAGGACATTTAGGAAATGAGTAACCCGAACTATCAGACAATGCGTGGGCTGAACGCAAGCTTAATAACTGTTTAGCTGAAATGTGCTTTAAGAGACCCAAGACAGATCAAAGAGTCAGAGACAGATTGTTCATGTGACTATAAGAGCCATTTAAAAAAAAAGTACAGAGAATCAAAGACTATCAGAGGCAAACCAATATTTCACGATTAGCCCAAAACCATCTCTTGCGTCTCATCGCCATAGTTAAAGTGGTAAAGCATTCGCCAGGCACACCGATGACCCAGGTTCAAATCCCGTGATGGGCAAGATAAAAATAGCAAATGTTCACTGCCCATTTCAGCAGTATGATTGCTGTGTTGGTTCAGTGTGGATTTTAGGTCCCTACTCCTTGTTCTCTGGGATGGTTATCTCCCTTTGCCATGTCGCCAATGGTGGGTGTAGACGTTAAACTTCAGTGCTCATTCATTCATCTCTTTAAAGTCAGAATGAACCAACCTAGGGTATCGGTAGTCCAGCAGGAAGGAAGCAAGTCACAAAATTCACGATTTCCCTGATGTGGACAAAATCACATTAAACTGCCCGCATGTCGTCACATCTGTCGAAAACATTTTCACTGCTACTGAAAGTTAGTGAAAGCATTTACCAAATGTTCAATTTTCAGCTCCGGTGACATTAGATCTGTCCGTTTACATTATTAACGTCGTCGGCGTCGTCAGCATCGTGTTGGTCGTTAGTCATTGTCATTGTGGTCGCCGTCGTCATCACCATCCTTCTTTTGTTACTCCTCATATCATCATCATCATCATCATCATCATCATCATCATCATCATCATCATCATCATCATCATCATCATCATCATCATTATCATCATCATCATCATCATCATCATCATCATCATCATCATCATTATCATCATCATCATTTTTATCATCATCATCATCATCATCATCATCATCATCATCATCATCATCATCATCATCATCATCATCATCATCATCATCATCACATCTACCATCGTCTTCATCATTATTCTTCTTCCTCCTATCCTTCTGCAGCTCTTGCTCCTTCTCTTCTTCTTCTTCCTCACCCTCTTCTGATTCCAATAAATAAACCTTTAAACTGGGAACGTAATTAGCCCAGATCTGTCAATTTTTAATAACAGATTCCCTACAGTGTTGTTGCTGTTTTTTAACAGGATTACAAATAACCTATCAAAATAGCCCAGAACAATCCTATAATCGCCCCTGCTTATTTTCTCCTTTTAAATTTAGTTAGTTTGCAAGTTAGCGAGTTAGTTAGAGAAATGCAGTAAGTTTAAGGACTCAAAAACGAAAATTGCACAATCTATAATTCTCCTATGACCTCTTTCTGCACCTATATCACACATGCTCGTAGCATATGAGGTGCATCTGCATTGCAACCGCATCCCGTGCACTCTGAATGTTAAAGGTAGTCGCAAGGATTCCATGGGGATACCCAATCTTTCCCAGACCCCTTTGATAGCTTCGGTTCCTTGGGTTTTTTCAGGGAGGCTTTTGAACAAAAGAGACCCCAACAATATTAGCTCGGAAGATTCCTCAGAATTACTGCTATAGTATGGAGACAATTGACCCCTGCATGTCGTTGACACCATGTCGTTTGGTGCGAGTGAATTTTACAGATAGATCTACGCACGTACATAAACCATTTCGTAATTAATTGTTTAAAGTACTTATTAATATATAGAGCGAAAAAGAGATATTGAGAGAGAGAGAAAGAGAGAGAGACACAGAGAGAGAGAGACAGAGAGAGAGAGAGAGACAGAGAGAGAGACAGAGCAGAAAAGAGCAATAAGGGCAACGAAATATCCACAGTATCCTGACTGAGAAGAAAGAAACACTGTCTAAAACGATGAACCTCATATCCTATCCTATCCTATCCTGTCCCGTAACCCGAAGGTCGTAGGGGCACCACAGATGATCGTTTAACCAGCATACTCCATCTTTCTCTGTCCTCAGCAGCCCTCATGGCTTCGCTCAGTGTCAAACCAGTCCATTCTCGAATGTTGTCCTCCCACCTCTTTTTCGGTCTCCCTTTTCTTCTACCTCCTTGCACTGTGCCTTGCAGAATAGTCTTTGCAAGGCCTGATGATCTGGTGACGTGGCCATACCACTGAAGTTTCCGTTTCTTCACCACTGTTAGCAGGTCATCATGTTGTCCAATAGCTTGTGTGATGGTCTGTCGGACTTCGTCGTTGGTGATGTGTTGGGTATAGGAAATGCCCAGAAGTCTTCTGTAGCACCTCATCTCCATGCTTTGTATTCTTCGTTGGAGATCTGCTGTGAGGGTCCATGCTTCGCAAGCATATAGGAAGATGGAGATGACAAGGGAGCGCAGCAGTCTTACTTTGGAATGTAGACTGATGGTCCTGTCTTTCCAAATGGGCTTCAACCTTGTCAGGGCAGCAGTTGTTTGTGCGATCCTGGAGAGGACTTCCTGTCGGGACCCATTGTCTGATACAATGGCTCCTAAATATTTGAAGCTATGCACTGTGTCGAGGGATTGGCCTTGGACTTTGATGTCCGTATTGATGCCATTAGTGTTATTGGTCATCATTTTGGTCTTCTCTGCACTTATTTCCATTCCATAGGCTTTGGAGGTGGTGTCAAGCCTCTGTACCAGCTGTTCAAGTTCTTGTTCCTCTCCAGCCAATCCATCAATGTCATCTGCAAAACGAAGATTGGAGATTGCTCTACCCCCTATGCTGACTGTGCCTTCATGGTCTGCAAGAGCATCCGACATGATGCGCTCTAGGAAGATGTTGAAGAGTGTTGGAGAGAGTAGGCATCCTTGACGCACACCGATTGTTGTTCTGAACCAATTCCCGATGGCTCTGTTGTGGAGGACTGCACTGATAGCCTTGTCATACAGGCTTTTGATGACTTCAATAATTTTTGGGCTGATGTTGTACACTTTCATTGTTGCCCATAGAGCTGCATGCCAGACTCGGTCAAACGCCTTCTTGAAGTCTATGAACACATGATATAGATGTTGTTGGTGCTGTAGGTATTTCTCACAGATTATTCTGAGGTTGAAAATCTGCTCAGTGGTACTTCGCCCTGCCCTGAATTCTGCTTGTTCTTCAGCTATGATTTGTTCAGCTTGGGGTTTCAACCTGTTGAGTATTATTTTCAGGAGGACCTTGCTGGGATGGCTGATGAGGCTGATGGTGCGGTAATTTTCACACTCCTGAAGGTTACCTTTTTTGGGAAGAGTGATGACAAGCGACTGGGTCCATGGTATAGGCCACTCCCCACTCTGCCAGATCTTGTTACAGATAATGGTGAGGGCATCAATCATCGCTTCTCCTCCTGCTTGTAGCAGTTCCGCGGGTATGTTGTCCACTCCTGCTGACTTCCCTTTCTTTAGCGCTTGCACTGCTGCCTCAACTTCTTCCCGGAGAATTGGGAGGATTTCTTCTTCTCTGTTCTCTGGACATGCTAGAACTGATGGGTCTCCATTTGGTGTATGGTTGTAAAGGTCAGAGCAGTACTCTGTCCATCTGTCCAAGACTTCTTGTTCTTCTGTAAGGCATATGCCAGACTTGCTTTGGATAGTGGAGACTTTGGGCTGTTTGACACTTGTCAGTCGCTTCACAGTCTGGTAGGCCTTCTTGCTGTTGTTCTTGTTCAGACTGTTCTCTATTTCCTGGCATTGATCTTCTATCCAGTTCTCCTTTGCTGTGAGCATGCCTTTTCGGATGTCATTGTTGATTTTTCGGTAGACATCAGCTCCCTGTGAGGTGTTCTTTTTCTTTTTCATCTCTCTTCGTTTATCACACAGATCCAAAAGTTCAGGTGTGATCCACAGCTTCTTCTTTGGTCGGTGCTTGCCAAGGATCTCAGTGGCGGCATCTGTCACAGCTGAGTTGAAGGTGGTGGTCATGGTGTTGACATCTACTTCACCAGCCCCCAAAATGAGCAGTGGTGCAAATTTCCCTCCAATTGTGGCCTGAAATAGTTCTGCCACCTCCGGGTCTTGCAGTTTGTCCAGGTCGAACTTCAGTCTAGTGCACTTTGCTGTATTTACTCTCTTCAAGTGGAGCCGGAAAGACATCATCACGAGATCGTGGTCACTTCCGATGTCTGCTCCTGGAAAAGTACGTGTCCTGCCAATGTTGATGCTTGATCTGAAGCGTTTCTTGACCATGATGTAGTCTATTTGGTTGTGATGCTCCCCGCCAGGACTGTGCCATGTCCATCGTCTGGAGTTTTTGTGGAGACCAAGCGTGTTTGCCAGTACCAGATTGTTGTATCTGGCAAACTCCAAGAGTCTCAGACCCCTGTCATTTGTCTCGTTGTTGCAGTGGGGTCCACATGTGTCTCCCCAGTTGCGGTGCGCATCTTGGCCAACCTTGGCATTCCAGTCGCCTTGCACTATGACTATGTCCTTCTTCGGCACTTGGTCAAGGACCGCCTGTAGATTTTCATAAAAATCCTCCACTTCGCTGTCGTCATAGTCTGATGTTGGGGCGTAGGCCTGGATGATGGTGATGTTGAAAGGGGCTGCTCTCAGGCGGATGGTAATGAGTCTACTGGAGACTGGGCGGCAACCCATGACAGTCGCTAGAATGTTCTTGTGGACCAAGAATCCAACGCCGTGTTCGTGCCTGTCATCCCTACCGCTGAAATAGAGCTTGTGGCCTTTGTCGGTCGTTGTTTCACCTAGGCCTTTCCATCGCAGTTCGCTGATACCTAGAACGTTCCATCGATAGTGGTCCAATTCGTGGGCCAGTTCTTCTAATTTTCCTTCCGCAGTTAGGGTCCTGACGTTCCAGGTTCCTATGACGATGTTGTTTCTCGTGCGGATCTTGCTAAATTGTCCATCAGTAGCATACTTAACACCTCCGTCCTGGTGGCCAACGGAAGGCGCGGTCCTTGTGCCGGGTGACGGCCCGGGCGACGACCGATCCGGTATGGAATTGGTGGATTGTGTCATCATGTAGTGTGTCTTGGGCAAAAAAGACCTGGCGGTGCCCAATCCTCTCCAGGCTGTTGGCCACAGCCGAAATCCACGAATACAGTGTGGCTCGCCTTGGCCCTGAGCACATGGTCGTTGAACCTGTAGTAACGTGAGGTTCCTCCGCCCTGGCCGGTGACTTCTGTGTAGAAGACTTTCGCCCAGTGATGCCGTGCTAACATCACCCCTGTTAGTCGCCTCTTACGACACGCCGGGAAACGTTGGGTCTATTCTATTTAATGCCCGAACCCACAGGGATCATATAATATACATTTATTAGTCAGACGCAAAATTGGAATCGCGGTTACATTGACAGGTTATGAAAACACATAACGATAAAAGTGCACCACTGTGTAAATAGTCAAAACAAGGAGAACGTGTTAAGAGTGCTCAACAGAGCTATAGAGGGAGAGAAAGAGAGAGGGAGGGAGGAAAGAGTGACAGAGAAGGCGGGGGAGGGGAAGAGGGAGTGGAGTGGAGTGGATAGAGAGAAGGAGGAAAGGAATTATAAGGACAAACTGAAACACTTCAACTAACCCACGGTATGGTAACCTTAGAGCGCTGCTATAGATGTATTAGCACCACCTTGACAGTACCGACCAACTGTCCAACTTTTTTTTAAAAATTCTACCCCTAAAGGTTTAAAACTTTGCTTTGACTGGGCCTATGTAAACCGCATTTCTTACTATACCCTTACTTTACAGTAAAGAAACAAACAAAACAAAACGAAAGAACTTCCTTCAGTTCTTCAAATTTACGATCACATCTGGCGGTATTAGATTCAGGCCTCCTGCGCGAGAGTACCTGCCACGGATTAGATTCTCTTTGGATAGCAAGCATTACACACCACACACACGCACTCAAACACACACACACTCAAACACACATACACTCACACACCCATACATACAACCAAACACACACCCACAGGCGCACACGCACACACACACACACGCATTCACATACATAAAAGATGCCAGTAACTCTGTATGTTCCATGCAGTAGTATAGTTGGTTTGTTGCCGAACTGTCGACCTTGGCCCGTCCTTCAGTGACAGGATAACTCGGTTTTACACTTTGTAGGCGGTCAAGTCAATGACATACAGCGTAGCTGAGGCTCTCCGAGTACCTCTCAAAAAGTAGGATCCACAACAGTTGCTCCTCCATCGTCCCCTATACGCTTATGTGTCCGGGGACGTTAATATATTTTAACTAACTAAAAAGTTGCTCCTTGACAAACGCTCCTTGACAATTGCTCCTTGACAATAGCCCCTTAACAGTTGCTCCTTGGGATATTTGCTTCTTGACCAATTGCTACTTGACAAATTGCTCCTTGACGTTTTTGCTCCTTGAACATTTATTCTTGTTTATAATTGCTAAACGTGGGACTAAAGAATATAGATGAATTTATGTGTGAGCGTTTAATGCTACTGAAGACAAATAATTTGTGTTTAAAGTCATGAAAGTCGGAACTTATATTAAAAAATGAATAAAATACTATCTCTCTATTTTAGTAGGCTACATTGACACGGATGAAAACACCGAGGAGCAACTGTTCAAGGGGCAATTAATAATCAAGTAGCAATTGCCCGAGAAGTAATAACTCAAAAAGAAATCAAAACAAAATTGGTCAAGTAGTAATTTTCGCGGAGCAACTGTCAGGGAGCAGTGGTCAATTAGGAGCAACTGCTTTAATACAAGCTCCCTCTTCCCCATTCCCCGCCCATTTTTCTTCCATTTTCTGCACTAATATTGCAGACAGATTACTAATTTGGCTTTGATGATGACGCTTGCAGCCTCAAAGGCGCAGGATGTCACAAAACAGTCATAATGATCAATACGAGCGAAGAACAACAGCAAGAGCCCTAAAGCCATCAACAACAAAAACATCTAAACAACAGCAAAACAGTATAAGAGAGTTATGTGTTGGAATTTTAGAGTAAAAGGAGGCATGTTTTCAGCCCCTTTTTGAACACCCGCTGAAAAATGACACTTGCTTCAAATTGAAAGGAAATGTGTCCCATAATCGAGATGATGAGCTGGCAAAAGTACCAACTCACACACATGTCTTTTTGTTGGTATTGTCAAGTTGTTATTTCAAGCGGGACAGACTTGAAAGGCGAACGGAACTTGGAGGTTGGTAGCAGGGGAATCAATCCTAAAAGATAAGGTGGATCCTATCCTGTTTACTGATGTCCTAATTATTATTATTATTATCATAAGCTGAAAATCTATTGTTGTTTTTTTAAACTGACAGCCAGTTTGCAAGGTGTATAGAAAAAACAAGAAAAAAATAATAACAATAACATGGGCTCCTAGCATTCTTGGCATTTTCTAAACATCTCCAGGCTTATCAGGGCAAATTATAGTACATATTATACTCTGTGCCAGGCGAACAGGTCGCACGTGCTTAGCACAATAGAATCGGGGTCGGTTGTCGTCCATAAAATCCGCTGACACTCCGCAGCTTAAAGGGTGGTCACTAGAGACAGCCCTAGGACGACAACACTCTGGTCACTCGTGGACCAGTCTAGTATGCATGGAAGACAAATCAAATCGTGTAAACCATGCCCATAAAAAGGGAACTGGTGTCTCCGTGCCCCTAAGTAATTGTTCTCTTAGAGTTCTGATGCCAGACTTGTCGCTTCAACCAATGGTCACTTCTTGCTGTTGCATATTTTCTTCCCTCCCGCAAATTATTTTCGGTTTTTATTTATCCCGCGCGAGCTCCCCGAACATATTATTGTATATAGCCTACAGAGTGTTCGCAATTTGAGCACCTCTCTGAAAGTAGAAGGTTGAACATAGTTTAATTCCGCTCTATCTGAAATTAGTTGCTTTTGGTTCTGCCATTTCTCTTTGTATCAGCATGTTTCTTTCCGTCCTTTGGCAGCTTTAGAACTTGTCTAAAAGATCACGACAAAGAAACAACACAATCACGACCCAATCTGAGGATGAAAAAACCCACACAGCGTCCCTTTTCTGCACCCAACCTTAACATGGCAACTTCTCATAATTCTGTCTTCCTCTCCCAGCCCTGACAATACACAAAAGGCATCCTTTATTTTGCCCGCAGCAATTCCAGATTCAGATCTACGTACAACACGTCCAAAAATACGCTTCATGAAAATGGGTCTTCGCGAAAGATGAACGAACATCAGCATTCAAAAGGGTGGACGCTTCTAAAAGTCCACTCACCAGTTTTGCAACATAGACTAGGTCAGTGTTTATTATTATCATTCGACAGGTATACGTTAAAAATTATGGTCTAAAGTTTTGCGACAGCAAAGTTATCACTTGTATAGCTACAGTGCTAAAATCTATAATTTTGTAACCACGTTTCACTTGTTTTTTTTGCAATATTTCTTCCTCCACGCTCTTTTTTGCTTTTTCTACAAGTTCTAATGTTAGAAAACTCTTGTTCTCACATGTCCTTCTTTTTTCCTTCCTGCATTAACGTCCTGACTATTCCAGCATAGCATGTAACCATGAGGTTCTTTGCAATATCCTTTTCCCCATCCACCCTCTTCTTTGCCTTTTTGGATTTTCTACAAGTTCTAGTGATGAGAAAGCTCTTGGTTTTTTTCCCCATATATTATGTCTTCCTTCTTGTTGTTGAGGTCTTTTAACTCTTCAAGCTATGCATGCAGCCATGTTTCACTTGGTCACGAGCTTCTATTTTTTTCTAGCTCTTCTTTGCTTCGAGTACTGGAAAGCTCTTTTCCACACTTCCTTCTGTATGTTAGAAGAAGGGTGCGTTGGAAACTCGACGCTCGTGTTTGTGGACAAGAAAGGAATGCGCTTTTTGCTTGTTTGTCCTCCACTGCGCAGATAGAAAGGCAGGAGGGAGGAGAGAGTGGGGATACTGTACCAGAACAGAGGACACAAGATATTTGTGCTGGACGTGATGATTTCTGCCTGGCCTTCAACTTCCAAGACACCAAGAGGTCACGTCAACGAGACGATAACAAGCTGTTGCAGATGTTGACGTTAATATGCACACAGGAGAAAGAAAACGTAGCTCTTTAGCTGCAATTTAGTTGTTCAACCGAACAAAATGACGTGTTCTTTGTCTTTATTACTGTTTATTAAGCATTTCCTCACCAAGGCTATGATCTCCTCACCCCTCGCCCACACACCCCCTCTACCCCTTCATACATCACCCCACTTCCCTCTTTCCACCTCTCTCTCTCTCTCTCTCTCTCTCTCTCTCTCTCTCTCTCTCTCTCTCTCTCTCTCTCTCTCTCTCCGAACGCCTCCTCCCCCTCCCTTTCCTGGTTAATTAACCTTCTTCTGTTTCAACAGCGTTCAAGTCAATTTGCATTTCTCTTCGCTCTGTAAGCTAAACTTATTTCCAATTCCTGCGTCTGTGCCATTTACGCTCGAGATGGAGATATTACTTCAAGGCTATTCACTGGTACATCCCCCCAACCCGTTAACGTCTCCCGGATCGAAGTAAATTGTTATTGTCCAGACGGTTTCTTCAGCTTCACTGAAGACCCAGAATCGTCGAATACTGAAATTTAATAGCTTCCCCCTGCTCAAAACAGAAAAAGAAAGGAGCGATTTTAGACCACAAATATTACTAAGATCTTACATTGGGTTACACATACTGACATTAGTGCAGGTTTCTTGTGACTAAAAAACAACAACAATAAACTAAAAACAAAGACGTCAACCAGTATAGTTATTGTTCTTTTTTAATTTCAAAACAGGACTGAAAAGAAAGACTTCAGGATATATAAAATAGTAGACCCTCAGAAACATGAAAACAGCAATTTTAGGACAAAAACTCCCAAGATATCTTCAACTGAATCGGACAACACGATTTCTTTTATTTATTTATTTATTCATTTATTTCTTTTATTTCATTTATTTACTTTTTTGGGGGGGAAGGGGAGGGGTAAATGTTTTCAATAAATATCACATATATAATAATAATAATAACCTACACCAAAGAAGAAAAAAGTCTGGAAGAAAATGTGCTGCACTACAAAGCATAATTTTCTTAATTCATGGATATAAGAAACTGGGTTTGTTTGTGTGGCATGTGTGTGCATATGTGTGTGTGTGTGTGGGTGGGTGTGTGTGTGTGTGTGTGTGTGGAGGAGACGCCAAAACAAAACCCCACAGATTCATGCAAACCTGTTGATGATGGAAGAGCAGATGCAGAAGAAGGAGGGTGGGGGGATGGAAGTGGGGTAAGTGGTGGTCTGGAGAGGGGGTAGGAGAGGAAGGTGGGTTACAGGCGCAATTTAAAGGCGGCTGCCGGTCCATTAGTTGCAGTGTTGATATCATGCCCTCACGTACTGGGTCTTCCGGGATTGTTTATAGACGTCTTATCTCCCTCCTGTAGCTCTCCCCCCCTCTCTCTCCCTCCATCTCTCTCTCGCACACACAAATACACACACAAATACACACAAACACGCGCGCATGCGCGCGCACACACACACACACATCGACTGCGATTAATGCCTTATTTTTCTAGCACATAAAATACAATTTGTATTATCCTCAGACAGTAAACCACAATACTCTCAATACATGCAGCATCCTAGATAGCAGCAGCCACCACGTTAAACAGCAGATAAAGATATAATGTTTCGGGCCTAAATTTCAGCAGGTTGATATGAGCCTTTAGCTAGATAAAGAACAACAACGTGAAGGCTTCATCTCCATAACTTTTGGGGCTGTCTTGCTGCTTCAGCTAGCGTTACGTGTTACGACCCAATCCAGTACAACAGATAAACAGATAACTATTCATGTAGACATCTAGTCTAGTGTTTGTTGAATTTTCACCAGTAAAACCAAACACCAGCGATAAACCGCGAGATGTGAGAATATATTCTTACGCTGTAAAGTTTATATGGGAAAATGGCGACAAAGAAGAACGGGGAGAGGGGAAGAGTGATGGGGAAGACGAAGAAGAAGAAGAAGAAGAAGAAGAAGAAGAAGAAGAAGAAGAAGAAGAAGAAGAAGAAGAAGAAGAAGAAGAAGATGATGAAGGAGAGGGGAAGAGTGATGGGGAAGACGAAGAAGAAGAAGAAGAAGAAGAAGAAGAAGAAGAAGAAGAAGAAGAAG
>CM072511.1:91483609-91488609 GCA_036898135.1 Oncomelania hupensis | reverse complement strand
AAAATATTGTCTGTAAAGGCACCAATTGCCATGAAAAACAGGAACCATGTTCTTTACATATGCATTGTGCTTCTCAGCCAAAAATCTCTGCTTTAGAACTCTCAAAAAACCTTGAAAGTGAGGGCAAACGCCAAAGCTTTGTTAATGCTAGACAAAGAAACTGCTGGATAGAATATAATATAATTTACTGGGAATTTTGCCTGCGGAATTGTATCGAATTGATGTCTAAATCTATATTTTAATCGAGCAGCCTTTTCAGATCACGAGGGGCCGTTTTAGCCAACCAGCGGCTTTGTTGTGAAGTTAATTTCGAGCTTCAGTTGGCTCCAAGTTTTACAGATTACAGCTGAACTGTCCATATAATTGCTTCCACGCGAGTTTTGCCATTCGGCGCTCGATCACCCGCTGCCGATACAACGAAACTTAACATTCTTTTCGATCGCAAAACGGCTTTAGTTTGCATTTTACTGCTTCCAAAAACACTGTAAAAACACATGTGTGAGACGGTATTTTTAGAACCAATCATTTTTGTCCTTAGCCCTGCCATCATTTCCGCATACCATTTCTACCAAGGATTTCGTATTTTATTCCAAATCGCTTTTAATCGATCGGCGTTCGCTATATTGTTGTTTAATCCAGTTTCAAGTTTATAACATTAATAAAATCGAGGGGTTCAACATGTTTTATGATATGGGACCTAAAATCAGTTTAGAGAGTTATAGCATCACGTGGTTCAATAGATAAGGCTTTTGACTGTCAATAAGGAGACCCGGGTTCAATCTCAATTGGTCCTTTTTTTTTTTTTTTTTAAATAAAATTTAATAATACAGAGCGAGAGAGATATAAGAGAGATATAGATAATAAAGAAAAAGAGCGGAACAGAGGCAACTAAAAAACAAAACAAGGTGCAAGTAAAATGCTAAAAAAAAAAAAATGTATAAATAAAATTAAAATCATAGCACGGGTATTAATAACTGCTTCATATTCTTTTTTTTTTTCCATTTATCCATGATGCGTGTACTTCTTAGAACACTTAACATCTTATGCTTTTAAAAAAAAATTAGGTATAGGTAGGTCTGTTTAAAAAATAAACATTTAGAAAATAACATTATAGTTTTATTGTAAATTTCATAGCATAATTAATTGTCATTCGATTCATCAGAAAAAAATATTAAATTAAGAGCAAACTTTACATTAAAAATAAATATTTAGAATCTAAATTAAAACTGAATTGTTCCCAAATAAATATCTGTAGGGACTAAAGGTCCATATTTACATTTACATGGCTTGGTGCTTTTTTTTTAATGATTGCCTCAATTTGGTATTTCATTGGTATGTATTATAAGGAAAAAAGTTCTGTGCATGCAGTGATAGCATTGCCTTATTGTTTTAATCACATGCATGTGCAATAAATCAGTAATGCTGTTCTCCTCAAATAAATGATTATTGTGTTTTATTACAATTATAAGTTTATTTTTAATCTATGTCTATTTTTAGTGATTCACCACTGACAGTGTACTTCAGCCTTCCACTTCCAGAATCATAAACACAACAAAGATTATTATATCAAAGATACTTTTATACAATGTGAATTAATTTTCGAGCTAATGTTAATTAAAAGTATCTTTGATATACTGTATATCTTAGTTGTGTTTATGATTCTGGAAGTGGAAGGCTGAAGTGCACTGTCAGTGGTGAATCACTAAAAAGAGACATAGATTAAAGATAAACATATAATTGTATTTTACTTTCAAAATACTTAGCAGTTCCTGTTGTGTTTACAATTTCTTCCACTTTCAGGCAATTGATACTTCCTACATGTAGTTATTGTACCAACACCACAACATAAACTATACACTATGTAGGCTACAATGGAACATTATAGTCTCAAATAAATTTGACTTCACTCAGTGGCTGACAGCTTGGACACCCAAAGATAACCTATAACGGGCATAAAATCAGCAACACAACAACAAAATATAATAGATACTTTTAATTATACAACAATACAAGACAAATGAATTTTCGTGCTTTGCTCTTCTTCAGATTAAAAACAAACATAAAATGACAAAATGCTGCAGAATGCACAAAAAAAGTCACTTCCAGGAAAATTTTTGAAACGGGCATATAACATCAGGCCCAGCAATTGGGTCATCAAAAATTTATTTGGACGGGTAATAACTGCTAGTTATACTTGAATAGTATAGGCGTTTTTAGTTTAACACATCAACGTATTCATCGGAGATAAAACAAAGCAAAACAAAACAAAACAAACAAATACAAGCAAACAACACAGGCGCACGAAGTTTGCATCATTGTTGTGCTGGTTAGTGATGGAAGTTGGAAAAGGGATGCTTAAAATGAAGAATCATTCAGCGCCAAATCCTTCAACTCGCAACAACAGATATTTCTACTGTCTCTCTATTCACTACAGACTTCACTACATCTGAGTACAGTTACTGTAGAGCTACATTAGAAAACGAGCAAGAGAGTGAGTCTACTACTGACTTTTATATTATCTGCTAGCACCGATTTTTCCCTCTGCTAATCCGAAAATGACCCCAAATACTTCGTGAGTGTTTACTCGTTTCTGCATTACGCTTCATAACAGAATTCTCCATACATCAGCATACAGTTACAGCGCAGCAAGCGAGCAGAGTTTTTCCGGCGTGGTGCTGTACACAGTTGTACACCAGGTGTAATCACTTCCACAGGTGTGGCCTAAATTACCTGGAGTTCGTGACCGTGGGGGGAGAGCGCGCTCCATTAGTTCCGTAGTCTTAAGATATGAAAGACAGTGCGCTGAGAAATACGACGTAACAAAACTGTTTACAATAGATTTACTGCATGTAATCGAGTTAACTAAACTTTCAGGTTTGTTGATGTTGAGTTCTGAACATGTTTCAACATCCAACAGTCTCTTAATAGCCAGACTAGCTCATCATAATGAATGTCAAAAATTGTTAAGGCTTGCAGACAATCTGCACTTTGAAAACTGCTAATATGACAATATGAATTGTTTTACGTCGTCCCATCTTATCATCAGTAGCACTCCTTTTGATTTCTGTATACGTCTCTATACCTTTAAGTTTTTCTGTTGTTAAAAATCATACCTTTTATAATTAAAATTACATTATTTATTTATTTTTATTTCGTTTAAATAATATATGTAATATTTGTACTGATGTCAGCCACCTCATTCATTTTATTGGAATAAAGACGTGTTGACATGACTTAAATTGAACGTGTAGTTGCATTATTATGCTGTCCCTCTTTTACACCTCATTTGCGCTGGAAGACTCAATATTCCATTTGCGCTGGAAGACTCATATTCCGAATATTGAGTCTTCCAGCGCAAATGAGGTGTAAAAGAGGGACAGCATAATAATGCAACTACACGTAACGTGATCTAGCGAATTTCGTATAGTTTATTCCTTCACTCGCTAGATCAAGTTGCGTTGCGCTGGTTAGATTTAAGTCCCCAGACACGAAGGCATATAGGGTACTGCTCTAGATCGCCAACATCTACAGTCCTTTTCTCTTAATATACACATTAACTGAATCACTCACACGTCGTTTTACATCTTATTCAGTTTGTCATTTCCGAATTACCAACTTATTCATTTTCGCATAGATCTGCGCCTTTGCGGACGTCCACCCTATCTTATCAGCGCAATAACTGACTCCCACTCTCACTTTCCCTCATCTCTACCGCCCCGCCTTCACCCCAACCCCACCCTTCCTACACCCTCCCAACTATCCCAAATGTTACTCGTTCCCTCCCCGCACCTAACAAAATCCCTTAGTCTAAAATCATTTGGTTATTTAAAAAAAAAAAACACAAAACAACTAAATGTTAATTGAAACAAACATCAAAAACACAAGTGTCCCGGTGTTCAGCTCAAACCATCTCTCTCTCTCTCTCTCTCTCTCTCTCTCTCTCTCTCTCACACACACACACACACACTCACACACACACACAAACACGTCTCCCTCTTCAATTATTGGCTTTAAAATGTTCATTTCTTATTCATCTACGCATTTAATTTCTAGCTAAATATTTGATTTCTCCTGTTTATTTGTTACTTTTATTTATTTATTTATGTGTATGTGTGTATGTCCGTGTAATTATTTACTAAAATGTATTATCTTTATTTTTTTTAATTGTTGTATTCTTCTTTATTTATATGCAAATATCAGTTGCCAATCACTTAATTATTATGTAGAATTTTATCATACAGGGTGGGCTTATAAGCTATCTCGTTGCTCCTGTAAATCATTGTTTTGTAATTATATGTATTTCCTTGAATAAAACATTTGTTTAAAAAAACAACACAAACTTGCACTTTTCAAAACTGTGGGTTACTGCGCCTTAACAAACAAAACTGCTATCATCCTCATCATCATCATCATCATCATCATAATCATCATCATAATCATCATCATCATCATCATCATCATCATCATCATCATGATCATCGTCATCATCATTCAGTTATTGCTCATTTTCGCATTCACTCAAACGCTCGTTCTTTCTCTACCTTACTCATTGTCTTCAGTACACATTCACTAACACGTAGCCTACTGTACTAAGTTTCTCATTTATGTAGAAGTACTTCGCCACACAGACCTACTACATGCAGGGACGTTTCCACCTCTACTGTACTCACTACCGTATTCTCTAACTTACTCATTTGCTCTCTTATTCATTTTCTCACTGACTACATGTAGTAGCACGGTTAGAACCACGGTGGATCTCAAGCTTACTCACATACACATTTACGCATGTTACTCACTTACCCCACCAATTAGCCTGTAGTCTGCCAAGAAAAAGAGAGCTGCACTGCCGTTGCAACACGCACACACACACTCACACATACACACACACACGCACGCACGCTCAGAGAGAGAGAGAGGTTTTGCCGTTTCACACAACCACCCCCCCCCACCCTCAACCCTCCCCCCCACACACACTCATCTACATATTATGAAATTCGTTG
>CM072511.1:91363609-91478609 GCA_036898135.1 Oncomelania hupensis | reverse complement strand
AGGAGAAATAATTTGTTGTTTTATGGCATGAAGCGTGATGGAAACGAAACGAGTACTGGCTGTGAATCTGTTTTGAAAACTATGCTGAACGAAAACATGGGACTGAATGATTTACAATTTGACCGTGTACATCGCCTAAATGCTAAGCCTGATTCCCCTGTGATTGCATGTTGTACTTCTTATAAAGACAAAGTAGCAATTTTGAAAGCAAAATCTAAGCTTAAAGGGACTAGTGTTTTCATCAGTGAAGATTTTTCTCCGTCCGTCCGAGAACAGCGCAAAAAACTGAACAAGTTGATGAAAGAACAAAGGAACGCCGGGAAGAACGTAGCTATGGTGTTTGACCACTTGATCATTGATAATCAAAAGTTTTTTCTTTCGAAGGATGGGGAGAGATTGGTAAAGAGGACATAGGACTGTGGCCGCCTCTGTCGTCATTGTAAACAAAGTATTCAAGTTCATAAACGTAATGTCCAGTGTGACCTCTTTGAGAACCCGTGCACTGATGGGTGCAGTGCGCAAGGTAGTAGTAACCCCCTCGCACGTGTAATGTGTAACAAGCGACGTAGTTTCGTCCCCGCGATTCATAGTAGGCCTTTTGATCACTATGGTTACACTAATGCTGTTGATGTTGACGATGTTAGATGTGTTGATGTTCATGCTGATGTTTGTGTTGTTCATGTGGGTGATAAAGGTGGTGATGATGATGATAGTGACGGTGATGACTGCGTTGGTGGTGATTGTGTTAGTGGTGATGACGATGTGTTTGTTGCCGGAGTTACAGAGGTTTTCTTTCGTACTGATTGTAACAGTCATCTTTCTTTGTATATGACTGAATGTGATAAGGGAAAGTACTGCGGTGCAGCTGACCTTTGTGCTGTACCCGTACCGTGCGAGAAAACTAGTAAACCTCTATTTACTCTGGACTGTAACGAGTCACTGTTTGGTGCACCTTGTAGTGGCAGTAGTAGTAGTGACAGCGACAGTGTTTTTTCATTGCGTAGGCCTAATATGCAAGAGGAGATTCTTCATGTTGAGTATGGTCATGTAAATAATGAGCATGTACCCTTTTCATTTCTACACTGGAACATTAATGGTCTTTTGTCTAAATTGACAGATTGCAGTTTTATGTCATTTATCGGTTCCTTTGATTTTGTGTGTATGGTTGAAACATTTACTCAAAGCTTGAATGAAAATGTTTTCCCAGGTCATAAGGTTTTCTGTCAGCCTGCAACTAAGTTTCCAGGCCTAGGGAGACCCTCTGGTGGAGTTCTTTGTTTAATTAAGAATGCTTTTGTCCCATACGTGAGACAAATAGATGTTAATGTTGGAAATTTCTTAGCTTTTGTCATAAGTAAAGATCTGTTTGGTACATTAAAAGATGTACTGTATGTCTGTGCCTATGTGCCACCAGAGGGATCCAGGTATTATAAGTTTGCTGAAGGGTATGATGATGGTATTACTATGCTGGAAGACTGCTTGCTTGACTGTGCTCTCTCTGTGGATGATTATTATTTTCTTATATCTGGTGACCTTAATGGTAGGACATCTAATGTTTCTCCGAGTGTTGATATTGATAATGGCTACGAGTCGCTACATGAGAGTCGCTCTGTTAATGTTGGCAGACATTCTCAGGACACTGTAATTAATGGCTATGGTAAAATGCTTTTGAATATGTGCACTGCTCTTAATTTGTTTATATTAAATGGTGTGTGTCATGGTGACCTTGATGGTCACTATACATTCTTATGTGATACAGGTAGTAGTGTCATTGATTATTTTTTGTTATCTAATGACTTGTTTTCCCTTATTTCCGATGACTGTCAATTAGATGTCTTGCAGCGTATTGAATCTCAACACTTACCCGTGTTGTTTACTGTATTTTTTCCAAAAGTGCATGCTAACAATTCGGATGAGTCTTATTGTACTACAGTAGATAGGTTTGTTTGGAATGATGATAAGGCTGGAACATTTCATGAAAGGTTGATGGAAGAAAATACACGTGTAGAATTAAACAAAGCCATTGCTTTGATTGATGTAGATATTGATTTAGCTCTTTTAGCCTTTAATGCATGTATGATGAAAGTAGCGGAATGCATGAAAAAGAAAATGAGAATAAATGGGAGTAGGAAATTTCAGGACTGGTTTGATAGAGAATGTAATGAAATGCGTAAACAAGTGCGAAAGGCGTTACGCAAGTACTGTCGTACTCTGGACGGAAATGATAGACACATTTACTGTAAATTAAGAAGGGAGTATAAGAATTTATTAAAAAGTAAAAAGAAAAGGTACAATGAAATGTTATATGATCAAATGGTTGGAAGTATTGGACAGCAAAGGGCTTTTTGGGACAACGTACATAATGCAATGCCAAGGAGAAGTGCTGTCCGAAATCATATTTCTGTGGATGAATGGTTTGAGTATTTCAAAAACCTGCTTGATAAGGATTTTGTTGATGCTGATATTGATGAAGGGGAAGAGGGTAATGATGCTAATCATGATGATACTGATTCTAATCTGTGGTTCAATTCTCCTATTACAGAACAAGAAGTTCTGTTTGCAATTAATAAGCTTAAAAATAAGAAAGCTGCAGGAGCTGATGGTATTATCGGTGAAATCCTGAAATATTCTGCCATAAAAATTGCTCCGTATTTTGTCAAATTCTTGAATGTGCTTTTTGATCATGGAATTTTTCCTGAAAGCTGGAATGAGTCAATAATCCTACCACTTCATAAAAAAGGTGATAATAATAACCCAAGTAACTACAGAGGCATTTCTCTTTGTAACGTAGGAAGTAAAGTTTATGGTACTATCATAAATAAACGTCTTCAGCTGTGGGTACATGAAAATAATATAACGGGAGAGTACCAAGCTGGTTTTAAGAGTGGTTATTCAACAGTAGATCATATTTTTACTTTGTTATCTTGTGTCCAGAAACAGTTTAATGCTAATCATAATAGAAAATTGTATGCGGCTTTTATTGATTTTGAAAAGGCTTTTGACTCTATTAACAGAAATATTTTATGGCCCGTGCTGTTAAATTGTGGTGTCTCTGGCAAACTTTTTCGCTGTATTAGAAGCATGTACAAAACTGTTAAGGCGAGAGTGAGATGTGGAAATAAGTTAACTGATATAATTAATTGTTCAGCAGGTGTAAAACAAGGAGATGTAATCAGTCCAGTTTTATTTTCTATATATATTAATGAACTTGCTGTTAAGGTTATTCAAAATGGAAGACATGGTGTGAATTTTTTACTAGATACATTCGAATTGTTTATTCTTTTATTGGCGGATGATATTGTTCTCTTGTCAGAAACAGTTGTTGGGCTGCAAAATCAGCTTAATAATCTGCACCAGGCCTCAGTATCGCTTGGACTTAAAGTTAATAGACAAAAAAGTAATATTGTTGTGTTTAGAAAAGGAGGCTACTTGAGTGCCAGTGAGAGATGGTTTTTTGATAGACAACTCATGCCTGTAGTAAACATGTACAAATATTTAGGGATTTATTTTTCTACTCGATTGAGCTTTGTATCTGCTTGCAAAGAGTTAAGTAGTATAGCAAAAGGCGCATTTTTATGCGTTTTAAAAAGAATGCATACTTTGAATATATTTTCTGTAAAATTATTTTTTTAAAATCTTTGATTCTCAAATACAGCCCATAGCTTTGTATGGTTCGGAAATATGGGGCATAGACAAGGCTGCGGTTCATTGTGAGAAAGTACATTTATTTGCATTAAAAAGGTTTTTAGGTGTTGATACTCGCACTCCCAATGATTTTGTATACGGGGAATTAAACCGGTACCCTATTCAGATCAATGCAATTGTAAACTGTGTGCGATATTGGTTAAAGTTAACACGCATGGAACCTCATCGTCTCCCTAGAAAGGCGTATGTAATGTTGAGGACGTTAGATGAGAGGGGAGCAAATACATGGGCAACCAATGTGCGATCATGTCTTTTTATGTATGGATATGGTTTTGTATGGTTAAATCAAGGTGTGCAAGAGATCAAATGTTTTTTAAGAAAATTTAAACAGCGACTTGTGGATTGCAGATGGCAAGATTGGCATAATCATGTACAAAACAGTGACAGGTATAAAATGTACTGTTTATTTGGGGGCAGTAATCATTGTGTTAAAACTTATTTGGAATTAAGTCTTGACAGGCATTTAGTTTTTATAATGACAAAATTTCGATTTGGTGTGTCAGATATTGGTGTTCATTATCACAGATATCGAAATGACACACAAGCAGCTGTAAAATGCCCACTTTGCATGGAAAAAGAAGAAGATGAAGTCCATTTTGTGTTATGTTGTCCAGTCTTACATAACTTAAGAGTGCAATTTATTGCTGAAAAATATTATAGAAATCCATGTGCATCTAGACTGTGTGTTTTGATGGCGTCTAGTAACCCGAATATAATTAGGAAACTAAGTATATACCTGTACAAAGCCTTTAAACTAAGAGAAATTGCTCTATCGTGATTTAAACAGAATGAAAATGTTTGTTTTTTTATATGTATAATGTTATGATGTACACACCCTTCATGAAGGGGCGATGCCTAAATGAATAAATAATCAATCAATCTCTCTCTCTCTCTCTTCTCTTCTCCTTCTTTCTTTCTTCATCTTGTCTCACTTATACCACCCCACATCTCATCTCTCTCTCTTTCTCTCTCTCCCATATCCCCCTCCCACATTCCTTCTCCCCTTCTTTATGCGAGTGAGAGCAGAAGGGAATGTTATTGTAACTGGCGCCTGACTGCCTCCTTGGAGAGCATCATTGTACGCAACTTTGTGGCTTTAAACGAGGAGCATACCTGACATAAGCTAAAAGGATCAAACCGTCCCTACGTGGCCATACACCTGTTGCCAGCTCCCGTATTTCCCTTCCAGGCCACGACTGGCGATTGATGCGTTCTGCCCTTCACAGCAACAATTTAACGGTAATATTACCTACGCATGTAAGCTTACAGTCTAAGCCTGCACATATAAAATCTTATTCTGAAGTTTTTAACATATGCTGACGAAGGAACACTGGCAAACAACCATAGATGAACAAGAGACGTGACTCGCAATTGTATTATATCAGTACTGATGCTGGAGCATTAATTCCAGAAACAGACGCTTTAAAGGTAATATTACCTAGATACAAGCATATAATGACCAATAACGACTACTGAAGCAGAAAAAACTATCCCAAGCATAGAAGTTACCCATAGTGGATGCAACTGCTGTCGAAAGAGAACCCGTCCCACAAAACCACATGTTAACAGAAATCTTGCCTAGAGTTACAAGTATTGTCGACAAGTATGTATCATTACGGATAGTGGACGGGAAAATCTAGCGGGTACAGTTGAAGTAAAACGTAACCACTAGTGACGATGGGGAACTTTCCCACACAAGTCGCAGTTTCAGAGTAGTACTACTATAGGTAAGATCTCATTGTGCAGCTTAACAATAATAAACAGTCTTGTACAGCTACTCACGAAGGAACATTATATATACATTATATAGAAAACCATCCCACTCAAACAAACAAAAAATTAGTTATCTATACATGTCCGTGCCACTACTAGCGAAGAAACAGAACGGCAAACAGCTGAAGTTCTGCAGTAATACTACCCATACATTTATAATTATACAACGACCACGACCCATACCTTCACGCCACTCCTTCTTTCCCCTATCCATGATTAAAACTAATGTTATAACAAAAATAACAGTCGCGTTCAATCAAAATATAACAATCAAAAGCGATCAATTACACCACACCATTCATTCAAAAGAAAGTACGTTTTGATGCATGTAATCCTCCTTCTCCTTATCATCATCATCATCATCATCATCATCATCATCATCATCATCATCATCATCATCATCATCATCGTCGTCATCATCATCATGTTCATCATCATAATCATCATCATCAAAATTTAATGGCGGCATGTATCAATAGAATAATGGCGTTGGGAAAAAAAATCTTACCTTGATATTGAGGTGGTACTAAACAGGAAACTTGAAGAATACAAAGTCCAGGCGTACTTCCAAGCGTAGTGCCTCCAAGGTCAAATGTCTAAGAATCCTACAGCTCGCCGATACTCAATGCTGGCCATCTGAAATATGAACAATTTCAACATTGTTGAGCTCATTATATATAATGCATGCCGTCTAAAATTATTATTATCACATAAGATCTTGCCTTATATCTTAAGATAAGATAAGATAAGATCTTATCTTTGCGATCACGCCCGTCGGCGTGGAGATATTTACGCGCTTTATAAATTATTCATTCATTCATTCAAGATCTTGAGGATTTCATAATAGTTGCAAGTACGTGCAGAAAAAAAAAATAAAAATAAAACCAAACAAATCGTATAAATGTTTTCCAAATTTTTGCCTTCATTTAAAAGGCTTCCTGAAGAGTAAAACTGTACAACATGATACAGGCTGATCCGAAGTCCAGTTAAAATAGGCCTACAGATAAGACTCTGGAGCATTTTGGGATTTGACTCTCGGCTCTGCTGTACTAATGATACTTGAGGCCGAATGTATGTCGCTATCCATTTTCAACGGCGCAAGTACCTTGCTTGACATACTGATCCCTCGATACATCGGTCCTCCCAACGCATCGGTCCCTCGACATCTCTCTCTCTCTCTCTCTCTCTCTCTCTCTCTCTCTCTCTCTCTCTCTCTCTCTCTCTCTCTCTCTCTCTCTCATATATATACATGGAATTCCGAAACATACAGAGGTCTTCCATTTGATCAACATTACCTGATTAAATATGCAACCAGTTTCCTTCAAGGCTGCTTCATCATGCACGTTAAACGTCCTTTAAAAAAGTACAATACTTTCAAAACCTGTTTTTGGACAATATAGGAGAGTGAACTTCGCAGTTTTGAATACTTGCACGTTGTTGTTGCTGTTGTTGTTATTATTATTATTATTATTATTATTATTATTATTATTATTATTATTATTATTATTATTATTATTATTATCGTTTTTTTTTAAATCTACTTTATCTTCGTTGCTCTACTAAATATTTTACTGTTATTGTTAGGTAGATTGCCCAAATCACCAATATGCATTATGCATCCTTTTTTTCTGTATATCTGCCCTTCAGATACACCTATTTCACTTTTATTTTCCCTGCTTTGCCCTGCCAAAATGCTTGACTTCTATTTTTACACTATTATTATTTTTTTTTACTATAACAAGTAATGCTTTCCTGAGTAGGCTACCATTTTTTAATCACTGTTGTTTTCCAGCATGTTCCTACAATGCACAAGATTGTCAAATCTCGCAACAGCCGCTTAAAAGGTAACCTACATTAGCCTATATTATAGAGAAAATATTTTCTTTGCGACAAGCTTCTGTGCCACATTGCATAGCAGAGTTTCTATGAGACTAACGTTTGCCTCTAGAGTCTTCGGCGAGTCTCTGCAACGCAGTGTGCTTCTGAGCGTATCGGTCAGTATTTGTCTACCTGCGGCTGACCGCGACGACCTTCTGTCAGGCAAGTTCATCCCTTATCGGTATGGAGGGTCACACATGTGTGCATCAGGTGCCTACGCCTTTCCCCTCCCTCCCTCAAACAATACAAACACGGCCTGTGGACAGTTGTGGATGAATGTCATACCTCCACTGCTACTTCTGCGCTTTGGGGATTCCTCCTTGTCGTCTTTGGGATTCTTCTTCTTCTCCCTCCTCGTCCTTCCTCACCTTGCCTTCCTCTTCTCCTTCTACTTCTTCTTCTTCCTCCTCCTCCTCCTTCTCGTCCTTCCTCACATTGGCTTCATCATATTGGCTTCTTCTTCTTCTTCTTCTTCTTCTTCTTCTTCTTCTTCTTCTTCTTCTTCTTCTTCTTCTTCGTCTTCGTCTTTTTTTCTACTCGTCCTACTAATCCTCCTTTTTCGCTTCTTCTTATTCTTTCGACCCTTCATCTTTTTCTTTATATATATATCTATATATATGGCTGGCGCATTGTCGTTCGTGGAGATTCCATTATTCGACATCGACATCTTTTGGCGCGGTATATCAAATTTTGGCAAATAAAGATCGATGCAAACATTACATTACATTACATGTTTATTGCTTTAGGTCCAGCGGACTATTCCGAGCCAAATCAGAACCAGTATAGCCGAATCAGGACCACAAAATCAAGACCATAACTTCGCTGAAAGAGGACTCGCCCCTGATCCGCATAAAAGATCTGCCGAAACAACCCTAGTGGTAACACCGAAGGCACTCCACCAGCCGGTCACTTTACAATAAAGATATCCCACGCAGGGGACGCTGAGGCTATACACTAATTTATTGAACTCCCGTTTACACAAACAAAATAGAATATAAACATCATAATAAAATATCAACAAAACACATACATATAAAATGCCTACATTGCCAAATAATAACATCAGAGGAAGCCCAAGTGACCACCTTGCAGAAAGCGTCCAATATTTCACAAACAAAATAGAATATAAACATCATAATAAAATATCAACAAAACACATACATATAAAATGCCTACTTTGCCAAATAATAACATCAGAGGAAGCCCAAGTGACCACCTGGCAGAAAGCGTCCAATATTTCCAAGCTGATCCAACAAATAATGAGGAGTTTTGTCCCGGAAGAGTTTTCAAGAAAAAAGATAAGTGACTGGTCTAGCGAAGAAGAAGATAGTATAGTAGATTGATAGAACATAGTAGGAATGAGAAAGAACAAAGGAGATAGACAGCGACAGTGGAAATTTAAAGCACTAAATTTCCAGAAAGTGGGGATACTATTTGTACTGAAACCCCCGGCACCCGGGGGAGATCGACGCAAAACGCTGCAATATCTGGATAAGTATACGAGTACATTTAGCGCAAAGTTCATCGGAAGAACAAACACTCCAGAGAAGGAGAAGAAGAAGAAGAAGAAGAAGAAGAAGAAGAAGAAGAAGAAGAAGGAGGAGGAGGAGGAGGAGGAGGAGGAGAAGAAGAAGAAGGAGAAGAAGAAGAAGAAGAAGATGATGATGATGATGATGATGATGATGATGATGATGATGATGATGATGATGATGATGATGATGATGATGATGATGATGACGACGACGACGACGACGACGAAGAAGAAGAAGAAGAAGAAGAAGAAGAAGAAGAAGAAGAAGAAGAAGAAGAAGAAGAAGAAGAAGAAGAATGTCACGTCCCCCGAGCGGGTTCAGTGACGTCAGCTCATAAAGCGAGTGAAAAGAATAAACTCAAACAAAATAAACTAACACAAAATGCCAGAGTACAAACACACACTCTTTTATTCAACAATCAACAAGCAAACACAGGACAAATGGGAACTAACCTTCCCTCAACCCCTAAACAGACCCCCGTCCCAATACTAACTAACAATTACCTCCCCTTGCAACAAACCCCAAATAGAACTAAATAACAACAGTTTCTTTACAAAGTGTATACAGAAAATCAAAATCAACAAATCAATTCAAAATGCAAGTCTTCAAATAATAAGTGATGGCGTTGAATCATGAACTATTAGCTAGACAAAGCTGTGGCACAGAAGTAATGTCTCAATGTTCTTGTTAAGTAGCTCAGAGAGCTAACAGTCTCTTTCACAAAGTGGATGATTCTTCTAACTAAATGGATATGTTTTTAGGTGCGTGTAATGTGAGTCTGTGTGTGCATGAATTAGGCATGAAAACCCCCTGGAAGCGTGTTGCCTCGGTACACAGGCAAAACCTGCAGCAGTGTAAGAAATCACCACAACACTACTGTGTCGTAGAGGCAAAGGTACATCCCAGGCTGGTTAGGACCCAGTCAGCGGCAACAACATCAACATCAGTACAGCACAACAGGCACATCAAAGGCAACCGCGTGGGAATAATGCGTAGAAATAAACACGCAGATGTAATAATCATCATCATCTCATCAGCCCACACCTGTTGACATATACATAGTCTTAACAATATGCCCACCAAACAATAAACACTATATAACATAACATAACACGCCGTCCTCCGTCCGCCATCTTGACCTGTATAGCTATGAATATCATAATAATAACATAAGATACTATACACAGATTTCAATAATGTAAATCACCCTTTGATGCTAAATAATTCGCATCTTCTTTACAAACCAATGTTTATATAAATATACATAATTATCGCAACCACACTACCATCTCACAGTCCTGATTCATTCCACCTCCCTTCATCACCACCGTCACCCCCAACAATTATAGCACATCACGATTACCTCCCTTCATCCACACTGTAAACATGCTTCCTTCATAATCATCACTTCATCCCTCTTCAGCATACTACATTCTATCGCTCTTTCCATACATACACCCTCACTCTCTCTCTCCCTCTCTATATTCCCCATCGTCGCCTTTGACCCACTTCCATAACAACAACAGCAACGACATTTTCCCCATCATAGATACAATAAGAAAATCATAGGAAAATCATATAAAATCAACAAAATTCATTACACATCCTAACAATACATCCCCTTCCCCACACTCATTACCACTCATACACGTACGCAGTGCTCGGAGCGCGCCACTAGAGAATTGAACGACAGGGTTTGCTTACCTTACAGGCCTCGGCTCGTGACGCCCTTTACCCCAACACCACAACACGACACAACACTGTCACAACATTGGCACAACACAATGGATTAGTCTTTTGAGAGTCTCTTTCTCTTGCTCTTGCACGTTATTTCACTGTCCAAATAACATTTATTCTGAGGATGAGGACACCTTAGCTCTGCTACAGACACTAAGTTTTGGTGGGTGTTCAATCGAGAACCACACGCACCTTAAGTATGGAACTCTACACTCACTGGCGAATGGCAGTTACCATCTTCCTTCGAATTCTACACATCCTTATCCCGACGAGGGCATAAGACCTTGGGTGGCTGTAAAACAATACACACACCCTTCCAACAGTACCCTACACTACGATGACCTCTGTCACAGGGCTGCTGTCTCGTTAGAATTCCTTCCTCACGCAATAGCATCTCAAACCACTCTGCCCTTCAAAATCTGCGCCGGCCACAAGCAAAACAGTCGAGCTCTCGTCAGTATGCACGTTCTTTATTACGCGTACCCCTATTCGAAATTGGCCGACTCCCTGTCTTCTATGAATCGCACGGACTTTACGAAACTGCACTTTCATACGCAAAAGTAAATCGGTCACGCTATTCTATGTACAGCAGATATACGGAGAAGTGTAACTTCGTAAAAAGTGTATCTCTCCCTACCATCTGAAAACTCGTGTCGTCACACAACCCCCCCCCCAGTTCTTAACACCTTGAAGAACCTTAACTACGACGCGAATTTCTCACTACCCCCTATGCTACCTACTGAGCGTTTCTGCTGAGGAAATCTGCTGGAACGTTGTCCTTCCCAGAAATGTGCTCCACAGACATTGAGAAAGGTTGCAGCTGAAGTGCCCATCTCATCAGTCGGCTGTTGGTGTTCTTCACTTGCTGTAGGTACTGCAGTGGCATATGGTCAGTCTGCACTACGAAAGTACGTCCGTACAGATATTGACTGAATTTCTGCACACCCCACACCAACGCTAGACACTCCCTCTCAATGGTCGAATAGTTCCTCTCGGGTTTCGACAGTTTCTTGCTTGCACACGCAATAGGCTGTAATCCCTGTCCCCTGTCCTGGCTCAAAATGGCCCCTACTCCGTCCTCCGACGCATCTGTCTGTAGCACAAACGGTAGGGTGAAGTCCGGCAGACAGCACACAGGGTCAGAGCACAGCTTCTCCTTCAGTGTGCAAAATGCAGCTTCGCATGCTTCGGTCCATTGTACCGCCCCTGGCTTGCCTCCCTTGGTCAGATCGTGTAGTGGTGAAGCAATCGCTGAAAAGTTGGGTACGAACCGCCTGTAGTATCCGGCTAAACCCAAAAATGAGCGCACTTGCCGCTTGGTCGTTGGTCGTGGTGCATCTCGGATTCTCTCCATCTTTGACACCTCAGGACGAATTTCTCCCTGTCCAACCACGTGCCCAAGATACTCTACTCTTCGGAAACCCAGGTAACACTTTGATGGTTTGGCGGATAGCTGCACCTCACGCAACCTAAGGAAAAGACGTGCCAAGCATTCCAGGTGTCTCTGCTTGGTAATGGTGGCTACCAACAAGTCGTCGACGAAATTGTCGATCTCCGACATTCCCAGGGGTGCTAATAACTTCCGCATCATGCGAGAAAAGACTGCCCCCGCCGTCTTCAGCCCAAATGGCATTACGGTCCACTGAAATTGTCCCTCTGGCGTTGTAAATGCCGTCTTCGCTTTATCTCCCTTGTTCATAGGCACTTGCCAGTAACCTTTGGTCAAGTCGATCTTGGTGAGATACTTGGCCCCTGACAGTTTGGAAAACAAGTAGTCGATGTTCGGCAATGGTTCCGCATCGAATACGACGTGCTTGTTTAACTTCCGGAAATCAACGCAGAAACGCATCGTGCCCTCCTTCTTCTTTACTAATACGATGGGCGAGCTGTATGGCGAACTGGCCCTCTCAATGACGCCCATCGCTAGCATCGCTTCCACTTCCTTCTTGATGGTCTCGTGATGCGAATGGGGAAGTGGGTACTGCCGCGTCCTCACTGGAATGTCGCTGTCCACACGTATTTCGCACACGTCCAGTGTAGTGCGTAATGGCAAGTCGGTTAGGACATCCTCAAACTGCCACACCAGCTCCTGCAATTCTTCCCGTATTTCTGGGCAGTTGTCGTCCATCTTCACGTCGCGGGGCGTCTCTGATGCTGTCAAGGTGATTACGGGAATATCCCCAAACGCCGGCATAGTTTCCTCCTCCTCTACCCCCTCGTCGTCTACGACGATCGTGGCCACCGTCGCTCTGGTATGGAATTTCTTCAGGAGATTGGCGTGGTATAGTTTACTTTTCCCACGCATCCTGATCCGGTAGTCGCACTCTCCCACACGTTCGATCACCTCGTACGGTCCTCGCCATGCTAGCTGCAGCTTGTTGTGTTTCTCTGGTAGCAGCAGCAACACTTGATCCCCCGCGTTGAACAAACGCCGTTTCGCCTTCTTATCGAAGTGCCGCTTCTGCTTGGCTGACGCGGTTCTGAGGTTTCCTTGTGCCAACTTACAGGTTTCCTCGATGCGGTTACGCAAATCCACCACGTACTGGCTACTCAATTTCACCTCCTCCTCTTGTATTTCCTTGGTCCAGAGGTCTCGCAATACAGCCATCGGTCCCCGCACGGTCTTTCCATATAGGAGCTCGAAGGGAGAGAACCCTGTAGACTCCTGTGCTACTTCACGGTATGCAAATAGTAGCGCTGGAATGTAGCGGTCCCACGCTGTAGGTTGTTCTGTGGCTAACTTCTCGAGCATGGACACTAGCGTCCCGTTGAATCGCTCAACCAGACCGTTGCACTGTGGATGATACGGCGTGGTGGCTTTCCCATGGATCGACAGTAGTCTGTTCATCTCCCGCATGACTTCAGACATGAATTGCGTCCCCTGATCTGTCAAAATTTCCCTAGGAACGCCCACCCTCGACCAAATCTCCCACAGCGCTTCTGCCACCCTCTCTGCCTCTATGCCCTTGAGCGGTACAGCCTCGGGATAGCGTGTGGCATAGTCTACTACCACTAGGATGTACATGTTACCCCGATCTGACTTGGGTTTGATGGGTCCCACAATGTCTACCGCCACCCTCTGAAATGGCTCGTCCACCAGCGGAAGTTGCTGTATACCTTCCTCACCCGTCCCCTCGGTACTACCTTCTGACACTCTGGACAACTGGCGCAATACCTCCGTACTTCGGCACACATTCCCGGCCAATAGAATGTCCCCCAGATCCGCTCCCTGGTACGTTTCCCTCCCAAATGCCCAGCCATGGGTGGATCGTGAGCCAACTGAAGGATCCCCCCCCTCAACTGTTTCGGGACTACCAGTTGCGTGACCTGGCTACCTCTCTTCGTGTGTACCCGGTACAACACCCCCTTCTTCTTGCGAAACTCAGCTGACGCCCTACCTGACGCTATCGCCCCACCACTCTGTGCCAACGTTCTCGCCTTCGCGAGCGTCTCGTCGGTCTCTTGCATCCT
The DNA here is from genome assembly GCA_036898135.1 of Oncomelania hupensis. Taxonomy (NCBI): domain Eukaryota; kingdom Metazoa; phylum Mollusca; class Gastropoda; order Littorinimorpha; family Pomatiopsidae; genus Oncomelania; species Oncomelania hupensis. The sequence continues at coordinate 91,464,513 of CM072511.1, read as the reverse complement.
GATCAACTCTGGGGTGCTAACAGAGATCTGGGATGGTTCGACCACTGCTAAGGGTACCTCCCTCTTCTTCTCGGCCTTCACCTGCGCCCGAGTCTGCACTGCTGCAGCCATTGCGCACTCACCTCCGAACAAGGAAACAGGACTCTTTTCCCCGCTATCAAACGTTACCCAATTACCCAGGATGATATCGGGCCCGTCCTCGAAAACCACCAGCTCTACTCTCCCCCTGACCAGCGCACAATCCAACTCCACCCAAGCTGTAGGTAGCAGACCCACGTTCGATCGATTCGCCAAGCAAATCTCGACAGTCCGACCCGTCAAATCAGCTGGTTTGACTAACCTGCTCGCGACTGCCCCTATCTCCGCCCCCGTATCTCTCAATACTCGAACGTCCTGCCCGTTCGCCCTACCTTGGCCCCATGGATCATAAGGTTTGATCGCACACACGCTAGCCCGAGGTGCGGTCTCCGTGGAAATAGTCCGTCCCACTGTAACCTGGCCTACTGTCTGAGGTTTGACCTTGCAGTCCCTGACCACATGCTTCTCCGACCCACATCGGTAGCAACGGCGTACCCCACTACCCCCTTCCGTCCTCCCTACCTTCTGACCCTGACTTCCCCTGTTGCTAGGCTGCTGAGGAGCCTCCGGTCGTCTGGGAAAACTGCGTCTCTGACTGGGTAGTACGGGTGCCGGTGCTGATGCTGCCCGCTTGGCATCTACCACGCGCTGCGCCAACTCTGCTGCGGCATGGCTAGTCTCAGGTAAATTCTCCCTCACGTAGATCTCTAGCTCGGTAGTCATGATGGAGAAAAGTTGCTCACCAATGAAAGTGTCTAGTACCTGCCCTACGTCGGTGATGTCTTTGCCGGCGAGCGAAAACCACTTCTTCACTAACGACCCTAGCCTTACTACTAGCTGAGGAAACGTCTCTGCAGCTTCCTTCTTGGCCTCTCGAAACTGCCTACGATAGTAGTCGGTGTCCTTCCTGAAGCGTTTCAACAGCGCATTCCTCACAATGTCGAAATCCTGGGCTTGCTCAGGCGTCAGACGAAGGTACGTATCTCGGGCTTCCCCTTGTAACAAAGGCGCTAGCCTAACCGCCCATACCTCCCTCCTCCAACCCTGAACCTCTGCCACCCGTTCGAACATCTGGAGGTAGGCCTCCACATCCTCCCTCTCCTCCAAGGGTTTCAACTTGACTGAGTATGCTGCCTCTCTATCTCTAGCCCTATTCTCCCTCTCTCTCTGAGCTGCTCTGTCGTCATCTCTGGCTCTTCGCTCCTCCTCTAGCTTCATTTCTAGCATTCTTCTTTCTGCCTCTCTAGCTACCCGTTCCGTCTCTAGCCTAAGCTCCAAAAGCCTCCTCTCATCTGCCCTCGCTTCCCTCTCCTCCCTCTTTTCTTCCTCTTTCTCTCTCCGCTCGTCCTCCCTTCTCATCTCGCTAACGACATAGTGTGCCAACGCTCCATCACGGAAACCCAGACTTTCCCCAATCTGTCTAAATCTCTCACTATCGCTGAGCGCGACCTCGACTTTGCTCTGTGCACCGGGCGATTTGGCATACATCTTAGGCACAGTGGTCTGAGTACTCACTGCGTAAGGTTCCTCCAACAACCCTGTCACAGAGCCGTCATCACGGAAGTCCTGCTCCTCCTGCTCGGCCTCCTCCTTACGAGTCCTAGCGTCGCGGCGCATCGCGGCTCGAGCCTCCCGCGTAGCCATGTCGGAAAAGAAGGGAAGAACAGATGTTAGTATACACAAAACAAATAACACCTAACTGATACAAACACCTAACAGAATGAATACGCAACACAACAGTCACAGGAGCCGAGGAATCGTTCACCGTCGTACCCCTGAAGGCGAGCAAGTGAACCCTGCAACCCAATTCCCCGTTAATGCTGCACTCCGAGTGTGTTCCCTAGTGCAATACACCCACACTCCCGCCAACCGCCCGCTGCGTACCCTTTCACACAACAACTCAAACACACAACATACACCTCTGGCAATACCCTAACAAAATAAATGAGTTTATCCCACTTCTGACACCAAAAATGTCACGTCCCCCGAGCGGGTTCAGTGACGTCAGCTCATAAAGCGAGTGAAAAGAATAAACTCAAACAAAATAAACTAACACAAAATGCCAGAGTACAAACACACACTCTTTTATTCAACAATCAACAAGCAAACACAGGACAAATGGGAACTAACCTTCCCTCAACCCCTAAACAGACCCCCGTCCCAATACTAACTAACAATTACCTCCCCTTGCAACAAACCCCAAATAGAACTAAATAACAACAGTTTCTTTACAAAGTGTATACAGAAAATCAAAATCAACAAATCAATTCAAAATGCAAGTCTTCAAATAATAAGTGATGGCGTTGAATCATGAACTATTAGCTAGACAAAGCTGTGGCACAGAAGTAATGTCTCAATGTTCTTGTTAAGTAGCTCAGAGAGCTAACAGTCTCTTTCACAAAGTGGATGATTCTTCTAACTAAATGGATATGTTTTTAGGTGCGTGTAATGTGAGTCTGTGTGTGCATGAATTAGGCATGAAAACCCCCTGGAAGCGTGTTGCCTCGGTACACAGGCAAAACCTGCAGCAGTGTAAGAAATCACCACAACACTACTGTGTCGTAGAGGCAAAGGTACATCCCAGGCTGGTTAGGACCCAGTCAGCGGCAACAACATCAACATCAGTACAGCACAACAGGCACATCAAAGGCAACCGCGTGGGAATAATGCGTAGAAATAAACACGCAGATGTAATAATCATCATCATCTCATCAGCCCACACCTGTTGACATATACATAGTCTTAACAATATGCCCACCAAACAATAAACACTATATAACATAACATAACACGCCGTCCTCCGTCCGCCATCTTGACCTGTATAGCTATGAATATCATAATAATAACATAAGATACTATACACAGATTTCAATAATGTAAATCACCCTTTGATGCTAAATAATTCGCATCTTCTTTACAAACCAATGTTTATATAAATATACATAATTATCGCAACCACACTACCATCTCACAGTCCTGATTCATTCCACCTCCCTTCATCACCACCGTCACCCCCAACAATTATAGCACATCACGATTACCTCCCTTCATCCACACTGTAAACATGCTTCCTTCATAATCATCACTTCATCCCTCTTCAGCATACTACATTCTATCGCTCTTTCCATACATACACCCTCACTCTCTCTCTCCCTCTCTATATTCCCCATCGTCGCCTTTGACCCACTTCCATAACAACAACAGCAACGACATTTTCCCCATCATAGATACAATAAGAAAATCATAGGAAAATCATATAAAATCAACAAAATTCATTACACATCCTAACAATACATCCCCTTCCCCACACTCATTACCACTCATACACGTACGCAGTGCTCGGAGCGCGCCACTAGAGAATTGAACGACAGGGTTTGCTTACCTTACAGGCCTCGGCTCGTGACGCCCTTTACCCCAACACCACAACACGACACAACACTGTCACAACATTGGCACAACACAATGGATTAGTCTTTTGAGAGTCTCTTTCTCTTGCTCTTGCACGTTATTTCACTGTCCAAATAACATTTATTCTGAGGATGAGGACACCTTAGCTCTGCTACAGACACTAAGTTTTGGTGGGTGTTCAATCGAGAACCACACGCACCTTAAGTATGGAACTCTACACTCACTGGCGAATGGCAGTTACCATCTTCCTTCGAATTCTACACATCCTTATCCCGACGAGGGCATAAGACCTTGGGTGGCTGTAAAACAATACACACACCCTTCCAACAGTACCCTACACTACGATGACCTCTGTCACAGGGCTGCTGTCTCGTTAGAATTCCTTCCTCACGCAATAGCATCTCAAACCACTCTGCCCTTCAAAATCTGCGCCGGCCACAAGCAAAACAGTCGAGCTCTCGTCAGTATGCACGTTCTTTATTACGCGTACCCCTATTCGAAATTGGCCGACTCCCTGTCTTCTATGAATCGCACGGACTTTACGAAACTGCACTTTCATACGCAAAAGTAAATCGGTCACGCTATTCTATGTACAGCAGATATACGGAGAAGTGTAACTTCGTAAAAAGTGTATCTCTCCCTACCATCTGAAAACTCGTGTCGTCACAAAGAAGAAGAAGAAGAAGACCAGGTTTCCCTCACCAGCTGATTGACTGGGGAGATCAGGCTAGCAATAAATTACTGTGCTACTTCGTTTCTTTCTTGACGGTCAAGAAGTTCTAACAAGGATTCGGCTTAGCCTGAAAACAGTGTGCTCCGTCATCAATGGCGTGCTTTTAACCTCTACATTATCGCCCCACACCTCAAGATTTCATGGAGGAAACATGTGTGCGTGTGTGTGTGTGTGTGTGTGTGTGTGTGTGGGTGTGTGTGTGTGTGTACGTGCGCGCGCCCGCGCAGATCTTGATTATTTTGTTACATTATGATGTTATTGTTATAAAGTTATTTTGATATTCTAATTGTTATTGTTACAAGCTCCAAGGGTAAAATGTAAAAAAAAAAAAAGCACACCAAGAGCTTTTTTTGTTACCCTTGTTAAATAAAAAATGTTATCTTGTCTCAGGGAGGTCATTTAAAAAACATCTTTACTCTCATTTAAAATGGTACTCGGGTATTTAGCCTGTCAGCGTCTTTGTTCGCTGGGGAAGTTGGTTTTTTTTTTATTCCAGAGGATCAGGTATATAAAAAATATTTCCCGCCGTGTAACCTCACCACAGTCTCCTAAGGTACCAGTTTTTAGTCCTTTTTGTCTTTCAGTCGATGTCTTCCATTGTCTGCACTGCCTCATCTTCTGAAGACTGGCCCAGCTACTGCGGCTCGAGGTTTGCTCACATGGGTGTCAGTAGTATTCCTAATCCCTCAACTATCACTGTTGAAACTACTTCTATTTCTTTTTCTGACACTGTTCGCGATCTTGGGTTTTTTCTCGATCAGGATCTCTCCATGCAGCAACACATTGCAAAAACTTGTCAGATTGCATACATTGAACTTAGACGCATAAGCTCCATTCGACAGTATCTCACACAAGAAGCAACAAAAATACTAGTTAGCGCATGCATTCTATCTAGATTGGATTACTGTAATTCACTCCTTGTAGGTTGCACACAGAAAGTCTTTAGACCTCTTCAGCAAGTCCAAAACTCTGCAGCTAAACTCATCTTCAAAGCACGGAAATCACAGCATTGCACGCCTCTCTTTCAAGAGCTACACTGGCTCCCAATTGAACAACGAATTAAATATAAAACCTCATGTCTCTGCTACCACATCATCTCTGGAACTGCTCCTAGCTATCTTTCCGAACTTTTGACTGTCTATGTTCCTTCTCGGTCTCTCCGCTCCTCTGCAGATGAAAGGATGTTCCGTGTACCAGAATACCACAGGGTGAGACACGGTGGTAGAGCTTTCAGTTTCTTCTCCGTTCAGACCTGGAACTCGCTACCTCGGTCCGTCCGTCACAGTCCTTCACTAGCGTCTTTTAAAACGAACTTGAAGACGCATCTTTTTAGAGAGGCCTTTCTTAGGCGCCATGAGTGAGTGTTGTTAGTTATTTTTGGTGTTGAGATGTATATGTGGTTGCGTGTTATTGACCAATGTACGCATGTTGTGTTTACATTTGTTTGTGTAAAGCGCTTTGTGATTTTGGAAAGCGCTGTATAAATTGCCTGTTATTATTATTATTATTATTATTATTATTAATCCCGTTCCTAAATCCAAAATATCTTATCCTACCCCACTGTGTTAAAAACCATCCATCTCCAAGGTAAAATGGAGGGCGACTGCTGCAGCCTTGGGGTAAAAATTGTAAAAATCGTAGGAGGGTGGAGAAAAGAGTGGGAGGGATTTAAAAAAATCAAATAGTCTATGGAGTACAGTAACAACTTTCGACTCGACGCGCTCCTACGTTTAACTCTATTTGGACCTTTTAAACTACCTCAACGATTTTCACCACCCTTCTCCACCTACATCATACACCGTATTCTTGAGAGATGTTCACCCGCTCTTTTATCTAGGCCATTTCCTCCTTATCTGATACAGCGCCTGAAGCCTCACCTGTGTTTATCTTATCCCCCCCCCCTCGGCGGACCCTGCACCTTTCATAGCAAGCAGATTTCACATTCTCCCGCACTCAGCACCAGCACATACACACACACACCTCCAAAGGGTACACTGTCTTGCACGGCCGCCATCAACACAACTGTCTGCAATAAATCCGAATCCTGATTCAGACTTACACAGCCATGGACTCATAAACTAGGCACACAAACACAATCATCTCCAACGCTTACACGTGAGAATCGGAATCAGAAGAAGAAAAAAAAATTGCAATTGCGCAATAATATAAATTCATACACGCATTTGTCGTCAGCTAAATAAATTACAAATACAATCTATGCTCAAAATAGTATTCATTGACTCATGCACCATGGCATATACAATGGCTTCATCAGTCATTCATTAATCATCAGTCATTCATTAAAAAAAAACACACCATATATAAATAAAGTTCCGCACTTAGCATTAACACATACATAGGCCTCCAAGCTGACACATACATAAGCCTCCAAGAATGATCAAACATTAGCATTACTCATGCGCGGGCGTTTAAGTTCAATAGTCTCTGATACTCGGATTGAGGACGTATCTCCAAAGCGTACACGGGCTCGTCGTTACATAATATCTGCAATACCTCTTAATAGGCAGAACCATGGATACTACATTATATAGTAAATATAAGTCAGTGGGCAGAACAGTTTACATGCTCAATCCCTGTTTGGTTCTTTGCAGTCCGCGCGCTGGACCCACAGGCACTTGTATCTGGATACGCGAGCGCCTATGCCTGTGACTCGTCTAAACCAAAGGGAGACAAGTCACAGGCATAGACGCTAGCGTATTCAAAGACAAGCGCCTGCGGCTGGACTTTATAAACAATGAATAACTAACTAACCTGCTTGGTTCCACATGGCATCATCGTCCTCCCCGCAATGAAAATAGGGAGAGCCTTGACGGATGTTTTTACTTTCATTCCCTTGACCCTTTTAAGAGTGCTAAATACTTGTAATACATGTCTCGAATGCATTCGCTCTTCTAAGTCCCTTTCCTTCTTCCACCATAGGTGCTGATGTAATCATTTGCATTATTAGTTCTGGCAAGACAAATTATTCTACAGCAATTGATTAAAATCGTTGTTGCGAATCACAAGAAGAATTCCATTTCGTACTTCCCGTGTCTTACGGAAATAAGTCTTCTCTCATCAACAAAATGCTGCTGCACTATCAAACACACACACACACACACACACACACCCGCGTACACATCCCACATACACACGTACGCGTACACGCACACGCGTACACATACACACACGTATCCAATGTAATATTGATTAAATAATAAGCGACAAAAACTACATCGCTTTTTACTCGAGCGAAAGACCTCTAAGATGATACAGAACAACTTCTATATAACAGTTTAACTTCTTATGCAAGTTATACGCCACATCATACATTTGGTTGCCATTCTCAGATATATTTAACTTTCAGAGAAATCAAGGAACTTCTTTACCTTCTCTATGGGTGACGAACGTCGTTCAAAATCCAAAGATAAAAAACTATGAGCTTTTATTTACGTGTGATACACAATAGTTCAATGCACGCTTAGTTTTCATACGGAATGCCAGAAGCCACAGACCTGCGTCTAACCCAGGTTTCATAATTTACGCCATCTTGTCTTCTACGAAGACTGGCTACACAAAAATTATCTGAGCCTGCTCAGGCAAACACTAAAACGGTACAAAGGTCAGATCACAGGCGCACCAACCAAATAGAATGGATCCGTGATAGCATAAAGACAATGAATCCTCGATAGCATAGCGGTAGCAGTAGTAGCGTACAGCCCATGTATCAGATAGAAGGGTGGGGTCAGACTGCATCGGCCGCTCAAACAGTTTATTCCCAAACCGCGTAGCAACGAACCTATAATATCATCATTTCAGACATGTGCACATCTACGGATTTTCCGTATTTTCTCCGATTTTCATGAGCAGAATACGGAGCTACGATTTACTTATTAAATTTCCGAAATTCCGATGTTTTTACTTTAAAATTAATTTTTTAAATACTTTTTTTCAGTTTTAAGATGTTTTTGACTAGTGGTGCTTAAAAGACTTTTTTCGAACCGGAAACGCGCGTTTGTTTCTAGTTCGTTCAGCATTTGTGTGGTTGCAACTTCATACTTGTGATTAAAAAAAATTATTAAGCCAGCTTTGAAAGATAAAAAAAAAAAAGAGTGAGGAGAGATAGTGAAGAGGATTCATCTGACCCAGCTCTGTCACCAAAAAAGAAGAGAACGGCACAACAGTGCTGGAAATCAAGTTATTCAAAAGACAACCCGGAAAAAGAAAAACCCACCATGTATTAATGCAGTTAAAAAGTATGTAACCAAGTTAAAATCATTATTAATCTGTCCAGCCATACATTTTGTTAAATAAAATATTGTCCTAATTTGTATATTTTGATACTCTGCTAATAAAGGTTTTGTTAAACAAAAAAAAAAGTAACAGTGTTGATGTTTTATCTTGGCTTGAATAGATTGTAATTCCCATTCTACTGCCTCGTAGTGTTTCAGTTTGTGTGCTTTGTGAGCAGAATTATGTCTTGAACTGTCGTTACAGCTTGCTACTGAAATTTTTTAAACACTACTGAAATTTGGTTTGTTTGCTACTGATGAGCATTTTGAGTGTGCACAGGTCTGTCATTTACATCTAAAAATACAGTCCTGCATGTACAACTGGGAAGAAAGTGATTAGCCTTTTTTGTTATAATGCGAACTATAGGCCTAGCTCGTTTCCATTTAAGGTAAAATTACATGTGCGTTCTTTACGCGGTTTGAGAATAAACTGTTTGAGCGGCCGATTTCTTTCGCTTAAAAACGCAGTCTTATCCCACCCTTACTAATTATAAATTGCTGTGTGTGTTATCTACTGCTGCCAGGATCGAGGATCCACTTTCTTTCTGCTATCGCGGATCTATTCTACTAGCGGTGATTAGTGGAGACGCAGACATAAGCCTCGGCGAGTCTCAGCTAAACAGTGTGTGCTCTTACCTATAACATCAGTTTGTACTGTTTCGCCTGAACGTGTCAGTCCTAGATTTCAGCAGATCTGACTGTACTGCACTTGGAGTGGCTCAGCCTTATCTTAAAAAGTCTTAGGGGGCATCGCTTATCTTTTACCTTTTTCCGATCCCCCCCTAGCCCTCTGGTACCCAGCAGATACATCCGCTTCCTGTGGATGGACAAGAGCACAGACTTCAGACTATTAGCGTCTGTCTCGGACACGTCTATTGCTCTGATTCACATATGGTAAATTTGGCTAAGCATCATTCTCGTTTCATTCTGAGCTCATGACAGATTAACCGACTTTATAGAATCGAGCTTCGAGCAGGAGCTTCGATATTACGTCTTCTCCATCCTTCTGATGATGATAATTAATCTTGAACTTTTGAACTTATCTATATGAACTTGAATACAAACTGTCTTAGTTTAAATTTTTTGTGATCTGTGCGATGAAACCTTTTGTGCAATAAAAAGGGAAATACAGTATATATATATTCATCGCACAGATCACAAACAATTTAAACTAAGACAGTTTGTAACAGCAATTTACCCTATTAATTATGTACATGTACACAAACCAAAAAAGAACGGTACTAAATTTAAAATCACACGGAAATCTTCCTTACCAGAAAGATACTCTCAGCTTGCCTTCAAGTTTCCACGGAACAGCAAAACGTTTACAAGAACCTGTACACACTCTATAAACATAAACGGTTCTTACTCTTTTTTTTTTAAGCACAAGAAAACTTTATTACTTAATTACTAGTAAAGTATACTTAACACAAAAGAACATCAACAAGTTAACAAACACCCGAAAAAATACTCCTTAGCACATTACAGAAATAGTTTGATTCAGAAATGATTCTTACGCATAGTTTAAAAGCAGAAGAAAATTTGCTTACCAAAAAAGTCCACTCAACACCAACAAACCGCAAAAGTTTACAAGCACCAGAAAAATCCCTTCCGAGTTATGTCGCACACAACAAAAACAGAACGGCACCAAGTTACCAACTGTGTTCAGTGCCAGAAAAAGAGAGGAGTAGTAAACGCACACACTTACACACACACACTAGTGCACCACGCGCCTCGCTCTCTTCAAGCTTCAAACTCCCTCCAACTCTTCCAGGTAGCCTGAGAAGTGGCATCTCGCTGGTCTCACTGAAAGATGGCTTTGTGTGACTTGTAATGAATGATTCTACACCTTAAGCATACGCATAATGTTAGGGGTCAAATAAACGCAGATGGATGTTGCACAAGTACCCAAGGCTTTCGGGGCCGTCAGCATCGGGATAGCATTCGGGGCTGGCCCAATACTGGTGCTGCCAGTGTATGCGATGGCACATCAAATCGCTACTCTGCATGTGCCACAGTTATGACTGTGAAAAAAAACAGTTGTAACTCTGATATCTTCCAGTAAATGCTGATTTGAATCGCGTTATGCATCAGATTGTCTTGCATGCCATATATAAACTCGTCATTATCTGCGACCTCAACATTCGTTTTGATCAACCTGAATACTGGGAAACTAAACGCATCTGTCACAACTTCCCTATCCATAGCCCAACAATTTGTTTCTGAACCTAAATACTCTCGCTCTTAACACATCATCGACTATGCAATCGCTAGGCAGTCCGACAAAATTGTCTCTCATGCCATTGTATTACAGGATCTTGAGGAGCTCTCTCTCTCCTCCTCCTCCTCTTCCTCATCCTCAAAAGAAAAACGCACAATCACCCGCCGCAGCTTGAAAAGCATTGATAAGAAAACCTTCTCTTCTGAAGCTGTCCATTTACTTTACTCTGCTGCTACTGACACCGAACCTGCTTTTTTCCATACTACTCTCAGCCATCTCCTTAACAAACATGCTCTTTCTTCCTCTCCCCTGATTTCTGACCGTCCATCTGTGCCGTGGTTCACTCCCGAGATCGGCAATGCCAAACGGGAGCGGCGCAGAACCGAGCGCATGTGACGGTCTTCCAAACTTACAGTTCACAAACAGACCTATCATGCAGGAACGCAAGTGTGACGTCCGAAAAGCCATCTCTTCAGCTAAAATTATTACAACACAAAGATTGAGAACTCTACTTCTTCCAAAGAACTATTCTCTACTATTAATGACCTCCTCTATTCTGACCAAAACTTCTGACTGCTTTGAAAACATTTCTAACTGGATGACTGCCAACAAACTCCAGCTCAATGCTAGCAAACCTGAAGTTCTGCTCTCGGGTACCAAACACAATCTGTCTTCTTCCCCTGTAGACACTGTCACTCTTGGCCAAACCATTATTCCTATCTCATATTCTGTCAAAAACATTGGCGCCATCCTTGACAACACCCCCTACACGTCAGAGTTCATCCGCAAAACCTGTCAAACATGCAACTTTCAGCTCCGTAGAATAGACCTTGCCCTCAAGCATCTGAACACTGACGCTACAGCCAAACTTATTTCCTCTCTTGTCCTGTCACGTTTAGACTACTGTAACTCTCTTCTGGCTGGACGTTCCTCTTCTGTTCAACTGCTAGAACGTGTTCAGAACTCAACTTCAACGTCTGGTTCTCAAAATGAAACAAATCTTATCATATCACACCCCTTCTAAATTCTCTCCACTGGCTTTGTGTATCTCAGAGGATTACCTACAAAATCTGTACTTTCTATTACAAGTGTGTCCATGGATTAGCTCCTTCCTACCTCACCCAGAAGATTCTCTTCTACAAGCCATCTAGAAATCTTTGTTCTTCCTCTGCCACACTCATGCTGCAAATACACTGCTACAAACTCTCCTCTGCAGGCTTTTGATCCTTCTCAGTGCTTGGTCCTTCAACTTGGAACTCTCTTCCTCTCTCTCTTTCTCTTCGCAGCTCTCCGAACATAGCCACTTTCAAGTCCAACTTGATAACTCATCTCTTCCTTAAAAATGTATGATCTTGCCTCCCATCATCATCATTCCTTCTTTTCTGATTCAGGCCACCGCCGTAACACAGCACACCCGCAGCCCCCTCACTTCTTAGCTGCTCTTCTCTTCCCTCTCGTTCCCACGTCTTTTATAGTTTACTGGTAAATATTTTTTTTAAATGTAAGTATTATGTCTTTGCATAATTTATTTGTGCCTTCTTTTTTGTTTCGCTTCTTTTCGTATGCGTTTCAATGTTAACGTATAATGTATAAATAATAATGTATAAATACGTGAGAACTGCGCTTTGAACTGATGTACTTAGGAAAAAACGTTATTTAAATACCCTTAGTAGTAGTAGTAGTAGTAGTAGTAGTAGTAGTAGTAGTAGTAGTAGTAGTAGTAGTAGTAGTAGTAGTAGTAGTAGTAGTAGTAGTAGTAGTATATGACACTAAAGCAGGACTCAAGACTCGCAGCCATTTAAAAAAAAAAGGTTAAAAATGAAGCAGAAAAAGTGTTGTAATCAGCAGTAATTGAAGGGAGGGAGGGAGGAGGGATACACCTCTTCAAGTGTATATGAGGTAGTTTCAACATATACTGCTCAAAATAACTGAAGGGCCACTCTCATATTTCATTTAGTTTCATTATTTTTTGCTGCTATCAATAATATCGCTTATATTGCTTATTTCAAAACTTATCCTGTACAGTAACATTCAAGACAATCTTATTCTGACAAGTAATCACATGAGTGAGTTTTGAACTTTCTGCACTGAGTTGAAAAACAAACCCAATTTTTAAAAAAAAATGACCCTAATTTACTGTTGTCTTGCTAATAAAGCAAAATTTTCAACATTAAAAAGTGATTTGCACGCGCTTTTTTTTTCTGGGTATAAATGACAGCGCTTTTGCTGCTTTTCTAACCATGCCCCCAAGGCGACGATTGACTGATGCGGATAGAGGCAGAGCTATTGCATGGCTTCAGGAAGGGGTTGGGGTGAGAGAAGTTGGCAGGCGGCTGGGAGTGTCTCACTCCGTTGTCCAAAGGCTGCGGGAGCGCTTTAACAACACTGGAAGCGTCCAAGAACCAAGTAGGTTCGGACGCCCCCCCCCCCCCCCCCCGTTACCACTGCAAGACAAGACCATTTCATCACCCTGTCCGCTCTGAGGATGAGGTCCGCTACAGCAAACACCATCAGAAGACAGCTTCACGCAGCCAGCAATGTTAACGTCAGCGACCAGACAATTCGCAACCGTCTACACGAGGCAAACCTGCGATCAAGACGACCAGCAGTACGGCCTTTGCTCTCCCCAGCTCACCGTGCAGCGCGTTTGGCCTGGGCTCGGCGTCATTTGGTGTGGACTAGGCAACATTGGTCAAGGGTGCTCTTTACAGACGAGTCTCGGTTCTCCTCGTCTTTCAACGATCGTCGAGTGAATGTTTGGAGGCGTCCACGGGAGCGTTTTGCTGATGCGACGGTGCGCGAGCATGCCCGCTTTGGTGGTGGATCTGTCATGATGTGGGGTGGCTTCGCATTAAACTTCAGAACACCCTGCTCCAAATTTATGGCAACTTAAACGGTATTGGCTACAGGGATGGCGTCCTAAAACCTAGGGTTCTCCCAGCTCTGCGGGCCATTGGGGAAGGTGCCATACTACAGGACGATAATGCCAGACCCCACCGAGCGCGTATCGTCAATGACTTCCGGCAGCAACAGCACGTCATAAGGATGGATTGGCTGGCTCGATCACCCGATTTGAACCCCATAGAACATCTGTGGGATGTCTTGGGTCGAAAGACACGGGCAAACCTCCCTCCAGGAGCTAACCTTGAAGTTCTGGCCCACGTTCTCCAGCAAGAGTGGTTGGCCATCCCAGGAAACATCCTACATAACCTGATACGGTCCATGAGACAACGATGCCAAGACTGCATTGATGCAAACGGTGGCCACACCCGATACTGACTCTATAGATTTTTGGTTTCTAAAGTTTTGATTTTGTAAATGAGGGGTATGTCCAGTTAAATTGAATTTACTCGAATGTTAAGCGACTGATGTCTAAAATCTTTTTTGTTATTTATACAGAAATGATTGCAATAAAATATGATGAACTAATAAATTGAATTCGTGTTTCTGATTTAAAGAAAGACCCATATGTCCAAGTGGCCCTTGTATTATTTTGAGTAGTATAGTTTGTATTCAAAGATCCTATCTGATATACATCATAACACTCAGTTTGAAATGGATTCAACTAGCACTTATTTTCAAGTTTACCCTAACAATCCAAAGGCGGTAGATGAAGAATGGGTAGGGGCGGGGGTTGGCGTGGGGGTAGTACAGTAGAAGAGCATAATGATGTACCTTATCGCTCATCTTTATTTGACACCAAAGGTCCGTTGACTATGTATCCTATTCTTAAACATACCCCTATCTGTGGCGATTACAATTATTAGTTATTATGTTTAAGACCTGCCTCGAATTGGAACAGCGACAAACACACCGTACATCACCTTGAGGCAGGCAGCGGGCGCAAGTTTATCATGGCGGCGCTTGAGTTGGAGATGGCGGGCAGGGTGCTGTGTGTATCAAGAGAGGTTGCAGGGAAAGGGAAAGGGAGAGATTGAACCCCCCCAACCCCCTCACACAGGCTTTCAAAGACTTTCTGAGTTTCCGCCAACCTTCAATAGAGAACAACCACAGAAAAAAAATATATATATATATAAATATATGTGTGTGTGTGTATGTGTGCGTGCGTGCGTGTGTGTGTGTGCGCATGTGAGTGCGTATATGCGTCTGTGTGTGTGCGCGCGCATGTGCATGTGCGTTCGTGTGTGTGTGTGTGTGTCTTCCAGCGATAGGGTACATTTTCTGGCACTCACCAAATTCTCTCACCGAGATAGCATCGCTAGAGAGACGACTTATTTTCATTTTTGCCCATCTTCTTTTCTAGTAGTAGTAGTAGTAGTAGTAGTAGTAGTAGTAGTAGTATCGAGGATTTTTATAGCGCACATATCTCGCCGTACTTGGCGACTCAAGGCGATTCCCGATACAGGATCTATCTCAACTTGCAGCCTTTGGGCGCACCGTAATAACGCCCCAGACAACTGATCACAATCCTGGGCAGCCAGGGATGGGGAAGAAGGACCTAGGTGCATGCTGGATGTGTTCTTGTCACCGGCACTCACCCGTCTAGGACATGAGCGTCAGGATCTTTAAAGTCCGTAGACCTCGGTTTATACTCTCATCCGAAGGAGTAGGTAACGGGAGTAAAGTGTCTTTCCCAAGGACACAACACAATTGCCCCGGGACCTTCAGATCCGCAAGCCAAAGCTCTACCATTAGGCCACCGTGCCTTCCTATCCCCACCCCCACCCCTCCTCCTCCTCATCCCCCACCATTCCTCTCTCCCTGTTACATGTAAGTTGCGCAGACAATGCTAGAGAAAATTGTTGCGCTCTGAACCCATTAAAGACGGTCGATTAAATTCCATGGCTAAACAGATGCATACTCATGCATCCTGTCTGTTTTCTTTGCTCTGTCCTGGGTTTCTTTAACAGAAACCCCTTTCCAACTCGCCCATGTCAACAACACTTACACATTAATTTTCTGTAAACTTTAATCTTTCATTTTCTTTCTTTCTTAATCATTTTCGTCGTTTTCTTCTTCTCCTTCTCCTCCATCTCATCTTCTTCTTCTTGAGGAACTGGGGTAAACTATCGCAATTCGTGGTGCCAAAGCAGCTGGAACAACCCTGCTAACGCAATGTTTAGACATTCAGAAAACAGATAGCTTAAAAGGTCGAGGGAGGAGTTCTCATCAGACTTTCAGAACAGGGAGAAATGTGTGCGTGTGTGTGTTTGTATGTATGCGTTTTTGTGTGCATGTGCGTGCGTTCATGAGTATGCATGCGTGCGTACATGAGTGTGCGTGAGTGCGTGCATGAGTGTGCGCGTGCGGGTTTGTGCGTCTGTGTTTGCCCTCGCGAGTGTGTGTTCGTGTGTGTGCACGTGCGGGCTTGTGTATGTGCGTGCATGAGGGCGTGTGTGCGTGCGTGTGTGTGTGTTTGGTCGAGTTTAAATAAAAAGAACGGAAGTAGATTTTAATTTTTCACAACAGGAACATAACATGATAATTGATATAAACCGAACAAAAATTATTCAGAATTTTTAAAAAATTATTCAGAATAATTTTTTAAAAAATGGAAGTAGATTCTAGTATTTCAGAACATGAACATAACATGATAAATGAAATAACCCGAAAAGTTATTTATTCAGGCATAAAAGGCAAAAGTTGAAGTTCAGACCTTAGATAAGGGGAGAGGGCTACACAGAATACGGAATGCAGAACACAATAGTGAATACCGAGTCTTTAATGTCACCATAAACATTTTACAAGGAGATTTTTCGTGCAGTGTCCATCAGCATATAAACATTCAAACAACCAAATTACACTGCTATAGCAGCATACAATGGAAAATATATAATGATGTTGATATTTAAAGTGATTAAAACTTGTCGGCAATGACACTATTACATATGTATTATTATTATTATGGATAAATATTATCCACCATGCACACACATTCACACCCGCACACCAACACGCAGAGACAATTGAGACCCAAGTGATCAACTTCAAAATAGAAAAGTGGATATAACAATATTTTAAAATATAATAACTACGACGTGGCACTCAAAACTAACCATGCATGTCAAAGGGGGAAGCACAGCCCGCCGCTAACTCTAGTATAGTCTCTGTAATTTCTCAAGTGGGCGCCTGCGGATGCCTGCATGAAAAAGGAATAAACGCCCATTCCGCACCACAGCATAGCTCGGTTCCATTGGCCGCAGTCCGGTAAGCAGGAAAGTGGCGTACGAAACGTTCCGTCCTAAAATACTGACCAAACAGCCCCGAATTTAGTACTATATCGGGGCAATAGATGCAAGCAATGCATTACAATCACAAAGTGTTAATATACTCGTAAATATATTGATCCATATCCTATCCTATCCTATCGTATCCTATCCTATCCTATCCCATCCCCTAACTCGAAAGCCGTTGGGGCACCACAGATGATCGTTTAACCAGCGTACTTCATCTTTCTCTGTCCTCAGCAACCTGCATGGTTTCGCTCAGTGTAAAGCCAGTCCATTCTCGAATATTGTCCTCCCACCTCTTTCCGTCTCCCTCTTCTTCTGATTCCTTACACCGTGCCTTGCAGGATGGTCTTTGCAATGCCTGCTGCTCTGGTGACGTGACCATACTATCGGAGTTTCGAAAGAAGGCCTTGCAGACAAGTGTTAAACAGCCCAAGGTCTCCACTATCCAAAGCAAGTCTGGCATACGCCTTACAGAAGAACAAGAAGTCTTGAATAGATGGACAGAGTACTGCTCTGACCTTTACAACCACACAAAAAACGGAGACCCATCACCTCTAGCATGAGAACATAGCCTAGAACAGAGAAGAAGGAGAAACCCTCCCAATTCTCCGAGAAGAAGTTGAGGCAGTAGCGCAATCGCTGAAGAAGGGAAAGTCAGCGGGAGTGGACAACATACCCGTACAATTGCTTCAAACAGGAGGAGAAGCAATGATTGACGCCCTCACCATTATCTTTAACAAGATATGGCAGAGTGGGGAGTGGCCTACACCAAGAACCTAGTCACTTGTCATCACTCTTTCCAAAATAGGTAACCTTCAGGAGTGTGAAAACTACCGCACCATCAGCCTCATCAGCCATCCCAGCAAGGTCCTCCTGAAAATAATACTCAACAGGTTAAAACACCTGGCTGTACAAATCATAGCTGAAGAACAATAGGATTCAGGCCAGATTTTCAACCTCCGGATAATCTGCAAAAAATACCTACAGCACCAAAAGATTTGTATCCTGTGTTTGTAAACTTCAAAAAAGCGTTTGACCGAGTATGGCATGCAGCTCTGTGGGCAACCATGAGAGTTCACCACATTGGCCCTAACATTATTCAAGTCATCAAAAACCTATTTGACAAGGTTACCAGTACAGTCCTCAACAACAGCACCATCGGGAACTGAATCGGAACAACAATCGGTGTGCGTCAAGAATGCATACTCTCTCCAACACTGTTCAACATCTTCCTGGAGCGCATCTTGTCAAATGCCCTTGCAGATTACGAAAGCACAGTCATCATAGGGGTAGAACAATCTCCAACCTCCGTTTTGCGGATGACATTGATGGATTGGCTGGAAAGGAACAAGAACTTGAACAGCTGGTACAGAGGCTTGACACCACCTCCAGAGCCTATGGAATAGAAATAAGTGCAGAGAAGACCAAAATGATGACCAACAACACCAATGGCATCAACACGGACATCAAAGTCCAATGCCAATCCCTCAACACAGTGCATAGCTTCAAATATTTAGGAGCCATTGTATCAGACAATGGATACCGACAGGAAGTCCTCTCCAGGATCGCACAAACAACTGATACCCTGGCAAGGTTAAAGCCCATTTGAAAAGACAGGACCATCGGTCTACACTCCAAAGTAAGGCTGCTGCGCTCCCTTGTCATCTCCATCTTTTTATACGTTTGCGAAACTTGGACTTTTACAGGAGACCTACAACGAAGAATACAAAGCATGGATATAAGACTTCTGGGCATTTCCTATACCAAGCACATCACCAACCACGAAGTCCAACAAACCATCTCACAAGCCATTGGACAACACGATGACATGCTCTCAGTAGTGAAGGAACGGAAACTCCGATCGTATGGCGACGTCACTAGAGCATCAGCTGACCTTGCAAAGACCATCCTGCAAGGCATAGTGCAATGAGGCAGAAGAAGAGGGAGACATACAAAGAGATGGGAGGATAATATTCGAGAATTGACTGGCTTGACACCATGGACTAAATATACATTATATATTTAGTCCATGCTTGACACTTAGCAAAGCCATGAGGGTTGCTGAGGACAGAGAAAGATGGAGTACGCGGGGAATGAAGGTCGACCGTCGGCAATTTTCTTGATTTCCAATACTTTTCAATACAGTCTGTGACCAGAAGTAAGCGGGTCAAGTCCCCCGGATGATCTGTAACCAATTAGTTACTGCCGACCGTTAGCTCGGACTGGTCGGTCCTCTTACTGGTACTGAGAGGGTTACCGGGACCAGTCCATTCCGATCCAATCAGTATAGAGAGCTAGAGAATACTGATCGTCACGGGACTGGTGTAGTCGAGGCAAAACTAGTTTATTTAAATTTTTAAAAAAATCGTGCTTTTGCACTTTTTTTCTCAGCTTTGATGCGACATTATACAATGTATGTGGACCAATCCTTAATGTAAAACTTTAAATCATTAGTAGTGAGGTGCATGGCAAATTCGTCGAAAAGACACTTTAACTCAAACTGTGAAATTATGAATATCTTTGCATTATGCAACCTCTCAAATAACGAGTCCAATTCATGCATTTAAGAGGCCAAGGTTGTTGTTGGTGATGTAAAAAAGGTAAAGGTAGTCCCATAGCCTTGTGGCCGTAGGGGAGCGTGATGTTGGAGATCACACTTATCTTGGGCCAGCGTAATGAGGGTGATGCCCAACTCTCTCCCTCGCTGCTTTACCTTCCCCACCCTCAAGAGAGTAGGTACTCAATCACAGTTGAGTCAACTGGGGGCGTTGTTATTTGTCGCTTCACGCCTTAGCGGTCACCCATCCAAGTGCTAACCGCACCGGACGGTGCTTCACTTTCGACACAGTAGCGAGTGCTCCAACCACTGCACTATCCGACACCCCGATGATGTATCCGTTGGTGATGTATTTTATTAAATTAAGTTCTTTTTGAAATCCTAGACCATTATGTTCAACAAGGAATTTATCAGTCCTCATTATGGCCAAACAAGTGTTTATCAATCCTCATTATGGCGGTGAAAACTCTCCGATAGGCGTGTAAACAACAACTTTATAGGTCATCTGTAACAGCAGAAATAGTGACGACACAATGTAGGAAATTAGCTTAGCGCAAAATAGATACCATCGAATGAAACTGGACGTTAATACAACAGTTATCTAAAAAGCAGCCAACACATGTCAAATTAACTTCCTTGAGACAGTCACACCGCCAACCGTTCCGATACCATCTAACAGACTTAGCGATCCAAGACTAAATAGCATACTTAAGCCAAAACTGACCATAACCTCGTGCCCGTTAAATAGCCTACTTCACTGTGACCAGAGTAACTTAGACACTAAGTAGCCCAGGCTCCGCGTAATCGTTATTGCATCTATCCTCCACTCTACGTCTGACACTCCTATTCCAGGATAATTATAGGTATAGGTAACTAGGACAGGTGTGGAAAATATTCCAACTGAAACCGTAAAATCCCGTATATGCGAGATTGACGAAAACGAGAGCTAAACGATTGGTCAGAAGACTACTAGGAACTCGTGCATATCTTTGGGGACCAAATCTCAACTGGTCAGTCGCAAACGAACTGCCCAGCTGTGAGGGTCGACCAAAGGAACAAACTGCAGTGTCCGTCTATCTCCATCTCATCTAGAGAGTGCTAGAGACGTAAAAGACGATTTCACGAGTCCCAGAGTCTACAAGATAACACTAGTAGTTTTGATATGTGTATGTTTATTGTATAATGATTGCCATGTATTAATAGGCTTAATATGTTCTTGATATATATAGTTACAGAAACAGATTATTGTTTCTGAGACAGTATGCATGTGGTTTGATGTATCTTAGCCTTAAGATTCGAATCGAATTGTGCATATGGGAACCCTGCAGGTGTCTGATGCTATAGACACTTTGCAGAGGAGACCGCACACTTATAGCTAACGAGAATATTGTAGCCAGAGCTCCGACTTTTACAGGTCGGCTCTAAGATCATAAGGTTTGTGGAGACGAACGCCTGACCTTCGCTCCCGTGGCACCAAAGGAGAACAATCAAGAGTCTACCTGGCCACGTCCGAACCCCACAGCTACAAGGGCGACCCGACTCACCGCCAGAGTAGATAAGTCACCCGCAAATGAACTGAGTCCTACCCTCGAGAAAACTAGAACATTTAGAAAACTACGAACAGTGAAAATCGTAACCGCAGTTAGCACAGGATGAAGAAAACCTGCTAAAGAACTTTCCCAGCACTTTGAACTATATTAATTATTAATTTACCGGTTAATGCAGAAATGTTAAAGTTTGTGTTGAATATATAAAAAATGAAATTACATACATATGACTGGTGTCATTCTATTTGTATTGTTGTGTAGCTATTAGTTTTCTTCTCTCGAGACATAATAATCTAGTCGTTTGATTAGTCATCACCAGTTCTCAAGGTGAGCCAAATGATGCTAAAATTCCCGAGAACAAATATAAATTTTATGTGACCAAAGTGCCGTGATCTGTCTCTCACACAACTTTCGGAATTCTGGTAAAAGAACGATCGATAGTGGTAGCACATCGCCCATCTATCAATAAGTCTTACCCCCTAGTAAGATAAACGTATCTTCTCCAGAATATCATCACATCATCGTCGAATATTAGGTTAAAACATGCATGACGCCACAGGCACTGTGTACTCAGTATCATTATACAAGATAGAAGAAAAAGGTTTTGTAGTAGTGTTGTAAACTGGGACTGTGGATTAATTGAATGAATGAAACCCTGGTTCTATAAATATAAATATTTATACTGTTTTTCTTCCTGGGTCTAACCGGGCATATAAACAGCTGTGAATAGGTTTTTGCTATTCTATTTTCTGTCTTTTTTGTCATTTATGTACATAGTTGTAAATAGTCTACTTCTGTATTTTTTGTCAATTGTGTACATAGTTGTAAATAGTTTTACCTTTACTGTTCCGTCTTTTGATGTATCGTAGCAAAAGTGATGGATCGAGTGCATGTATTTTTATGTAATTACTATGTAAAGCGTGGTGAGTCTAGTCATAGGCTGGAGTACCCGCTATATAAAAATCCGTTATTATTATTATTCTAAGGGTGTACGTGGTAAGATTAGATACCACAATAACACCGTCCTTGTTCACAGTTGTTGTGATTGACGCATTAGGCTACTGTGAAAGTTTAAAAAAAAAGTCCAAAGATATATTTCCCTCATAGTTTCAATCAGAAGGTTTAGGAAATTTTAACTCATCGTTGCCTGGCATTGGAATGTTTTTCATTCAAAGATCAAGCGTAGGCAAAGGCAGCGACAAAGTTTTCACCCCACCTTTGTCACACCTTGTATTATTTATTTATTAATTTATTGAATATTTATTTTGGGTTGGGATGGTGAGTTAAAACATAGGGGACTTTGTTTTAACTCACCATCCCAACCCAAAATAAATATTCAATAAATTAATAAATAAATAATACAAGGTGTGACAAAGGTGGGGTGAAAACTTTGTCGCTGCCTCTGCCTACGCTTGATCTTTGAATGAAAAACATTCCAATGCCATGAGGTCGTATTAAAAAAAACACATTAAGGAGCATCTACTTCTGTTTATATAATGTAGATTGGTCGGTAATCAGAAAAGTGTAGTTGTATGGACAAAATGGAAAAACTTAAGTGCGGAAGAAACCGACAAAGAGAGAGTGTTAGCGTATAAACCTACAATAACCTATACTACAAACTTCCACGAAAGGAGGCGAGTCAGGGGAGTCGGTTATTGAGTTTGGGTACCAGCAATACTGAGATAAGCTCACGCCGACCGTCAGAGGCTCGCCGGTATCTGTCAATAAAAGCAAGCAATATGATGCCCTTGAGTCCATTGAAACTTAGAACAGGACAAGATATAGCCTCTCTTCGCACTGATTTGGTGAGCCTGAGCACACTCTCTCGTGAAGAAAGTAGTCCGGAGGAAGCAACGCAATATAGGGTGAAATTTATGTCATGAACCCCCATTTTTCTCGGGAGTATGGCATCACAACTATTGAGATATTTTCGTGTTATAAATATGAACGGAAAAAAACTGTTTCACATGTCTCTCTGCGGCTTTGGGGTAGAATAATCCGGAATTTGCAATTGTCTTGCCCTGGTGGACCAGTACGTTAGTCAGGCTGATCTTATCTCAAATCTGGAACCTTTTTTCATGTGATAATTTGAGCAACCCTGACCCATTTAAAGTATGCCTGGTTTGGTGGTGTGATAATTATTTTGGCGGTGCTAAACTTCTTTCTGTCTGTTGCCTTGCCCGGTAGATCATATAAGCCTACTGGCTAGGTTCGAACGTTTTCCAGTTTAAATGAGGTCGTTTCATGTGGTAATCTGAACGTCCAAAACGGTTCAATAGCATGTCTGTCTGGCTTGGTCAAAGTGATAATTTGGGTGGTGCTAAACTTGTTGCTGGGTGGCTTATTGCCTTGCCTGTTGGTCAAGTCTCAGGGGTTATCTCAATCAGGGTCCAACAACCCACCCTCTATCCCACCTTTAACACTGGCGAAGCTTCCAACGAATGAGCCCACTAGCTTAAGAAGAGGAAAAGAGGGCCCCAGAGTAACTTGAGAAAATGAGATAGGTTCAGAGTATCTCGAGGAATGAGACGACTCAGATTGGAAGTTTTGGATTGTGAATCTAGGTCGTCTGAGAGGACTAATGATAAAGATGAGATAAAAGGACAAGAGTGATGATGATGAAGACCAATGTGTTTTTGTGTCCTCAGACTAAAACTGCATGTAGGCCTATTTACAGTTTAACTATAAGGAACTATATTCGATCATAGGGTCATTATTCCATATATATGGCGCAGAAAGGGAGGAAGTTAGCATTACTTTAGTTAGCTAGATAGATGATGATCACGAAGATGATGGTAATGAGACGTGTCTAACTTGGGTAGATGCACTTAACTGGACCTTAATCAGGGATTTGCAATCGAACTCTCCACTGCAATGTGTCTCGTATCATATTATATTCTTTGCCTTGTGTGTGTGTGTTGAGTGTTTCCTGCATTTATGCGCGTCACTTTACAATGTGTGTGTGGAATGTGCGTGGGTGCGTGTGTGTCCCTGTGCATGCGCGTGTGCGTGTCCTGCCTACTTGCGTGCCTAATGTCATTCATTAATTTATCAAAGCTTTAGAATGAGCTCTCCCCAAACCGCAAGCCCACGCACAATTGTAAAAAATACAACAGAAGGGGTAAATGCAATTTCCAGAGTGACAGATGAGGAGGGAAGGGAGAGAGACTGATACTGTAACAGCCGAACTTGATTTATAGAGATCGTTCATGATTAAAACTATTCAGGAGCAGAAACAATCCAAAAACAAGCACCTTTCCCTTCTAAGCGCGCAAACCAACGCACTCAAACAAAGAACCTTCGCTTAGAGAGAGAGAGAGAGAGAGAGAGAGAGAGAGAGAGAGAGAGAGAGAGAGAGAGAGAGAGAGAGAGAGAGAGAGAGAGAGAGAGAGAGAGAGAGAATTTTCAAATATTTATCTTTATTTACCAATTGTAGTGGTTTTTTTCTTGTACATTAAATCAGCGAAGCTTGGACCAAGTCCTGCGTATAATGCGCGCGAAAAAAAATTATTGTTATCTGGTCGAATTAATTAATATTCGTTATCGGATCGAAGTGATTAATACTCGTAACAGGTATATTTATGGTGATTTAAACAAATTTAAACTTGAGCTGGTAAAGTGTTAGATAAGATCAATTAATTTATAATAAGAAAAACAATCTCAGAATCAATTAATATTGATTGATAAATATAATGTTTTTCTTATTATAAATTAATTGATCTTACCTATCAGGTGCACTACCAGCCCAAGAGCTGCTCAAGGCGCTGGCCGATACAAAGTCCAATTCAAGCCGCCCGAAGCGCCAACTTGCAGTCTTACGCGCGTTGGTTGACGGCCCAGAACACTGGACGCTAGCCTGGGTGAACAAGCGGTAATGGGGGTGGGGGGGGGGGGGGTGGGGGGTGGGGGGAAGACTTGGGAGGGGTGGAGGACCTACAGCTTGGTGGGTGTATTTATGTAACTAGTACTCAACCTTCTAGGGCATCAGCGTCAGGATCTTTAACGTCCGTGCGAAGGAAACCGTGCGTGTGCAGACAAGACTCGGCACTCCAGGACGTCAATCTTCAAATATCGTACCACTGCCTGCAAATGTATGCTTCAGTTGTTTTGCCGTCGCTTTCTCTCTGAGCCAACGCCCTCCTCCTCCCCTCCCCCCTCCATCCCCAATACGACGCACTTGTTGGCACATTATTGGAGAGGGAAAGGGCAAGGCACTGAGGGTTAATGGACTGTGAAATTTGGAATAGGAACGCAAGGCAACTTCTAAAAAAGAACAGTCGAGGTTGACGAATATAACAGTTGGTAGTGATCCTACGGAGATTTATAATTAGCAGACATACGCTCTTCTAATAATGTATTAGACCTACATCATCCCTGATGCTCAGTGTGAAATAGACCTACGGGGCCTGATGCTCAGTGTGAAATAGAAATGGAAGATCATATATATTTTATTATATCTATAGAAGCAGGTTTGTATAGATAGGAAGGGAAGAAAAATGGACCTTAAGACAGGTGATGGAGAAAGTGTGGCGGAGGGATGATGGGGAGGAGAGGAGAGTCCGTGCACCTAGGGTTACGTAACACAGAAAAAGAGGGAAAAGGAAGGGTGGAGTGGATAGAGCGGGGGGTGGAGGGTAGGGCAGGTGGATGGTGCCCAGCTTTGGTACTAGGTGAACTGCACAGATGGTTTTGATCAAACCTGTTCCAGAAACTAGTCCGGTCGAAGAACACCTTCCCTAATTGATAGTCGACCGTCTTGTCTCGACCTCCGTTTTACAAGTTTAGGTGCATTCAGAGTGCCTGAGCCTGGTGAAGCCCATGCCAGCAGTAGAGGCTATTATTCAAAAGTCCAGTTTGGCGTATGCCTCAGCAGGTTTAGATGCACTGAAAGGTTCGGGTCAATCAGAGCACAATGTAACGGCTGTTTTCTTTTACTTGCAATGCTGACAGGTAGGAAGAACACCTCCGGAGCTAGTGTCCAGCTTCAGGATGAGAAGAAATTATAGTTAAAAAAATATTTAAAAGCCTACTTTAAGTGCTTATTGCACTCGAACTGATGATGATGATGATGATGATGATGATGATGATGATGATGATGATGATGATGATGATGATGATAATGATGAAGACAGGAGAGGAAGAGAGAGAGAGAGAGAGAGAGAGAAAGAGAGAGAGAGATAGAGAGAGAGGGAGAGAGAGAGAATAGGAACCAAAGGTAGGTGCCTTTTAAAAACAGAATTATATATTTGGGATATTGTTGTTTTTGTTGTTGTTGTTTTTATTATTTTTGTTGTTGTTTTTACTTTTACATTTTTCATAATTTATTTAGGTAAGAGTTCTACCTCCCGTCGACATATGAAATCCCTTCCTCCCGTCGACATATTAAATCCAGAGGTGGTATTCTGTCGATTTGCTAATACAAACGACAGTATACAAACCCAAAGATTACAAACTTTGACCTTGGGAACGTTAAATAAGGAGAACAAAAAAATTAAAGCCTAGTCGTATAACCTGTCCTAATCGAACAGGAAGAAAGAGAGAGGACAAGAACGCGAAAAGTGTGATAGTAGGCCTACATCGCGCCTTTCAGATCCCAAAATAAGCAATAATAGATTAGCACCAACGTAAAACATAGACGGACGTAGCAGCGTAATATCTGTCCAGTGATAATTTTCATAACCTAACACTTTTACAATAAAACAGGATCATAACCAAACACCTTAAAATACGAATATAATATTATATTTTGGTATTCTCTCTCTCTCTCTCTCTCTCTCTCTCTCTCTCTCTCTCTCTCTCTCTCTCCGCCGCGAGCAAGCATCTAAAGTGCATTCGCGCAATATGCGTTATACAAGTTTTTCTTCCCTCTCTCTTCCATTCAGTAATTAATTCTCTCCAGTCTTCTATATATATATATAAATTGCTTAGCCGGAAGTCCTTCTTCGCCTCTACTATAAAGTTTGTCCGGTATGGACGCTGATCTGGGCATGTGCTGGGCCCTGCGGATCGGCCTGCTGTACGCTCAAAACCAGCGAAATCGTTATAGCCGACATTTCCTTACCGAACGTTTAACCGTTTCTGAGATAAATAAATAAACAAAATGTCCACAAACTGCAATAGCCTCATTCCGCGCGCTTCCATTAAAAATCAAATTGAGGTTTCAGCATGTTTTCCCATATAGACCCAAAAATTGATGGTTTTTCCTACAAAGCATTGGTAGCTTAGTTGGTAAAACGTTCGCCTACTGCTTAGGGCGACCCAAGTTCGAATCTTACGTGGTTCTTTTTTTTTTTTTAATGGCTTGTTTTTTTTACACTACAATATGGATATTTTTCTTTTTAATTTAGTTTTTTTACCTTTAATGTATTATTATTATTATTATTATTATTATTATTATCATTATTATTATTATTATTTATAAACTAATAATAATAATAATAATAATAATAATAATAATAATGGATTGAGCATTCGTTCACCGACCGGAGCAGACGTGTTTTCGCAGCGCTCCGATATGAGGTGATTACTGACTGTTTCTGCACGGTGATTGAGTTTGAAAACTTAGCAGGCAAAATGACAAGAAAGAGAAATACTGAGGACAAGAAAAAGAAAAGACAGGCGAGTGATAATACAGAACTAGATGTACAACATAGAGAAAGATCGACTAGCAAAAAGAGAAAGACGGCAAACGGAGAAAACAAAGAAGATTGTACGCAACAAAAAATAACGACGTATGCGGCGAGTACACAGAAACAGCAGCGACAACGACAGCAACCGCAAAGCAGTGTTGGTGACACAGCAAGTACGGCTGATGATAACATAGAAGACACAAGCATGGATGCAGCTAATCAAGGCGAAGGGACAGGCAAGCAAATCAGCAATATCAACACCAACGTTGAAAGAATCCTGACAGAAATATTCGAAATTCGTAATGAAAACGAAGAACTGAGGAGAGAGGTGAAAACACTACATAAGAGGTGCGAAGGAATGGATGATGAGCTAGAAACTTTGAAAAAGCTCATTAAGAAAGAAAAGGAGAAAAACAACACCCTTGAACAATATACACGGAAAGACAATATCATCATCACCAACCTCGCCGACGATTCACAGAAAGAAAAAGTAGAAGAAACCGAAAGGAAGGTGTTTGTGCTGGTGCGGAATATCTTGAAAGTAGAAGGGTTCTCTCTGAACCACATCAGCGTCGCTCACAGACTTGGCGGTACCAGAAAGGAAAGAATAGGCCTGTCATTGTGCGACTGATCTCTAGAAGGTCTATAACTGACATTTTCAGAAAGAAAAAGGATCTACGGAATCTCAAAGTCCCAATATATATTAATGAAGACTTGACGCAGCTCAACAAGCAGAGGCTGAGAGAAATGAAACAGCATGAAGCGGTGAAGAGCGCCTGGGCCTTCCGAGGAAAACTGTACTGCAGATTGAAAAAAGACGATTCTGTAGTTGCTGTTGAAGAAGGTGACTTCAGTGCCTTAGACCGAGTGCGAGCAACAGGGCAACCGATGCAGCAGACCACAACGATGACGGAAGTGGGCGAAGGGTCAAGTGCTAGACTACGGCGTCAACCGTCCCAAAACGACCGCGGGTTGTATGTCCGTGGTAGAGGGAGAGCATCTCATATGCGTGGTGTGGCCGGACGGTCGCAGAATACGGAGAGCGCATGGAGCCCGGGTGATGATGTTGTTGTAGACTTTGAGCAACAGGAATCAGAGGTATCGTTGTCACAGTCGTTTTTTGATGCTACCGTTAAATCTAAGGAGCAGTTTGAGGACAATGATGGAAGTGAGATGTGTGATGATGACGAAGTTGACGATGACGATGAAAATGAGTGTAGGGGTGGTGAATTGACTGAAATAATAATGAACAATGAAAAAGCATCTGAAGAAAAGGAGTCTCAATCCAGCCAGTCGAGCGACATTTTCACAAGTAAGACTTAAATAAAATGTAAAAATTCCAGGTTTATAGTTAATATTATTGTAGTTATTACTAGCCAATTGTCTTGGTGTAATTGTTTCTATGGACATTTGAAACACGTATACATTGTATCTTTGATTTGTTTTATATATATTTATTTTTATATTTATTTATGTTTTTTTTTTTTTTTTTTTTTTTAAGGAAAAGGGATGGTAAAGTGAAAGGCAGTTATATTAGAGGCTAGAAAATAACACAACTGTAACATATCGTATGACATCACAATGGTAGCAATAAAGTAGTCACATAGGCCTAATAGTAATTAAGCTCTGTGTAGATCATTAACACTACAAAGTAAAGGGAAGTACAACAAAGGTACATACAATACAAGAAAGTCAAAATAAGGAATACATTTAGATATATATATGTATTTGTAAAGAAGGAATTAGATACAAGACAGTTACCGCGATTGTGATGATAAAGAACTTCGCAAAATTAGGGGCCTTTGTATGTTATTGTATGTTATTGATGTTTTTCGTTATTTCGATGGTGA
Source organism: Oncomelania hupensis (assembly GCA_036898135.1). NCBI lineage: Eukaryota > Metazoa > Mollusca > Gastropoda > Littorinimorpha > Pomatiopsidae > Oncomelania > Oncomelania hupensis. The sequence goes on along the minus strand of CM072511.1, from coordinate 91,435,004 downwards.
TTATGAAGGTGAACATTGTCAGGCTTGTTGATGTGCTGGCTAATGTATCATTCATGTTTGTGTGTAATTATTCCACCTATGTGGTGTTTCCACCCTCTCCTTCCCCCCCCTCCCACTCCGGCATTGCCTGGGGGTAATAATTGTAATCTAATTGTTTATAATGAGTTCACATGTACATCATTGAATAATAATTGAATGTGCTAAATGTGAATTTATATAATTAAGTTTAAAAATTAATATTTGATTTAATATTTGATTTAATTATTAAAGTTTACATTAATTTATTATTATTATTAGTAGTAGTAGTAGTAGTAGTAGTAGTATTACTATTATTATTATTATTATTATTATTATTATTATTATTATTATTATTATTATTATTGCTATTATTTTTATTATTATTATTATTATTATCATTATTATTATTATCGATATATTATTATTATTATGCCAAGTTGAAATGACGGTGTGCAGGGCCTTGACTTTTTAATGTATTTTCTACCTAAATTTTGTTAGAAAGAACGAATATAACCTCTGATTAATCAACGCTTGCACACACACACACACACACACACACACACACACACCCACACACACACACACACAGTTTTTTAGTTTTAAATAGTTTATAAATTTTGAGTTGCTGCGCTTTTAGTCAGCAAAAATGAGAAGTTACAAGATTTTGATTGCAAGCACGAACGCACTAATAAAAATGTAAGCGGCAAACATCCACGCACATAAACTCACAAACTTATACCAGAAAAAATAGTACTTCGTTTTTTGTGTGGATGGTCGTGCTGCTGCTGATGATGATGGTGTGGCCTTGTAGAAACATGTTGAATCATTATTGCTTTTCGTATCAATCATTATTGCTTTTCGTATCAATCATTATTGTCAAATCATTGATTACTTGTCTTTCGTATCAATGTAAATGTAAACAACAATTGTAGTAGTCTCCTGTATGTAGTAACACAAATAACACGCACGCATGCATACACACACACACACACACACTCACACATACACACACACACACTCTCTCTCTCTCTCTCTCTCTCTCTCTCTCCGTCGGTCTATCTCTCTCCCTCCCTCTCATACACACACACACACACACACACACACGAATGTTTGTATTTTTTGTATTTTAATATTAATGAAAATCTTGGGCTATGAGCTATGTAGTCTAAAATAGAGTTTTTTTGTTGTTTTTTTTATTTTTTTATTTATGTTTGTTGTTGTCTGACTGTTTGGAATACATGGAATTAACTATTGAAATAGTCTGCTATATACACAAATTATAATATTAATTGTCACCTGCAGAGCTGTCGCAGTGATGCTCAACTTAATATTATTTTATATAACTTTGTTCATATATTTTGTTCTTCTTTTGGTTGCTATTGTAAACTTTTTACTGATCTTGACCATGGGGCTTCATAATATGCTTTGTAACTGTGCAAATGTATATGTCTATCATGTTTTGTGTAAGAACATTCTTTTTTCATACTGTCTGAATAGTTGCTTTAAAAAAGAAAGTCTCTACTCGCTGTTCACGCAAATGCTTCAGGTCTGTAGCTTATTGTTTTGTTTACATTTCGATGTGTGACTGTTTAAAAGTTCTGTCGATGAATTGTCAGGGTCTCGCAGATAGTAAGAAGCGCCGGGATGTCTTCCACTATTTACGATCAAAGGCCTATTCTCTTTATCTCTTGCAAGATACTCACTTTGATCCCAAATTAGAAAATTATATTAGATCTGAATGGGGATACACTTGTCATTTTGCATCTTACAGTTCTAGTGCTCGGGGTGTTGCTGTGCTCTTTAACAATAACTTTGAATTTAAACTAAATGAAATTCAGAAGGATGTAGAAGGTAATTATATTTTATTATCCATGAAAGTAATAGATAAAGACTTTTTGATCCTCAGCCTATATGGTCCGAACAGGGATGACCCAGCATTTTATGAGAATTTATGCAAACGTATTCAAAAAATTAAATTTGATTATATTGTTATTGGAGGAGATTGGAATTTGGTTCAAAATTTTTCCCTTGACTGTCATAACTATAAACATAATAATAATACTAGAGCTCAGGAGAAAGTTAATGAAGTAATGATAGACCTAGATTTGATAGATGTCTGGAGAGAACTAAATCCAGAGTTAACCCGATATACTTGGAGAAGACATAACCCACTTCAGCAAAGTAGATTAGACTTCTTTCTTATTTCAGAAGCACTCATGAATTTTTCCGTAGATGCAGATATACTCCCCGGGTACAGAACTGACCACTCAATGATTTCTTTATCAATAGTTATTAAGGAAGCAGTAAGGAAACCTGGTCTTTGGAAATTTAACAGTTCGTTGCTCAAAGATAAAAAATACTTAGATGAAATTAATATAGTAATAAGTAATGTTATTGAAGAATATGCAGCTACTCCGTACTTACGTGATAACTTGCTAAGCATCCCTCTTGATCAACTACAGTTTGTAATTAATGACCAGTTATTTTTAGACACTTTATTAATGAAAATTAGAGCACAAACCATATCTTATGCAACTATGTACAAGAAGAAGAATATTGAAAAGGAGAAACAGTTGGAGACCATAATACAACAGCTAGATAAGAAATCTAACTTAAGTGACAATGAAAAAAATGCATTAGAATCTAGTAAACGTGAATTGGTCTCTCTAAGAGAATATAGAATGGAAGGAGTTTTGCTCCGCTCTAGGGCAAGATGGACAGCTGACGGTGAAAAAATAACTTCTTATTTTTGTTCTCTTGAAAAGCGGAATTATGTAAATAAAAGAATAAATAAATTAGAGACTCGGGGAACGATTATTATAGATGACGTTGAAATTGGAACAGAAGTAAATGGTTTTTATTCAAATTTATATCGTCAATGTGAAACTGCTGATTGTGATATATCGAGTCTTGTTAATAATATTCCCACCCTTTCTGAGCAGGAACAATCATCTTTAGAGGGGGAGATAACTTTATTGGAAGCAGCCTCTGCTCTCAAACACATGTCTAATAAAAAGAGTCCAGGAAGTGATGGGTTTACAGCAGAATTTTTTAAAGTTTTTTGGAATAAGTTAGGGGTATTTGTTGTTAGGTCGCTTAATGAAGGGTTTAGACGGGGGGAAATGTCCTCAACACAAAAAGAGGGGGTAATAGTTTGTATTCCAAAAGGGGATAGACCTAGGGTGTATATTAAAAACTGGAGGCCCATCTCATTGTTAAATGTGGTTTATAAAATTGGTTCATCTTGTATTGCTAATAGGCTGAAGCAAGTACTACCATCTATTATTAGTGAAGACCAGACTGGTTTTATGCAAAACAGATATATAGGTGATAATATTCGTTTAATTTATGATATGATTGATTATTTGCAAGTACACAATAAACCTGGTTTGTTGCTATGTTTAGATTTCGAAAAGGCCTTTGACACTCTTAGTTGGAACTTCATGTTTAAGGTGCTAAAATCGTTTGGATGTGGCCCTGATTTTGTCAGATGGATTGAAGCCTTTTATAGCAATATTAAGTCTACTGTAACCGTCAATGGAGGTTTAACACCGTGGTTCCATGTGCAGAGGGGCTGTAGACAGGGAGATCCAGTTTCTTGCTATTTATTCATTATGTGTGTTGAAATTCTGGCAATAATGATTAGACAAAACGATGATATTAAAGGCATTACAATCGGTGATATTGAAAATAAGATTTCTCAATACGCTGATGATACGGAAGTTATGCTTGAAGGTGATGAAAAAGTCTTTTATGGAAACAATAAGTACTCTTGAACGTTTTGGAACTGTCTCAGGTTTAGTATTAAATACAGAAAAAAGCAGTGCCATATGGCTAGGGGCTATGAAAAATTCACGAACTGTCTACGTGCCACATTTGCGCATGGAATGGAATCCGGAATATTTTAAGATACTTGGAATTTGGTTCACGAATGACCTGAAGGAGTGTGTTAAAAAAAACTTCGAAGACAAATATTTGGAAATTCAAGTCCTGTACAGAACATGGTTGAAACGAATGTTGACGCCTTTGGGCCGTGTTGCAATTCTGAAATCGTTGATTTTGTCTAAAATTATTTATCTGTGGCTTTTATTGCCAAATCCGCCTGATGATCTTGTAAGTTCAATACAGAAAAGTATTTTTCAGTTTGTCTGGAACAGAAAGAACGATAGAATTGGTAGAAAATCGTCTGTTAAGAGTATTGCTGAAGGTGGTATAGGAATACCTGATGTACGTCAATATATGAATGCTCTAAAATTAACATGGATCAGAAAATTAAGAACGTCTCAGCATAAATGGACACACATAATTAAGTTATTGTATGGTAAAGTACATTTCTTGGATAAACTGGGTACATGTTTTTATGATAAAGATAAAAATGTTAACATATTTTGGTGTGATGTTTTTAATGCATATGAAACACTAGGAAAAAAGGTGAATGTTGAATGTGTTGAAGATGTTGCATCGGAACCATTGTTTTGCAATAATAATATTTTAATTCGGAACATGCCTGTTTTCTACCGAGAATGGTTAATTGTGGATGTTTATAATATTGGTAAACTTCTCGATGAAAATGGTATTTTTTTGTCATATGAGTTGTTCGTTGCAAAATATAATATAAACACGAATTTTCTTGCATACAATGGCTGTATTAATGCTGTTGCCAAATATCTTCGCATGAACGGAATGCACACGGCTAATGTTAATTTTATTGATCATAACGTCGGTACTGTGCTGAGACTGATATACGCTAGCTGTAGAGGCGCAAAACAGTTTTACGATAGTTTGATTCAGGATAATGTAGATCCAAAGTGTTGTAATAGCTGGGACAATAGATTAGAACGTCGGGTAGAGTGGAAAGTTATATTTAGGAAAGTACAAAAAATTTCTGAAATTAGTTTAAAGTGGTTACAGATTAGGATTATTCAAAGGATTTTAGGGACGAATGTAATTTTAGCAAGCATGGGATTAGGGGATAGTACTAACTGTAGTTTTTGTAATGATGCGCGAGAAAATATTCAACACATTTTTTGGCAGTGTCCGATTGTTCAGACGTTTTGGCTGAATTTTCAAGCAGAGATAAATGAGAAGTGTTATAATGCCTGTGCTTTCCGCTTTAGCGAACATCTAGTTATATTTGCATGTGACCGAAATGTAAAAACTGATGAAGTGTTGGATTTATTAATAATGTTGGCGAAATCATATATTTATAGATGCAAACTTGAAAAACAATTGCCGTTCTTTCCTGCATATAAATCTGTTATGAACAAGAGGTACGCCATTGAAAGATATATTGCAAATATTAACATGAGGTATGAAAATTTTTCACTAGCATGGCACGCGTATAAATCTTTATTTTGAATGTTTATTGAAGAGTCTGCTTCGTTTCCACACGGAATGTTATATGGATTGATACCCTCCATGGTCTGTCTCTCTCTCTCTCTCTCTCTCTCTCTCTCTCTCTCTCTCTCTCTCTCTCTCGCTTTCGCTCCCTCTCTCTCGTTCATTTTTTTTTTCTTTTCCTTTCTTGCTTCTTTCTATCTAAAATCGTAACAAACAAATCTGCATGTAGGACTCGCAGTTGTTTTTGTATTATTTCTTTAAAATATGTATTATGTCTAAGTATTTTGTAACTGTACATGGTTTGAATTGTAATTGTATAATTATGCTTTTACTGCTAAACGAGAGAGACAATTATATGTAAATGTAATGCATTATGAATTAGAAATATAAATTGTGAACATGCATGATTTGTAAATAAAACAAGTTTGTTATAAAAAAAAAAATAATAATAATAATAATAATAATAATAATAATAATAATAATAATAATAATAATAATAATAATAATAATAATAAAACCTTGGTGTTTTTTATGATTTCTATTCGTATTATTCTATATTCAATATTATTATTATTATTATTATTATTATTATTATTATTATTATTACCAAGGATCGGGATGGGGTGGTACGTGTAGGTAAAAGGGGGCTACGGGTAGGTTTAAAGGGGCATGGGTAGGCATAAGGGGATACGGGTATATATAAGGGGGTATGGTGATGGTCGATTACCAGTCACCTATACGCTCCTGTGTCCGGGGACGGTAATCTAACCACGCACGCACGTCGATTCCTTTCATCCATACCTGCGAAACGATCAACGGGGAAGTATCAAGGAGGGTACAGGTAGGTTACAAGGGGGGTACGGAAGGTATCAAGGGGGTATGGGGAGGTATCAAGTGGGTTCGGGGAGGTATCAAGGGGGTATGGTGAGGCATCATGGGGGGGGACGGGGAGATATCAGGGGGGGTATGGGGAGGTATCAAGGGGGATATGGGGAGGTATCATCGTCCAAATGAAACTCGCAGACAACAGTTGTCTCTCTGTCTACCTTTTAAACAGCAACCTGTGTACCCTGACAAAACAACTAGTTCCCGATAAAAGGGGCAATAAAGTGACAACATAACAAAAAGTCAAGGTCAAAGATGGAGGACAGCTGTGCACGTGCAGAAACACACACACACACAACGGTGGGGGTGGGGAACAAGAGGGGATACTAATTTTCAGAGTAATGAGGCATCTTCAGCGCTGAAGGCAGTAACCGCCCCCAAGGGAACAATGTCCAATCAATCCCAGCCTAAAAAAGAAAAAAAACTTTCACTGTTCAAATTCACGGAACGCGGCGCTAGAAACATTTTCATGGTTGTTGGGAGAGATCAATAATCCTAAATACTGTCTGGTAGAGTCCAGCCTTTCATATATATATATTTTTTAAAATTCATTCATTCATTCATTCGTTCAATAATTTATTAGATCTGTCTATGCCTTTTTCATCGAAGTTATACAGAAGTTCTCAGTATTATTGATTGAATAAAAAATAAATAAAGTCATTACAGATAGTCAACACCTGTGAGAAACAACTTCTGCGGGGTTCGACCCCTGATCCAGAGACACCAGATCCTCGTGACCTAATCTATTTTTACATTATCTCACACTGCGAACTCTTAGCAACAACAGTAGATCTTCTAGTAACCTATCGCAATTTCGCCGAGAATGGAGCACGGATTACCCGAAATGGACACTTTACTTTTCGCTCCTAGTGTAGCCAGCAGTGGACCCGCACACATTAGCTGTTGTTGTTGTTTATAGATTATAGTCACACGACACTTTCGCATATAGGTGACTACTGGACCGATTTATACTGACACCAGCGGGCCAGTTGTTGGTAAAGGGGAAAATAATATGATCACACGTTGACCAATCCGGGATTCGAACCAGCGACCTTTCGGTTACTAGCAAGACGCTCTTACCAACTGAGCTACCCGGCCCCACACACATTAGCAGAGATCGGTGAGGCATTTATACCTACCTTGTGATTGTCAATGAATTATATTATTCCGCATCTTTCAACTCAATTCTAAATGCATGCAGGTTAAGATGCAGGATGAGTTTTATCTTCAGTGTGCACCTGACACCACGATCACCTGATACCATATAACAACTGAACAATCAGGGAGTCTCGATAGCTGCGAAGTTCTGTATAATGGAAGTTCAAAATAATGACCTCAGATACTCAGGGCTGGTTGTACACATGTCAAGGAGGGGCCGAGGTAGATCTATATTACAGAGGGGAAAAGGTAACACAGAGTCAAGACTGTGGCAGCAGGGAGGGAGAGGGGGGAGGAGGAGAAAGATCGAGTCACCATACTGAGAAATATAATTGCCACCCATCTGAACCACTCCATACGGTCAGGGTGGTAAAGTCTTGCAACAATAGCAACAACTCTAGATAACAATAGTACTAGCAGGGTGTGTCAACCTGTGAAACTCACAGCGTAGCTTTTGTGACCTCCACAATAATTATTCAATTGGCCTCAAAAGTTCAACCACGCTGAATGCTTTAAGCAGCAGAACTAGGATAATCTCGAACGGAGGGAGCATGTCACCACAACACGTTATATATATAACTTATTACAAAGGTCTGTAATAACAGCAACAACCTGTGATTTAATAATACTACTTGCTGGCAGATTTAATAATAATACTTGCTGGCATGCAGCGACAATAGATAAGAGTTTTTTGTTTTGTTTTGCTTTTTGTCCCCTTCAAATATATTAACAAGAACTCATTATGGCGATAATGGTACAGCAGAAACAACTGAATAGTCAATTTGTTTAGAGATTGAATAATATCAAAGATAGACCAACGGAAACTACCGCGGTGGATAAGCTTTAAATTATTCAATATTCGTGAACATTTTCTCCGACAAGCCTGCCCCAAAAGAGTTTGAATAATTATTATCTGTAGTTAACCTGTAGTTAACTTTTCATCGTCATAAGTTAAATTTTGTATTGCCTGTTACTTCTTTCAGATTAAGAAAATTTAATAATGCATTACCGGTAGCGGACATCCATCATCAAAAGTAAGTTGCGGTAATAATTCCGTAGTCGCGTTCGTAGTGGCGTTCATTTCAAGACTGAATGAAGAGGATAAATGGTTCGTAAGACTGACCCAGTCTGGCGCAAATTAAAATGGACAACTGGGGGAAATGCATAGGCCGCAGCAAATAATATTAGCCTACATGTGCACTTTAGATTGGTAAACTCTGCTTGATATTAATGTGAACAATTTCAGTAACAATATTCAGGCTGTAGCAAAATAATTAAGCTGGCCTACTGGTCACCGAAGGTTTTCGCCGAGTGCTCCGATTTACACCCTCCCCTACTGGTATTGGATTTCAAAAATAAATTTATATTTCCTTTCAGTCTTCTAAAAGCAATTTCCCTGCCTTTTCACTACATGTCTGATTATTAGATGTGTTTTTGTTGTGTGCGTGAGTGTGAATGAAACATGCAAGAGTATAGTGTTGGTACAGATCGCCGCACTTTGAGCCTTATTCTTGATTTGAGATTTGAGGAGAAGCACGAATACAGCATTCCTTGTTATTATTATTATTATTATTATTATTATTATTATTATTATTATTATTATTATTATTATTATTATTATTATTATTACTACTACTACTACTACTACTACAGTTAATGGGATGATACCTAGGCAAGAGATAAACACAAATATAATGCAACATGTTAAGATTTGTATGATTTGTAGACAATTCCATTAACAGTCTGCTTCAAAACAGGCCGGTCGGAGGAATCAAATACGCCCAATAACCCTTGTTTATCTTGCCACTGACATTATGGCAGATCATGCGGGGAGGGGAACGTGGGGAATGCAGGGGGCAGTGGAAAACAAACAATCCGAAGACCAGTTGAGGCAACGCTCAAGAAAGCAACCATCTTCTTCGACAAAAACCAAAGGATCTTTTTTGTTTGAGATCATGAGGGACAGAGAATGACAAAATGAAATCTAGTTGAGACATCGCCTCAAGAGAGCATTGAACTGAGTAAATACGCTTAAGAAAACAACTAAACAAGGGCATTTTTTTTCCCTCTACAATACAGTAATACAATACAGAAAGCAATACACTTTTTGGGGGAAAAAAAGAAAGCAGTTAACAACTAAAGGTTTTAGAGAGGGATTTTAATTTATAGCCATGATGCTGTTTAAAAATAACTGCTCAAAAAAGCAGCAAATAACTAAAGCTTTTTAGAGAAAGATTTTGATTTATATCCAAGATGCTGTTTAAAAAAAATGTGCTCAAAAAAGCAACTAAAAATAAATGTTTTAGAGGATTCTAATTTATATCCAAACTCCAATCCCACTTCTTTAGACAACTACTATCCTATCCCGTAACTCGAAAGTGGTAAGGACACCACAGATGATCGTTTAACCAGCGTACTCCATCTTTCTCTGTCCTCAGCAGTCCTCATGGCTTCACTCAGTGTCAAGCCAGTCCATTCTCTAATGTTGTCTTTCCACAACTAAACGTTTTGTCTCCCTAAAACTAAAGGACAATTTTTCTTTTGTTGGGATACTGTGGCGGGGGTTTGTAAACTTGGTACTACTTCAGCGAGTCGTGTAGCACTTGGTCTTCGTACCACAGACTATGCCTGGGTATAGTCTGTGTTCGTACTTCGATGTCCCTTCAAAGCTACCTGTGTCCAAGTTAAAAGCTAAAGGAGCACGCTGTTGTTTGTACAAGATAACAACACAAAAGCCAAAGGCTTGATGCATGAAGCCGTCCTAGACAACAACAGCAAAAGCTATAGCATGTACGTGTGTATACACGATCTTAATAAGAGTTCAAAACGCGTAGCATTGTCTTAACGTTTAGTGTGTTTTTAATGTGGTCCTTCTTGCAGTCTGAATCTAGATCTACAGCTTCGCTGGTAAATATTCCACTATCGTTATGACACAAAGCTGAAGATTTAGAATGCACTAAATAATGCTTGAAAAGTGAATGAACTCAAAGGCAACCTCTTCATATATGTACTAACTAAATGGCTGAAAAAAAATGAATTAAGAAGATAAGGTTAATTGTAGATTATAGTCACACGACAACGGGGAGTATAGGCGACTACTGGTCGCATTATTCTGAGTAAAACCGAGTAACTGTAGATTATAGTCACACGACACCGAAGCGTATAGGCGACTACTGGTCACATTATTCTGACACCAGCGAACCAGTTGATGGTAAGGGGAAAATAGTATGGTCACACATTGGCCAATCCGGGATTCGAACCAGGTACCTTTCGGTTACTAGTAAGACGCTCTACCAACTGAGCTACCCGGCCCTTTCATTATTCTGACACCAGCGAACTAGTTGATAATACGGGGAAAATAATATGGTCACACGTTGACCAATCCGTGAATCGAACCAGGGACCTTTCGGTTACTAATAAACCACTCTACCAATTGAGCTACCCAGTCCCACACAAGAAGAAGAAGAAGAAGAAGAAGAAGAAGAAGAAGAAGAAGAAGAAGAAGAACTGACCCCCCTCCGTACCCCCCTCCTCTTCCTCCAAATAAAAAATAAATATAATAAAATAAACTAAAAATAACAATCCTCAACACCGCCAATTCACCTCTAATAGTTACAGGCCCTAAAAAACAACAACAGCAAAACAACAACAAACACAAGCAACACACTCATTAATAACGTTACCGTGACACAGAAAACGATCGATTATTGTGCAAGGTAGAAAGAAACACAGGAAAAGGACGGACCTCGCTGGTACCATATAACGTGCTTAGTTCAGTTGTTGTCACTAGTGTGCCCTCTCTCTCTCTTTCTCTCTCTCTCTCTCTCTCTCTCTCTCTCTCTCTCTCTCTCTCTCTTTCGCTCTCTCTCTCTCTCGCTTTCTCTCTCTCTCTCTCTTTATCTCTCTCTTGCTCTCTCATTCTCCCCCCCCCCCCCCCATCTCTCTCTTTCTCGATATGGGTCTTCTGAATGACGACTGCTCATCATCACCACAACAGTGACGGCGCGCTTCACGATTTAAAAGAAAACAACATAGCTAGCGTGAGAAAAATAAAGATCAATATTCTCTCTCTCTCTCTCTCTCTCTCTCTCTCTCTCTCTCTCTCTCTCTCTCTCTCTCTCTCTCTCTCTCTCTCTCTCTCTTTCTCTTCAACAATTGTTGTTAGAATGATCTGTTTTAAAAAACAAAACAAAAAAACAATTGTTGATGCAATTTGGGTTTAGTGAGTTCTCTGTAAACCTTCATGTTTCGATCAACAAAACTTAGTGTTATATAATATAACATTTGAGGCGCCATGCAACGAAATTCATATTTACTACTACTTGTCTTGTCTTGTCGTGTCTTGTCTTGTCTTGTCTTTCCGTATATGTCCACACAAAATCGTGTTTAAAATTATGGCACTTTTTACCAAGATGCATGCTGGGTGTGTTCTTGTTACCGGCACTCACCCGTCTAGGACATGAGTGTCAGGATCTTTAAAGTCCGTTATGATGTAATGTATGCGACACCGACTAGACCTTGGTTTATACTCTCATCCGAAGGACTACTACTACTACTACTACTACTACTGCAATAGTAGTAGTACTAAGTGGGCGCCTCGGGCGGTTTAAAATCACAGGCGCTTGTATCTGGACACGCGAGCGCCTATGCCTGTGACGCGTCTCCCTAGATAACCAAAGGGAGACGCGTCACAGGCATAGGCGCTCGCGTGTCCAGATACAAGCGCCTGTGTTTAAAATCTAGTCGTTATCTGCCACAGTAAGATATATATCCTTTCAACACCTGATAGACATCTTCATTTTTTTTTGGAGCGCAATGAGGATGAACTGTTTTTATGGAGACCTGCGCTATACAAGCCTACATCATCATCATTATCATCATCATTATTATCATCATCATCATTATTATCATCATCATCATCATCATCATTATCATCATTATGATCTGCCAGCGCCTTGAGCAGCTCTTGAGCTGGGAAAAACTACTACTACTACTACTACTACTACTGCTACTATTACTACTACTACTACTACTACTACTACTTCTACTACTACTACTACTACTACTACTACTACTACTACTACTACTACTACTACTACTACTACTACTACTACTACTACTACTATAGTTCGAATCTCTGCACAGCTGCACATGGTTCTTGCGATAATCTCGTTATAGGCATTAAGTATTAATGCTTCAGATCTGAATACTGCACGGGACACAATCTGTCAGGAAAGAATGGGTCCATCTACTTCAAACGGGAACCCGTATTATGTTCAAGGAAAACAAGACGAACGGACAGAAAGCATTGAATGGACAAAGGACCCTCGTTGGGGGTGCTGTTTTTTTTTTTTTTTTTTTTTAATAAATAATATCTAACTATTCTAACGCCAGTATATCCCGCCAGGGTTTTCTGTATAAATAGTATCTCCCGCCAGAGTTTTCTGTATAAATAGTATCCCCACTTTGCATTGTGGAAATTTAGTGCTTTAAATTACCACTGTTTTTGTCAATCAATCAATCTTTAATTTAATGTCTGTCACACATTTAGTTGATATTAGTGATAGACAATGTAGAAATCACCACAAACAGTTATGATGGCCTATTCTTCCTCAAGCCTGACATGGCATTCCTATTTTCCATATATCTCAAACCTTTATTCAAGAGAACCAAGGACTTTAAACTTCAACAGATAGATATCTAACCGACTGATAATTTTTTCCACGAGTATTAATAACTTGAGAAATGTGTAAAAGAGTTGAACCTTTAAACACAACGTTACTGTTATTCGCAATGTATTAAGCGTCTTCAGTATGCTGCCAGCGCGGAATTGTTGGCGTTACAAGTTTACATCATCATCATCATCATCATCATCATCATCATCATCATCATCATCATCATCATCATCATCATCATCATCGGGAGGCACTGTGGTCTAATGGTAGTGCTTCGGCTTGCGGATCTGAAGGTCCCGGATTCGAACCCTGGCCGGGCCATTGTGTTGTGTCCCTGGGAAAGACACTTTACTCCTGTTTTCCTACTCCTTCGGATGAGAGTATGAACCGAGGTCTAGACTGTGTGTCGCATACATTCCATCATAACGGACTTTAAAGATCCTGACGCTCATGTACATGTCCTAGACGGGTGAGTGCCGGTAACAAGAACACACCCAGCATGCACTTGGTCTTTCTCCCCCATCCCTGGCTGCCCAGGATTGTGCTCAGTTGTCCGGGCGTCAGACCATGCGCCCAAAGGCTGCGGGTGGGCGTCTCGGGCGGTTTGAGTTAGATCCTGTATCGGCCAGCGCCTTGATCCTTAGGCTAAGGCGCTTACAAATGACGAACATTATTATTATTATTATTATAGACATGTTTCTGTTATTCTCATTTGTTCTTTCTCGTTCCTGATCTGTTTTATCGGGTCTGTTAGGTCAGCTTGGGGATATCGGACGCTTTCTGCCAAATAGTCTCAAAAGCTTTCTATGGTATTATTATTATTTAGCAATTTAAGCATTTTATATCTATTTGTTTTGTTAATATTTTACAATGATGTTTATTTTCTATTTTGTTTTTGTAAACGGGGTTTGATAAATTAGAGTACAGACTCAGCGTCTCCTGTAAGGGATGCCTTTACATTAAAGTGGCCGGTTGGTGGAGTGCCTTCAGTGTTAACATCAGGGTTGTTTCAGCAGATCTTTTGTACGGATCGGGAATGAGTCCTCTTTCAACAAAGTTGTGGTCCTGATTCGGCTCTTTGCAGTCTGCTGCACCCTATAAACAATGATTAATTAACTAACTAAATAGACAGAGAGCGTTGTGCTTTCTCAGTTTTCTGGAAAGACTGAAAATTGTGTGTACGAGTGGAAACATTTTTTTTTTAATCAGTTTATAGTCCCCTCTCTTCCCGTGAAGGTATATATAGTCTATCTCTCAAGCGGTGAAGGTTCTCCTTTACGCTGATGTGTCGGGGACTTTAAATTGATCAAACGGAGAAGGAAAGAAGACAAATGAATGGTACCAGAGAAGGGGAAAAGAAGAGACCCTCCACTCCTGCCCATAGTCCTTCCCATACGATTCCTTTGAACCCTCGTGGTTCCGAACTGTAGGCCTCTATCTTCTCAACCGTCTTCAAGCCTTTTCACAAGCAACGCACCTCTAGAGCCCAATTCTTGAAATTGGTTCTAAATATCCCAGGCATTGAATAGGATGTAATTGCACAAGACAAGATAATTATGCAAGACGATAGAATTTTTTCTGGTGAATCTCATAATGTTTTGACAATGTGTTTTTATTCTCTTTTTTTCTCACGTACACTTAACGTCTTAAAGTCACATTATATTGTAAGCATGTTCTCAAAAACTAAATAAGACGTACAATGACAACACAGACTGCTTGCTCGAAAGAGGTGAACAGAACATCTGTAACTGCATGTTTCAGCAAACAAAACAAACACAATGCATGCCCGAACGCTGCTAAAACTAACAGAAACAAAACTTACCAAGCAAGATTTGCAATTTACATGTATTCCAATCGACATTTTGTGTAGTAGTCTGTGATCCTCCCACAACGAACGTGCAGCTTCATTCACAAACTTTCAGGCCAAGCAGATCTACTAGGCGTGGCAAGTCTCTTTCATCACTTGAATCACTCACTAGCTCTGTTGGACTTATCAAGTTTTCCCTTCGCAACACTTCTTCTCGTCTGCCAGTTTCTCCTCATCAACTCAATTTCTGTTACTCACGAGATGTGAGCAGACACAGAAAGCGGTTCTCAAAACCTCTCTCTGGCTCTCTTTCTCTCTCTCCCCCTCTCTCTCTCTTTCTGTTTCTCCAGCGTGCACACGGTAACAATCTAAACACACACTCCACTGACTCACTGAGACCCAGAGGCCCAAGTCGAAGCTGGCAGCGCTGAAAAAGGGTGGGAGCTGGTTGATTCAAAGCTCTGCTCTATAACATAGTTCAGCGCGAACGGGAGGCCGTGTAGCTCAGTTGGTAGAGCAACTGTAACTAAAAGGGTTTGAATCCCTGATTGGCCAAAGTGCGACCGTATTATTTCCCCCTTACCACGCTGGTGTCAGGATAAAGTGACCAGTAGTCGCCGATACGCTCCGGTGTCATGTGACTATACATGTAATCTACAATTAACCTTAGCGAAGGTGTGAAAAAACCTGAGACGGGGAAGCAATCAGAGAATCAGAGACTACAACTGAAAAACTTTCTGTAATCAAGCCGAGTGTCCTTGATAGATTACTCAGTTTGAAGAGAGAGAGAGAGAGAGAGAGAGAGAGAGAGAGAGAGAGAGAGAGAGAGAGAGAGAGAGAGAGAGAGAGGGTAATGGGGGGAGGGAGGAAATACACGCATGTGGAGTTGGGAATCCATGGCGTTGTGGAAACGTAACAGCTATCACTACCATGCATAAACTTACAGCCGAAGACCCAAATGTCTCAGATACTTGGTATGGAATGCCGACTTTTATGGGAATCAAGAATGCAAAAGTTGTGGAGCTTTTCTTCGCGCAGCCGGAGTATCCACAGTATACTGAAGAAGAGTATCCACAGAAGAAGAAGCAGAAGAAGAAGAAGAAGAAGAAGAAGAAGAAGAAGAAGAAGAAGAAGAAGAAGAAGATCACTGTCCATCATAGTAGTATGATTGCTCTGGTGGTTCAGTAATGACTTATATCCCTACCTCCTCTTCCCTAGGATAGTTATTCCCGTCTGCCGTATCGCCAATGGTGGGTGTGGAGGTAAAACAGTGTTCATTCATAATCTACATTTATAGGGCCCCAAGATAAAACATGTTAGCGTCACAGATACCTTACAAATCACAGTGAGTGTTACCCTATAACAAAATTTAAAAAAAACAATATTAACACCCCTCCCTTTACTTTCTCAAAGGTACGGGTTTTATATACGAGTACATCAATGAATTCGTTGGCTTATACGCCTATTAAATAACATCTAGACTCATTTTTAAAATATCTCCACAGCGAAGGCATATAGTAGTCTATGTACAACCGTTTGTTTACAAAACGACACGAACAGTCAGTCACATGCACAGCTTAAGAGGTCGGCTGGAGCAAGGATGACCTATTGTATCATCTTTAAGGTAAAGGTGAAGGTAGTCCCACAGTCTTGTGGCCGTAGGGCAGCGTGATGTTGGGAATCACACTTATCTCGGGCCAGCGTAATGAGGGTGATGCCCATTTCTCTCCCTCGCTGCTTTACCTTCCCCACCCTTAAGAGAGTAGGTACTCAGTCACAGTTGAGTCCACTGGGGGCGTTGTTATTTGTCGCTTCACGTTTTGCGGTCACCCTTCCAAGTGCTAATCGCACTGGACGGTGCTTAACTTGCGACACAGTAGCGAGTGCTCCAACCACTGCGCTATCCGACATACCCAGTATCATCTTTATGTGTATAGTAATCCCAATTAAAGTGTGTGTTTACATAACATGGAAAGGACGCCCATACATCAAGGCTAGCTTGACAGTCGGTTTCCCCAGGAAACACATTGTCACAACAACAACAATATGAACAAACATCCTTGATATCCTGGACATGGCGCCAGTATTACCTACAATCAATTGTAATAGGTTTTAGAATGCGCCTGTGTTCCCTATTATACACGCCATCCCTTCCCCTGAATCCTCTGGTCACACTCATTACCTCCTCCCTCCTTCCTTTCCACATCCTTCCTCCTTACATATCAGCTTCCCTAGTCCGTTTGCTTGTTAGCCCTGACAAATGCCCTGTTTGTTTTCTGTCGAGTTCGTCAAGTAGAAAACTAGCGACAAAGGCTTTACACAATTCGTTTACAAGTTTAAGCTATGGACCAGCATTCTTCCTCTTCATTTTCCCAGTGTTTTTTTTTTTAAATCTTTTTTTTCTTATATTACATGTATACGTTTTCCTCCAAATCTGGGACTTCTAGTCAAGTCAGCAAGCTATGCCTAGTTTATGTAGTTAAATTATAATTTTGAAAAGGGCAATGGTATCAAAGAGGTTTATTTATTTTTGTGCGTGTGATAATGAGTTTGCTTGAGGAATTGCTTGACTGTGTAATGGACAATCTTCTTCAAACCGACTGCTATGCTTTGAAAGTTGGGCTTCTCTTCCTTGTTATGTAAACTGACACCTGTAAATACTGCACATATTTTCGCTGCTGCGTTAGTTTTAGAATCATTACATTATATTACATGGTTATTGCTTTAGGTCCAGCGGACTCTTCCGAGCCAAATCAGGACCAAAGAAGTGAAAGAGGACTCACCCCTGATCCGCATAAAAGATCTGCCGAAACAACCCTAGTGGTAACACTGAAGGCAATCTACCAGCCGGTCACTTTACAATAAAGACATCCCACGCAGGGGACGCTGAGGCTATACTCTAATTTATCGAACTCCCGTTTACAAAAACAAAATAGAATACAAACATCATTATACAATATCAACAAAACACATACATATAAAATGCCTACATTGCCAAATAATAACATCATAGGTAGCCCCAGTGACCATTTGGCAGCAAGCATCCAATAGTCCCAAGCTGATCCAACAGACCTCACACACAGGAGTTTTGTCCCGGAAGAGTTTTCAAGAAAAAAGGTAGGTGACTGGTCTAGCGAAGAAGAAGACTGTTTAGTAGATTGATAGAAAAGAGTAGGAATGAGAAAGAACAAAGGAGAAAGACAGTGACAGTGGGAATTTAAAACACTAAATTTACAGAAAGTGGGGATACTATTTATACTGAAACCCCCGGCACCCCCACGGGGGGGGGGGGGGAGGGAGGGGAGTTTTAGAATCAACCTTAATGCTATTAATAGGCACATACACAAATAAACTGATCGATTTATATTAAACCCGTACTTTTTTGAAAGAGGACAAATATTGGCTCAATCTTTTCTCTCTCTTCCTCCACCCTTTGCCCCGGAGGGGCAACACCCCTCGTAAAGTTGTAAAGGATCTATGAAACATGTGATCTTAGGTCCCTTTTCATATGTTTGTTCAATATGTCTCATACGAGTCTAATGTAAGAATACATTATGAAGTCATCTAAATATTACCGAAGATCTTGAACACAATTAAGACTGTGCGACGAAGGTAGAAGTCAAATGCGGAAAATATACACTACATAATATTAGTCCCCGCTCACACAGTAAAGGGAGGTAACGACCTTGAGTTGACTGTCTGTTCTGAGAAACTGACTTGCGTTTTCTCCCTTGAAATGCGTTGCGGAGGACTCTCTCATTCACACATAAACACACGCGCGCACACACACACACACACACACACACACACACACCCTAACCATTAACCTAAACCTAACACAACCCTCACCATAATGGAACACCGTTTTGACGTCAAAATAACGGGGCCCTAACCCAGCCCTAACCCTAACGGATCATTGTTCTGACGTCAAAACAAGTAGGTCAGTCAAAACAAGTTATGTAGATGTTCACTGCACACATACACACACACACACACCCACACACACACACACACCCACACACACAAGCACACAAGCACGCACGCGCGCAAGCACACAACGGAAATAAGTTACATCTAAATTTGTCTATTAGTCTTTTTATCCCTTTATTTCACAACATTTGTCTTAACTCAAAAAATAAGTCTGGAAATACACCCAAACAAATATACATAAATTGCACGAGATCACTTCTGCTAATGGTAATAACAAAGACAATGTAAATTAGCTTAAATACTAATACTGATAACGACGGACGGAACATACTGGTAACGATGGACGGAACAATACAGACTATACCCATTAATAGTGTAAAATGTGATAGGCATTTAAAAAAAATTATGTCGCCGTTTGGCTCGAATTCAAGCATCTTTTACATATCACAGCCAGGAGAAGAAAAAACACGCAGTATCTCATTATTATGTAAGAGCACGTGCATATTTAAGTACGTAATTATTGCGTAAGTGCGCGTAACTATTACGTAACTATCCAAAGGTGATATACGATAGTTTCATATTTTCCTTTCACTTCATGGTTAGTATTACACTAACCTAAATGTAATAATGAGTATCAAATCGATCAATGAACTAAAAGCAAGTTAAGTTGTGGACAAGACAAAACACTGTAACATTTCGAGATAAGTCCTTCGTCAGGAGGTGCAACACAAACACACAAAAAGACGACCAAACAACACTTCCCATCAGAGCTAGTTTGGCCAAAATCAAGAAGAAAAAACGCAAATTTTCGAGCCAAGCTAATCTGGACAACAACAACAACAAGAAAACAAGATTGCAAATGTTGGAGCTAACAACAGATAAAACAACGATCCTCCCTTATCCCGAAAAAGAAATTAAATTTAAAAATACGAAACATAGTTTACAATAATTTTTCTACTGTAGGAAAGGGCTCGTAAACGAACACTGGATGAACGAACCTTTAGAAGAAAAAAGGGGGAAAACAAGGGGGGGGGCAAGGGGGAGGGGGGGGGGGAGGGTATAATTCGGTGTTTCCAAGGACAGCATGACACGGTTCTATCTTTCGAATGATGACATTTTTTTGTTGTTGTATCAATTTTTATTCATCACATTAACGTAAGTTATACTGATCGAATGAAGAAATAAACCAGAGAATTGCTAGCATTCAACTTTTACAATAATGAGAAACAAATGTGTACGCGTGCGTATGTGTACGGATTGCTGAAGGCGGGTGTGGGCT
Organism: Oncomelania hupensis; assembly: GCA_036898135.1. NCBI lineage: Eukaryota > Metazoa > Mollusca > Gastropoda > Littorinimorpha > Pomatiopsidae > Oncomelania > Oncomelania hupensis. The sequence continues at coordinate 91,414,912 of CM072511.1, read as the reverse complement.
CAAGTGTGCGCGTGTGGGTGGGTGTGTGTTTGGTTGTGGGTGTTTGTGTGTACGTGAGCGTGAGCGTGTATGTGCTGGGCAGATGCAGTAAATGGATTTATAGGTCGGGATTTGCGTATAGTTCAGTTTTGTGTTTGCATTCATTTGTTTATTGTACATGCAATTAGACCTGCATGTCTTGCGTTATAATAGTTTTTAGTTTTAATTACACTTCACTTTGTGACTGTACTCCGGCATCTTCGGAATTCTTTTATTTATTTTTTTTTTAAATAAAGAATTGTTGACTTGACTTGACCAAAAGGAATGCTAATTTAGCCACACACTAAAAAAAAAAAAGATAACGACACAATGTAATTTATTTTATTTTACCAGCAAGGTCCTCCTGAAAATAATACTCAACAGGTATAAACCCCAAATCATAGCTGAAGAACAAGCAGGATTCAGGGCAGGGCGAAGTATAAAAATTTATGTTTAAACCAATGTTAGGTTCCCCTATACGCTCAATGTGTTCGGGGACGTAAATTTTACTTTAATGTTAGGTCAAACATTTAGACTAATTGTCACTGATAGCAAGCATTCTGTGTCATATTGGAATTACAGTTCTGAAGTTCACTGATCAGCTGTTGAGGGCACGTGCATTCCTTGGATTTTTTCCAACAAGAAGTCCATCTTCTGCTGTAGACTATCCAACCTGCCAAAACAAGGGAAAGAAAAAAGGCTTATCATTAATACTGAATAGCAAATACGTTTTATTAACAACCATCCAAACACACACAACACGCGTACACACACAAACACACACAATGAACATTTAAAAGGGGTGTGTCAAGGGGTAAGGTAGGGGGAGTGGGCTAAGAGAGGAAGGGGAGAGGGGGGCGGGGTCCCAAATTGTGGACAGGGTCTAGCCTTTTGTGTCCAGGGGCGATGGCCTTATCGAGAAGTCTGGGGTGCGAAGCCCGCCCTGACGCAGAAAATAATATAACGTTATGAGTTGCATTTTGGGTCTCTCCTGGAAGATAATGTAGTTAATCACTAGTGTAAATCAATTTATTGCATTTTATTTTATTACTTTTTTTAAGGAGGGAGAGGGAGGGGGGTTGGGATGGGGGACTCTCCGGAATCCCTGCCCTCGCCCTCCATCCATCACCCCTAGATCCACCCCTGTTTAGAGTCGCATAAATAAACGAACATTTAAAGTGAGTCTGAGGTCAATTTTTGCTCCAACCAGTACACTAGATTTTATTACCATAGAAAAGTTTATTAATACACATTATTTTGAGGTTAAAAGTTCTCCGGGGGTCTGTAACGTAAGCAGCTGAAAAATAAACTGAGGTCCCTGTAACGTCACGAGGGTTCCGCTAACAGAGGGGTCCTCCAATGCAGACAACGAGCGTCACAACATTGTTTCCTTTTTGGTTTACTTACAGCAACGCACTCAGATGTGTTGGTCACGCTCCGCTGAGTTTGTTTATGTTTGCATGTGCCTGAATTCTAAAGTGAGATAAGTCATTTACAACTATTTAAGTCAGCCTTTTCTGGATATTCTCTGCTTTTGTCTATCAGTATTTTATCTATCGCCTATTTACACTATGGTGATTTTAGACACAAACGCACCCCCTCACAATCGCTCGCACCCACACGCATCTAAACACCATATTAATTATTCAACAATGGAACAGGAAATAGTTAAATAAAACTTAGCTACCTGTGGATGATATAATATATTCTCCTTTGTTGGGCCATAATTTTCTCATGTAGCCGTGATATTTAACAAAACGTTTGCATTAAAATAGGACATTTAAGAGTACAATTATGGTCTATCGAAACTTCTATCAGAACAAGCACAATTTGTGTTGCCTGTTTCGACATAACGTCGTGCTTAAGCTAAACTGTCGGTGCTAACGATTCTGTGGCAATAACAAATCTGTGTCACTTACTGTTGCTTGACGGAATCCACCTTGCTGTCAATGTTGTCATCCACGTTTCTACTGATGTAGATGTCCGTGATCACCTGCAAGTAGCCCGCAAGGAACAACGTCAGTCCAGAGGTTACAGTTCTTATACGGCGCCACTTATTTATTTATTTGTATTTCTTTTTAATGGAAATTGATTGATTGATTGATTGTTGCTTTAGGTCCAGCGGACTCTTCCGAGCCAAATCAGGACCGGACAACCCCCAATCCGCATAAAAGATCTGCCGAAACAACCCTAGTGGGAAAATTGAATGCCCTCCACCGGCCAGTCACTTTACAATAAAGACATCCCACGCAGGGGACGGCTGAGGCTTTACCCCAACTACTCGAACCCCCGGTTACAAAAACAAAATAGAATACAAACATCATTATAAATCATCAACAAAACACATACATATAAAATGCCTATAGTGCTAAATAATACAATCATAGGAAGCCCTAGTGACCACCCGGCAGAAAGCGTCCAACTCTCCCAAGCTGATCCAACAGACCTCATACACAAACGAGGAGTCTTGTCCAGGAAGAGTTTTCAAGAAAAAAGGTAGGTCATTGATCTAGCGAAGAAGAAGATAGTATAGCAGAGTGATAGGACAGAGCAGGAATGGGAAAGAGTAAATGAGGAAGACAGCGACAGTGGGAATTTAAAGCACTAAATTTCCATAAAGTGGGGATACTATTTATACTGAAAACCCCCGGCACTCCATCGGGGGTACTGTTGCCGCAGTGAATCTGTCTTGCCTACAAAGGAAAGACAGGTTTTCAACTGGGGCTTTCACTTTTCCCTTTATAGGTTTGAACAATCTATAGTGGCAAGATTGCTCATGACCCAAAGGGGTTTTTAATGGAAATGATTAGCCAATAAAACTACACACACACACACACGCGCGCGCGCGCGCTCGCACACAAACAAACACACACACACATACACTCACTCACTCACTCGCACAAAGCAAACTCTATTCCCTATACATGTAAAAGACTTGTCATCAAAAAGCGTTTTATGAAAGTTTGCCTTGGTGACCGTATACATTTACCTTTTCCCACTGAGCCAACGCAGTATCTTTCCGAGCCTTTTCTCTCTCTTTCTCATCTTTGGGCGACAGGCCATCAGATTTCTCCTTCTCCTTCTCCTCCTCAGCCCCGACGTCGACATTGTCGACTCCAGCTTGAAGGGCATCAGCACCTTCCTCCGAATCGTGGTCTGGCTGTTCCTGTGGATCCGTGCTGCCCACCTGCATTCGAAAACCAACCTTCTTGTCTCGTGGACCTCCATGATCTTTCTCAGGGCTTTTCGACGCAAACATTGCTGATCCGTTGTTCTGCTTTGCCGTTCGTTTTTTCTGACTGTCGCTGTCGTCTGCTCGCCCGTCAGTAGCCTTTGGGCTAATAATGCTGGGGTTCGAATCACTTCCCGACAAATTCACGTTTTTGCCCGATTCGACGCTCTCCTGCTTTTCTTTGGGTAGCTTGACTTCGGGTCGTAGACCTTGAGAGACCAAAAACCAAAAATATATATTTATATATTTGAGAGTTCATGCTTGAAAACTGAACTAGTTTTTTAGTCATTGTTTATAGATCCAGCGGACTACAAAAAGCCAAATCAGGACCACAAAACAGAACTAGCATTACTAGGTTAATCGTTGTTATTGCTAATATGTATGTGTACCTTTCTGTTCTACCCAGAGATCGATCTCACTCCGCCATCTCAGCCTACCTTATCCTCTTCCCTCACATCCCCCAGCCACACTCTGAAACACCGCGACCAATCTCTTACTCCGACCTCGCCCCCAACCCACCCCGCCCGCCCACCTTATAAAAGTGTGTATATAATTTATGAAAATCTAAAAATATTATAATTATATATAAGCTTATATATTTTGCGTTCTCCTTACGAAATCGATTCTTCGGTTTCTTTCGTGTGATCAAGTAGGCTACGAGCCAGTAGAGATACGTGACAACGCTGAATGGAGGTGGCAGCCAGGGTCTCTCCGTAAACTCGAAGATCAGGTTGAACCTCTGGAAGTGCCAATGAATGTCCGTGTGCTCTTGGACCGTTTGAAACGTGTAGCTGTCCGGAGAAACAATCATCATCACCATCATCATTACCATCATCATCATCAACATCATCATCATCATTATCATCAACAACAACAATAACAACAACAAAGACAACAACAACAAAGAACAACAAGATTTATCTATCTCTGTCCTCGTTTGAACATCACTAACATCAACATCATCAACATCACCATCTTTATCATGATCATTATCATCATCATGTGTCTGTCTTAGTTTGGAACCGACCTGAACATCGTCAACATCATTGTCATCATCATTATCATCATCATCATCAAACTGACCTGAACATGGCGATGAGGAGGTTGACGAGGAGGATATTGGTGAGAAGGACATAGATTCCAGTCAAGACAGTCACCGAGTACGGGGCAAGAGAAGATTTGCATCGCTGGATTCCGTAGAAAGTGCTGTCCAAGCATGTTTGGTCTCCTGTCACACAACCTCATAACGTAGGGTACATACACGCACACCACCACACATACACACACACACATACTGTTTTCACAGTTGACAACTATACAGTCCTGTAAGCAGTCTACGTAAAAAGTAAGCTTACGACAAAGATAAGTTGTTCTGGGCCTTTTGGTTTGTGTGTATAAATCTTGTACATTTATAGATATATAAATGACCTGTTCTTTGATAGCGCTCTTTCAGATCAAAAAGATGCTCAAAGCGCTGGCCGGCAGTAAGATCTAGTTCAAGCGGCTTGGTGCCAACGGTCTTATAAACTTCTTAGACGACTGAGCGACCGTGGATGACCTAGAGGGGATAAGACCTAGTGTTTGCTGGATGTGTTTCTGAATCTGACACTCACTCGTCTCAGAACGTTCGAGTCAGGATCGTTAGAAATCAAGGCCATGTAATGCGTGCCTGACCAGGTCAGACCTCGGTTTATATAATTATACTCTCGTCCGATCCAAAGAAGATAGCCCTTTAAACCCACCTTCAGCGTCGTCCAAGAAAAGTTCGCCGTAGATCTGCCAGTACGTCCTCCTGGGCAAGTCGAAGAGGAGTCGCCAGGATAGAATGTTGTCGCTGGCGTGGTAGAGCATTGAGTCCGAGGCCACAGCAAAGGCGGCGACGAATACCATCAAAATCACGACAAACCACGTTAAGTCTTTCACCTAAGATCAACAATACAACCAAAGCTGTTTTAGAAATTGCTACAGCTCCATCTCCACCTTCAGCTTCATCTTTGCCTATGCAATTAGGAGTATTACGGTCGAAATACTAGTAGAGCCTCCATTTCCACGAAATTCAGGAAAGTTTTAGAGTTTTACTAAAGTCACTGTTTGGGGCAGTAAATGTATGAAGTGACTGACACACGGACTTTCAAATAGCGAAAAAACCCCACTGTGGTTTAAAGCAACAAGGAGAAAATGTGTGCAATTTACCATTCGTCGAATCATGACCAATTTTGGCCCCAACTCTTTGTTGATGGTGTAAAAATAGAGTAGTCGAAAGAAACAAGGGATGACATTGGCTGCAAGAACCAGCCTCGCCCATTCAAAGCAGGCGTCGCAATCGGCGTATATGGACACCAGCCGCAGAGATCCACCCACTATGAAGAGGAAGAGGACGAGGGAATCCATGTAGTTCTTCCAGTTGTTCCGGACTTGTCCCCCGCGGTTGATGCTCAGAAACTACGAAAGCAAATACATAATTAGGACGCTACAAAGCAAAGACCACTATTAGGCTTACAATTGCTACATGAACGCACCCCAAACTCATTCTCAAACGGAAAATTATGAGCAGGATGTGAAGTCGTGCTGAGGAAAAAAAAAAAAGCAGCCCGCCAAAGAGTCAACCACACAGCCAACCGAATTTTAATATCGTAAAGTTCTAGTGCTCAATATGAAATAGCACATTCTATATAATAATATATTGTTCAAATATCAACAACATCCTAAAGTACGCTAAGAGTATTTAGCCAATATATCAAATGAAAGAAAGTTTTAACCCCAAATAGTATTTTTCTTGGTCCTTGTGTTTGTTGTTTTTGTTGTTGTTGTTGTCTTTGTTGTTGTTTTGTGCTTTTATACGACTGCCGTCACCCACTCTTGAAAGATGAATTAGGAAGTCGTCCCCTAGGATAATAACCTCTTTACATTTTAGTGGATTCGGTGTGTGTGTGTGGGTGCGTGTGGGTGTGTGTGCGTGTGAGTGTGCGCGCGTGCGTGCATGCGTTTGTGTGTGTAATGAAAAGACCGACTTCCCCAAAAGTTTCAATGCTCCATATCTATAAAAACGATTCTATGATGGTAGCCTGATACTACTCGCACTTTAAAAAAAAGGTCGTGTGTACCGTGAACTGGCGGTATTCTTCAAACGACAGTGTCAGGACCCACATTGCCAGAAGACTTTCTACGGGATCCCACTTTTGTTGGTTCAGCCTCACTAGCAGTAGGTAGCTGTAGAGGACCAGGAAGGCTATGTATGACAGCTGCAACGATAACAGTTGTCATTACGGTTACGTATATGTAGCTGAGGCAAACGTTCGCAAACTCATTATCAGCAGGTAACATGACGTAGGTACATTTCCTATCACTCCATTGACAACCGGAAGATTGTACATCATACAACAAGAATTCTTATCTTATCGTATCTTATCTTATTTGTCGTATTTTATCTTATCTTAATTATTTTATTTTCTAAATATCCTATCTTAATCTTATTTTAACATATCTGATCTGATGTTGTCGGGTGTGGTCTTGACTAGTCTTGAGAGACAAAAAGCTTAGGTATAACACAAGTGATAAATGTGTCTCGTCTAACGAGATGGGGCAAGAGTTTATTGATAGAACCCTGGATATAATTCTTATTAGATGCTATCCTCCATGAAATGAGGGAATGACAACACAAAACCTGTCTTGTCTGGTCTTGGGAGACAAAATGTTTTGTGTAAAAAAACAAGTGACGAAGATGTCTCGTCTAAAGAGATGGAATTGGAGTTTATTGATAGAACTCTGGATATAATTCTTATTAGATGCCATCCCCCGTGGAATGAGGGAATGACAACACAACACGTCTTTTCTTGTTTGCTGCGATCTGGCCTGGCCTGGTCTTTCTTGTTTTATTTTCTTTTCTTGTCTATCCTTTTCCCAGCAAGAACTTTAAGGTATCACCACATTGATGAGATATTGTTCTGACTATGGGACATTTTTTTCTAGCCCACCGTATAAAAGGTAGGCACACCCTGTATTCGAAGATAATGCTCGGCAATGGTGGTGTGATCGTATAGCTTGCACCACCCATCCGCCTAGGAGACACTGTCGTCATGTATTTATTATTTTTTAGAATAGAAGATGAACTCTAACTCTTCATTGCCAACACTGAGTTACTACACTTGCATTTCTGCGGAATAAAAGTTATATCCTAGATGATTGAGTTAACTCCGATCTTCTTTCCTAAGGTGAGACTTACCTTAACCCATTCACCGTGTATCTAGAACCTTCACACAAACCTTTTATCAGCCCTTACCACATTCAGGCAGAAAATGACCACTGGTGTGTCGTAGAAGCATGTAAGTTTCTTCACTATCTTCCCGTTCATCCTCTTGCTCGGAAAGGTGATCACACTTGACGACAGAATGAAGAATGGCACCAGCATCGCCAACATCAGCTGTAGAATCCAAAGACGTTACGCGGGTTATAAAGATATTTGTTGTAGGAAACAGTTTGTAAGCAAATTAAATAAATACATAAATTATAAGAACAAAAACATAACCACCCTCACTAGAGTGTTTTCAGTAATACTGTAATTCGGCGGAGAGGGGAAGAGAATGAGCGGTAGTTATTCAAATAGAATAAAACAAAGTACTGCTAGCATTCCAAAGTTATAATAATAAGAAACAAAGATCAGACTGAAGAAAAGCTTAGCTCGAAAATGTGCATTGTGTCGTTTTGTCTTGTTTTTGTCGAAATTAGCAGTCCCTTGGCTTTTGTACATCCTATCCTATCCTATCCTATCCTGTCCCATAACCCGAAGGTCGTAGGGGCACCACAGATGATTGCTTAACCAGCATACTCCATCTTTCTCTGTCCTCAGCAGCCCTCATGGCTTCGCTCAGTGTCAAACCAGTCCATTCTCGAATGTTGTCCTCCCACCTCTTTTTCGGTCTCCCCCTTCTTCTACCTCCTTGCACTGTGCCTTGCAGAATGGTCTTTGCAAGGCCTGATGATCTGGTGACGTGGCCATACCATCGGAGTTTCCGTTTCTTCACCACTGTGAGCAGGTCATCGTGTTGTCCAATGGCTTGTGTGATGGTCTGTCGGACTTCAACGTTGGTGATGTGTTGGGTATAGGAAATGCACAGAAGTCTTCTGTAGCACCTCATCTCCATGCTTTGTATTCTTCGTTGGAGATCTGCTGTGAGGGTCCATGCTTCGCAAGCATATAGGAAGATGGAGATGACTAGAGAGCGCAGCAGTCTTACTTTGGAATGTAGACTGATGGTTCTGTCTTTCCAAATGGGCTTCAACCTTGTCAGGGCAGCAGTTGTTTGTGCGATCCTGGAGAGGACTTCCTGTCGAGACCCATTGTCTGACACAATGGCTCCTAAATATTTGAAGCTGTGCACTGTGTTGAGGGATTGGCCTTGTACTTTGATGTCCGTGTTGATGCCATTGGTGTTGTTGGTCATCATTTTGGTCTTCTCTGCACTTATTTCCATTCCATAAGCTCTGGAGGTGGTGTCAAGCCTCTGTACAAGCTGTTCAAGTTCTTGTTCCTCTCCAGCCAATCCATCAATATCATCCGCAAAACGAAGATTGGAGATTGCTCTGCCCCCTATGCTGACTGTGCCTTCGTGATCTGCAAGAGCATCTGACATGATGCGCTCTAGGAAGATGTTGAAGAGTGTTGGGGAGAGTAGGCATCCTTGACGCACACCGATTGTTGTTCTGAACCAGTTCCCGATGACGCTGTTATGGAGGACTGCACTGGTAGCCTTGTCATACAGGCTTTTGATGACTTCTATAATTTTAGGGCTGATGTTGTACACTTTCATGGTTGCCCATAGAGCTGCATGCCAGACTCGGTCAAATGCCTTCTTGAAGTCTATGAACACATGATATAGATGTTGTTGGTGCTGTAGGTATTTCTCACAGATTATTCTGAGGTTGAAAATCTGTTCAGTGGTACTTCGCCCTGCCATGAATCCTGCTTGTTCTTCAGCTATGATTTGTTCAGCTTGTGGTTTCAATCTGTTGAGTATTATTTTCAGGAGGACCTTGCTGGGATGGCTGATGAGGCTGATGGTGCGGTAATTTTCACACTCCTGAAGGTTACCTTTTTTGGGAAGAGTGATGACAAGCGACCAGGACGGAGGTGAAAAGTATGCTACTGATGGACAAATTAGCAAGATCCGCACGAGAAACAACATCGTCATAGGAACCTGGAATGTCAGGACCCTAACTGCGGAAGGAAAATTAGAAGAACTGGCCCACGAGCTGGACCACTATCGATGGAACGTTCTAGGTATCAGCGAACTGCGCTGGAAAGGCCTAGGTGAAACAACGACTGACAAAGGCCACAAGCTCTATTTCAGCGGTAGAGATGACAGGCACGAACACGGCGTTGGATTCTTGGTCCACAAGAACATTCTAGCCACTGTCATGGGTTGCCGCCCAGTCTCCAGTAGACTCATTACCATCCGTCTGAGAGCAACCCCTTTCAACATTACCATCATCCAGGCCTATGCTCCAACATCAGACTATGAAGACAGCGAAGTGGAGGATTTTTATGAAAATATACAGGCGGCCCTTGACCAAGTGCCGAAGAAGGACATAGTCATAGTGCAAGGCGACTGGAATGCCAAGGTTGGCCAAGGTTGGCCACAACTGGGGAGACACATGCGGACCCCACTGCAACAACGAGACAAATGACAGGGGTCTGAGGCTATTGGAGTTTGCCAGATACAACAATCTGGTACTGGCAAACACGCTTGGTCTCCACAAAAAATCCAGACGATGGACATGGCACAGTCCCGGCGGGGAACATCACAACCAGATCGACTACATCATGGTCAAGAAACGCTTCAGATCAAGCATCAACATTGGCAGGACACGCACTTTTCCAGGAGCAGACATTGGAAGTGACCACGATCTCGTGATGATGTCTTTCCGGCTCCATTTGAAGAGAGTAAATACAGCAAAGTGCACTAGACTGAAGTTCGACCTGGACAAACTGCAAGACCCGGAGGTGGCAAAAATATTTCAGGCCACAATTGGAGGGAAATTTGCACCACTGCTTATTTTTGGGGCAGGCGAAGTAGATGTCAACACCATGACCAATACCTTCAACTCAGCTGTAACAGATGCCGCCACTGAGATCCTTGGCAAGCACCGACCAAAGAAGAAGCCGTGGATCACACCTGAACTTTTGGATCTGTGTGATAAACGAAGAGAGTTAAAAAAAGAAAAAGAACACCTCACAGGGAGCTGATGTCTACCGAAAAATCAACAATGACATCCGAAAAGGCATGCGCACAGCAAAGGAGAACTGGATAGAAGATCAATGCCAGGAAATAGAGAACAATCTGAACAAGAACAACAGCAAGAAGGCCTACCAGACTGTGAAGCGGCTGACAAGTGTTAAACAGCCCAAAGTCTCCACTATCCAAAGCAAGTCTGGCATTTGCCTTACAGAAGAACAAGAAGTCTTGGACAGATGGACAGAGTACTGCTCTGACCTTTACAACCATACACCAAATGGAGACCCATCAGTTCTAGCATGTCCCGAGAGCAGAGAAGAAGAAGAAATCCTCCCAATTCTCCGGGAAGAAGTTGAGGCAGCAGTGCAATCGCTGAAGAAAGGGAAGTCAGCGGGAGTGGACAACATACCAGCGGAACTGCTACAAGCAGGAGGAGAAGCGATGACTGATGCTCTCACCATTATCTGTAACAAGATCTGGCAGAGTGGGGAATGGCCTACACCATGGACCCAGTCGCTTTTGTACATATTTGCTTCTATATGTTATTCACAAGAAAACAATCGTCCAAAACACCCTAACAAGGGTCGCCATTTCGGAAGCTCCTTTACACATTCCCACAAGGGTTTTAAAATAATTATTGTTTAAATCAACCGCTGTTGTGCATGCTAGCTGAATTAACATCACAAACATTAATTCATTTGAAATTTTTAGGATACTATTTCTCATCCGTCCGTGCGAAATTCGGGTTGCCGAGACATCGAAAGTACACAGCCCTCAGAGCAACGGCGCCAGTCAGGACAAAGAATACCAATATACGTGTCACTCACCCTCGCCAAAGTGTTGCTGTGGTGGTTGATCTTGCCCAGCCAAATGTGGTTGCTGAGATTCTGGCACGCCTGATGCGACAGGAAGCGCTTGCTGTCGGCTTTGAGGGCCAGCAACACACAGGAGCTTCGACCCCACATAGGTAGCTCGCGCACCAGCAGCTTCCTCGTATTTTTAACATTGTGCTCGTGACAAGCATCCAGAACTCCGATAGCCAGGTCTTCGAATTTTCTGTACAGGTATTGGGCATGAATATTAACGGTATATATATAACATAGATAAAGCTCCAATAATTAAATCAAACTCAAATTGTACATATAAAATGAAGAAATGGCTTGACATATTATAGGCCTACAAAGACGTATGTACTAATTTGGCATTTACTAGATTTAGTGATGCAGCACGTAATAAAAATGTTAAGCGTTTACTTTAAAAATTCGATTGGTACCATTATTGTCGGATATAGCCTTGCTTTTTAAGTACATCAATATCCCAGTCAGAGAATGCTTGTATGTTTATAGTAATGGTCATGTTCCAAAAAGGACCTCCACACCCACATGCAGGGCACACTGACTCTCACCCTCTTCCACAAACACTCTTCATCCATCATAATAACTACTTCTTACTAGTTGTTCAAAGTGTCGAGAGGTTATCTCAGGATTTACCAACCCTCAACCCTATGTTCTGACTTTGGTATCTCAAGAGAGGAGTCTTGAAACAAAGTGATTTTGAGATCACATTGCATTACATTACATGATTATTGCTTTAGGTCCAGCGGACTCTTCCGAGCCAAATCAGGACCGGACAACCCCTGATCCGCATAAAAGATCTGCTGAAACAACCCTAGTGGTAAAACTGAAAGCTCTCCACCAGCCAGCCACTTTACAATAAAGATATCCCACGCAAGGGACGCTGAGGCTGTACTCTAATTTATCGAACCCCCTTTTACAAAAACAAAATAGAATACAAATATCATTATAAATTATCAACAAAACACATACATATAAAATGCCTATATTGCTAAATAATAACATCATAGGAAGCCCTAGTGACCACCTGGCAGAAAGCATCTAATATTCCCAAGCTGATCCAACAGACCTCATACACAAATAAGGAGTCTTGTCCCGGAAGAGTTTTCAAGAAAAAAGGTAGATGACTGGTCTAACGAAGAAGAAGATATTATAGCAGATTGATAGAACAGAGCAGGAATGAGAAAGAGCAAATGAGAAAGACAGCGATAGTGGGAATTTAAAGCACTAAATTTCCAGAAAGTGGGGATACTATTCATACTGAAACCCCCGGCACCCCAACGGGGGTATTTTAAGATCAATCCAATAGTATAATAAATATACATCTAAATAATAATAATAATAATAATAATAATAATAATAATAATAATAATAATAATAATAATAATAATAATAATAATAATAATAATAATAATAATATTCTGTTGGTTAAAAATGAAAAGTCGCAATCTTTAGAATGAAGATTAAACAGAAAACGGAGGCGTTTATCTGGTTGGAAAGATTTAAGCCAAACCTTGCATAAGCAGTTAGTCGACGAAACTGAAACGGGTCGTTTTTGGCCCTTGTGGCCATGCTGGAAATTAGTCTGGTGGCAAGCATTGCTGCTCCAATCGATTCCTGTACAGCAAAGCTTCAAGTCGTAGACAGTATGCATAATTATTTATACATTAATATTTACTGACAATTTAATAAGTCAGTTTTTTTAAAAATGTGTTGTGTGTACCTGGCGCAAGAAAGTAAACTGATCAACGTCATACACGCTTCAATACCTATTAACAAAAAAAGTAACCTCTTCGTTATGAAGGTTTCAATATGTCTCTTTTACCCAAAAGCCTAGCAATGAACTCTATTCTTTGTGAAACTGTAACAATTTGTAAATACCATTCGTTATTTGAAACATCTGATGACTTACTCATTTTTTCCTTATTCCAAAAGCGCATTAAGCATGTTCGAATTGAAAACTGGCGCCTTACAATACTACTTCAGCATCAGCATCAGCAGCAACAACAGCGTACAGTTTTAGATGATAGCAGCAAAACATTGCGAGTAAAGTGTAGCGGGACCCGCAGCAAACACGACGATATTTTGGAAAATTGTGGTTTGTGTCGATGGGAATGATTGCCGTGTGACATAGCCTTGATACGCTTAGCAACCAAGAGTATGTCGGTGAACGTAAAATCTATACCATAGTGACGCCTCGAGTTAAACCCTGTATCGGTCACCGCCTTGAACAGCTTTTGAGCTGTAAAAGTGCCATATAAAGCCGATTAAATAAAATAAAATAAATCAATCCAAAGGGTAGAAGTTTATAGATGAAGCATCCCATCTTCATAGTATGTGAGAGTATGGATGTGTTTTTGCGTTTTTTTTTTCAACAGAAATTATGCTCTTTTTTTTAACAGAAATTATGCTGCGTTTTTTAACAGAAATTATGCTATTATGTTGGTTTTTTTTTTAAACAGGACAGCCAAATCTGAAGAAACAAGAACAATAATTATTATACACACAGTGCTTCTGGTCCAGAAGACAGCAGCCAGATCGAATCTTTTCGCCAACAAAGCCCAGATAAACAGCTTGTGGGACGCTTCTTCTTTCGGTCGTTCAATGCCGTATTTCTGACAAGAAGCAGACCGAATTATCACAAGGAACTGACAAATTCATCCAAACAATTTAAAACACCCAGCAAGATATTAGTAACTTTTTTTAAAAAATTTATTTATTTATTTATTTTTATTTTTATTTTTTTTCTGAGAGGAGGGGGGGGGGGCGGGTAATGGGATCTTTCAATCGATCTATGAATCAATATAAAAAGCAATCAATTCATTAATTAATCGATAAATAAATCAATAAATCAAATGAATAGATTAACCCATTTAACACTCAAAAAAGACATACAAAATTTAATAATAATAATAATAATAATAATAATAATAATAATAATAATAATAATAATAATAATAATAATAATAATAATAACATTTATCTAATGCTTTTTCTCCCATGGGGAAACAGTTTAATGCGTTAACAAAACAAAAAGGACTGGTCCCTGAAAAAACAACATATGTTTACCGTTCATGTTATAAATGATAATAATTCAATGCTATTGAAACTACCTCTACGCCGAGATAGAAAAAAGTTCATCTCACAACAAAAACAATAAAAATGCAACTACCCAAAACTAAATAAAACAAGAATAACAAATAAAATAAATAAAACAAGACAACGCGAGAATTCGTTTGATTGTAAAAGCAACTGGGCATCATGCAGATTTTGTGAAAGTGTAATATGATGTATCAACGACAGAACATCATGCAGTATCGACTGAAGATTCGTAGTGAGATTTACTCACCGGTTCCTTGTAGAACTTTTTCCCCATCAGTTCACGTACTCTCTTGAAAATGAACCGATCCAGGCACTTTTTCGGATCGACTTCCGTACCTTCTGGCTTATTCATCTTCTGCACAGTTAGCAAATATTTTGTTGTTAACACTGCGATACATAAAGACCACAAAACTGTCGTTACAAAACATTTTTGAACTCGACATTTGGAACTGAGATTGTCTGTGTCCTTGGGGCAATCGTTACACACTTTTGCAAGCAGTATTCATTCATCTTGTGATGAAGAAAGAAGTGGATACAAACATAACATGGCACTCACTGTTGTTCTCAACCCTATTGCGTAGTCGAAGTGTGCATGAGAGACCACTGAAACACTGCATGTTGACTACAAGAGGCAAATCATCTGGCTTGAAAATTTCATCTTCTGTTATGATCCAAGACTCAAGTAGATCGCTCGAATGTGAAATTAAAATAAATGATTTTATATAACACAGCTATATTACTAGCTCAAAGAGATGTTCAAGGTGCTGGTCAAAGCAGGATCTAACTCCAGCTGCCCAAAGGCGCTCACATGCAGCACCAAGTGCACTGTCAAACGCCACGGGTGAACTGATCAACCTAAATCTATGAGCGTTAATCTAAACTTGTCACTGCCTCCTTTTTGACAGAATTCCCGAATTATTTAACATGCGCTAGGCGACACAGAAGGACAATGTAAAAGGTCGGATAAAGAGTCATTATCAGAGGTCGCCTCCGGTTGAGATAATTCTCACCCGTCATCGTCTAAACCAAAAACAAACAAACAAACAAACAAACAAACAAACATTCAATTATCTCAATACTTCACAACTAAAACAAGCCGATTCAAACCTTTTTAATCTCCTCTAACTCCCGGTGCAGGTAGTCTAGGGAGTATATCCGTACGTAGAGTTTCTGGAGCTCATTCGAGTCGAGAAAGCCGTCCAGACTGAAGTCATTGTCCAAGAACAGCTGGACGAAGTCTTCCCTGTTTTCCCGCGTGATAGCTGTAGCCAGCAGGTCGTGCAAGTCCGTCTTACTGGGAGGCTGTAAATGATGGGGTAGTAAACAGGGAAGGCAATTACACATTTGAACGAGCGGTCTAGACTAGAAAAGGAATTGCAACAACTGAAACCTTAGTATAAAGCACATCCCATAACAGTTATTATTATCTCCCCTTTTCTGCTGCCGGTCAATTGATTTGTTCTATAATAGCTGCGGCCAAACCCATGAACAGCTCTTTTAACTGGTAAATGTATTTTATAACAAATATAAAAACAATTACTTCATTACATCAGATTTTTCTAGTCTTCTATGACCACTTGCCACAGCATTACTCTGAATAGAAACGAGAAATTTGACTCGTCTTCAACAACAGAAACAGCACCATTATGATAGCAGCAGGAGCAACAGCAACAACATAATCAAACACAAGCAACAGCAACAACAACCACCAATTCAACACCACCACCAACAACAACAACAAAATACCAACAATAAAATTTATAAAACCTTGATTTTATCGGAGCTGTCCAGCTTCATGAGGATTTCATCTCTGGCCACGTCAATGCGATTCCAAGCAATTGCGAGCTCCATCTGTGCCTTGAAGTCCAGCTGCTTGGCTACACAGAAAATATAAAATGCTAATTGTCGTCGTCGTCATCATCATCATCATCATTATAGGCAGCAGCAGCATTATCATTATTGAATCGATTTGAACCTCCTCATCACTACCACCTACCCCATTATCTCCGCGATGATTACATACTCTAGGTGAGCTCTCCATGAAACATGTGCTTATTAATTACAGACTTCAAAGACTGCCAATTAAATGTTGTTTGAAGAATGCCGAATTTAGGGACCATCAATGAAATTGTGTTGAAAGAATATCGATTTCAGTGATTAAACAGGGAATAGCGATTTATGAGACAATCAGTTAAACTATTGTTTTGGTATAGCGATTTAAGAGACTATAAATAAACCGATTGTTTAGGATATAGCGATTTAAGAGAATGTTAATGAAACCTATGTTAAAGTAATAATGATTGGGAGACTGTCAATGAAATCTTTGTGTAAGGAATAAAACAATGGATGGTACTGTCAATGAATTTTGTTTAAGGAATAAAAACTGTCAGAAAAACCTTTCAAGAATGCCTTGAGGATTGCAAGATCGAGTCCCTGGCTCTCTCTCTGGATGGGGTCGACGACGAACTCGGTGACCATGCTGACACTACCCTTCCCCGGTGAGTCAAAACACTGGCTGACCTGCTCGGTCAGGATGTCCACTTCCTTCTGGTCTTTAGCCAGATCGTTCGCCACCATTTTCCGCACCTCCTCTTTCGGGAACATTCCGCTCCCGCTGTTCATGACACAAAACGGTGAATCAATTACCCTATAACCCTAAACCTCAAGTATTTATAGCTATAAATTGTTCAAGACATATATATCTAAAATGGGATATTAATTACCCAATGCGTAGTGATGAACTTTGTTCTTATCCCTTTGTAATTTTTATAGATTAGTCATTATTAGTTACTATTATCAATGTTTACACAATGATAAACCCCTAAAACCACATAGAAATAAAAAAGAATCATACATCAATCATTGTACACACCCCTTCCCCCAACTTAATTTGTGCGAATGGGCAAAAACCAATAGCCACGGTACAATCAATAAATCTTGAAATCAGAAAATCCTGAAATTTGTTATGCATTCATTTTAGGTTTGTAATAACTTACCTAGCGGGACCTGCTACTTTCCTGGCTGCAAATGCGAGAATATTTGCACACCTTCCGGATTCCTGAACACACACACACACACACACAAACACGCACACACATATACACAAGTCAAATGTTTAACATCCCTCTGAACATGAATAAATATATCCTTTACACATGGAGTTTTAAAAAGCTAAAACATTAGGGCCTATATTTGCATAACCTAAACTGCTTAGCTTTTAGCAAGGATTTAAATAATAATAATAATAATAATAATAATAATAATAATAATAATAATAATAATAATAATAATAATAATAATAATAATAATAAGAATAGGCCTACTACTACTACTTATAATAATAATACTAATAATAATAATAATTCAATTCAATTCATTAATTAATCGATAAATAAATCAATAAATCAAATGAATAGATTAACCTATTTTAACACTCAAAAAAATACATACAAAATTTAATAATAATAATAATAATAATAATAATAATAATAATAATAATAATAATAATAATAATAATAATAATAATAAATAAATAAATAAATAAATAAATAAATAAATAAATAAATAAATAATTAATTAATTAATTAATTAACCTGCATGACTACGGTAGGGATTTCCTCTTTTTTGGCACGACAGACAGTGCTGAGAGTGTTGCGGCCTCCTTCCACCACTAGCATCGCCACCGCCACCTTCACGCTTTCTGCAGCGGAATCTGTGCACAAGAAAATAGTACGGCACCGTCATGGCAGTCATCCACGTCAGTGTGTGTAAATTGAATTTCATTTGTGATTACTGTCCCTTTAAACTTACAGCGAAATGACCATATTCAGCGATGGCTGAATCAAACATTTTAATAGACTACCCGCAGAAGAGGGGAGAAAGATCTCTTAACTTGTGCACGTTGTATAGGCTTACTGCATGTAATTAACAGGGAGTATTTCCTAAAGATTCTATTACTACTGCGGTGTACCGTTTCCTAATAAGATAGAATGCTTGGTGACCGTGATTTATATGAACTTACTTTTATGTCTTCCTCAGTATAGTTTAGTTTAGTATTAGTAGGTATATAGTTAGTTCAGTTTAACTTATCTACCTGTCCTCTTTTTCATTTTATCGGTGATGTAGACTCTGTCAGAGATGTGGTTTTCCAGGTTGATGCGGAAATCGATTGCTGCCTCGAAGTTCACCTTCTCTGAGTGCGAGTCAGAGTCTGAGCATCCGTCATCCACCAAGAGAAAGTGTGTATGATAAGGATCCAGCGACGTTGACTTGGTGGTCGACTCCACCGGAGATACCCTGTATTCCACGTTCTTGAGACAGAAGAAAATGATTAAGCTACGTGCACGAATCCATACGGCGGGAAAATACGCTGTGGGCAGAGAATCGATAAACCGTTAAGGAACGAATTCTTAATATCACAGTGTGACATATCCGTAGGTCTACTCCTATTTGAGCGCCTCGTACTGCGAGTCTCCGGTATAGGGATTCGCCCTATCCTATCCTATCCTGTCCCGTAACCCGAAGGTCGTAGGGGCACCACAGATGATCGTTTAACCAGCATACTCCATCTTTCTCTGTCCTCAACAGCCCTGATGGCTTCGCTCAGTGACAAACCAGTCCATTCTCGAATGTTGTCCTCCCACCTCTTTTTCGGTCTCCCTCTTCTTCTACCTCCTTGCACTGTGCCTTGCAGAATAGTCTTTGCAAGGCCTGATGATCTGGTGACGTGGCCATACCATCGGAGTTTCCGTTTCTTCACCACTGTTAGCAGGTCATCGTGTTGTCCAATGGCTTGTGCGTAGGGATTCGCCCATTTGACCTATATAGTAAATGCGTTGCATAAGACCAGAGACCTTTGGTAAGACCGACACGTTTACATGGCCAGCTTCTTCCTTCGTGCATACTCTTTATTACTCGTACTTGCTCCCTGGTGTATGTGACCAGGGAAAAACGAATTTGGGTACAAATCTATATGAAAGAAACGGCAGCGGAGCAGCAGAGAATCGAGACGACGTTAGCCTACAAACCCTTCTGTTATCACAGCTCGCAAAATAACACATAACTAGCAGTTATTATCCGTGCAAATAAATTTTTGATGACCCAATTGCTGGGCCTGATGTTATATGCCCGTTTCAAAAATTTTCCTGGAAGTGACTTTTTTGTGCATTCTGCAGCATTTTGTCATTTTATGTTTGTTTTTAATCTGAAGAAGAGCAAAGCACGAAAATTCATTTGTCTTGTATTGTTGTATAATTAAAAGTATCTATTATATTTCTTTGTTGTGTTGCTGATTTTATGCCCGTTATAGGTTATCTTTGGGTGTCCAAGCTGTCAGCCACTGAGTGAAGTCAAATGTATGTTAGACTATAATGTTCCATTGTAGTCTACATAGTGTATAGTTTATGTTGTGGTGTTGGTACAATAACTACATGTAGGAAATAATCAATTGCCCTTACAGTGGAAGAAATTTTAAACACAAAAGGAACTGCTAAGTATTTTGAAAGTAAAATACAATTATAAGTTTATCTTTAATCTATGTCTCATTTTAGTGATTCACCACTGACAGTGCACTTAAGCCTTCCACTTCCAGAATCATAAACACAACTAAGATATATATCAAAGATACTTTTAATTAACATTAGCTCGAAAATTAATTCACATTGTATAAAAGTATTTTTGATATAATAATCTTTGTTGTGTTTATGATTCTGGAAGTGGAAGGCTGAAGTGCACTGTCAGTGGTGAATCACTAAAAAGAGACATAAATAAAAGATAAACTTATAATTGTAATAAAACACAATAACCATTTATTTGAGGAGAACAGCATTACTGATTTATTGCACATGCATGTGATTAAAACAATAAGGCAATGTTATCACTGCATGCACATAATTTTTTGTAATTATAATACATACCAATGAAATACCAAATTGAGGCAATCATAAAAAAAGCACCAAGCCATGTAAATATGGACCTTTAGTCCCTACAGATATTTATTTTGGAACAATTCAGTTTTAATTTATATTCTAAATATTTATTTTTAATGTAAAGTTTGCTGTTAATTTAATTTTTTTTTCTGATGAATCGAATGACAATTAATTATGCTATGAAATTTACAATAAAACTATAATGTTATTTTCTAAATGCTTTTTTTTGGTGATTTTTGTGTATTTTGTTTCTGATTTCTATAAATGCTTTTTTTAACAGACCTACCTATACCTAATTTTAAAAAAGCATAAGATGTTAAGTGTTCTAAGAAGTACATGCATCATGGATACATGAAAAAAAAATAATATGAAGCAGTTATTATTACCCGTGCTATGATATTATTTTTATTTATATATATATATTTATTTATTTGTTTGCATTTTACTTGTTTTTCATTTGCCTCTCCTCTTTTTCTTTATTATCTATACCTCCATCTCTCTTTTATCTCTCTCCCTCTGTATTATTAAACTTAGAAAATAAAAGTATCCCCAGCGAGATTCGAACCCGGGTCGCCTTAGTAAAAGTCAAACTCCTTATCCATTGATCCAAGGGCTGCTATAATTCTTCAGACTTATTTTAGATCCTATATCCTACATGGTGAACCCTCGATTTTATTAGTGTTATAAACTTTAAACTGCATTATACAACAATATAACGAACGCCGATCGATTAAAAGCGATTTGGAATAAAATACTCAAGACAAAACGAAATCCTTGGTAGAAATGGTATCCGGAAATGATGGCAGGGCGAAAGACAAAAATGATTGGTTGGTCTATTCTAAAAATACCGTCTCACACGTGTGTTTTGCAGTGTTTTTTGAGGCAGTAAAATGCAAACTAAAGCCGTTTTACGATCGAAAATAATGTTAAGTTTCGTTGTATCGGCAGCGCGTGATCGAGCGGCGAATGGTAAAACTCGCGTGGAAGCAATTATACGGACAGTTCAGCTGTAATCTGCACAAATTCGAGCAAAGTGAAGCTCGAACCGAGCTTCACAACAAAGCCGCTGGTTGGCTAAAACGGCCCCTCGTGATCTAAAACGGCTTGTCGATTAATATATAGATGTGAGACACATATGGACATACCCCTACGGAAACCTCAATTCGCTTTCGCTTTGCTAAGGGTTTCGCCATATGGATTACCAGCCCAAATGCAATTATTTGAATAATTGTCGAGTGTACACTAAATAATTACGACCCTTTCACCTTTTCGTCGCCGTTGTTTTTCAGGACGTTGTTGGCGGTGACGGCGGCCCAAGGCGCGATACCAATGGCGATGGACTGTTGATCTCCAGTGGCCATCAGTCCGCAGTCATGCACTACCTTGCCCACGTGCTTCATCACCCCCTGGTGCAGTCCTGTTGTGATGATCCAGGCACCTGTGTTTATGGTTTATCTTTATTAATGTTAAGTGAGGCTAGTGTGTCTATAAAATTATAAATACATACATAGTGTACTAAACAGACACCCGAACTAGACGGCAGTTGTATGCAATCTACAGTTTTGCGAAGCATGCACTGAGACTAGCACATCTTTCCCCCAAAATTGGGACAAAACTATAGCTTCTAATGTGTTTGCTTTGAATGCAAACACCTGTTTTTATCCAAGACAACTGTTTAGAATTGCTCCATGCATCATGCTGCTGTCTGTGCATAGCTAGTCGATAGCTCTGAAAGTAGTCTATCGCCATCGCCACCAACTCCTTTTTCCTGGCATACAAAAATGCATCAAACATGTATACATAAACCTGACACTGACAGGAACACAGAAACTAAACCAGAGGTCTGTCCTCACCCGACTGACGTGCTGCGGTCATGAGTCCTCTGCGAAAGGCCGTCTCGAGCCTGCTCTTGAGCTGGAAGTTTCTGGACCCTCCCACTACTGACAGCACGAGGCTGGGCGCCTCCAGTTTCCATTCCTCGGTCAGGAAGGACCACACGTTGCTAAAGAACTTTTCCTTCAGCTTTTTCTCGTCGCTCGTGTCCGGGAATGACGGCATGTGTACCCTCGCATACTGTGAAAACAAGCATGTTCGTAGCGTTTCTATATGCCTTAAATCAGTTACACAATTGCTGCTGTTGCTGCTGCCACTACTACTACTACTACTACTACTACTACTACTACTACTACTACTACTAATAATAATAATAATAATAATAATAATAATAATAATAATTAATTAATTAATTAATTAATTAATTAATTAATTAATAGGTACATACATACATTTAAAATATCTCTTCTTAGTAAACTTCTGTACCTTGGCCGTTCTGAAATAATCCTTGAAGGTGATTTTCCCGAAAGCCACTCCATACTGGCACTGATTGGTGACGCCTCTGTGCAGGGTGGACGGATGCTTGCAGAAAGGGCACGCGGCATTGGCTCTGTCCCCTGCGGCAGTTCTGGGCCTGCTGCTAGTCGTCGGTCTGAAGAGGGCCGATAATGGTCGGAGACTGGAACTCTTTGGTGTGCCTGGACGTCTGGAATACGGCGCAGAGCTAATCAGCTACGCTTCAGTTAGACCCAAACGAGAAACCCATAGGAAGAAAGTAAACTGTTCCATTCCAGGAAAAAAAAAAACCCCAACCTAAGATGGCAAGCCATTATTGTTTATTTTTCGGCTGTGTATATTTACCCACATAGCCGAAAAAAATAAGCATCTTCAAAACTTTTTGGGTTTTTTTGGCGTTGTTTGTCTCGGTTGTATCCTAAGACGAAACAAACTGTAAACAAGGAATTGTAAACCACTAACTGAACTATCTGCAAACTTAAAATTATCCGCCAATGTTTAGATAAGGCACAAAACTTATGTAGAAATTGGTGAAGCACACCTTTGAGAAGGTTCAAATATCAATGATCTAACATGATTACCAGTAGTTCAGGTATCCAACAAGTATAATGGATGAATTTTGGTTCAGTCAGTCTTCAGATAACGAAAAAATTATGTTTTGAACAGAGAACAGTGAAATTTGGCGCGTTGGACTAAACGACTGACCGACAAGCGCAGCGGACTGCTTCTGATTAATGGCCAATGATCTGAAGTACATATATACCAAAACTCAACAAAATCGCTGTAGCCGGTTTTGTTGTTGTTGTTGGTTTGCTGTTATTGTTGTTTTGTTGGTTTTAGACATTGAACAAAACAGGTTTAGCAGCAAATAGGTTCCAGTGACATTGACCTCTGCAGTAGAGCAAATATGATGGGATGGGCGGCAGTCTAACTAGCCTAGGTAAGTTTCCTAAATCCGTTTCGTGTTCTTGCGATAGAGCTTCCAAGGGATAGAAAGACAACAGACAGATAGACAGACATTTTTGCTAGTTCTGATTCCCCTCCGACTATTTCAAAGTATTTGCAGATAAGTTTGGAAATAAAAAGGCCTAGCTACTCACAGCGTAGATCTATATTAATTAATTCTATCTTTGTATCTTTGAAAAGCCGGAGACCCTTTGCGAGGTCCTACAAAGATGCTACTGGCCTCTGCCATTGGCTCCAAATGTTTGGGCTAAAATAATTTATTTCACCAAATCTCCCTCGGCAGGCCCTTAATTATGCATTACACGTATCAACGCTTTTGCGAGGATCAATGGCGAACGCCCACTTTATTGCAGACGCGTGTAAGCTGTCCATAAATAGAAGAGCATTCTACTTCCCTTCAACACTCTTTCCGCAGCATTGAATTTCGCAATAAGGCAAAAGATACCTTTTAATCCCGCCATAAATATGTAGGCTACTTGTCCATATGTACCAGATTGACGACATTTTCACTAGCTGCTGAGAAATGTCTATGTAGCCGAGCGGAGTATTTGACTCCCGTCTCGTCCACCACCTTGAGAACATTAACACAGCCGAACCCGAGCTGTTATTTTCATTTTATCCCTCATAAGAGGGACATAATAATATTTGCCCTGCAAGGCGGTGATGCGTGTTGCTAGCAAACCGGGTTGCCGGGTACTAGCGCCACGACACTTCACACAAGTCGCTGCCACCGACCTGCATAAAATGCCTGCCGGCAATGTAGTCCCGCTCACCACCAAAAGCAGAAGACGAATGGTCAGCCGGGGAGAACAATGTCCTGTCGCCTTGTCCTGCATAATCCATTGGCCACACTAAAGGATTCTGCACAGCAGGAGCCAACCAAGGCTAGTCTACCCAAAAAGTGTAAGGTAGACAACTTCTCTCCCAAGCCAGAACCAGTTGCCCCCTATTCCACCACATCTACATGAAAAAAAAAGTACAGGTCGTACCCCAGTGCCTGTGGCTGAGGTTTCCTGCATGCACAGTCATACTTGAGAGCGCAGTAAAGTTTTAGTTTAACTCGTTTTTCCTTGGCTCTCTTCCTTTCTTCTTCCGTTAACACTGTCTGTTCGTCATCACTGTCGGTTGTGTCCCACTCAAAGGCAGAAGACTCGAGGGCTTGTTTATTAACGTTGTGTTTTCCTCTGGATCCAGTCGCATTGCCTTTAGATCCAACTGTGTCTCTCTTTTGGGCTGTCTTCTGAAAAAAAAAACACGAAAAGGCAACACTGGAAAGTAGTAGTAAAACAATAAAAAGAGCGCTAGCCATAGCAGTAGCAGCAGCAGCAGCAGCAGTAGTAGTAGTAGTAGTAGTAGTAGTAGTAGTAGTAGTAGTAGTAGTAGTAGTAGTAGTAGTAGTAGTAGTAGTAACAATAACAGTAATTACATAATATTAGACTTAGATTATCATTAATACTTGGACTATAAACCATTTGAAATTTTATTTGATATTTAATATTTTATTTCTGTGCCCATACCTGTGTCTCAAAATGACTAGTTCCATACATCAGCCATTAAAGAGCAAATAATAAAACAAGCCAAGAGAGCCAAGTTGCAATAAACGTCAAGGGAAGTACTCCTGCCCTTAACGGTGGACACAACGTGCGACATATGCTGACTTTCAATTCCATATTCTTCTCCATGAGTTTAGGGAGCTCAAAGGTAGTAAAAATGCATTCGTGAAAGGATAGGAAGCAATGGTGTTGCGGTGGAAGCTGTCCAAAATGACAGTATAAATACAGCAGTTAGGCTGGATTCAAGCATTAGTATAATCACACAAAAATATCCATTTAGGGCATAAACATCGATCATGAATGCAGATGTGGTGCTGGATTCAAAATGGCACGGCCTTAAACCAGGCATAAGTGATGACTACAGCATAATTCGCTGGCCTCAGAGAGACATAAACAATCTCATGTGGAGATAAGCAATTCAACGCTTATTGCTGGATTTAGTAATATATAAATACATACAGACAGTGATACATCGTATCATGAATCAAAATTAAAATAATCAAAATATACAGGTACAAAACACCAATCTCAGGGTGATGGACCCTTAGCTACCCATGGTAATCTTAGACCTACCTAGCCATATAACGATTCAGCACCGGCGCATCCTGTAATTTGCATATACCAGTATGAACAACTCCATTGTAAGATCAACCACTAACAATATCATTGTAAGTCCTCAGCTAAATAAAAAACAGAAAACGTCCACCTAAACATACAACAAGACATGTGTCAATTAATAAAGAATAAAAACAAACCAGTCTCTTAACCAATAATTATGTCTCATTTGAGAGGGTTTGGCTTTGAATGCTTATAGACTACACTGAAGCGTAGTCCTTATGTACTACATGATGGGTAGTCATAAGAACACCATTGAAAAGTTCACATTAGAAAGTAGTCAATTGCAAATTGAAAACATCCCGGTTTCATTCATCGACCAAGAGAATAATATATATATGGCCCCTGCACCCGTATTAAAAATCGTGTCGAAAGGAATAGCCTTTTTTTTTTTTACCTGCAGTGTTTTTAGTTATCAAAACATAGTTGTATTTAGTGGAACAATTCCATTTCGCCGCCCAATACCGCCCCTCACCCTCACCTCACCACACCCCATCTCCCATGCTGTTCCATTCTCCCAAATCTCTTTTATGATTTAGTTGCACACAGTTGACAGACTGCTAGAATCGATCGGTCGATCGAAGCGGTGAAAACAGGCTTGTGTACAGATTACACTGGAGCAAAAACGTTCTTGGAAACATCTTGGAGTTTCGGTTTGATCTAGTGTTTGTATTCTATCCTATCCCGTAACTCGAAAGTCGTTGGGGCTCCACATATGATACAAGATACACGAAAACTTTATTATCTCACTCTGAGAAATTAAGACATGTTTTGCAAGCAGTTAAGGAAAATTATCAATCAATAAAATTAAAACATAACACGTGTGCCCTACACAGTTGGCACTTCACATTCTTAATGGACATCTATACATCTATATTATTCTCCTTCTCGCTTATATTAATGTAGAGATAACAGGTTAAAAAGTTAATTACATTAAAGTAAAAGACATTCATGTTGTATTTTTAAATGTATATCAGATCATACAAATCAATTCTAATGACAGAGATAAATACACAAACAAAGAGGGGAGAACTTATATTTTACAAACCTACATAACATTTGTCATTGCAAAAATTAGCACCTACTACACAGGCGACAAGTGATTAAAAGGAATCGTATAAGTAAAAGCAATCTCTCTGTTTTACACACAAGCACACACCTACACCCCCCACACAACCATCATAAATCATTTATACTTATTCAGAGGTTCGATCGACTTTGGTACAAAGCTGCATTTGGTTCTAACAGTGGAAAATTTAGGCACTCGAAAACCGCGAGCAGATGGTAAAAGTGTATAATGCTTTGCAAGGACGTGGGTGGTTTCACTCGCCTTTCGCACTGCACGGCACTCATACAACTCAGTCAGACTCTCCTGTTTCTCTCAAATCAATTTGCCGCATACTTTCACCACTCTGTCAAGCATGATCGTATAACCATCTTTCTCTGTCCTCAGCAACCCTCATGACTTTGCTCAGAGTCAAGCCAGTCCATTCTCAAATGTTGTCCTCATACATCTTTTTCGGTCTCACTCTTCTGCTGCCTCCTTGCACCGTGCCCTGCAGGATGGTCTTTGCAAGGCCTGATGCTCTGGTGACGTGACCTTACCATCGGAGTTTCCATTTCTTCACCACTTTGAGCATGTCATCCTGTTATCTAATGGCTTGCGTGATGGTCTGTCGGACTTCGTCATTGGTGATTACTGTGTTTAGGAAATGCCAAGAAGTCTTCTGTAGCACCTCATCTATATCTCCGTGCTTTGTATTCTTCGTTGTAGTTCTGCTGTGAGGGTCCATGTTTCGCGAGCACATAGGAAGATGGAGATGACAAGAGAGTGCAACAACCTTATTTTGGATGGTAGAATGATTGTCCTGTCTTTCCAAATGGGCCTCAGTCTTCTCAGGGCAGCAGTTGTTTGAGCGATCTTTCCTGTCGGGACCCAGTGTCTGATACAATGGTTACTAAATATTTGAAGCTATGCACTGAGTTGTGGGATTTGCCTTGGACTTTGATGTCTGTGTTGATGCCATTGGTGTTGTTGGTCATCATTTTGGTATTCTCTGCACATTTCCATTCCAAAGTCTCTGGCGGTGGTGTCAAGCCTCTGTACCAGTGTCACATCGTCAACGTTCCGGGCCTCCTACTTTATTCGGGCTCCTTTGCGCACGCGCCAGGTCATGTAGGGCCGGCTTTTTCACGATGTTCTTTAGGCTCGTCGTAACCCTAAACCTAACCCTAACTCTAACCCTAACCCTAATCCTTACTAAGACTACGATAGCACTGTGTCGAATTTTGTAACGCGTCGACGACAATCAGAATCAGATGCTCCCAGTCGCTCCCGCTAGCCAGAAAATATTACGATGGACACCAGCTTTCAAGTTCTTGTTCCTCCCCAGCCAAAGTACATCATTCTTATCCAAAAAATGAATGGTTGGAATTGATATGTCCATCCATCATCTCAAAATCCTCATAAACCCCCGATGTTGTTCTGATTCCAAATCTCCTGTGACATAATGCGCTCTAGAAGATACCTAAAAAGTTTTAGATTAATCCAAATAGCAACGCCTATATATCTACCAACACCCTAATGTCATACATTGTGGACGCTTGGTACCCCCATCATCATCTGATTACTCCAATAAATGTCAGGCGAGGTGTACATGTTTTCCCACAAGCTCATGCCCTCTCGGTCAAACAACTTTGAAGTCTACAAACCTACAACAAGATACAGATGTTTTTGGTGCTATAGGTATTTCTCGCAGATTATAATTCTGACTTGAAAATCGTTCAGGTACTTCTTCGCCCTGCCCTGAAACCCGCTTTCTATAATTTGATTCAGCGTTCAGCTTTTCAACCTAAGTATTCATTAACCCATTATTTCGCTGATGAGACCTGTGCTGATTTACTACATTTGATGGTTCAACTCGGACAACCAAACAAAGCGACGACTGACACCATCTCTCTCCTCTCTCTCTCTCTCTCTCCACTCTAATCCTTCTCACTCACTCTTCTCTCTCTCTCTCTCTCACTCTCCAATACTAATATATATATATTTTATATATAAATTATGATATACTCTTAATACAATATATATATATATATATATATATATATAATATCTCCTTATATATATATATATACATATATTTATACATATATTATCTTAAAATTTCCTTTATAATATATAAATATTATAAAATAATATATATAACCCCCAAATATATATAAAAAAATCATTATATAACATCAATTTTAATCCGTGAGATAGGTCGGTATTTATGTTTTTTCAGCAACCTCTTGAGAATAGCCGTAAATACCTACTGCACCAACAATACACCATCTTACAACATTAACTCATAGCTTATATAAAATCATCAAACCCTTCATGCAGGGTGAAGTACAAACTGAACAGATGTTCAATACCTTAAAAATACAATCTCACCCTCTCATAAAACATTATTAGAAGTCATTCAATAAGACTGTGTATCCGCGTCTACATGAGTGCTATGGAACAATGAAAGTGTATAAAAACGTTGTCATGTGCCTGTATCACAAGGTTCTCAGTGCAGACCTCCAAACAGAGGTTTCTGGTGCAGATCAACAATCGGTGTGCTCAAGGATGCCTACTCTCTCCATCACGAAGCATCTTCCTAGAGCGCATCATGACAGAGTCTCTCTTGAGATCACGAATGTACAGTCAGATCTACTCTAGTAATCTCCAATCATCGTTTTGCGGATTGTCTAGTGTGAGGTTGGAGAGAACAAGCTTGTTGACTTACCATGACACAAGCCTCGTGAGACGTTTATGGAATGGTTAAGTGTAGGAAGTATTTGAACAACACATGGCATGTCCAAGGCTTGAAATATCTCAATCATGCTGCATACTTCAAATATTTAGGAGCCATTGTATCAGACAATGGGTCCCGACAGGAAGTCCTCTCCATGATCGCACAAACAACTGCTGCCCTGACAAGGTTGAAGCCCATTTGGAAAGACAGGACCATCAGTCTACATTCCAAAGTAAGACTGCTGCTCCCTTGTCATCTCCATCTTCCTATATGCTTGCGAAGCATGGACCCTCACAGCAGATCTTCAACGAAGAATACAAAGCATGGAGATGAGGTGCTACAGAAGACTTCTGGGCATTTCCTATACCCAACACATCACCAACGACGAATTCCGACAGACCATCACACAAGCCATTGGACAACACGATGACCTGCTCACAGTGGTGAAGAAACGGAAACTCCGATGGTATGACCACGTCACCAGATCATCAGGCCTTGCAAAGACCATTCTGCAAGGCACAGTGCAAGGAGGTAGAAGAAGAGGGAGACCGAAAAAGAGGTGAGAGGACAACATTCGAGAATGGACTGGTTTGACACTGAGCGAAGCCATCAGGGCTGCTGAGGACAGAGAAAGATGGAGTATGCTGGTTAAGCGATCATCTGTGGTGCCACTACTACCTCCGGGTTTAGGGACAGGATATATATATATATATATATATATATATATATATATATATATATATATATATATATATATATATATATATATATTCCATGTGTTTCTTAATGAGCTACAAGAGCTCAATAAGCAGTAGAATTGCATTCATAAAGCCTGGTTCTCCTGACGCGTTTCGATCTTTACCAAAGATCTCATCAGAGGAGGTTTGGCCCTGAATGCATAGACTACACTAAGTGCAGTCCAAATGTACTGCCTGGGTAGTCACAAAGACACCCGTTAAGAAGTTCACATTAGGAATTCTACTGCTTATTGAGCTCTTGTAGCTCATTAAGAAGCACATGGAATTGAAAGTCACTATGTCTCACTTTTGTCCACCTTTGAGAGCAGGATAATTATTTTTCTTGTTTAAATTAACTTGCCTCCCTTAGCTTGTTTTTATTCCTTGTTCCTTAATGGTTGCTGTACGGTGCTAGCCATTTGGAGAGAATTTATATTTAATTTTATAATTATTTGAAAACCATTTTCAAAGTAATTCTCTCGGTCGGCCCTGGTAACTGGGGTATTTTCATAGTGAGACTGGCTTCTTCCTAATGTGAACTTCTTAACGGGTGTCTTTGTGACTACCCAGGCAGTACATTTGGACTGCACTTAGTGTAGTCTATGCATTCAGGGCCAAACCTCCTCTGATGAGATCTTTGGTAAAGATCGAAACGCGTCAGGAGAACCAGGCTTTATGAATGCAATTCTACTGCTTATTGAGCTCTTGTAGCTCATTAAGAAGCACATGGAATTGAAAGTCACTGTTTCACTTTTGTCCACCTTTGAGAGCAGGATAATTATTTTTCTTGTTTAAATTATTTTTCTTGTTTAAATTAACTTGCCTCCCTTAGCTTGTTTTTATTCCTTGTTCCTTAATGGTTGCTGTACGGTGCTAGCCATTTGGAGAGAATTTATATTTAATTTTATATATATAAATATATATATATATATATATATATATATATATATATATATATATATATATATATATATCACTTAGATGGGTGACCGCAAAACGTGAAGCGACAAATAACAACGCCCCCAATTGATTCAACTGTGACTGAGTATCTACTCTCTTAAAGGTCAACATCATTGAAATATAAAATTGAGCACAAAATATCTACATAATAAAAGAAGTCACATGCCAAACAACTTTTTTCCGAAAAATACTGCCTTTTTTTAATATTTAATAAAATCTACTTCGAATAAACTTTTGCACCTTCGAAAAGCCCGCTCACGTGACCACATGGCTCGTGACGTCAACTGCTGTAGACAATATAGAGTCCGATAGTGCCCCTTCTCTACCAGGGGCCGGGTAGCTCAGTTGGTAAGAGCGTCTTGCTAGTAACCGAAAGGTCGCTGGTTCGAATCCCGGATTGGTCAACGTGTGATCTTTTTATTTTCCCCTTTACCAACAACTGGCCCGCTGGTGTCAGTATAAATCGGTCCAGTAGTCACCTATATGCGAAATTGTCGTGTGACTACAATCTACATACAAACAAAAAACTTCTCTACCAAAACGCAGGAAAACGAAGAGCAGTGGCCTATATTGTGCCGTTGGAGGTTGTACAAACAAACAAGCGGATGGGATAACATTGCATAGGTTTCCAAAAAACGAAGAAGTGCGAAATAAGTGGGTGAGATTTGTGCGTCGTCAGCAATTTGCGCAAAACACTTCGCTGAAGACTGCTACCCCCCAAGTGCCACTTTTATGCGGAGCTTTGGGATGAAAACAATACAGACATTAAAGCCTATCTCTGTTCCAACGATCCAAAGTCCGTGTGCCATTGCAACAAGCGCCTCAACAACAGCAACAGTGATTCAAGTTACTAGTAGTAGGCCTACTAGTACTGCTTCAACTTCAACTACAGTCACAGTGGCTACTACACATCCATCGTCTGCTATCACTTGCCGGGTGTCAGGAAAGTCAGAGGAGCTTTTCAGAAAAGGGAACGCAAGAGGTTATGTATTCACGGGTCTAGCTCGTATAATTATTTGTTTATTATTACAATTAGTACTCGGGGGTCGAATTCGTTTCTAACAAAAGAGAGCACTGCTGTAACACGACAGATCGAATGAAGAAACACTGCTTGTCTCGCTTGTAACTTCTTCGCAGTCGGCCATTGTCTACAGCTGCTGACGTCACTGCGAGGGGAGATCAGCGATAGCTGCGTTTTAGAGTATTACTTCCCTTACCCTTAATTACAGGTAGGAAATCCCACTTTCAGTGATCGATATCTATTAAACGATAGAGCTTTGCTTACCGAATTTTTTGCATCTGGTATTATTTAGTAAAGTTCTTTCAGCAGAAACTTTTTGACCGAGCACTGTGGTTGACCTTTAAGGGTGGGGACTACCTTTACCTTTTACCTTTTACCTGTATGCAATATTATTAGCTGTGTTTTAGGCCACCACCCTCTCTCCCACCCAAAAACACACACCACACTCGCGCAGAGTTGCTCCGTGTGTGCGTGTGAATGTATGTGCGTGTCCGAACCTGCGGTGAGCGTATGTGCGTGCGTTTGCGCGAATGTATGTAAATGTGTTTGAGAGCTCATGTGTTGTTGTTGTAGTTGTTGCTGTTGTTGTTGTTGTTATATTACCTCAACAAGCCTTTTTTTCAATCTGGGGATCGTGGAGGGCTCTTGGCGAGACACCGCAACAGCCACTGCACTCACGGTCCTAAATTTCGGACGAACCTTGTTGTTCTTTGGGTTGGACATTGTGCCACGGAGCTAGACTGAAAATATACGTCAGCAATGACTACAATCCTTTAATTTCTATATTAAAATTTAACGGTCATACACATTTCAGTGATACCTGACAAATGTATTTTTAAAAAAGAACAACACAAAAAAATAACAATCAAACACAATTAATGATTACAAGTATTACAAATCGAAGAAGAAAGATAATAATAATAATAATAATAATAATAATAATAATAATAATAATAATAATAATAATAATAATAATAATAATAATAATAATTAATAATAATAATAATAATAATAATAATAATAATAATAATAATAATAATAATAATAATAATAATAATAATAATAATAATAATAATAAGAATGAAGTATAGACCGAATCAGTGGGATAGGAAAAAACAACCACAAACCATTTTACGTTCCAGAATCATCCTTTCTTCAAATGTATGTTCATTATTACAATACCACTTCTTTACGACATGGGAAATACCACAGGCGCTCGTATCTGGACACGCGAGCGCCTATGCCTATGACGCGTCTCCTTTTGGTTATCTCTCCAAAGGAAGACGTGTCACAGGCAAAGATAGACGCTCGCGTGCCCAAATACAAATGCCTGTGGGAAATGCCAATTATGTTTACTATGATGCTTCTTTATGCTTTCCATAATAATTTTTATCCCACGTTTTCGAATGGACTGCTTTAAAATATCACATATGAAATCTGTTAACAGGTAATCTCCCCATTCGTCCATCATGAGCACTGGCAATGAAATCTTCACTACATAATTAATCGCTTTTTTAACATGAGAGAAGCTTGCACCAATTGCGACATAGCGAGCTTAAAAGA
Source organism: Oncomelania hupensis (assembly GCA_036898135.1). NCBI lineage: Eukaryota > Metazoa > Mollusca > Gastropoda > Littorinimorpha > Pomatiopsidae > Oncomelania > Oncomelania hupensis. The sequence continues at coordinate 91,380,998 of CM072511.1, read as the reverse complement.
TGATTGGTATTGAGAAAATCTTTTCAGCATAAAATCAGGAAATACCAATAAAATGTTTTATTTTCCTGGCTTCAATTGTATCCATTCAGTTTAACTGTTTCTTTGCGCTCTTCGCCGATGGCCGCTCCGCCATTGATCACGTTGTGTAGTTCATGGATAAAGTTATAATTAATTAAAGTACTAATTTAAATTACAGTTTACTCACCTGCACAGTTACCTATTCGTAGTATCCATATGTAGGTGAAACCCTGATATAATTTTTTTTTACTGTAATGATCTCGTCTCAGTGGGTGACAAGCACCTTACATTCTTCGCCCAGGTAAGCTTATTGACAGTATATTGATTCGCCCTTCTGCTGAATTCATTGGAAATCTCGCCCTTCACCACTGATGTGGGGGTTTAGGCTTTGTATCCATGTAACGGAAAATCACGCGGAGCGGCATCGAATCGAAGCACTTTCAGGATACAAATTCTTATGTTTTTGGTATGGTTACAAGCAAAGTAACAATCACTAGGAGACATACCTCACCGCTACCCCTTTCCTCCTTCCCATGAACGCATCGATTCGCTGTCTAAGCATTGCGATGGAATTTCACGTAAAATACAGTGGCTGCGACCCTATTTCACGAGCGAAAAAAATAATACTGCAATTACGAGTAAATGAACACTTAACAATGAGACGTATCGTACTCCCATGAGTCTCCATTCCTTGACGCTCCGCGCGTTGTTGGTTTTTTCCACCATGTGGATTCGTTCCCTTACTAGTAAGCTTACGCAAACCCGCAACGTCTGTTTTATCTAAATCGCAACGGCTAGGAAACGTGATCGAGCTCGCACTTTAAGTCCCCTATACGCACCTGTGTCCGGGGACGGTAATCTAACCACGCACGCACGCAACCACGCTCGCACTGCCTGCGTTTTCATTTCAAATGATTGATTGTGCAAGTATGCTTGTAAGAAACGAGGACGATAATCTTTGTAAGCTCTTGTCTGTCTGGCTCATATTAGCACACACAAACACACCCAACCACCCACCCACACACACACCCACACACACACACACAAACACACACACACACACACATACACACACACACTCTCTCTCTCTCTCTCTCTCTCTCTCTCTCTTTCTCTCAATATATGCTTACTTTCAATAAGCTGAAAGGTAAGAAACGAGGACGATAATCTTTGTAAGCTCTTGTCTGTCTGGCTCATATTAGCACACACAAACACACCCACACACAAACACACACACGCACACACACACAAACACACACGCACACACACATACACACTATCTCTCTCTCATTCTTTCTCTCTCTCTCTCTCTCTCTCTCTCTTTTTTTCTCTCTCTCTCTCTCTTTCTCTCAATATATGCTTACTTTCAATAAACTGAAAGGTAAGAAACGAGGACGATAATCTTTGTAAGCTCTTGTCTGTCTGGCTCATATTAGCACACACAAACACACCCACACACAAACACACACACGCACACACACACACACGCACACACACATACACATACACACACTCTCTCTCTCATTCTCTCTCTCTCTCTCTCTCTCTCTCTCTCTCTCTTTCTCTCAATATATGCTTACTTTCAATAAGCTGAAAGGTACATACATTTTATTACAAACAAATGGCATCGAGATTCGGAGATCAGTCTGTCGATACTGGATGCCCTCTTTGTGGTCACGAATTAGAAGACGAATATCACTTTTTGTTTGTTTGCCCGGCATACGAATCTACTTACGCAAAAATTGCATACCAATATTAAATATATTACAGTGTAATACGTCACAACAGCAGGTAACAAAACTGCTTTCGTATAAGGATGAAAATAATATGAAGAATTTAGCTAAATTTGTAGCAGAAGCCTTAAAAAGTAGACAACGTCACATATTAAAAGTGTAGAGAAAAGCACATAGTACTAATTCATTATGAGCGAGACTAAATGTGAATATATATGGTCTATATACTTGAACAGCTGGTACAGAGGTTTGACACCACCTCAAGAACCTATGGAATGGAAATAAGTGCAGAGAAGACCAAATGATGACCAACAACACCTGAATGGCATCAACAAGAACATCAAAGTCCAAGGCCAATCCCTCAACACAGTGCATAGCTTCAAATATTTAGGAGCCATTGTATCACACAGTGGGTCCCCACAGGAAGTCCTCTCCAGGATAGCACAAACAACTGCTGCCCTGGCAAGGTTGAAGCCCATTTGGAAAGACAAGACCATCAGTCTACATTCCAAGGTAAGGCTGCTGCGCTCCCTTGTCATCCCCATCTTCCTATATGCTTACGAAACATGGACCCTCACAGCAGATCTACAACGAAGAATGCAAAGCATGGAGAAGAGGTGCTACAGAAGACTGCTGGGCATTTCCTATACCCAGCACATTACCAACAATGAGGTCCGACAGACCATCACACAAGCCATTGGACAACACGATGACCTGCTCACAGTGGTGAAGAAACGGAAACTCCGATGGTATGACCACGTCACCAGCTCATCAGGCCTTGCAAAGACCATCCTGCAAGGCACCAGTGCCATGAGGCAGTAGAAGAGGGAGACCTAAAAAGAGGTGGGATGACAACATACGAGAATTGACTGGCTTGACACTGAGCGAAACAATGAGGGTTGCTGGGGACAGAGAAAGATAGAGTAAGCTGGTTAAACGATCATCTGTGGTGCCCCGACCTCCGAGTTACGTATATATATACATATATTAGCTTATCATTTTAAATGCTCTTGAAATATTTTATTAATTTTTTATAATCCTGTCTGAGGGCTGCGTTGCTAAAAACATTCAAAAATCACATTATAAAATTGTCTCTCTCTCTCACACACAAAAACACGCACGCTCTCGCGCACTCACGCACACGCATTCACTTATACATACACACACACAGTCTCTCTCTCCCACACCTGGCCTGTATAGCACAGTTCGTACGGTGCTGGCTTCTTGTGCCGACGGTCGCAAGTTCGAACACCTTTGATGGGACGAACTTCACGTGACTTATTTACGAGCTTTTCAGAACACACAGGGTTTTCTATGGATACTTCCGTTTTCTCCCCTCCCCGCTTCCCCTTCCCATGAATGGTATTAGATGCAGTCTATCTAACATTTCAAAAATGAAATTCGATTTTTATTTACGTCTTCTAACAACGACTTGACTCTTACAACACATATTTAAGTGATGAATATGTGTTTGTTGCTTATGTAGGAGTGTCTGTAACATGTGACCGTATATGTTGATTACAGATCACCGCTCTTTGAGTTTGTATAAGGAATAAAGCGAATATATCATCCTTTGACTATTAATAATAATAATGTATTGTTATTCTTATTCTTATTGTTATTCTTATTCTTCTTATTATTATTATTGTTGTTGTTGTTGTTATTATTCCCCCTCCCCCTCGGCTGTCCATGAAAGCTCAGTTATCTGGGACGTCAGACGATGTACACAAAGACAGCAAGTTGGCAGGCTGGGCGCTTTTAGTGCGATCCCGTTTTGGACAGCGCCTTGTGACGGTATACTTTGAACGCAGTACTGGTTGAACGGCTGGCGTTGGGGAGATCCTGCTCAGCACACAGGCGCGCGTATCGGGATGTGAGCGGAGTGGAGTGCTGTCTGCTTACTTATAATACTAGTTAGTAGAGAAGAGGACGCTATTCAGAGGGATATTTTCGCCTGTGGCTTGGCATTTCCACCGTGAAGGGGAATCCGTATTTTCTTACAGGAGTTGACCTTGTTATATGACTGTTGTTATGTGTTTTACCCAAACCCCAAACCCCCCTCGATCCCCACTCCTCGCCCCTGTATCGTATCGCCGTAACGAGCACGTAAAAAAATAAATCCTGTTAATGTCAGTCAAAAAGGCAGATGACAGAATCAAATATATGCCCCACACATTTAGGTCTTTCGCATGGTCGCTCAGTTGTTCTGGCGGCGTATAACAGTGGGCCTGTTCTGCAAGCAGGCGCTTTGAGCTGCGTTTGTTAGATCCTGTTCTAAGGCTAGCGCCTTGAGCAGCTTGTTGAGTTATTAAGTGCTCTATATAGTTACAATTCCTTTTCCTTACAGGTGATGCATGAGTAGGCCTACTGTATGTGTCTGTGTACGTCTTCAAAGAGAAACAACATGCTTAATTATGATAGGTGCTAATGCCCATTCATTTTCATTTAATTCAGTTCAATTTAATTCAACTCGTAGACACTTATGGGGAAATGTCGAGAGCTAATTACGCCGATGTATGTGTACGGATGTACAGCCTTTACTTAGTGCAAGCAGCCACTTAAGACCAACAGGAAAGAAACTGTACCGTGGTAAGTTGTTCACGGTTTCCACATGAACAAGATATGCAACAAGTTATTAAGAGAGAGAGACAGAGAGAGACAGAGAGAGAGACAGAGAGACAGAGAGGGAGAGAGAGAAAGAGAGAGACAGAGTGACAGGCAGAGAGAGACAGAGACAAGAAAGAGAGACAGAAAGAGACAGAGACAAGAAAGAGAGACAGAAAGAGACAGACAGAGGGGAGAAATAGAGGAAGGGATAGAGAGAAAGAGATAGAGAGATCATTTAAGGGCATAGCATAATCATTAGTAGGACAATACATTTCTTAAATATACAACTTTAGATGGTGACAACATTATACCTAATGCAGTACATTTACATATAATAGTAAAGGACGTCGCATGTAATATATTCTCATATCCGTATTGAACAACTCGAAATTGCGAAAAGTTGCGAAAATAGTACATTATTACCACTCGGACAGACTTCTGTTAAATGTAAACGTTGTGTTGTGAATTACAATTTGTAGACTGCTTTTGTTTGTGCTCTTCACCCAACCCCACAAATATTTGGTGTTCTCGATGATGACTTAAAAGTTTAAAAAAAATTAACATCGGATTCTGATTACGAAGTACAGTTTACCTCATATTGCACTCATCATAGCCCTCACACATCTTTTTTTAATTCTTTATTTTAAGTGAAAACATTCAGTACCAAATTTATTTTTAATATATTGGTTATCTGGATCAGAAACAACTGTACTGAAAAGGGAACCAGTTCTCATTCCGCGAAATATTACAAAAAAAGAATTGTTTCCAACTCCGAATATGTTCTATAGATTTTGAAGCGTTTGTTAAAATGGCAATATATTCAAAACTATCGCCGATTACCACTTGAAAGTGGTTGTGAACTCAAATAACACCTCTTGATATTTTATTTACATTCACATGGATGATTACATCATCATCGGTTTTTTTAAAATCTTTTTATGCTCATCCATCCATATTAGGTACAATAAACAATGAATAACAACATAAATGCATGCAAAATAATAAACTGTTTACTGCCATATAAGATTTTTTTTTTAAGACGAAAACTTTTTTTCTATGTTTTCTAATACCGATCTCCTTGCCTTCATACCACATGTTTGAGTTTTGAATAAGTGTTTGTATGCTAATACACTCTCTATCGTATGTGTGTAATAACATGCAAGCACATATGCTGCTCACAGATCGCCGAGTTTGTCTAAGGATGAGGGGAAGGGAATATAATTATATAATAGTATCTCGTATCCAGCAGAAGTCGACTTTATCTGATACGCTCGACGTGTCGGGATGTCAAAAGGCGTCAAAGCAAGTACCGCCCTCTAATAATGGTAATGGATGCAGACTATCTAAACTGTCACCAATAAAATTCGAATTCCTTTCCGTCTTCTGATAGAGATATGCCTTTACACCGCATGTTTGAGTACTGAATGTGTGTTTGTTGTGTAAGTAGGGGAGTGTCTGTAACATGTAAGTGTATATGTTGGTTACAGATCGCAACACTTTGAGTCTGATTCATGAATAAAGCGCCTATTGTATCCCTTATTATTATTATTATTATTATTATTATTATTATTATTATTATTATTATTATTATTATTATTATTATTATTATTATTATTATTGTTGTTGTTATTGTTATTATTATTATTATTATTATTATTATTATTATTATTATTATTATTATTATTATTATTATTATTATTATTATTATTATTATTATTATTATTGTTATTATTGTTATTATTATTATTATTATTATTATTATTATTATTATTATTATTATTATTATTATTATTATTATTATTGTTCCCCTCAAAGCTGTGTAATAAGACGACATGGGCTGCGTGCTATTGAAAGCCCGTCCACCTAGAGGGCGAAAGCCTATATAATTATGATTACTATACATACAAGAGTCAATCTGACAGATATTGAGAAAAACGTTTTCCAAATTAAAAGAACCAAAATCAGAACGGTTTAGGGTGTTCTGATATTTTGACCGATTGATTGCTTTAAAGGCTCGTTGAAAATGAATCTGTTTGAAACACTACTTCTATGTCTTAAATTAAAAAAAAAAATTATTGTTCAAATCAAACTATGACACACGGTGATGGTAGCAAGGGCGTTTGTAATAAATTCCCGTAGGTCTACGTAAGGTTGACGGTATGTATGTATGTATAAGTGCTCTGTAGATCCTATTTCCTGTAAATATGAAATCTCCGCATGCACATTTTAACTTGATTGTTTCTCTAGAATGTAAGTGTCAAATCGTAGAATGGACCAGATCATTTCGTGTATTAATTTCAAGTGCTTTAGATTTCCGCCTAAAAATTCAAAAACAGTGACACACACAAACACGCACACACACACACACACACACACCCACACACACACACACACACAAGGGTCTGTATTCATGGCAAATTTGGGTTTGGGACAAAATGTAGTCCAAATGTATATATATAAACACACACACACACACACACACGCACACACACACACTCTCTCTCTCTCTCTCTCTCTCTCTCACACACACAAGATACAATATACAAGATACACGCAAACACATTGAGCTTCATTGGCCCATGGAAGAAGTCATCCAATACCACAGGCGCTTGTATCTGGACACGCGAGCGCCTATGCCTGTGACGCGTCTTATAGATAACCAAAGGGAGAGGCATCACAGGCATAGGCGCTCGTTTGTCCAAATACAAGCGCCTGTGTCCAATACATAGTCAACAACAGCACTCATTGTGCCCATTGCGGCAAGCGATATAAGTGCATGTGAGTATAATTAATACACAGCTTCCCTGTTGAAGAACTTCGGACAAGCGCAGCTGTAGTCACACGAAACAATACTTCTTTCATGCAGCTTGTCCGTGCTCCTTCATGCGAGGACTGATCATTGGGTTGCAGAGGCAGGTTAAGTGGGTTTGTGTGTGTGTGTGTGAAATTTTTTTTTCTGTCTGGCAAACAGATTACATTTAGATGGGAATCGTAGGATAACAGTGAGTGGCAAGCAATTTTTTGTGTGATAAATAGCGAGCCGTAAGAAATCTCGATGCCACATTAACTAACACAATAACTTCCATCTTGTTACACCTGACAAGGCGAGAATGGATGGGCTAAATACATTGACTCGTGTTGTTGTGATAAGCGTTGTTGCCGGAGTGCTACCCATATTTCAGTGTTTTAACGTTGATGTAGAAAGAGCAGTGGTGCATAAGGGCCCTAGGGGCACTGCCTTTGGCTACAAGGCGGAATTCATCATCATAGCTAGAAATGCGGTGAGGTAAGAATTTTCCTCCTTCTCTTCATACTCTTCTTCTTCTTCTTCTTCTTCAGGGATATTGAAAGCTAAAATTGCATACTCACCCACCCAGACAAAGTCAGCAGTTCGCCACAACTTTCCCCCACCCCCACCCCACCCCACCCCACCCCAAAATTTATTGTATTTTTTTCTGTTCCTTATGTGAGACAGTGCATGATTCCCTGAACTTCGACCAAAGCGTCTTCGGCGTACAAGAAATGAGAGAGATGATCGCGTGCATTTTGACCTCAAATAAATAACTACATTATTTGAAACATGAATCAAGATTGATCGAGCGAGGGGGAAATGTCACCCGGTGCTTCAAACGTTAGGTTATTCACAGGGTGTTTTAGTTTTTATTCGCGATTGGCGAACGGGCCATACCTTGCAGCACTCGTGCATCCCTTTTCTTATCTTCCTTATTTCCCTCTCAATTTTTCCCCGACATCGATTAGTAAATTTTGAGTTCGTCTTCTCCTTGGATCGTTGACAAAATGATCATTGGAAATTTTGAGTTCTCCTTCGTGGGTCATTAAAAAAAAAGATTATATTGTTAATTTTTGAAGTCGTCTTCTTCTGGAGTCGTTGACAAAATGATAATGAATTAATTCAAATTCCCTTTCCCAGCTTACTGGTGACCGCTCCTAACACAACAGCTTCAACACAGGAAAACTCGGGAAAACACTACTTTTGTGAACCTGCTGAATCCGTGCTTTGTGAAGATCGCTTCAGTGCCTTTCAGAAAGGTTTGTGCTATTTATTTATTTATTTATTTATTTATTTATTTATTTATTTATTTATTTATTTATTTATTTATTTATTTATTTAATTAATTATTTATTTATTTATTTATCCCTATTTTGTTTTGTTTTCCATAAGTACCAACGTCCGAACTAAGATAGCTTAAGTTAGGATTTGGCTGGAAAGGGGAGGTTCGCTAGGAGTGTGCATACAAACACAAACAAATGTATCGATTTCCACATGTGTCTTCTTTTCTCATTGGCCAAGGTAGAGGATGACTAAAACTAATATTCCGTTGAACTTGATGGTGATGTTGTCTTGTAAGGCGCCGAAGATTCCATGCCACAAAGTCATGCTAAATGCGTCCCAGCCATCAAGAGGAAAAAAAACAATTAAAAATATTCACAGATGACAATAATTTTTTGCGAGTTTTAATACATTATAAAACTGATTTTCAATCGACGCAAATGAGCAAATTAAATATATCCAGAGATGTTTCAAGAATATCTTCACATTGCGTAGCGGAGACTGACCGAGACCTACGTTCGACTCTCCCCAATCTCTGCCGCTGGTTACAGAGGGCAGGTTTTCTTGAAGTATTAAAACATCGTATACTTAGCCGCGGTAAAAAAAAAAAATAAAATAAAAAAAGCAAGGCAAGGCACAGTTTATTCCAATAAAATAAAACTCCTAAGGACACATTGATACATTAAAAATAAAATCAAAGTAAAGCAACTGACATTTTTAATTCACACATCTACATACGCATGTACACACATACACACTTAACCTATATGTGCGCAAACACACACACACACACACACACACACACACAGAAATTACAAGCTATATGTAATATATAAGCTATATGTAACAGAGATTTACAAAAGTTAGCCAAGACGTTATTTCACATGAAAACTACATTTGCAGTTTTAATGAAGAAGAAAAAATAAGAGTATGAGGGTGTAATATACACAAATAATTATGTGTCTATTCAAATGCAAGCAAAAATTAGCTTACATAGAAGACATTGCTGTTTTTAAATATCTTGATTATTTTAATAAAAAGATATTTCTTATAGGGAGGGGGGGGGAGGAGGGACAACAACAATTTAAATTTTGATGCATGTGTTTCCAGAATTAAGGTTTAATTAATGCTTCCACTTTTCTATGCTTTTCTATCTTATAACAAATCTATATTCTCAAGACTCTGATTATGTTCCCTGAGCTCTATGTTTCAACGGGTATAATGGCGATGGTACTAGTGGGAGGGAAAGGGATAGAGGAAAAAGTTTGAGTCATTTGAGTTTGAGACCTAATTCCAAAGTACATTACATGGTTATTTGCTTTAGGTCCAGCGATAACCATTTAATATACATTGGAATTAGGTAAAAAACTCAAAATGTCTCAAACTTTTTCAATGTGCAAGAAAATTCCATGGGATCAATGATTAAATCAGTTTTCGACACATGTTTGAAGAAAACAATAATAAAACTAGAAGTTAGCAAGATAAATTGATTATAACCGAACATGTAGGCAGAGAGGATTATAAATGTAATGCGAATGTAAGCCCACTTTCACTCCCAGTCAACCCAAAAATCGCGAAGGCTTTAAACTCTTTAACTTGTTAAAAAAATTGTCTAACGTCTTATTCTCTTACAAAAAAATTAATTGTAAGAATTAAGTTCCGGTTGGTTAGTCGTATACGGTTGTATGCTACAATGCAAAAGAACAGTGCACACGTCATTGGTTCTTGAGCGAGAGAGTAAGTCTTGATTTATTACGTGTTATCCATACTTAATATAGGTTACATCAGACTGTTCATTGAGGCGTATTTATTTATTAATTTATTTATTATCTAGACACAGCCGTGTTCTTGCTTTCCCTTTTGCAGATAGTAAAACAACTCAGGGAACACTCCGTTTCCCTGCTGCAACCACTGACGGAAAGTTTGGGGAGAAGGATGAAAAATTCGGTCTTGCTTTAACCTTGGCGGACAATAAAACCGCACTGGTAAGTGAGTTACAGGTCGGCTTTTCGTAAAGATTATGTGAGAATTTGCAAACACTGAAAATGTTGAGTATTTATTTTCTAACATTCAAATGAAGTTGGTTGAGAGGGGATAATATATATTGAAATTTTTCACTTTAGAACTTGGTAACACGTTGTTGTTTTGTGTGTGTGTGGTTTTTTTTTTTGGGGGGAGGGGGTATGGGGTGAAATGGTAAACATTTATCTTTGCTACTTACATTCTTCCCCTGCGCCATTTAACCTTCGCTATACATTGCTAGTTTCAGAGATTACAATTTAATTATTCTGTGACTCTGTAACGAATCTCCACGTTGACTATTTTGGTACATGTAAAGCACTTATTACTTTCTGATAATAGTGAATACACAGACATAGTTTCAAAGAAATCAAAGCATATATTAAAATAGAACTCTTATATTTTTATATAATTTTTAAAAATTTTTTTTTGGGGGGAATGGAGGTTGGGGTGGGGAAAGAGAAAAGGCAGGTAGCGAGGATTATATTTCATATTTAGTATTTTCGAGAACAATTGAGCCCAAAGTACAATATGAATAAAAATTGCGTAACCTGCTAAATATTGCAACAATTTCTTTTCTTTTCCAACTCACGGACGAAGGCATTTCTTATGTTTTATGTCTTTATTGCAGATGTGTGGGCCTCTGTTCATCGATCTGCGATTCGAGCAGAAATCGAGCCATTCGTTCACTATTGGACGCTGTCAATGGTCCCCGAATCCTAACTCCAGTCAAGGACCGAGCCCATACGCCGATTTCCCGGTTGAAAACTATGTTATCAATGGTCTTATGGCAGCTGGCATGTCCATGTTTGGGTTTGCTGCTGCTGGAGATGGGGTAAGGAATCCAGATTAAAGAATCTGCTCTCTATCTTTTTCTTGTGGTGTAGTAGTAGTAGTAGTAGTAGTAGTAGTAGTAGTAGTAGTAGTAGTAGTAGTAGTAGTAGTAGTAGTAGTAGTAGTAGTAGTAGTAGTAGTAGTAGTAGTAATAATTGTATTTGTAGTTATTGTTGTTGTTGAAGAGACCGTGGCTTGGCTTAGCTTCAAGAGTCCATATTATGACGATTTCATCCATGCTTCTACTGTACAGTAGTTTACAGTATTGTAGCATGCTCAGTGCTGTCATCCCTTCCACTCAATTCCCTCTCCCCATCCACCTGCTGTTTGTGCTAAGATGTTTTGTGTTTTTTTTTTTACAATTTATGAGATGCATGCTGTCAGCAGTGTTATAATAATAATAATAATAATAATAATAATAATAATAATAATAATAATAATAATAATAATAATAATAGTAGTAGTAGTAGTAGTAGTAGTAGTAGTAGTAGTAGTAGTAGTAGTAGTAGTAGTAGTAGTAGTAGTAATAGTATTATTATTATTATTATTAATTTTAAATTATCATCATCATTATTATTATCATCATCATAATCATCATCATCATTAGAATTATTGATGAAATATAGCACCCGGTATTAATTGTTGTATTATGTTTCAGAATGGGAAGGTTGTGGTTAGTGCCCCTTACTGGAAAAATGGCCAAGGTAAACTGTACAAAGACTTCAGTTCTCCACCAAAATTCCACAGTTCACACCACTTGTTATGAAAAGTAAAGAAATAGATGTATAAGACAGGAGGTCGAAGCAGGGAGATGGTTAAGGTGTGTGGAGTTGGTGGAGAGTGGGAGAGGGGCAAATGTTGAATTAGTGGTTTTTTTTCTAAAGGTATTGTAGCTTTGTTGTCGAAACCATTGCATCTAAAATGAGCGATTAGTTTGATTGAACTTGATTAGAAAAATTGGAATTTACTATCCCATTTTAAAAAAAACACTTTTTTGACATGTCTTACTTTCTAAGAGAGCGTACTAATCATGTCGTTAACAGTAATTTACAGACATTATTGTCTCTCTTTTTTTATTCCATATTCACTCTACTTTTGTCCCTGCTTCCCTTCTCCGTTGAAGTTTACACCTGAATTATTATTAGGCTTTTAGTCAGACGACGGTAACAATTTCATTGTGGGCATTTTACACATGCGCACAGGACACATATATGCACACACACACGCACACGCACACACATTTTTGTAGGAACGACGTTGTGATGACTGTTGTGAAACTCTACATACATTATTTTGACACACTTTCCATTTTTTGACATTATTTTGACATTTTCAATGTTTTGAAGCTATCCCTAAACCTAACCCAAACCCTAACCCTAACACCTAACCTAACCCTAAGCCTAAAACAGCTGTAACTCTATCGGAACACTATTTTCTAATTTTGACGTCAAAATAACGGGGCCGTCAAAAAAAAGTCAAAAGAAAGTATGTAGAGTTTCAAGTATATGTCAGAGTAACTTCGTTTCTACATGCCCACACTTCTAAAACTTTATTGCCAAATTCGTACAAAAAAACAGAAGCGCAATGCGTGATTCAAACAATATAATAGCAACACCACAGCAACAGAAAGGAACACAGACCTCACAGCCCATACCAAAACATGGAGAAACACAACACACAAACACACACACACCTACCCACCCATCTACATCCACCCACTCCTACCTACTCAAACACATACATACAACACAAATAAACAAATACAATAATAAATACAATATTCCTATCCCACCCTCATCACACATACAGCAGAGAGTCAGTATACGTGGTTTCTTTTATTCATTTATTTAAAGTATTTATAAATTTTACTTTGCTGTCACATTAATCAAATCCTCCTTATATTGATCTGGTTTTTTTAATTGCCTCTGACACATGAAATTCCTTCGAGCCCACACCCTCCTTGACCCAATCATCACTGACATACTGAGGTATTTGGCCAGCCCTTTACGCTGTCCTCTTGATAGTCCCATTAGGCGTAGGCCTGGCACTACACGCCTATGAACAGACCCTAATGTGCCTATCACCAGCACAATGACTTTTGTTCTAAAGCCAGCATCGTTCATGAGGAGACACAGCGGCATGTACTTAGGGAACTTAGTCTGGTAGCATTGCTCTATGAAATGGTCAAAGGGATTGGCAAACTCCACAATGAATGCTATCGAGTTTCTGTGATCGATAAGACATAAATCGGGTCTGCTGTTGTCCACGTATGTGGCTCCATCAAGAGTTACAGGCTGGTTCTCGAGCATGGCCACGTGTTCAGTGACAACAGTTTTTCCAGTTCCTTCTTCACTAGTTCCACACATCTCAGGGGCGGACGAGGGGGGGGGGGTCCGGGGTTTCCGGCCCCCCCAACCCCCCCCCCCCAAAAAAAAAAAATAAATAAAAGGAAAAAAAAGAAGAAGAAGAAGGAGAGAGAGAGAGAGAGAGAGAGAGAGAGAGAGAGAGAGAGAGAGAGAGAGAGAGAACTTTAAAGGAAACAGATCAATCACTTGGAAACGGTAACCTCCATATCCCATATATATACAATTATAAAAATTAAATTTAAAATAAATAAACATAAAATATATATATTTATTTATTTTATTTATTTATTTTTTTTTTTTTTTTGTACGAGTATTTGACCTCTCCCACAATATGCAAGCTCTCGCAATCTTCTCCCTAAAAAACTTCAATCATTGCAATCATTCTAAACAATCTCCAGACGAACACCATCTTTCGTGCTCCATAAAGAGCAAAGCTGATATTTCCCGTCTTCGGCGACATTCTATTTATTTATTTATTAATTTATTTTATTTTATTTTTATTTTTATTTTTTTTAAGGGGAGGTGTAGGGGGGGGGGAGGGCCACGATCGGAAGAAATGAAAAGAAAGAAAACGATATTCCTAATGGATAATATAATGGATTAGGTATAATGGAACAGGAGTGCCCAATACGTCGATCGCGACCGACCGGTCCATCGCGTACGCAGTGTGACTGAGTAGATCGTGTAGCAGTAAAAAATATTGACGTCAGCCTCTTATATGACTATATAATGTTTTGGTGGTAGGTAGATCATTTTGGCTTGGTCATTTTAAAAGTACCTCGCATGCTGAAAAAGTCATAGTGTGGGCAACCCTGGCTTACGTTGACGTTTTAGCAAAAAGACAAATAGTCAAAGTTCCGTCCCTTTGCTTGCTTATTCCGACTCGCGCCAGCGCTTCAAAATGCCGCGAACGCCGTCGTTGAAGCCTCCGATTCGAAAGGTGTGGCAAAGCTCAGTACATATTTTGGAAGCAAAGAAGGTAATTATTATTTTGATAATTTAATCTTACACGTAAATACCATATCCTATCCTATCCTATCCCAAAACTCGGAGGTCGTAGGGGCACCACAGATGATCGTTTAACCAACGTACTCCATCTTTCCCTGTCCTCAGCAACCCTGATTGTTTCGCTCAGTGTCAAACCAGTCCAGTCTCGAATGTTGTCATCCCACCTCTTTTTCGGTCTCCCTCTCCTTCTACCTCCTTGCACTGTGCCTTGCAGGATGGTCTTTGCAAGACCTGATGATCTGGTGACGTGGCCATACCATCGGAGTTTCCGTTTTTTCACCACTGTGAGCAGGTCATCGTGTTGTTCAATGGCTTGTGTGATGGTCTGTCGGAATTCGTCGTTGGTGATGTTCTGGGTATAGGAAATGCCCAGAAGTCTTCCGTAGCACCTCATCTCCATGCTTTGTATTCTTCGTTGGAAATCTGCTGTGAGGGTCCATGTTTCGCAAGCATATAGGAAGATGGAGATGACAAGGCAGCGCAGCAGCCTTACTTTGGAATGTAGACTGATGGTCCTGTCTTTCCAAATTGGCTTCAACCTCGCCTGGGCAGCAGTTGTTTGTGCGATCCTGGAGAGGACTTCCTGTCGGAACCCATTGTCTGATACAATGGCTCCTTAATATTTGAAGCTATGCACTGTGTTGAGGGATTGGCCTTGGACTTTAATGTCCGTGTTGATGCCATGGGTGTTGTTGGTCATCATTTTGGTCTTCTCTGCACTTATTTCCATTCAATAGGCTCTGGAGGTTGTGTCAAGCCTCCTCTGTCCAGCCGTTCAAGTTCTTGTTCCTCTCCAGCCAATCCATCAATGTCATCCGCAAAACGAAGGTTGGAGATTGTTCTTCCCCCTATGCTGACTGTGCCTTCGTGGTCTGCAAGGGCATCTGACATGATGCGCTCTTGGAAGATGTTGAAGAGTGTTGGAGAGAGTAGGCATCCCTGACGCACACCGATTGTGGTTTTGAACCAGTTTCCGATTGCGCTGTTGTGGAGGACTGCACTGGTAGCCTTGTCATACAGGCTTTTGATGACTTCAGCAATTTTAGGGCTGATGGTGTACACTCTCATGGTTGCCCACAGAGCTGCATGCCAGACTCGGTCAAACGCCTTTTTGATGTCTACGAACACATGCTATAGATGTTGTTGGTGCTGTAGGTATTTCTCACAGATTATTCTGAGGTTAAAAATCTGTTCAGTGGTACGTCGCCCTGCCCTAAAACCTGCTTGCTTTTCGGCTATGATTTGTTCAGCTTGGGGTTTCAACCTGTTGAGTATTATTTTCAGGAGGACCTTGCTGGGATGGCTGATGGTGCGGTAATTTTCACATTCCTGAAGGTTACCTTTTTTGGGAAGAGTGATAACCAGCGACTGGGTCCATGGTGTAGGCCACTCCCCACTCTGCCACATCTTGTAACACATAATGGTGAGTGCGTCGATCATCGCTTCTCCTCCTGCTTGAAGCAGTTCCGCGGGTATGTTGTCCACTCCCGCTGACTTCCCCTTCTTCAGCGATTGCACTGCTGCCTCAACTTCTTCTCGGAGAATTGGGAGGATTTCTTCTTCTTCTCTGTTCTCTGGACATGCTAGAACTGATGGGTCTCCGTTTGGTTTGTGGTTGTAAAGGTCAGAGCATTACTCTGTCAATCTGTCCAAGACTTCTTGTTCTTCTGTAAGGCATAAGCTACTTGCTTTGGATCGTGGAGACCTTGGGCTGTTTAACACTTGTCAGCGGCTTCACAGACTGGTAGGCCTTCTTGCTGTTGTTCTTGTTCAGACTGTTCTCTATTTCCTGGCATTGAGCTTCTATCCAGTTCTCCTTTGCTGTGCGCATGCCTTTTCGGATGTCATTCTTGATTTTTCGGTAGGCATCAGCTCCCTGTGAGGTGTTCCTTTTCTTTTTCATCTCTCTTCGTTTATCACACAGGTCCAAAAGTTCAGGTGTTATCCACAGCTTCTTCTTTGACCGGTGCTTTCCAAGGATCTCCGTGGCGCCATCTGTCACAGCTAAGTTGAAGGTGGTGGTCATGGTGTTGACATCTACTTCACCAGCTCCCAAAATGAGCAGTGGTGCAAATTTCCCTCCAATTGTGGCCTGAAATATTTCTGTCACCCCCGGGTCTTGCAGTTTGTCCAGGTCGAACTTCAGTCTAGTGCACTTTGCTCTCCCTTCTGGGCTATCTTAGATACTCGCCATCCCATTACGGAAGTGACGTTGCAAGAGAGACGAAGTAGGTCAACGTTATAGAAAAGGGTTCGGGTAAGGGCTAGTTGCAGAGCTATTTTCTGTCAAAAATTACTTTCCGATTCCTACATTCTTAGTAAAACCCAGTCTTGATGTTTATAGCTCTGCAACTAGCCCTTACCCGAACCCTTTTCTAAAAAGTTGACCTAGTTCGTCTCCTATGCAACGTCACTTCCGTAACGCGCAGGCTAGTATCTAAGAGAGCCCACTCTCCCACTCTCTTCAAGTGAAGCCGGAAAGACATCATCACAAGATTGTGGTCACTTCCGATGTCTGCTCCTGGAAAAGTGCGTGTCCTGCCAATGTTGATGCTTGATCTGAAGCGTTTCTTGACCATCATTAACATTTACCGAGTAAGTCCATTTAATAGAATTTTGGAAACCCTCCCCCAAAAACTAACTGATCCGCCCCTGCATCTATCATACCGCTCGATGTATAAGCCTCGCAGACTACGGCAGCGGTTCAAGGCATGGGAGTTAGTGTCCCACCG